>CM043112.1:35693879-36357498 GCA_023701765.1 Hylyphantes graminicola
GATTTTATATAGGTTAGAATGATTTGGTGATGCTTGGTGAGTAAAAAACAAAAATGTTTTAACATTAATTGTCCCCTAGAAATGTTTCCACTCAAAATTCATGTGTGTAAAAAAGCTCACAAGCTGCTATTCTGTTTTATATTAAAATTTTAAACGTCAATACCTGTTTTACATCGATTTTCTTTTGGAAATTCAACAATTAATCTTTACCTTTTGCTTAACTTATTTATATTTTAGAGAATACATATGTACATTTCCTAAATGGAAGCAAAGTATTCTACATAAACTTAAACGTGATAAAGTTAAAAAATAAAAAGTATTAAAATGTCATTTTCTACTAATTTTCCAGAAACGTAAAGTTGAAATTATGCAATATTTTAACAATTGGAAAAACGAAACTCTTGTGCCACTATTTTTAAAAAAAAAAAAAATCTGAATAAAAAATTGCAGTTTTTTTTATCCCTCTCTGGTATCGAATAATGTGAAACATGCCTCATTATAATCATTCACGTTGTATATTCCAAGTATAAGAAATATACTAAAAGTAGAATGGTTAATATACTGTTTCTAATAGGAACAGTTATTGGATAATTAATCCTTTTCAATTATTAAGATCCAAATTTGGGTGAAATTACTCTTCAAAACTCTCCCGCTAACCTCAACAGTTGCCTATTTCAGAGCTTTTCGCCGTCCATTGTCTCCCATTCAAGCTTAATTAGCTGTATTTATCCCTTTGAGCTGTAATTATATCGAAATGAAAGTTTCACAAAGGTGTAACTAAGGTCAGTTTCACATGGGTTCAGGTTAAGATTTAATCTAATTGTGCGGATTAATCAAATTGGCACTGTTAGGTCGATTGGATATTTCACATGTGATGGAATCGAAACCCGTATTTACTGTTTACCGGTTCTTTTCAATCAAGTAGTGGTATGATTAAGGCTGCTCATCACCCCCATATCCCGTCCTCCTTTGATTAGGCTTGCTAATGGAAATTCTATGGGGAAAATGGTTTTTATTAAAAAAAACAATGAAAATATAGGAATATTTTGATGCGGTTTTTTTTGGAGGTTATTTTTTTTAAACGTTATTTACTTTTTTTAACCAAAATTTTTTCGATTAAAAAAAGGGAATAACGTTTTTAAAAAAATAACCTCTAAAAGCACAATTCTATTGGAGTTTTATGAATTAAAAAAAAACCGCATCAAAATATTCCTAAAATTTAATTGCTTTTTTTTTTGGAATAAAAACCAATTTTCCCCCATAGACTTACCATTAGCAAGCCTGATAGAAAGAGGACGGGGTGATGAGCAGCCTTAAACACTGTTTCAGTGGAATTGTGCTACAGCAGAACGTTTTAAACTACAAATTCACTTCATTACCATTAATTGGTCGAAAACCGCAGGATGTTCTGATTTGATTTGATTACATTTACTCCCAGTTTTTAATTAAAACAAATATAAATATTAAAAAAAAAAAAAAAAAAAAATTCGTGTCGAGGTTACTCAACTAAGTCGGTAACTAAATAAACTGCTTTTTAAAGCAGAATTAATGCAAGGATCCTGATTAGCCGTAGGCTACAAAGAAGTTGTTATGTAAAACCATTCTTTTTAAGAGCAATCTTTCTTTGCAGTAAAAGGATGTTAAGCTAGAAAAAGTGTAAATATGTAGTTTCTATTGCCGAGTGCAATAATTGAACAAAAAAAATTCTCTCCTAACTTCAATAGTAACTTGGTTCGATATTGCACCAAATCTTTCACTTGCAGAAGGAAGAGAAACCCGTACTTATCTTTTTACAAGGGTCTTTCAGTCGACTAAGAGTAAAATTAAACACTGCTGCAGGCGCAATATAGAGCAGCAATTCGCATTTCAAACTCACTTACCATTACTTGACTCGAAAACGCAGGTTAAACATAAACTACACTGCTTGCCAACCTAAGTTAGGTAAAAAGAAATATGCTATGGAGAAGATCCTTCCGCACATGTAAGGAGTTCCAAAAACTATTTGTGAATAAATCCAGAAAACATGTTTAAAACATTAATTTCGTTTAAGGTCTTACATATTTCAATATTATTTGAGAACATTTGGTAATTTTATCTGACTGAAACGTGTATTTTGGTTAAATTGTATTCAGATCATTTTGTATGTAAATATAATCATTTTGTATAAAAGAGTTTCCAACTAACGGACCAATCGCGCTATCACCTGTGCCTTTTGACTCTTTGTTTTTACCCAAGTTAGGGTGGCACGGAGAGTACCGTTTTTCGCTTCCTTCTCACATGAAACATCCAGGTGACTTATAATTGCCACGCCAACTTTACCGGGATCGTTACACACATGAAACAAGCCTGATGCCAAGTATGTTACAGAAATCTTAAGAAAACAATAAAGTATGTTTTAGCAAAATTACCAACAGCATAGTTCCAATTAATCATTCAGTGGGTTTTAAAAAAAAAGTAAAACAGTTTTACGTTAAATTTTTTTTAAAAAAAAGTTGGAAGCTGAAGAATCCAAATGGAATCAGTTGAGAGAGAAGGGGTTAATACTACCTTCGCGAATTTCTTAATTCTTCATTTATAATACCATTATTCACATTTTTAGAAAAATGCAAATAATTTATTTTTTTAGCAAATCATGATGACAAGTGAATTCAGATATCGATGTGTAAAGAAATTATATTATAATTTTTGAAGTTTAAAAACTGATATTATTTAAATTGATAATTCGAATTTGAATGAAGTATATAGGAAGGATAACTCAAGTCAGTAATGCAAATGTGTTAATAGTCAATGAATATTGTGTCCTATTCAACAGTACTTCAGGTAAAATAATTATTGATATAATACGTTTAAGAAAATTCCAATAAAGACAAAGAAAATTCCAGACTTTAAGTCTGATCGACCAATTACTAATTTGGACAGAGTCGCTGTAGCTCAGTCGTGTAAAGCGATTACTCGCATCGGAAGGGTGATGTGTTCTATCCTTGGCGGAGCTCGCAATTCTGATGTTGGCTGGGTCGGCGCTTGTATTCAACTAAATACCGTCGTGTTGCTAATGGTGGCACGTTAAGCACGTAGCAGTCGCATGGTCCTCCTTGTTACCATGATAAATTAATACCTCCGGGGGTACCAGATCAGGGGGGTTATCAGCCTTTGATCTGGATAAAAATTCCGATATGTGAGTAAGAATGTATGTGTGAAGGGGTCGACTTTCCTGTAAAACGGATTTGTCTTGGTGACGAGCAAAAGTCGGACTTCCTCCCTTGTGGCGCTCAATAAGAAAAAACAGAAGCCACACCACTTCGCCTTAATATCGGGTAGTTATCTACCCCGGGCTCTATTAACGAGTGGCATTAGAAACAACAACACAGCACTTATTTGAACTATTTAAAATAGTGTTCACGAAAAGGGGATAGATAGAATACACTGCTGTTGTGTAAGGGAGGAAATTTGTTTTATAATTTTTGCATTAGTGTTGAACTATAATTAACTTATAAATTTATTTAAGTATCGATAATATTCTTTTTTTCAAAAATGATATATTTTTATTTAACATGGCTGTATTGTTATTGACGCTTAAGCCTTTGCTGATTCATCAAACTCTCCACAATTAAGAACTTATTTTTGTGGCACCATCTAGGCGAATCTCGCTACCAATATTGACACTCAGGTTACAAGGAATCTGAAGTCTCTGTCAATGTTAAAGCATTCAGAACCTAAATTTTGGCGAGTGGGTAGCTCCGAAAAGCCAAATAGGTATTCAAGGGATCTTTTACATGCCATATATGACATGCGTGTCTACGACTTTCATTAACAGAAAATCTGACGACTCAGCCGGGGCTCCAACTTGGGCTTATAAGGTGGACACGCAATAGCTCTCAGCCACTGAGCCACCAAATAAATTTGTTACAACTGCTTTTGGGTAAAATTATAAATTGTTCTCCTCAATTAAAAAAAAATAATTCATCTGTAAATCATACGGCTGTACTCTGTAATGCATACCTTTTAACTTATCACATTAATTTGGCGACATTCGAAAGACTTCACTTTATTTATCGCCAAGCCTCACCACATTATTCTAACCTATCTGGATTTAATCTATGGGTTTTAATAGGGAAAATAGGAATTTCTTTCAAGGGTAGATTTCTTCTTTCTATAAGGTAAATTTGGGAGTTGTTTAGCAAATTATATCAATTCCCATAATAAGATTGTGTATGGGCTATTGGATTAGTGTTTGGGGAAGGTAATTTACTGCTTAAACAAGTCTCAGTGAGGAGTGTGAATTTAAAAAAGCTAGGGTTGAAAAGTAAAAGTTTTCTTTTATTTTTATGTATATTTGCTTTTTAATATTCAGCGGGTATAAACTGAGAAATAATTTTCAGATCTAAATTTAAAGTAAATGTGTTGGATAACAAAATGTAAATTGGAATACGATAAAAACATGTTAACAAATCAAACGTAAAATTTTATAACTTTGAGTGAAATTATTGGTTTTGACATTCAATCGTTTATTAATAATATATTATTAGAAATCGTGTATACTATTTTTAAATTTTATTGTATATATTTCATTCTTATTTATAAAATAAATAGCATATATAAGGCTGATGGATATTAAAAAAAATCTTGAAAATTTTTCGTCTCTTTTAATAATTGTAACACTCTGAAATGGTATTATTCAGTTTTTATTGTTTTTTATAAAATTTTTAAATGACAAAAAAATGTGCTTCATATATTAATTTTCAATAAAGTTTCTCATGGAGATGGTGATGTTGCAATAGCAATTTTAATGACTTAAAATTAAATTTCAGTGGGCAAGTCGGTGATAGGCCACGTACTGATATACAGTCCGGAGGGACAAAAAAAAAAAAAAAAAAAAATGAGTAATTTTGCCCCTACCAGGCATGTTGGTGAGAAAGCACATGCTAGATAATATCAAAAATTTAAAATTCATTTTTAACAATAATAGTGATACAAGAGAGAACCATTTTTGAAATCCACATGCTACCAGTCCCCCCATAAATCAAATTTGTGCTGGGAAAACAAATTCATTTAAACATCACCTAATACACTGGGACATGCATGCTCGTTAAATCTGTGGAGCCTAAGTCCCAATGGCGTTCCTTATATGAAACTTGGCATTAGTTTTCTGCTAAATTTACAGGATCATGGGTTTTATACCATAGGAAAATTCACATCACATGGTGGTGGCAGCACTTTTCACCATCACCCTATGCTGTAAAATTACGACAAAAAAAAGCAGCATGCCTTGCCTTTGGATAAAGTGTACTGCAATAAAAACTTGTGGTAGGGAAGAGGGATATAATACTTTACAGTACGTTTACTATACGTCTAATGGCACATCACCAATTTGAACACTTAAAAATGCTGATCCATAACGTTACCATACATGTTAAGCGTATGATGTGCTTCAAGAGACTTGTCATACGAAGAGCATAGGGGGACAATCTCTTTCATCGAATGGATATCCTTCCGTGTCACGCCTATTTGGCGACAAAGAGAATTATCACTTAGACTGGGTGAAAGCAAAACGGTTTCTCACTTGATTATTCTCCCTCGGCGACCCTGAAACGCTTGTGTATCCAGATAAGAACCAAGAGACAAACCGGTTCCTGTCTCAAACGGACCTGGATACGGGAAGATTCCTTTTCAATCATGGCGTTCATCCCCTGTACTTTACATATATGTATGGAACTTTTGCATAAGCTCACCATAAGTCGATGGAACATCCCCCAAACCATATAATAAATATACTGAGCGTTCTCATAAGTTTGTCATATGTGTATGGTGCATTTCCATAAGAGAACCAACCATAGGTGAATTACCATATTAGTACTCTGCACTTCCTGTGGTTTCCATAGATTACAATATATTACTATAATTCTTTCTATGGCAAATTTACCAATTGTCTTAAATTAAAAAATGACAAAAGTTGGCACATATCGGACATGTTGGTAAGAAAATACATGCCGCATCCGACAGCACACTGTTAACAACGTAGATTATGCTGATTCATAGTACAGGGCACTTCTCTAATTCTTAGAGTAATGCTTCTTTTAATGAGAAACGAAGCTCGAACGAACAACTTTACTCATTTTGATAAAAATCTAACTTTATTTACTATTTTTTTAAACAAAAGAGTGGTAGCAGTTGCTTAAACATTTACCGAATTAGTTTTAACTTGTATTATATATTATTTATTTATTATCGATATTGATAGGGATTTTAATATTTATCCTCTTACAGCGCCTATGCCCATCATCATAAAAAAATCCTATCGAATATTTATTTCAAAGAACTATCATTGTAACACTTATACTCTGTATGCAGCCGGTAGACTTTTCGTTATGTACGACCAGGGCCGTCTCGATAAGAGTTCGCTAACGCTCACTCTACTGACTACTAGTATTAACTATCTTTCTACCAGGCCTGCTTTTTCGGTTTGTGATGTCGCAAACGTGAGCTGAAAATTGCGACCGAACTTTGTTATTCACATGCATCTTTTACATTTACATAAACAATCCATACCCTACCTTTGAGGAACGAATCCGACTTATTAAATTTTATTCTTGCAGTACTTAAGACAATGTTATTTCTCCAAACCATTTATATTTGTGCAAAAGAGGAAAAATAATAAATTAAAAACTTTAGATTCTAGAAATATTTTATACACATTCGATCAAGAGTTCAAGATATTTTTTTAATTGAAATTTAAAAAAAAATGAATGATATATTTAATCTTTATAAAAAGTTTAAAATTCAATTTTTCTTCTGCAATGATTTCCAAACCCAATAAAATTTAACACACTTAAAGATATTCCCAGTTAATTTTCATAATTAACATAACGCCATCTAACGGCAAAATTTTGTACTATTTTTTAAAGAAATGTGAAGCGCATCATTTGAATTATCTGTAGTTCAAATTTTATCTCATTTGGACAAATAGAACGTATTATGCAGCCCTCTGAAGTGGGCAACTTATTTCTTGCTAACACTGTATATGTGCTTTGAGGTTAATTGGACAAGATATGTTGCTTTGTATTGGAACAGGGACACTGTAATTATTTCTTAGGATTGAGAGGGCTAGAAACCAATGTTGTGGTAATCTACAGGATGACATGGGATAAATAAATAATTGTGCACTGCATAAAATTATGTCTGCATTTTTGCCGCATTTTTAGTTGGTCAAGTATCACTTTTTGCACTTTCCAAGTCCATTTTGGATTTCTGGAAAACCAATAGCGACTAATCGTTACAAGGCAGTGCAAACCTATTTCTAAAGATATGATTCTTTAATTTTTTTTATTATTTGACTACCGTCTTATCACGGCACCACAAATGTGAGGTAACACTAAAACGCTAACAGGATTTCCCGACTCAAATAATTTTTAAAAACCTTCCTGTCCCTGTTTTGAAAAATAAACGGATTCCAGAAAAAAGTTGCCAAATCATTTCCGTCATATTGTAATTACCACTAATTTAAAAGTGAATTGTCGCACATCGAGTTTTTTACTTAGTAAGTGATAATTATGGGAAAGACGTCCAGTGTTACTCACCTCCAGTTTCTTTAATAAATTTACTAGATTGTAATGCTAATATTACCCTATTGAAATTTAATTTATAGATCCCTGTTAATTTTTAATGTTGAGACATTGATGAAATTTATTTTTGTTTAAAGATTGAGGGGAATACTAATGTTCAAATGCAGATTCAGCAAGTGGGGAGGGGGATGGGTGCTTTAATACTCTGATGTTGTACTGACCAGTAAGAGCATTAAGAAAGTTTATAAAGTCACCGTTATGAAGGGTGCATCCAAGTAACTAATAATTCATTGTCTTATGTAGAAGGACAGATGTTATGGGAGCATTGTGGATCAGTCTACATTTTAAAGCTAAGCATATAGAAATGCTCTTAATAAGAAACTAACCTGAATTTCCAGATCGGACATAAAACAGTGCAAATTAAATTTTTACATAATTATATTTAAGCACAAAAAATTGGTAAATATCTATATAACTTTTACAAAGTACTTCCATTAACTTATATTTTATATTACTTACCTAATTAAATGAAATAATTATTTGATAGCTCCGATTTTCTGGCCCTTGTGCCTGCAATAGTGCTCGTATAAGGTTTTGAAACTTATTCTCATTAACAATATCTTCTTCTTTATGGATTCGAGAAAAATGATTTAAGATAGTAGTAAATTTTCCTCTTAACACTTTACCTACGGGCGTCGACTGACCCGTAGACTAAAAATCTTCTAGACCAGCAACTTAATCTAATGCCTAGCTCTTCTAACGTGTCGAACGCAACTAAAACACTATTAATGGTTGATTTGTTGATTGGCATAATTGTACTTTCAATTGTAGGGGTACTGTTTCTTCGGAATGTTCTCTGTTAAAAAAAAGTTACCCACTAGTGATTATTTCAACCGTTAGTCATCCTTTTACATCGGACCTTTTTGACTATGTGAACAAATAACATTTTGAGTTAATTGCATGACACAAAATTTGCATAAGGGTCCGCCTTAATATTAAAAACGTTACGAACTTTAAAATTTTCAATAGCAACACCCAATTTTAATTACTTAGAAATGTGAAAAACCCTCGAAAACCCCTAAATCTAAGTTTTTGTTACATTTGGATGAATATTTGACGAGTTATTCAATCGAATCACTTGTGGATCTTTGGGGGACCATGTCTAAAATGACAAGCGTAGTCAGTCTGTAGGTTTATTAATGGAGAAAAAGAAGCACTAGGTCAAATATCTTGAGGATGGGCCTACGAGGGATATAAAAGTCAATGAGTAGCTGTATATATTCAAAAATAAAGTCAAAAATAAGTTGTAGTCAAAAATAGATCCCTATCGTCACTTCATAAGGGTTCCAAATTACGAGATGTCATTGGCTCTGTTAAATCTCCTAAAGGTGACTGCAAATAGGCAGCCAGAAACCATTACATTAGTTCCCTTAGACACAAAGGGGGCGCGCTAGTTTCTATGTAAATTTCAATGTAGAAATTCTCCAATGAGAGTTTGAAACTTAGAGTGTTCTTAGTCTATGGGTCAGTCGACGCCCGTAGGTAAAGTGTTAAGTTATCTCTTAATTTATACGAATTCTCGACAATTTCCGTTCATTCTAATAACGTTAAGTATTTGATTTAGTTTTATAGATCGTTGTTTTCCATTAGAAATAAATTATTGAATTAGAAAGAAATATTGGTGGACAAATGTGGAGCTTTTGCGGGTACATCCGTGCAATCCCCACAAAATTACATATATTTCAATGATTTATTTAAAAGGTAAATTTTCTTTCATCATAGAGGACTACATAATATTCTGTACTTTCACATCATGCATTTCTTTAATCTAGATGGAAATGCCTTTTTAACTATTACAACAGAAGTGCTCCTTAGTAAATATAAAATAAAATGAAATTTTATATTTTCATTTTTGAAAACAAAAAAGTGGTAACAAAGTTTTTGACTTTTAACTAGGAGTCGCAGGCTGCAGACGGGACTGCATATTCGAGAGAGAGAGAGAGAGAGAGAGAGAGAGAGAGAGAGAGAGAACTCATCCTATCTATTTCAAAATCTTCTAGCGACCTGGCGTCCTCTTTAGGATAGACATAGTCTTGAGAGTTTATAATTTGGAGGAATCGATGTAGCTTTTTAATGGGTAATGTACAACTTCTTTCGGGTCCCATGTTTGTAGGTGTACACTGCCTGAACGGAAAGAAGCAGTCGGCTAGGCAACTGGACAGGAACTACTAATATTAGAGCAACAGTAATATATTCAACAATAATACAGTAGAATTGTACACAGAAGACGGGGTGCAATGAATACATTAGTGCAAAGATATAATTAATTTCCAGGATGGCGATTTCATATCTAAATGTATAAATGCTGTGCTTGGAACTGGTTCTAAGTAAAAGTTGATGTTACAAAAACAGAATTGTTTTCTTTAAAAAAATACGGCAGAATGGATAATTGTTCTTTAAGCAATAATTAATTTGTTTTAAGATAAATCCATTATAATTTTCAAAGTTTTAATGGCTCAAATACCATTTTGAATTCATTTCCATGTGTCGTTGGATTCCATTTGTTTGTTGGATTCGCATAAAACAAACAATAACGGGCCTTTTTCTGAAGAAAAAAGCAAATTGCAGCATTTTTTAACCTTAACTATAGTATCTTGTGCTACATTAAAGCAATACTGAGCAAAAAGTGCTGAGAATTTCCCAAAACTGCGTCCGTAATAAATGTAGATAACTCACAGGTGTTCAGATTCCCGCTTTATAAAATTGCTTCGAATAATTTTTGTAAAATTATTTATTGAAAAGTAATATATATATATACATATATTTGAGCCAATTTCAAAGAGTGGGATGGTCAGGACGTGCAAGTCAGCTACATTTTAACATTAAAAAATTAGCTTGACAATGACAAATGCCAGTGATTGCGCCCTCTAGAAGGGAAGGGCGTAGGCTATATAGCCCATTACCCCGCTCGCCAGAAGAGACAGTCAAAAGAGCCACACAAGAAGGACGCCACAAACACATAGGCAAATAACAACATTTATTGATGGTCACAAACATCCATGCCTGACCGGGATTCGAACCCGACCCCAGCAGTTCCAAAGGCCAGCGTGCTAACGATTGAGCCAGCGGGGCGGCTAAGAGTGTTTCCCTAATGAAATTTTAACTTGAGATTCGTTTATGAAATCAATGTTAGGTTGGTTGGTGGACATATACATTCAGGTTTGTGTGCTTGGTCAGAGACCTGCTTATAAACCTTCGTTTAGTAAGACAGGCACAAACACATAAGTGACAGATGCTGCCATCTATCGCGACCTTCGCAATTTAAACATGTCCCTGAAATAGAGGGGATATTATCTAGGGAACCGTACCCTTGGGAAACTGTGCCATGACCGCCACCTGTCAGTTACATTGAAAGTAATAAAGTATAATAACATAATTAACATAATAAAGTGTTCCATATCAGATTCCAGACATGACTCATTCGTTTTCTGCAAGAATTGTGTTAATATCTATCCATTTCTTTTTTTACTAATTTATGCATTTATCGCACAAATAATGTATATTTTTAGACCTCAAGGCGTCAAACTCAGTTATTATTAAACATAATTTTTTAAAAAAAATACTTCGAAAAACATAAATTTTAGCATATATTTGTATGAAAAGTTATATTAGATTTAGAATATACGTGTAGGATTTTGCTCGGGTTCAAGAAGTTATAATTAGGAGGAATGGACGCGCGAAGCTTTTTTATTGTTTAATGCACAACTTCTTTCAAGTTTCATGTTTATAGGTGGTGTTAAAACAAAACCCCGTCTGGTCAGAAAGAAGCAGTTGACTACTTAACTAAACAGGAACTACTAATATTTGAGCCGTTGACTGAAATTAAGCGAACGATTCAAAAATCATGTTTTAATGGGTTTTTTTAATAATAAATGTAGATAACTTCCATGTCTCTATCTTCCCACTTCTTGAAATTGCTTCGAATATTTTTTTGTAAAATTATTTCTTGAAAATTTAAAAAAATATATATTAGAGCCAATTTCAAAAAGTGGAAAGGTCAGGATCTGCAAGTCAGCAACATTTTTACCCCCCCCCCCACCCCCCGTTAAAAAATCCGCTTAAAACAATATTAAATCCAGCCTTAGAAATGTGACAGATAAAATATTCTTTTCTGCATGGGAATAACACTGATGCACTTCGCTTTGGAGACCCGCGGTCCAGCGGGCCGATTCTCTCTTAACCCATTATCGACGACTTCGTAAACACAATTAGCATCTATATATTTCCGTACAAAAACTTCAATTTTTAAGTTTAAAAAAATAATTTTTCGCGTGACAAAATTTTTCAGAAAATTATAGTTCAGAGAAATGGTCTTCATTTTTTTTTGTTTACTTAGAAAAACTTGAATATTTCGCAATTAAATTAATTTCGCAATTCTTAATTCGCTTTTAAATTATGTTTAAAAATCTGCAGCATGCTTGTGGTTTGCACAAACTGCTGAAATAACAATAATCTTGTCTTCTCCCGATAGGTAATTAAAATAAAAGATTAAATATGTAAAAGCAGAACAAAATTACCGGTGCTCACTAAAAAAAAAATTACAAAACAATGAATTCCGAAGACATTACCCTCTCTTGCATTTTCCTCATCTTTACTGACGACACAGTACCACAGGTATTTCCTTAGTGACGACAGAAGAGAAACCATAGGTATATTACCATAATAATACTTTGCAAATTCCTAAGATTTTATAGATTATAATATATTCCCATAAGCTTTTCTATGGCAAACTTACCAATTCTCTTGAATAAACATAAAGTCGACAAACATTTGCAACTATGGGGAATGTTGGTAAGAAAATACCTGATAGATACAACAGCGCACTGTTTACAGTATAGAGGATTAGACCTTTAATTTGAAACCAAGCTTTTCTCCAATTTTTAGAGTAATGCTGTTTTTTTTCTTTTAATGTTGGTGGTTCGGACAAGTCCTTCTAAAAAAAATCTAACTTTATTTACTACTTAAAAAAAAAGTGGTAACAGTTGCAATAAAATTTTCCGAAGAATTAGTACTAATTTCCAATATATTTTATTTATTTTTGATAGATAATATACAGATATATTATAGGGATCTTTATCTTTATTCTCTTACAGCGCCTAAGCACAATATCATAAAAAAAATCCAATAGAGTTCTTATTTCAAAGAACTACCATTGTAACTTTTTTACTCTTTATGCAGATATTAAATATAAAGTTTTCTCAGGAATTTAATTCAAAAAGTATTTGAACAATATTAAAAGAGTAAATATTATATTAAAATATTGAGGTCTGGTGAAACGGCCAAATTTCTAGAAACTCAAGTAGTACTCATGTGCAAAGCGGTTCTACAAATTAAATTTTTATATCCTTATTTTTTTAACACAAAAAATGGTAATTATCTATTTAACTTTTAAACAAATCTTCCATTACCTTTTATTTTATATTATTTAATAATTGAAAGTAATAATGAAGTGATATCTCCGATTCCTTGGAACTTGAGCCTGCAATAGTGCTTGTATAAGGTTTTGAAACTTATTTGTATTAGCAATATCTTCTCTTTTATGAATTCGTTAAAATTAATTTTTAAACAATTGCCATATTTTTTTAACTACGTCGCAAAATCGTCAAAATTGTAAGTTATTCAAAGTAAATTTTCATCTTAAGTAACCTCTTTTTTTATACGAATTCTCGCCAATTTCCGGTCATGTTCAAATAATTCTAGTAACGTTTTAGTATTTCATTAAATTTTATAGATCGTTGTTTAATTTTGATGTTTTCAATTAGAAAGAAATTGAACAGTTGAGGAATATTTGTGAACAAATGTGGAGTTTTTACCGATACACCAGTGCTACCCTCACAAAATTGCATATCTTTCAATGATTTATTGAAGACGTAAGTTTTCTTCGATCATAGGGGACTATACACTCTTAAAACAAAAGAGTGAAATCCACAACAGTAGGAGAAGTGCATTTTTGACACTGAAAAGGAGTGAATATTAACTCATACTGATTTAAAATCGCTCGTTTGGAGTGATCCTGTCGAAGTTTTTACACACAAAGGATCCACTATTTCGAGGAAGTGCATTTTCTAGACTTTTCTTTCTTTTCTTTCTTTACTCTAGACTGGAGGAATGAAAATTAACTCAGAATAAGCTAAAATCACTCGTTAGTGTAAAATTCTGCATTTTCTCTTGAGACATTTCTTTTATCTAGATAAAAATGCATTTACTGCTAAAACCAAATCAACATTACATCAAATATAACAACGGACAATTTTATTCAAAACGGCACCTGGCGCCTTCTCTGCCTTCCACTCAATCACAACTTCAACGCAAAACTCAAAAGTTGGATGAAATCTGACGTTTGCCCTGGAAGTTTAGGCTGAAGAAAAATATATTTTACTTCTTTAATTCCACCTATGTTGTCAAGTATTAAAATTATCATATGCCTAGATTAGTGCCTTCGTCACAGCGAAGAGGTACTTCGTCATTATTAAGACGGCGCGGTGACTCTTTATCCTGCAGTTTTTTCAATCGCTGATCTTCCCGATGCGTATTCAGAATTGAAGAACACGCATACATTTTCGACAAACATGATATTGAAGTTCTGAGTGACAGACGGCCTGAGCTACCCAAAACTTCTTTTTATGTATTTGTAACACACCTGGAATATTGAATCTGGAATCTGGGGAATTGACTACCAGTATTTTCCCATAAAAATGAGTTTTATAAAAAAAAATAATGTTTTTTTATATGTATATATATTCCCTTGTATTAGCTCTAATTAACACGGCGCGCAAGCGCCGTTACAACTTAAAAAAATAGACATATTTCGTGAAGTTAAATATGCGCTTCATTACGCAACACTTAATTTATTACTTTCCAGTTATAAAATCTGTAACTAAATTATAAACACAATTTACAAGATGAGGTCGTTATTATTTCTGAAAAACATGATTTGATTCTCAACTAAGTATCTTTGCAGAAAGAAAATGCATTTATACTGTTTAAAACAATTAGGGGAGCACTTTGCGTACTTTTGCTTCCTTTCAGAATTCGGTGCTTGCTTTTGATAAAGAAAATTAATATTATTTTTGGTGTGAAATAGTAAGTGACAAAAGGCTAAAAACATAGTTAAAGAGTATCAATCAGCAAAAATTTTTAACAGTTCCATGGAAAAAGGTTTTGGTGTGTATTGGATATGGGTCTTTAGGGGAAACAAAAAGCTATCTGTAGAGGAAAGCTCTTGGTCTTGTTTGCAGGCATGTTTGTTTCACAGTCTTGCATTTTTTGGATTTCGGTGTTCGGATAGTCTTCAATAGATGTAAAAAATTTAAGAGCTAGCTTTTTGAGTAAAAATTTTAAAACTTGGGATGTCTATTGCTAAACGAAAGTATTATTTTCTCGTAAACCATCTTTCTTTTGTGATGCATCTTAGCAAATTATTTTTCTAGGAATTGCATGTTGTGAAAGTGGGTTTTAGCTGAGAAGCCCAATACAGGGGCGGCGTAAGCTACGATTGAGCGTATTTAATATTTGTAGACTGGGATTTTATTGTAGGTTGAGAGTTTATTGTTCTATCCGAGTAGTTGGTAGAAGTGTATATGCATTTAAGGAATTTCTTCCTAGTATAATTAATGTGTGCTTTCCAGGTTAGTTTCGAGTCAAACATAACACCGAGGTATTTCACGGAGCTTGACCAGTGGATAGATGACCGTATATAGTGATTTCAATTGTTTTTTTCTTGCTCTTGAAGAAGTAAATGGCCTTGGTTTTATCAATATTTAGATGAACTTTCCAGGAGATGAGCCAGTTTTCAATTATTTTGAAGTGTTAGTTTGAATTCGATATACCCGGGGCCGCCCTTCGCGAGGAGAGCGGCGTCGTCTGCAAAACGGCTAGTGATTCGAACTCATCCTTTCTATTTCAAAATTCTGGCGTCCCTATTTGGGGATATTTTCTAAAACCTCCCCACGAACAATGAACATATTAATTTGTTCCGAAATTGACATGGTCCGATAGACGAAGATCCAAATATCGGATACCAGCCTTTAACTGCAGTTACCAGTCATTTATTTTCATAAAAAATGAAGTTGAACAATGTTCAATACGATAAAATAGAGTTCTTGAAAATTTAATTTAACTTTTTTTCACACTTCTCAAAAAGTTCTTTTTAGCAGTTCATTTAAGTCATTTCCTTAAAGAAAATTAAGTAATTTTCCTTAAATATCAATGTTAAAATAAACTGTCAACTACAAATAAATGATACAGCCTTATTATGCATTTATAGCACAAAAAATGTATATTTTTAAGCCTTAAGGAGTGCCTCTCAGTTACTATTAAACATAATTAAAAAAAAAACTGCTTCGAAAAACATACTTTTGAACATATATTTATATGAAAAGTAGTATTAGATTTAGAATATACGTGTAGGATTTTGCTCGGGTTCAAGAAGTTATAATTAGGAGGAATAGACGCGTAGCTTTTTTATTGGGTAATGTAACAACTTCTTTCTAGTTCCGTGTTTATAGGTGGTGTTCAAACAAAACACCGTCTGGTCAGAAAGAAGCAGTTGACTAGTTAACTAAACAGGAACTACTAATATTTGAACCTTTGACTGAAATTAAGCGAACGATTCAACAATCATGTTCTTAATGTTTTTTTTAATAATAAATGTAGATAACTTCCATGTCCCTATCTTCCCAGTTTTTGAAATTGCTTCGAATATTTTTTGTAAAATTATTTATTGAAAATTTTAAAAAAATATTAGAGCCAATTTCAAAAAGTGGAAAGATCAGGATCTGCAAGTCAGCAACATTTTCACATTTAAAAATCCGCTTAAAACAATATTAAATCCAGCCTTAGAAATGTGACAGATAAAATATTCTTTTCTCCATGGGAATAACACTGATGCACTTCGCTCTGGAGACCCGCGGTCCAGCGGGCCGATTCCCTCTTAACCCATTATCGACGACTTCGTAAACACAATTAGAATCTATATTTCTGTATAAAAACTTCAATTTTTAAGTTTTAAAAAAATAATTTTTCAGAAAATTATAGTTCAGGGAAATGGTCTTCGTCTTTTTTTTTTTTTTTTTTTTTTTTTTTTGTTGTTAACTTTAGATAACCCTTTCCGACCGGGCTCGCACGATCGTGCGGGTAGTAAAGCGAATGTTCAAGTTCTTCAAAAATATCGATACCGAAGCAGCTGACTAGCACCATTCGCTATTTGTTTAAAATATGACATTGTTTTTAAGGAGTTGCTGGCATTGATGATGTTTAACTCATTTTTTTCGATAAAACTCCAAATTTAGTCTAATAATTTTAAATCAGCGTCACCTGACCGCCGGTCGAAACGGGATAAACTTCAGAAGAAAATTAAATTTCGCTTTTAAATTATGATTAAATAATCGGCAGCATGCTTGTGGTATGCACAAACTGCTGGAATAACAAAGATCTAGTCGTCTCCCGATTGGTAATTAAAGTAAAAGATTAAATATATAAAAGCAGAACAAAAATACTGGTGCTCAATGAAACAAATATTTACAAAACAATGAATTCCGAAGAATTAACCTCTCTTGCATTTTCCTCCTCCTTACTGACGACACCGTACCACAGGTATTTCCTTACTGACTACATAAGAGAAACCATAGATGAGATGTATTACCATAATAATGCTAAGCAAATTCCTAAGGTTTTATAGATTATAATTATTCCCATAAGCTTTTCGATGGCAAACTTACCAATTCTCTTGAATAAACAAAAAGTCAACAAACATTTGCAACTATGGGAATGTTGGCACGAAAATACCTGCTATATACAACAGCGTACTGTTTGCAGCATAGAAGATTGGACCTATAATTCGAAACCAAGCATATCTCCAATTTTCAGAGTAATGCTTTTCTTAATGGTTGTAATAGATCGGACAAGTCCTTCTAAAAAAAATCTTAATTTTATTTACTACTTTTTAAACAAAAAAAAAGTGGTAGCAGTTGCTATAAGAATATTCCGAAGAATTAGTATTAATTTCCAATATATTTAATTTATTTTTGATAGATAATATAGAGAGATATTAATGTGGATCTTAATCTTTATTCTCCTACAGCGCCTATGCACATTATCATAAAAAAATCCCATAGAGTTTTGCGAATGATGTGGTAATCTGCAGGATGACATGGGGCAAAATAAATAATTGTTCACTGAATAAAATGATGTATGTATTTTGACGCATTTTTAGTTGGTCAAATATCACTTTTCATGTCCATTTTGGATTTCTGGAAACCAATTGTCATACTGTTGAACTGAATTGTCATACATCGAGTTTTTTCGATCTATTAAGTGAAAATTGAATCGGTGAGTGCAGAAACAACGTCAGTCACAGATTTCAAAACTTTCAGGAGGGAGAAAAAGCGTAAAAACTCCTCCTCCATTTCTGCACTCAACACTCGAAACAAACTTCCTGTATTTACGGAACTACTCAGCAGACGAACGTAGTTTTTTCTCCCAACACGCATCTTGCCTTTCTACGCTTGTTTTCATTGAAAACGATTTTTCGGATTTTTTTGACTGAAGTGGTTTCTGCACTCACCGATTCAATTATTGGAAAGTCGTGTAGTCTTACTCACCTCTAGTCTCTTTAAAATATTTACTAGATTTTAATGCTCATATTTCCGAATTAAAATTTAATGTATTGATCCATGTTAATTTGTAACGTTAACTAAGAGATGAAATTTATTAATGTTAAAATATATTGAGGAATACGAATGTCGGGCTTGCAATGTTGTACTGACCAGTAAGAGGGCATAAAGAAAGTTTATATAGTGTCACCGTTATTAAGGGTACATCCGAGTAACTAATTTGTCTTGAGCAGAAGGATAGAGATCATAGGGTTATTGTGGATCATTCTATATTATTAAATAAGCATATAGAAATGCTTCTAACGTGAAAAATATTGATTGCAAAGGGGTAAAATATACGAAGTCATTAAATTTTTTTTATAATTATTTTCTAACGCAAAAAGTTGGTAATTATCTATATAACTTTTACACAATACTTCTATTACTTTATATTACCTACCAAATTGAAAGTAGTAATGATGTGATAGCTCCGATTTTTTGGACCTTGAGCCTGCAATAGTGCTTGTATAAAGTTTTGAAACTTGTCTGAATTAGTAATGTCTTCATCTTTAAAGATTTGCTAAAAATGATTTTAAAACGGAAGCCATTTCTTAAACTATGTCGCAAAATCAAATTAAATTTTCATCCTAAGTTACCTCTTTTTTTATACGAATTCTCGCCAATTTCCGTTCATGTTCAGAGGTTCTAAAATACGACGAACGTCGTCAATAGCCCTCGTGTAGCTCTAGTGCGACGAAAATTCAAACAATACCAAACAGTTCATGTTCAAATAATTTTAATAACGTTTTAATATTTGATTTAATTGTGACCTTTAAGGCCGAGATATCACGATCATGTGGGTATAAAAGAGAATTTTCAAGATTTTCAAAAATATCTATACCCAAGCACCTGGCTTGTACCATTCGTTAGTTGTCTAAAAATTACTTGGTTTTTAAGGAGCTGCTGGCATTGATGTTGTTTAAGGCATTTTTTTTTCGATAAAACTCTAAAATTTAGTATCATATACTTAAATCAGAGCCATCTAATGGTCGGTCTTAAAGAGTTAAGCAAAAATTGTTTTGTTTTATAATAAATCGATTTTAATTTTCAAAGTTTCAATGGCTCAAATACTATTTTGTATATACTTTCATGTGCTCTAATTGTTTGTTGAATTCGTAAAAAACAAACACCAACACGTTCTTTTTGTACAAAAAGCAAATTACATCAATTTTAAGATATAGTATCCGGTGCTACATTAAAGCAATACTGAGCAAAAAGTGCTGCGAAATTTCCCAAAACTGTTTCCGCATTTATGCCACTTCTCCACCAATAGTGCACTTGTTACTAAGTGTACTTTATCCAACAATAAAATATTGTAAACTATTCTCATCATCTCCGCATTTAATGAATTCACAACATTTCCATCAATCGCATCAAAACTTAAGGGAGATAAAGAAAAATAATCCCTAACAATTTTCCTTAAAGGGAATTGAAAATATGCATTAGGTAAACTGTATTATGTCTATATTTTGTTTCCTTGAAATTGAAATCGACGGTATGTTTGATGCTGTACAGAAAGCCTTGAGTACTCCTAAGTTTATGCCTGCATTTTCATCGTTTAAGATTATTAATTAAATGTATTAGGAATATTGAAAAGTTTAGAAAGTAAGTATATTATTATTAGTAAATTCAGATGTAATTTCAAGTTAACGTTCGTAGTTATTTAATTAATGAATAAAGAATAATAAGTGTGGAAATTAAGTTTTAGTTTGATGTGCAGTTAATCATCTAGCAAACAAAAATTTGATTGATGATTTAAATTTATTTTCCTCCATAAAGAAGAATAGTTAGAAACATTGTTCTACCCAAACCATTAGTTTCGGAATCCTACCTTCTATGAAAGCAATTATGCGTGCACATACAAGCGCGTTTTATCAATAGATATCATAATAGTTGGTACACAAAATATTTGAGGGAAATATGAAATGACGACGTTTAACAGGTTGCAGATGATCTGGTGGCGAAGCAACCTCCACCTATAGCATAGCAGGTAATGGGTATAGCGAAATGAAAATGAGTGAAAGCAGAAGAGTGGGGGACTGGTGGGATAAAAAAAAGGCTAGCTTATTTATATGCCAGTCTTCTCAGACTGGTTTATTTATATTTTTGAACTTCAATGCTTTACAGGAAAACTTAAGTGTTTCATACATATTTTGTGGAGGGTGCTTTTTCTAAAATAGTGGTATTTGATCATTAGTCCACCGGTCAGATCGATCATCATTTTGTTTGTCTGAAACCTCTCCATAGCTTGAACTGAAATAGTTGCGGGCTGATGCAAATTTGGGTCACCAGTTTCAAGTATCTCTCGATCGTGATGATAAGATTTCCACAAAATCGGTCAAGCGCAAAGGCTAGTTATCATATAACTTTTTAGTTTTAAGGATAATGCTGAAAAGCGAATAGAGCTGTGAACTTCAAACACGAGTTACGATTACACGTTAAACTGGACTACATATTTTTAATATTCTATTTTAATTCGCACACGTGGAACAGACAACTGATATTAGAGCAGGAAATATCTCTTATTGAAGTGCAATTGAAAGTAGTGGGGTGTTTCACAACTCTAGTATTTAACAAAAAATATTTTTATGACTTTCATTCCAGAGGGAAAAGGTAGCAAAGTAATGCAATGTACAATGCAGTTTGAGAATGAACATTCCTCTTCAAGGGGAATAAGCGAGCTGGGCAGCGGGTCTCCAAAATCAAGTTTATGAGTGTTAATCTGATAGAAAAACTATTTTCTCTGACACATTTATCCGTCTGTATTGAATATTTGAACAGATGTTTTTTTTTAATAATATATGTAGATAACTTAACAGGTTTCTACTTTCCCACTTTTTGAAATTGTTTCGAATATTTCTTGTAAAATTATTTTTTAAAAATTAAAAAAAAAATGTTATAGCCAATTTCAAAAAGTGGGAAGTCGGGACCTGCGTGTAAGCTACGTTTTCACATTAAAAAATCCGCCTGCAAAAATATTCCATACAGCCGGAGAAATGTGGCAGAGTATTTTTTTTTTCTCTTTGGGATTAAAACTGATGCACTTTGATTTGGAGACTCGAGGTCCAGCGCACCCATTCTCCTCTAACTTATCATCGACGACTTCGTAGACACCATTAGCGTCTTCATTTCCGAATAAAAACTACAATTATGGGTTTGAAAAAATCATTTTACGTGTGACAAAATGTGTCTGAAAATTACAATTCAGAGTTATGGTCTTCATTTGTTATTTTATTTTGTTTAATTATATAAACTTAAGAAGAAAGTTCAAAGTACACAAAAAGAAAAAAGAAAAATTTAAATATATAAAAGCAGAAAAAATACTGGTGCTCATTAAAACATATATTTAAAAAACAATAAATTCCGAAGACATTGCCCTCTCTTGCATTTTCCTCTAAATTATAGACGGCACAGTTTCAAGAAATCAAAAATATGTAACTTTAATAATCAATTTACCGAATTATAATATTTCTCCAAATTGTGTTTGTGTGTTTTGGCTTTTGTATTTCGTTTCTTCGCTTTTGCTGGTCGTTAAAATTAACATTGAGTAAATGCATTTATTCTATAATCTATTTCGTCAAACCAATACTTAAAATTTAAAAATATTTAATATATTTACATATGTGTTGTTTTATGTAGCCTATACGATGAATGTTTTACATTTTGGGAGTTGACTGTGGATTAGCTACCTGCACCTCCTGTATTAAAGGGAATTTGATATAAATGAAGAAATATGAATTGCCGCGAAAAGCTAAAATGAAAAGGACTATCAGGAATAAGGAAAAGCAAAGATCAAGGAGACTGCAGGTGGAAAGCTTTGGTTTCCTGTTATTGAACGCCACGCTCACATAACGTCACAAAAATATTAAAATATAACGGTTATTATTATATGCTTACACAAGTAAGTGAATCAATGTAAAATCCATAAAGGGATTGAAAATCTCTCTTAACGGGAATGTTTCAGTTGATGTCACGCTCTTGTCTTCATTTGTATCCGTACTGAATTTCTTGGTTGCTTTATTTCACTCTCACAATGATCGATATAGATAAAAATAATTTTTTCTTTCCAAGGCACGCTTTCTTTAACAAATGTTTTGAACAACCAACAGCCCAGCAAGAAGCTGGCATTAAAAAAAATCAATAAAATATTCTTAGAAAACTCATTTTTGAATACGAAAACATAAGCAATTCCATCAAACAAATCGTTATAGCTGTCGCCATCCACGATGAAATAACCCCGTTGCCGCTCATCACTTTTCTGCCAGGTCAATTAAACAGAATCCCAGCAGCTTAGATTATATTACACCTACTGCATGCTCTTACGTACGCAGCTTGATAAATCAATTAATTGTAACTGTATAAAGGCTCATGAATAAAGAAAATTTAAATATTTAATTATTTGGGCAAAACAAAAATAGTGGTGCGTATGTCAAACAATTATTTACAAAACGTTGAAATGCGAATACAGAACACAGAGCTGGTGCGGGAATGACGGAGACTGCCGGTGTTGGGCAGGTAAACTGCAGTTTCTAGCCAGTTGAGTTGGAGCATTGCAGCAAGTACTCAACAACTATAACATATAGAAACAACACTAACATACTTGGGTTTTTTTTGGGGGGGCAAAAATGGTCAAATTCATTGTTGTGGTTACTGCAGTTTACCCTCCCCCGGCATTATAGGCTGCCAGCATTATGCATAATGAATCCCTTTAAAAAATAAGAGGTAACGTGTGCTAGCGAAGACAAGCATGCTGGTGGGGAAAATTACATTGTCAAACATCAAAACGACGTTCTGATTATAGAAAATTACCAAAAGCATAGTTCGAATCAATCATTCAGTAGGTTTAAAAAAAAAAAGTAAAACAGCTTTACGTTCAAAATTACAAAAAAGCTGATGAATCCGAGGGGAATTAAATGAGAGTGAAGGGGTTAATACTACCTTTGCGAATTTCTTTAATTCTTCATTTATAATACAATTATTCACATTTTTAGAAAAATGCAATTATCTTATTTTTTAATCAACCAATCGCAAATGGAAGTAACCAATCGCAATTTAAAGAAATTATATTATAATTTTAGAAGTTCAAAAAGTGGTATTATATAAATTGATAATACGAATTTGAATGAAGTATATTAGCAAGGATAACTCAAGTAAGCAATGAAAATGTTTTAATAGTCAATGAATATTGTGTTCTATTCAACAGTTTTTCAGGTAAAAAAATATTGATATAATACATTAAAGAAAATTCCAATTAAAGTCTGATCGACCAATTACTAATTTTAACAGAGTCGCGGTAGCTCAGTAGTGTGAAGCGTTTACTCGCATGAAGGGTGATGGGTTCTGTCCTCGGCGGAGCTCGCAATTCTGATGTTGGTTGGGTCGGCGCTTGCATTCAACTAAATACCGTCGTGTTGCTAATGGTGGCTGGGGCACGTTAAATAATTCGCGGTCGCATAGTTCTCCATGTTACCATAAGAAATTAATACCTCCGTGGGTACCAGATCAGAAGGGTTATCAATCAGCCTTTGATCTGGATAAAAATTCCGAGATGTGAATAAGAATGAATGTGTGAAAGCGACTTTCCTGTAAGACGGATTTGTCTTGGTGACGAGCAAAAGTCGGCCTTCCTCCCTTGTGGCGCTCAATAAAAAAAACGGAAGCCGCCCCACTTCGCCTTAATATCGGGTAGTTCTCTACTCCGGGCTCTATTACCGAGTGTCATTAGAAACAACAACACAGCACTTATTTGGACTATTTAAAATAGTGTACACGAAACGGGGAGAGATAGAATACACTGCTGTTGTGTAAGGGAGGAAATTTGTTTTATAATTTTAATTTGCATTAGTGTTGAACTATAACTTATAAATTTATTATAAGTATCGATAATATTTTTTTTCTTCCAAAAATGGTATATTTTATTTAACATGGCTGTATTGTTATTGGCGCTTACGCCTTTGCAGACTCATTAAACTCTCTACAATTAAGAACTTATTTTTGTGGCACCAACTAGGCGAATCTCGCTACCAATTTTGACACTCAGGTTACAATGAATCTGAAGTCTCTGTAGATGATAAAGCATTCAGAACCTAAATTTTGCCGAGTGGGTAGCTCCAAAAAGCCAAATAGGTATTCAAGGGATCTTGTACATGCCACATATGACATGCGTGAATACGATTTTCATTAACAGAAAATCTGACGACTCAGCCGGGGCTCCAACTTGGGCTTTTAGGAGGACACGCAACATCTTCAGCCACTGAGCCACCAAATAAATTTGTTAAAACTGCTTTTGGGTAAAATTATAAATTGTTCTCCTCAATTAAAAAAAAGAATTCATCTGCAAATCATACGGCTCTACTCTGTAAAACGTACCTTTTAAATTATCGCATTAATGTGACGAAACTCGAAGGGCAGCTTTATATATCGCCAAGTATCACCACAGTATTCTAAACTATCAGGATTTAATCTACGGGTTTAATAGGGAAAATAGGAATTTCTTTCAACAAATTACAAAGTAGGTTTGGGAATTGTTTAGCAAATTATATCAATTTCCATAATAAGATTGTGTATGGGCTATCGGATTAGTGTTTGGGGAAGGTAATTTACTGCGTAAACAAGTCTCAGTGAGGAGTGTTCTAGTGTGAATTAAAAAGGGCTATAAAAAGTGAAAGCTTTCTTTTTTTTTCATGTATATTTGCTTTTTAATATTCTGCGGGTAAAAACCGAAAACTAATTTTCAGATGTCATTTTTAAGTAACTGAGTTCGACAAAAAAAAAAAAAGAAAGAAAAGGAATATGAGGAAAACATGTTCAAAATTAAACTAAAACTTTTATAACTTTTTTGGAAAATAGTAGGTTTTGGCGTTCAATCTTTTATTCTAAATATATTATTATAAAACGTGCATACTATTTTTAAATTGTAAAGTATATCTAATTCTAATTTACGAAATAAATGGCATATATAAGGATTATGGATATTTAAAAAATTCCTAATATTTTTTATTCCCTTTAATAATTGCAACATTTTGAAATGATATTCAGTTTTGAGGGTTTTTTTTCAAACTTTTTAAATGACTAAAATAAATTGTGCTTTAAACATTAATTTTCAATAAAATAATCATGCTAATGGTGTTGTGGCAACAGCTATTTCAATGACTAAAAATTTCATTTCAGTGGGAAGCCGGCGATTGACTTCGGACACATTTCATTCCGGATGGACAAAAAGCATGAATAATAGGTATCTGAGGTCTCAACTTTCTAACAAAAAAGAATTTTAAAGATCCGAAGTATACAACTGATTTCAGATAGAGAGTACGGACGAGCATCTTCAGAATTACATTTACATGTTCCTTCCATTTTTCATTTCAAAATTATCTTAAATTATAAGAAATGTAAGTCAGCATAAATCTTCCATAGATCGGGCATGCTAGATCTGATAGGGCACTGTTTGGAGAGTAGAGTATGTAGAGTCATTACAGTGAGGTTAGATCCTTCATTTGGAAGCCAAGCATTTCTCTAACTCATAGAGCAATGCGCCTTATTAAATGTTGCCGAATAGTATCCGATTAGGATCAATGATTGAAATCAAATTCTATTTAGCAATTTTCAATAAAAAGAGTGGTAATATTTTCTATAACATTTGCCAGTAGATTAGTTTGAATTTTTATTGTATATTAATTTAGGCTTGATAATATCAGGGATTTCAATATTTATTCTCCGTTAGCATTTTTGTATTATATCCTACCGAACCCTGGGAGATTCTTATTAAAAAAAATCCTCACATT
This sequence comes from Hylyphantes graminicola, assembly GCA_023701765.1. Lineage (NCBI taxonomy): Eukaryota > Metazoa > Arthropoda > Arachnida > Araneae > Linyphiidae > Hylyphantes > Hylyphantes graminicola. The sequence continues at coordinate 35,719,932 of CM043112.1, forward strand.
AACCCGTTCCGACCGGTCCGAGAATGTTCAAGCTCTTCAAAAATATCGATACCGAAGCTGCTGACTTGTACAACTCGCTTTTTGTTACTTTGTTTTTAAGGATTTGATGGTATTGATGCTGTTTAGAGCATTTTTTTTTTTTCGATAAAACTCCAAATTTACTCTCATAATTTTTAAATCAGCGCCACCCTACCGCCGATCGAAAAGGGTTATAACTCTGACACTCTTTGCGCCGCAAGTAGACTTCTCACTGGGTACGCCTGTCTCCTTGATCATTTTTTTCCATTAACTTAATAATCACAACTTTGTCACACCATTATAACACCTTCATTTCAAAATGAAAACTTTCACTTTTAGTTTATTTAAATTCGTTTTTCCTGTAACTTAATGTGTTCCATAGCAGTGGTTCCCAACAGGTGGTTCACGGATCCCAAGGGGACCGCGAGCTACTCTAGACTAGTCCGCAAGATGCTATCAGAATACAAACAAATGAAATATATTTCGTATGATAACAGTTTTTTTTTTTTGCCTTGGTAACTTCCTGCATGAGAATATTCTAGAGCAAAACAGGAATGATATGGTGGCTGATTATTTTCTTTGTTGTAAACAGATCGGTATTGAGCATGAGCAATTTCTTATTCCTACGGAAGTCAGATGACTTTCTCGCAGTAGGATCTTGTCAAGATTTTTTGAACTTCGAGGCACGGTTCGTCTCTTCCTTCTTGACACAAAGAACGCGTGTTTTCACTAACTTCTCTTGAATTTGCTCTGTTACGTACTTAGCTGATGTGTTTGACCACAGACCACTTAAATTGTGTTAAACTTGAGGCTCGACATGCGGTCGGAGTGAAAGTTTCAAGTTTGAAACCTAATATTTCAGAAAATATTCACTCAAAGTACAGGTTTAACTCATTAAGAACAGGGAATTAAAACTAACTGCATGCTGATGGAGTACTCTGCTGTAACTGTTAAAATGTACAAAATGAAAAAGACTATTAATTTGGCAAAATTTCTTGCAAATCGTCTTTAATGAGTAAAACATCTTTCCTTTTTCTGTGTTTTAAGATCAACTGGACAACATACACTCTTAAAACAAGAGAGTGAAATCCACTCCAGTTAGAGAAGTGCATTTTCGACACCGAAAAGGAGTGAATATTAACTCAGACTGAGTAAAAATCACTCGTTTGGAGTGATCCTGTCGGAGGTTTAACACACAAATTATCCACTCCAAAAGAAAAAGCGCAATTTCTAGACTGGAAGAGTGAAAATTAACTCAGACTTAGTTAAAATCGCTCGTTCGTATTAAGAGTGTATGCACCTTGTACTTTGACCATAGAGAATGGATAGAAAAACCGTGCGCTTTCGCACACTATCTACAGGAGAAACGTAATTGTGAAACGAGGGATTTTTGTGCCGAAGCATCACCTCAACATGGCGGCGATTGGCAAACGATTGCAACCCCCACAAAATTACATATCTTTCAATGATTTATTTAAAAGGTAAATTTTCCTTCATCATGGAGAGAGAGAACTATATAATACTCTATACTTTCACATAAGGCATTTCTTTTTTTTAGATGGAAATGCCTTTTTAACTGTTTAATCTTAATGAATTTGATGTCAAATATAAAATAATATGAAATTTTATATTTTCATTTTTGAAGACAAAAAAGTGGTAACAAAGTTTGGACTTTTAACTAGTAGTTGCAGGCTGCAGACATCAGGACTGTATATTCGGTACTCATCCTATCTATTTCAAAATCTTCTAGCGACCTGGCGTCCTCTTTAGGAGACATTGTCTTAAGAGGTTATAATTTGGAGAAGTAGATGCAGCTTTTTTAATGGGTAATGTACAACTTCTTTCGGGTCCCATGTTTGTAGGTGTACACTGTCTGAACGGAAAGAAGCAGTCGGCTAGGCAATTGGACAGGAACTACTAATATTAGAGCAACAGTAATATATTCAACAATGATACAGTAGAATTGTACACAGAAGACGGGGTGCAATGAATACATTAGTTCAAAGGTATGCTTAATGTATCCGACTACGTTGAAATCGTATTTTTCGGCAAAAAAACAGCCATTTTTTTATAATCTTAAAATAAAGCAGCACTCTTTAAGATTCTAAAACTCTCTTTATTTTGTTTGTGCGGCAAATATTTTAGAACTCCATTGGTACTCCATTGATACTCCATTATGCGAAAACGGCATTCAAATCCTTTAGAAAAGACCATTAGTAGAAAATCGCGATCTACAAGAATAATTAAAAATATGAAACTTGAAGATGAAGAATGTCTTGCATACCCAAAAAGACGGCTTTCCTGCTATTTGAATGTAATTTCAAACTTTAAATTGATTTTGTGCAAAATGAAAGTTTTGAACATTTTCTTCTAGACAAACCATATTTCACAAAAAGTACTTAACCGAATGTTCTCAAATTTGTTGTGCATATTGGTTATACTATCATCTAGGGAATATACTACAGAATAGTAATTTCAAGCAATATTTAAAAATTATAACACTTACTATCAAAAATGGTAGAAAAAAAGTTGATAAAAATCTTTAACTTAGCTTCGACAACTTATAACTTTTTATTGGTGCAATAAATATCTAAGATTGTAGTCTATTCCCTAGGTATCAAATTAAGATTTATTAATTTATTATTATTTTTAAAAAATCTTAAATTTTTTTTTAGTTATAAGGTCTATCGTAAAGGCAAAAAACATCAAAATTTACTTACAAAATCTTAAATTACACAAAATATATTTATTTAAAAAAAATCGTGACTTATTATTATTATTAGTTGTGTTGGTGAACAAAAAAATACATAAAATATAAGTATTAAAATTTAATTAAAAAAATAAGTGTCGAACGTAGTCGGATACCTTAATTTCCAGGTTGGTGATTTTATAACTAAATGTATAAATGCTGTGCTTGGAACTGGTTCTAAGTAAAAGTTGATGTTACAAAAAAAAATGTTTTCTTTAAAAAAATACTGCAGAATGGATAATTGTTTTTTAAGCAATAATTATTTCGTTTTAAGATAAATCCATTATAATTGTCAAAGTTTTAATGGCTCAAATACCATTTTGAATATATTTCCATGTGTCGTTGAATTCCATTTGTTTGTTGGATTCGTGAAAAACAAACAATAACGGGTCTTTTTCTGAAGAAAAAAAGCAAATTGCAACATTTTTTAATCTTAACTATAGTATCTTGTGCTACTTTAAAGCAATACTGAGCAAAAAGTGCTGCGAATTTTCCAAAACTGTGTCCGTAATAAATGTAGATAACTTACAGGTGTTCAGATTCCCGCTTTATAAAATTGCTTCGAATAATTTTTGTAATATTATTTATTGAAAAATAAAATATAGACATATATTCGAGCCAATTTCAAAAGTGAGATGGTCGGGACGTGCAAGTCAGCTACATTTTCACAGTAAAAAATATTCAATTCAGCCGCAGAAATGTGGCAGAGAAAAAAGAATGTCTACATGGGATTTACACTGATACACTTTGCTTTGGAAACCCGCTGTCCAGCGCGCCCATTCTCACATCGACGACTTCGTAAACACCGGCATCTTCATTTCCGCATAAAAACTTCAATTTTAAGTTTTGAAAATTATTTTTCGTTCGAATTTTTTTTTCCAAAAAACATAGTTCAGGACAAAGGTCTTCATTTTTAAAAAAAAAAATTATTTACTTGAGAAGATATATTATAGATAATTCAATTTCGCTTTTAATTTTTGCTTCAATTACCTTCAGCATGATCATGGTATACACACACTCTAAAATTACAATATTCTTCTCTGCTGATTCGGACTTGACGTAAATCCTAATAAATATAAATATATAAAAGCAGAACAAAAATAGTGGTGCTCATTAAAACAAATATTTACATAGCAATGAATTAACAATACATAAACCTCTCATACATTTTCCTCTTCCTTACTGACGACACAGTTTCAAGAAATTAAGCTTATTTAAATTTAATAATCTATTAAAAGAATGATAATATTTATAAATATTGTGTGTGAATGGTTTGGCTTTGGCATTTAGTTAATTCGCTTTTGCTGTTCGGTAGAATTAAGTTCGAGTAGATGCATTTACTCTATCGTGCCAAATAATACTTAAAACATAAACATGTTTAAGATATTTATTTGTTATTTTATGTAGCCTATACGACGAACTTTTTATATTTTGGGAGTTGACTGTGGTGGAGCTACCTTCATCTCCAGTTTAACAGGGAATTTGATATAAATGAGGAAAATGAATGGCTGCGAAAAGCAAAATGAAATTGAATAACAGGAACATGAAAAAATAGCAAAGATCGCAGAGACTGCAGGTGTAAAGATTTGGATTCCTATTAACAACTGCCACACTCGCATTATGTCAGAAAATATAAACGCATTGTTGTAGCGTATTTATAGCAATTTTTCCAAAGAGGCGCGTCTATCGTGATGGACGCTAAGATTACGATCCTTAGGAGATCCAGGCTTTACAGGCGACAAACATAACGAATTCCTTTTATCAATAAGAGGAAAGGGTAATAGCGAAGACATGAAGGTCGGTGTGGAAACTTAATGGTTTGACACTAAATATGCCATCAGAAAAACAGCAGGTTTTGTAGAGTTTTCTAACAGTTAAACACAAGATTTTCACAGAAACAATTTATTTAGTGCAGTGTTTCCCACTTCTGGTATTTTATTTATTTCGCATTTGTTCAAATTATGGGATTATACGCTAACATAGCAAAGTAGAGCAATGTATAATCCCTAATGGGATTGAATATCTCTCTTAATCCGAACGTTTCAGTTGATGTCACGCTCTTGTTTTCATTTGTATTCGTACTGGATTACTTGGTTGCTTAGGTCTCATGTACTGCGATATCATTGGTCGCCTTGATTTCACTCTCAAAATAACCGATATCGATGAAAATCTTTTTTTCTTTCTATGCAAACTTTCTTTAACAAATGTTTTGAATAACCAACAGCACAGCAAGAGTTTGGCATTAAAGAAGATTTATAAGTAAAATATTCTTAGGAAACTTATTTCTGAATATATGAAAACATAAACAATTCCTGGAAACAATCCGTAAAAATCTGTCGTTATTCACGACGTGACATAACCCCATTCCCGGATCGTCACTTTTCTGCCAGCTTGTATTAAACCTACTGCATGCTCGTAAACAGCAAGCAGCTTAATAAAGCCATAAAGACGCAGCCAATGTATGGAGTAAAGTAAAATATTATATTATAAGGTCAAAACAAAAATAGTGGTGCGTACCTCAAACAATTATTTACAAAACGATGAAATGCGAATACAGAGCACAAAGCTGGTGCGGGGATGACGGAGACTACTGCCGTGTGCAGATTTACTGCAGTTTCTAGCCAGTTGACTTGGAGCATTGCAGAAAGTACTCAAGAACCTATAAGAAAAATACTAACATACTTACAGGTTTTTTTTCCAGAGCAAAAATGGTCCAATTCATTGCTGTTATTACTGCAGTTTAACTATCCACGGCAGTACATGCGGCAAGCATTATGCATAATGAATCCCTTTAAAAAATGAGAGGTAACGTGTGCTAGTGAAGACAAGCAGGTTATGGTGCGGAAAATAACATTGCCAAACACCAAAACGACGATTTTTCTCCGGAAAACAGCCAAAAGAATATGAGGGTGGATTGTTAATGCCTCAGGTTGCCGGGAATATTAAGACCGGCGGCCTACAGATGTTGACACATACGGCTTCCACGATAATGATCAATGAATATTAATATGATTAATTTTGAAAATCGATAAATGGTATAGATTTTTCAGAAAACATATTATAGCTTAAAGAGTAAAGTTGCAGAAATCTTAAAAAAAAAACTTAAGTATATTTTTTAGCAATATTCTGACTTGAGAAAATTACCAACAGCATGGTTCGGATCAATCATTCAGTGGGTTTTAAAGAAATGTGAAACAGTTTTACGTTAAAATTTTTAAAAAAAACCTCCCAAGCTGATGAATCCAAAGGGAATTAATTGAGAGTGAAGGGGTTAATACTATCTTCGCGAATACTTTTAATTCTTCATTTATAATACCATTATTCACATTTTTAGAAAATGCAAATAATTTATTTTTTAATTTATGCTTTAGTAAACCATTTCAAAAATAGATACATAAAAAAATTATATTATAATTTTTGAAGTTTAAAAGCTGGTATTATATAAAGTGATAATTCGAATTTGAATGAAGTATATTAGCAAGGATAACTCAAGTCAGTAATGCAAATGTGTTAATAGTCAATGAATACTGTGCTGTATTCAACAGTACTTCCGGAAAAATAATTATTGAAATAATACGTTTAAGAAAATTCGGAATATAGGCTGTTCGACGAATTACTAATATGGACAGATTCGCGGTAGTTCAGTCCGTGCTCGCATCGGAAGGGTTGTGGGTGCTGTCCTCGGCGGTGCACGCAATTCTGATGTTTGCTGGGTAGGCGCTAGTATTCGACTGAAGACCGTCGTGTTGCTGATGGTGGCTGGGGCACGTTAAATATGTCTCGTGGTTACACAGTCCTCCATGTTAATATACCAAATTAATACCTACAGGGATTATCGGAGTTTGATCTGAATCAAAATTCCGAAATGTGAGTGAGAATGTATGTGTCAAAAAGACCTTCCTGGAAAACGGATGTGTCATGGTGACGAGCAGAAGTCGGACTTCCTCCCTTGCGGCGCTCAATAAAAAGCGGATACCGCTCCTTTTCGCCTTGAAATCGGGTTGTTCTCTACTCCGGGATAGGTTACCGATTGGCATTAGAAACAACAGCACCTATTTCGACTACTTAAAATAGTGCACACGAAACGGAGATCGATAGAATGCGCTGCCGTTGTGTAAGGGAGGAAATTTGTTTAAAATTTTAACTTAAATTAGTTTAACTATAATTAAATTATAATTTTATTATGATTATCAAATTTTTTTTCATCAATTTATATTTTTTCGAACTTCGCTGTATTGATCACTCTCGAAACAAAAGAGTGAAATCCATTCCTATAGGGTAAGTGGATTTCCGACACTGGAAGAGTGAAAATTAACTCAGACTGAGTTAAAATCGCTCGTTTGTTTCAAGAGTGTTCCAAGCCAAAAAATTCTGCACAATTGCTTCAAAAAAATTTCGATCTTGCAGTCATCTTTAAGAAGTCCGCAGTTTTTTTTTTTTTTAATCAACAGAAAATTGAAGTATATCGAATAGGGATTACGTACGTAGTTTTTCTGTAATAATTGTGCAGCAAATCTATAGTCATTTCTTATGCTTCAGAAAAACGGCAGTTATTTTGAAGCAGCCGAAAAGTGAAGCCTGACTACGGATATATCTGCGGTTTTTTATGCAGCAATTCTACAGCCATTCTGAAGTCATCTAGGCACTTTAAAAAACTGCAGTTATTTTGAAGCAACAGACGAGCGAGAATATTTTCTAACTAAAATATGGTTTGCTCATATACTTACAGAACCAACTTCATAACAAGTTTCGATAGCACAGTCGTTAGAGCACTGGACAGCTGCGCAATTTCCTCAGATCGAATCCCGCGCTCCTACTTCCCAAAATGGCCAGAAAAACAACCCACTCGTTCGATAATTTCTTTCTTTATAATTTTTATTTAAAAATTATTTCGCTAGATGGCGCCACGTTTTCTGAAAAAAAGCCCAAATATTCTGCAAAACCGTTTTACGAAAGCTTCAAAAGACAGCAGTTTTATTGAAGCAATTATGCAGACTAAGTGTTTCAAATCCCTTGAGAATTTGTGAAGTTTTTTTATGAAGCAATTATGTAGAATTTTTTGGCTGGGTTATTAGTGCTCACGCCTTTGCAGGCTCGTCTTACTCTTCACAACTAATAGCTTATTTTTGTGGCACCATCTAGACGACTATCGCTACCAATTTTGACACACAGATTACAATGAAACTGAGGTCTCTGTAAATGATAAAGCATGCGGAGACCAAATTTTGCCTCGTGAGTAGCTCCAAAAAGCCAAATGGGTATTCAAGGGATCTTTTACATGCCACATATGACGTGCGTGCCTACGGTTTTCATATCCAGAAAACCTGACGACTTTGCCGGGTCTTAAACACGACCTTATAAGGTTTCCACGTAATAGCTCTCAGCCACTGAGCCACCAAATAATTTTGTTAAAAACTGCTTTTGGGTAAAAATTATAAATTGCACTCATCAATTAAAAAAATAATTCATCTGCAAATATACGGCTGTACTCTGTAATACATACTTTTAAAAAAAAAAAAAACTTATTACATTAATTTTGCGACATTCGAAAGGCTACACATTATTTAGCGCCAAGCATCGCCACATCATTCTAACCCATCTGGATTTAATATATGTGTTTAATAAAGAAAATAAGAATTTCTTTCAACAAATTATAAAGTAGGTTTGGGAATTGTTTAGCAAATTATAATAATTTCCATAATAAGATTGTGTATGGGGTATTGGATTAGTGTTTGGGGAAGGGAATTTACTGCGTCTCTGTGAGGAGTGTGAATTTAAAAAGCGGTTAGGGTTGAAAAGTGCAGAAAGCCTTCTTTTCTTTTTATGTATTCTGCGGGTATGTTAAAAAAAATCAAACTAAAACATTTAAATTTTTGGGCAAATTTGTAGGTTTTGGCATTCAATCGTTTATTTATAATATAGTATTAGAAATCGAGAAGAACCAAGAGAGAAACTGATTATCTGTTGACAGTGTCCTCCTAATAGACCCGCATACGGGAAGATTCCTGGTCAATCAAGGTGTTCATCCCCTGTACTCTTCATATGTGTATGGAGCTTTAGCATAAGCTTGTCCAAACACAATGGAACGTTCCCCAAACTATTCAATAAATATATTGTGGATTCCCATAAGTTTGCATACGTGGTATTGCGCTTTTTCATAAGAGACCCTTAGGTGCATTACCATATTGTTAATATGCACATTCCTGTGGTTTCTATAGGCTACAATATTTCCTATTAGTTTTTCTAAGGCGACGTAGCCTAATTATGTAGCTCTAAATAAAGTAATAATCAACAGGCTGGCTCTTAGTAAATAAATAAAAGTACACTGCATAAAATTTATGATTTTGTATTTTAACTGCTTTTTAGTGCGTCAAGTGTCATTTTTTCTCGTTTTCATGTCAATGTGAAGCGCTTGAAACGAACGCAGACTGATGATTGTTTATAGAAGTTTCAAATATTGCTTTTTTAAGCACACTCAAAAAATTTTTTTGGTAGTCTGTACTAAATTTTGGTAAAAGCAACTAAGATTTTTGGTGCAATATGGGACAAATAAATATTTGGTAAATGCTTCCATTAATATTTAGTAACGGCATTTGGGTAAATTCTACCAAATATTTTGGTATCGGACACAAATGACGATTGGAAATATATTTAAAAAAATATTTTTAAAACATATTTAGTTATAAGAAGACATAAACCTACTTCAGACTGCACTAGTAAATGAAGAAATTTAAATTAAAACCAAGTCAAATTTTAATTTTGCCTTGACGCTTTGTTGTTAAAAAAAATTACGAGGAATCAAAGATTATCTCATTATTATGCATTTTATGACGTTGATCTAAACTGATTTATACGTTAAAAATATATTGTGTTTAAATTATTAATTTTAAATAAAGTTTCTTTTCTGATAATAATGTTGTATGTAGCAACATCAATATTTATGACTAACAATTAAGTTTCAAGTGGAAAGTCGTCTACATATGTCGGTACAAACAGACGTAGCGTGTGGACGGACATCGTCAGCAATTCAGCACCTAATTTTTCAATTTTTTTTTAACTATCCAGAATTTAAAAAACAAATAACAAGCAAAAATTTGGCTCTTTATCGAGCATGTTAGTAAGAAAATCCATGTTAGATCCGAGAGCGCACTGTTTGTTGAGTCATAACGTAGAGGATTGCTGTTACATCTTTAATTTGAAAATAAGCATTTCTCTAACTCATAGATACATGCTCTTCTATTAAATTGTTGAAAACACTTTAAGAGGGGACTTTTAAGAGGGAAAAATATTATTATTTTTAAATTTTTAATTTTAAAAAAAGTGGTAACATTTGCTATAACATTTACTTACAGATTAGTTCTTATTTTTGCTGTACTATATTAATTATCTAATTAATATATATATTAATGATGATTTCAATCTTTTTCTCTTACAGCATTTTTTTATTTTATTGTATCAAACGTGGTGCTTTAAAAGACATCTAGCTTTGTAATTCCGACACTCTTTGCACAGCTAGTAGGGAACGACCGTCGTCTCTTATATGAAATCATTCCACTTTTTATCCTGTTCGATAATGTATTCCGACGTGAACATTCTCCTATTAATATATTAAGAATTACGGGCTTTAAAATCAAGGATCGAAGTCAATTTTGTTAGCTTTGTTCCCTGGCTGCCCCTTTATTGCTGAATGTGGCCCCTGATCTTACGAAAAATAAGTGGAGCATTATGTCATGAAATTACAAAAAAAAGCGAATAAAATGACAACAAATCTGTGTGAATTTCTGCCATTAAATGCTAATGGGTAAACCTAGCTAAACAAACTCCCCATAAACTTTCTGAATAAATCGCTAAAAGTTAAGATCATTAAAAATAATTAAAGTACATACTGAAATATTAATATCTTTCGAGTGTTCCTTTTTTTTTAATACTTGCCCTTTTTCTTTTTTTACAGAATCATTTATAACTATTTTATGACATGCCACAAAATGGATGCATTTCTTTTATATTTATAATAATCAATATAAAGTTGCAATTCATTTTATATATAACGGTTCATGACATTTGGATTGCTTTAATAATAACATAATGGTTGTATTTTATAATCTGCCCTAAACAGTGTTGCCAATCGAGAATTCGAATTTTACCCTCAATTCGCAAAATACCCTCAAATACAGCAGATCGCTGAGTCATCTAGCGATAACTAAAAAAACTTAAATTCAAGTTGTGCTTTAATTAATAAAATAAAATTATTATAAATTGCTCTTATTACGAATCACAGTCAAATAAATTAGTTCATTGTGATATCCTTAAATTAAAAATTATAAATTAACTTCAAAGATAATTATTGCAAAATTGAAATGTTATGTTACTTTTTAGCATACAAATCTGCCTTAAAAAATTACGTATCTGAATTAAATTTAAGGTAAGGCACAAGTCAACTATTATCCTTCAACATCTTGGTGAAGAACAAAAACATATTCAAGTAAAATAAAAATAAAAAGAGGATGCTGGCCATGTTTTTCTTACAATTCTACACTGGATATAGAATTATTTAAAAGTGAAAACGTATATAAACAAAAAAAAATTAAATGGGCAGTAAGAAGTCAACTTTTTTACAGATTTACTATTTCTTAAAACCGGAATTTGGGGCAGTCTTGGGGTAACCTTTACTCTTTCGCTTAAAAGAATGTTCCATGCACGATTTATTAATCTTATATCTACTCATCTGCGAACAACCATAAAACAATAAATAATTGTGCAAATTTATAAGAGTACTCATTGTTCAATATAAATACACATTACATGTGTTTTTATATATCCTCTTTATAGCCCTCCTTTAAAAAAATATCCGCAATCTAAATGGCAACACTAACCCTACATCATGTTTCACCAGTATAGTTTTATTTATCATCAATGCAGAGGAATCTATTTGATACCAAGCATTTTTTTTAAATAAAGAAATAATTATAAATAGGCAAATAAAAAATTAAATTATAAATAAATATTTTAGCATTTACCAACAGATTAGTAAAAATTTTAATTGTACTTCAGTTATTTAATTAAGTTAAATAACAGTACGGTATTCAAACTATATTTTCGAGCAGTGAATGTTAACTATTCCGTAACAAACACTGCAGTGCTCTTAGTTCAAAACAAATTGGTTTGTAACAGAATCTGTCACTTAGCCCGCTTCCACACAACAATTGTGTTCAACAGAAAAAAAAGACCCTAAACACAGTATATTAGTTTTATATTAATATTTATAAGGTAAATTTCGCTCGTTTCATTTATTTCATTTCGAAAATTCAATAATTAATTCGTATTGTTCTGCAGTTATTGATCTGCAACTGATGGGTGACAGAAAAACAGAAAATGAACGATTATAATACCTTCCACTTCTTACGTTATAAAAGTAGTGTGGGAGTCAAAACTATTATTGTGTCTCTGCCTCTGACACTCTTCGCGCAACTGTCCCTTTCTACGCTGCTCAAAACAATCAGAGAAGCACTTTGAATTCTTTTGTCAATGCTTTCAATTGTAACGTCCCATTTTTAATTCTAAAAATCTAAAATTTGAGAAATAAATTGATTATGCATCCAGAATGAAGGGGGGGGGGGGTCTAATTTTTTTTTTACTGAAATTGAAGCAGAAAAAATAAAAATCATAACTTTCTGACAATAGTTTTTCAAAACTTTATTTGCTAAAAAAAGTTAAAATCAATTTTAAACATCTATCTAAATTCAATCTGCACAAGCAATTCCATATGTACATTTATATACATTTTTTACTCAAAACAGCTATTAATATTAATCTAACAATTACGAACTAATTTAGTGAACATTTTATAATGTTGGAATTGCACTTTTCAAAAGATTGATAGGGTACATGGTTTCAAGCGTAGAGCATGTAGTAAAGGAGATTTTGAGGTTAAATCATTCATTCGAAGGCAAGCATATTCATAGAGAAGAGCTTTTTTTTTAAAAAAACTATGTAAGCGTACCAAAGTAAGCATACGATAAAAATATTGAACACATAAAGTTCAATTCTTAATAAAAATAGTGGTAATATTTGTCAGATTAGATTCATTATTTAATTAGATCAGTCAGATTAATTACTGACAGATTAGTTATAATATTCATAATATATCAATTATTTAATTTAGATTAATTTTAGATATTAATAATGTTTTTAATCTTTATTCTCTTACAGCATCTGTGCACTTTGTCATACCAAACTCTGAAGATTTCTTATTAAAAAAAAATTAAAAAAAAAAAAACTAATTGCAACACTAACTCTCTTTTTGCAGCCAGTAGACTTGCTGAATTTTGCTTCGGCAACGGGGCTCTTCTTATAGGAGCGAGGGATTTATTTCTTGGGGACAGTACAATAGATCCCTTGTCGCAGTGCTTGGCTCTAACAGAGCCCCCCTCCAATGGCATAAGTCATAAGTCATTCTGCCCACTTTCCATTCTTTAATTTGAAACAATAAAAAATGGAAATTAAGTAATTTCTTTGAAGTGTGTCCGTCATCTTTGCTTCCCAGTTTTATGTAAATAGTTTTTGTTCAGAGGAAAGTTTAGTAAAACTGTATGAATTACGAAATTGATTAGAGGAAATAATTGAGCTTATATTATAAGTAGAACTGTTGTCATACTGAAAATAAACTGGCAGCAGATACGTATAAAAATTTTCATAAGCAAGATGACTGCAAAAAGCGCTATTAATGAAGAACGTTCGATTTTGATTTATTCGAAATTACTATTTTCTGAAATAAAAAAAAAATACAACACAAAAGTGTAAATGACGACTTCGATTTGTTCTTGCATGTTCTCAAAAACTTGCATCTGTCGATGATGACTTATATAAAACTACTTGAGCACAGACAGAAAGGAAAACATATAATTTTTCATAACACACTTTCTATAGACGCATGCATTCATACTTGTAAATTCCAGAAAAATTAAAAAAAAAAAAACATAGTACATCATAAAGCTAAATATAAATCTATATTATTTTTCAAAAAACCTTCGATAATTAACCATCGACATTAAAAGAATAAAGAACTCCACAGACGAAATTTGATAACGAATATACTTTTAACACTCATTTTCGACATAATCGTCTGCTTATAGAGAAAAACGAGATGATCGCAACTTGCTGAATTTTTTAAATATTTTTTAAGCAACTGAGTCAACTTATTTGGGACATAATTCGAAAATAAATTAACGAATTAAAATGTTATTATCAATTTTAACTTATTGGAATTGCCACCGTGTTGTCAAGTAATAAAGGGTTTGGGCTAATTTTACCTGATCCAATCTCGAGAGGATTTTATAGAGGTTAGAATAATATGATACGTGGCAAATGGGGGAAATTGAGCATTGTTAAGTCGCCAAATGAATACGATTGGCCTAGGTATCACTCAATATCGAATTGTACCAACCGTAGAAAAGGATTTGAAGTAGAATCGTAGTAACCATTTTCTACATGTGACAAAATTATCCCGTTCCGACCGAGCTATCACGATCATGCGGCTAGGAAAGACAATATTCAAGCTCTTCAAAAATATCCATATCGAAGCAACTGACTTGTGTCATTCGTTATTTGTATAAAAAAATGACTTTGTTTTAAAGGAGATGCTGATAAAAACTACAAATTTAGTGTCATAATTTTAAATCAGCGCCACCTGACCGCCCCCGTCTTCATGGGATAAGACGGTTTAATGGTTGTTAGTCTATTGATTTCAAGTATTTGGCAATTCAAATTTCGACACTTAATTATGAATTGTTTTCAATTATATTGAGGATGATGCAATGTAATCATCAATAGGCGTGAATTGCTTATACTGACTATTTAATAACGATTGGTAAAAAAAGGTTATTTTGTCCATTTCCCATATTATCATGGAAGTACATATATTGCCACTCTGATGACATCGCAGCTTAACTAGCATCTGCGAAGATGAGCACTTTGCGAAACTTGGAAGAGACCCTTATTCCCTTCTTTCTATGATTCTGACCAGGGTTCGGAATTAACCATCAGTGATCGCAAAATGTGACCAAATCCTACATTTTTACGATAAAATAAGTTAAGTCCCTGGAATTAAGACTAGTTTTTTATAAGAACTTATTTTATTCTAAAAGCAAACTTTCAGCATAAAATACTGGAGGGCTCGGCCGCCTGCTTGCTATCGCTCGTCGTTTCTAATTAATAAAAAGAGGACATAAAATGTTCAAAAAACCTGCAACGAAAACAAAAAAATATATTACTGAATAACTCGTGCACCAAATTTGAAGTCAGTATCTGTTTAAGTAACTATAGAGTGGTTTCAGTCTGACGACCCAATGTGCTGAACCACTTTTTTTAGAATCAGCGCCCTCCAAACTTGTAAAAAACACAAAATTTCTATCTTCGATCTAATTGCAATGCTTTCCTTGGCTTATATTTTATACTGTGTCAGTCGCTGGCTATAATTGGATGATTAAAATAATCAGAAGAATAACAAACTCAACTTTGAACACCAGGTCGCCATTTTTATTTAAATCTCAAGATGGAATTCCAAAAACAGACAATATTAATTCACGCAGCTTACAGAAAGACAAGACGCTCTGATGCTGAGCAACTATTTTGCATTAATGAAATATGAACAATTATATTTGAAACCTTACACTGTGTAATTGAAAATAGAAATTATGCAGCAATTCCGAAGGCAAGTTAACCCATTAATAAAAAGTATTTGAATGTTTTTATAACAGTCAATACATGAAAGAGCATTTTGTTAATATATTTCCTGCGCCTTAGTAATAATGCGCAGGCCGCACGATTGAAGGACTAATACTTAATGGTACAGGTATGAGGAAAACAAAATCTATCTACAAACTGGCAGAACAAAATTAGTGGTGACCAAATACCAACATTTATAACACAATAAAGTTCAATACTTAAATGGAGCGCACTTGCTCATTAAGTATGTAGACATCTCTGTTATAAAGCAAGATGCCGACACAAGGTTGCGTTAAATGTCAGATTTGTCAATGGGAATGTTTCAAAGGATGTGATGCTCTTGTTTTCATTTGTATTCGTACTGGATTTCATTGGTTGCTTCAATTTCACTTTAAAAAGGACCGTCATAGATGAAAAGAATTTTTAATTTCTATGCAAGCTTTCTTTACAATTTTTTTAACAACCAACAGCACTGCAAGGTTTTAGCATTCAAAAGATAGATTAAGTAAAATATTCTTAGAAAACTCTTTTCGTATACTGAAACATAAGTAATTCCAGTAAATAAATGTAAACAAACCATTGGAGCCGTTTCCATATACGACGTGAAACAACCCCGTTGTTCTTCGGCTCAAATCTTCAAAGTCCATTGCCACACAAGCCTCGTGCTGAGTTTGATGTAGTGTAGATTCGACAAAGCAAACTTAATTTTGGTTGGTAGACATGTATTTGCAGGCTTGTGTGCTTGGCAAAAGACCCGCTTATAAACTTTCGTAAAGTAAAACAGACAAAACACACACGTGACAGATGCTGCTACCTATCGCAACAAATGTGTTTTGGGCATTTTTTTTTATTTGAATTTTATTGATTTATTTTAAACGGTGTTTTTCAACTAAAAAAACAGGTTTACGCCAATACTTCTAGCATAAAAAGTTTTACATTAATTTACTTGAAATTTTTTACAGATGCTATTACAATAAATATCTGTGCTATAAGTCTCTAGACATCTGGTGTAAATATAGTAGCTTTTTTTAAAAGAATGTCCAAGTGTAAGTTAATCGAAAAAAAAAAACTTTTTTGGGTTAATTCATAACATTTTTCTTAATAACTTCTTTTCTTGTAATTTGTATGTAACTCTAGAGGGTCATTACATGTATCAGTTCAAAACGAAGAATTTAACACATAATTGATGTTTTTAGGAGGAAAATTCAATGTGGTAGACTTGTCAGCGTAAATCTCTTTTTTTAGTTGAAAAACACCATTTAAGATACTTGAATTATATTTAAATAAAAAAAATGCCTAAATAGTATTATTCATTACTGCCGTGATAAGGTAAACTGCAGTAATCGCCACATTGAGTTGCACCATTTTTGCTCTAAAATAAAAAAAAAAAAGTTCCAGAATGTTTTCTTACCGGTTAAAGTAATTGAGTACTTGCAACAAAGGTCCAAGTCACAATGGAAGATACTGCAGTTTACCTTATCACGGCAGATTATATTTGAAATCACTATGCCAAATTTGGAAAAAAAATTAATAGTAATAGTAAAAATTATAGAATGTGGGGGAATTTTGGGTGTATTCGCCTACCTTAACTCTATACTTTCAACTACTTAATACAACTCCAATTCAAAAATTAGAATAATGAAAGAAAATACTGTCAAGGGAATTGAAAATGTAATTTATCAAATGAATAATCAGAGATATTATATATAAATTAATAATCTAATTAATCTGTATATTTTGTAGACCTTATAAAAGTTTTAACATATTACTATAAAATAGAAAATGTATTTAGGAATGTTCAAGAATTTCTTGATACACTTCTGAATTGACTGTTGTGGAAACAAAACACTACCTACTTGGGCCTTCAACAGTCATGTAGTCCCATACCAAGACAGAGCTAGCAAATTTAACACAACGTTTTTAAATACCCTTTATTATAAGCTTCTTGTTTAAGTTTCTGTACAAGTACACTTTTATACCCATGAGACACACAAAACATACTTCTATCGATGAAGAGTACTTTCTTCCAATCATCTTGATCCCAAAACAGTCGTCGTAATGTTGAAGATATAGATACATTTACAACTTTTTCTTTCAATTTCCTTTGCAAATATCTCACTCACACTTCGAAAGTAGTGTTTTTCGTAATCTTTTTCGATTGCTTTTCATCTCTTGTTGTAGTTAACTGGCTTTTGACCACTTTTAACCATTTTCGACCGAGCTATCACGATTGTACGGGTGTAAAAGAGAATGTTCAAACTATTCAAAAATAACGGTACCGTCTGACATCGAAGCATATGCTTTGTACCATTCGTCATTTGAATAAAAAATTACTTTGTTTTTATGTAGTTTCTGGCATTGATGCTTTTTAATGCACTTTTTTCGATAAAACTCCGACTTTAGTATCATAATTTTAAATCAGAGCCATCTGACCGCCGCGTCGGTCTTAAAGGGTTGAAGGGTTTAATTCAAAAACACTTGCTTTAATAATCTTTCAAAACTCTGCTCGCACTTGCTTGAAAACAAGTCAATTTTTGTTCTATAAAAATTGATGAATTTTCTTCTTTGTGCCATCTTGCACACAAAAATGGAATTTTACACTTTCAGATACGTCAATTGTTTGTCGTATATTAAGCAAACACTACACTAAAATCAAATGCCAAACGATTATTCAATTTCTACGGAACGCATTTTATAGTCCCTCAGATGTTAATCTCTCGGCTGTTTTCTCAAATAATAGGAACAAGTTGAATATTCTAATCATTTTTAACCAAGTTGTCCTTATATCAATCTGATTTTTTGTTAAAAATTATTCCAATATTTTTTTAAATAGTCAATTAATAATGTAGCGGATAAAAACAAATCTGTATGTTATATTTATAAATGATCTGAAGGTAACTAAATATTTTGATGCATTTTTTCCTGAACAAATACCCGAATCGATATTTCAGAAACATTCAACTCATTCTTTTTTAAATTATTCTAATTTTTCTAATCTTAGTTGTTTGAAATATAAAATGAGGAGATGTGTGTGCGAGGGGTCACAAATCCGATTTAGAGATTTTGTTTTTTCTACTGATTTATTCAAGCCCTTAGAAACAATTTCAGCAGAGTTTTTCAACAGAGTTTGAATTTAAGTTTATTGGAATAGTTGATATGAATATCTTCTTATCTTTATTTATGTAATTCTACTTAAAAAGTAAAATTTAGTAGATGCTTTAAATGTGAAATATTCCTACTTCATTGTCCTCGAAATATTTGTTACTTAACACCACTAATTTTGTTCTGCCAGTATGTATATAAATTTTGTTTTCCAATATTGCTTATATCTTTGTGGTGCACTTGAAATCACCTTAAACAAGCGGCTTACGGGTCATTAGTAAGCCGCATGAAATATAATGTTATGAAAATTTGTGTAGGGTTCGGATTATTTTCCGGTTTTCGCACGTTTCGGAGGGTGCTTATTCTGAAAAAGGGTTTTTTGAACATTGGGTCCGTATGTTTGAAATCTCTCTACAGCTCGAGCTACGAGAGTTACACATTTCAAACAAGGTACACGAGTTTCTATAATACCTGTCGGACATCAGAATAAGGTTTTAGAGACATTAGCGGATTGCACAAGAGAAAACTGACTTCTGACAATTTTAGATTTTTTTGTATTAAAGTTATTGAAATTACTATATGAGGTACTTTAAATTGTGTTCATTATTTTATTGAGCGATAACTGATAGTCGTATAATGTTAAACACCCCGATTTCTTTCAGCCTACTTTCCATTAATTAATTCGAAACAATGAAAAACTTGGAAATTGAGTATTTCCTTGAAAAAAAGTGTCTCCATCTTTTCTTCCTAGTATTTTTTTATGTAATTTTTTTTGTTCATAGAAACGTGTAGTAAAACTATGAATTGCAAAATTTATAAGCGGAAATAATTGAACGTATACTGTAAGTAGAACTGTTGCCATACTGAAAATACACTGGCAGGGGAGATACGTATAAAATTATTCATAAGCAAGATGACTGAGAAAAGCGCTTTTAATGAAGAACATTCGATTCTGATTTATTCGAAATTACTATTTTCTGAAATAAAAAAAAATACAACACAAAAGTGTAAATGACGACTTCGATTTGTTCTTGCATGTTCTCAAAAACTTGCATCTCTTGATGATGACTTAAATAAAATTAGTTGAGGATAGTAAGGATAAAATATAATTTTTCATAAGAAATTTTCCATAGAAGCATACATTCATACTTGTAAATTCCAGAAAAAATTAAAAAAAAAAAAAAAAACATAGTGCATCATAAAGCTAAATATAAGTCATATTAATTTTCAAAAAATCTTCGATAATTAGCCATTGACATTAAAAGAATAAAGAACTCCACAGACGAAATTTGATAGCGAATATACTTTTAACACTCATTTACGACATAATCGTCTGCTTATAGAGAAAAACGGCCTAGATATCACTCAATATCGAATTTAAACCAACCGTGGAAAAAGAATCGAAGTAGAAGCGTAGTAACCCTATTCGACACTTCAGGTACCAAAACAATCCCTTTCGGACCGAGCTATCACGATCATGCGGGTATAAAAGAGAATGTTCAAGCTGTTTAAAAATACTGAAGCAGCTGACTTGTGTCATTTGTATGAAATGACTTTGTTTTTAAGAAGTTGCTGGCATTGAAGCTGTTTCACGCATTTGTTCGATAAAACTCCAAATTTAGTCTAATAATTTTAAATCAGCGCCATCTGACCACCGGTCTTAAAGGGATGCTGTTTCCTGGTTGTTAGTTAATTGATTTCAAGTATTTGGCAATGCCAATTTTCCACACTTCTAGGATTGTTTTCAACTATATTGAGAACGATTTAATGTAATCTTCTATATACGTAAATTGCTTATATTGGCTTTTTAAAAACGATTGGTAAAACAAGGTTAATTGGTGACCTTTTCCCATATTACTGTCATAGGAGAACAAATTGTCACTCTGATATGGGCATAACATATCATTTTATTACCTAGCAGCATGCTAATCAACATGCAGCTGTTATTAGTTGAAGTCGTACCGTTACTTTCACATGGATTATAGAATAATAGAAATATATTGTAGTTTTTTAACAAAAATAAATGGTAGCTACAGTAATTACTTTTTTACAGCAAAAATAAATTTAGATTAAATTTATAATTTTTTATATATAAGAAGTGTTTAGCCATATTTCACAAAAAGCGTAATTCTTTTCACAAAGTTTTATTCAAATAAGTTTAAAATGTTTTCAATAAATATATCAAGTAAAAAATTGCCGCATGATTTATAATTTGCTTCCCTATTCTGTTTTGTGTACACTATGTCACATGCTGGTACTAAATACAAAAAATACCTAAGGTGATGTTTCCAATATTTAGAAAATTACACTCAAGTTAGATAACATAAAAAAACAGGCATCGACGAACATAAAAGCGTCAACATTGTTGAAAACCGTATCCGATCAAAGTACCTGATGGTGAATGACTTATTAACCTTTTGATTGAACGGGTCCGAAAACAGACGACTATAGAACGGCCACGTCTAGACAAGGACATCACAGAAGGTATACCGATTTCTTATACACTACACAAACCGCCCGGCAGTTATTTTCCGCCTTGTTCCCATCGTCCATTGTTAATCGCGCGCGTCCAGTGTTTTTGTCATTCAAAAACCTTACTTCAAAATCCGAGGTCTGTGGGAAAAAACCAGATAAATGGTTTTTGAAATTCATTATGTGGTGTTACATTTGATTGACATTGATTTGTATGGGTATCAGTAGAGATTTGTATGGGTATCACTAGAGATTTGTATGGGTACCACTAGAGATTTGTACGGATATCAATAGAAGATTTGTATAGATATCAATAGCTGTACGTGGAAATGGCCCACTGTTATCAATAGAGAATATCAATAGAGATTTCTATTGATACCAGTGGGCCATTTCAACGTACAGATTTTTCTATTGATCTCTACTGACCATTTTTAGTAGGGATCCGAACATGAAAATCAAGCAAAAATTATTTATCCGAATGTAGTATCCAAAAGTTTTAATCGACACCTACAAAAAACAAATTAAAAGAAAAATAGTGTCAGTAAAAGTATGCCGAGTTCATACAACTTACGTCAATTTTACCTAATTTTGCATTTGCACAAGTAAATTGAATAACTAACAATTGTAGTGAATTCAGTCGGTACCCGCGAATGTCCTACTTGCGACCACTAGCATATTCAACGGTCACCTACGTCCCAATCGCACTTCAATCTAAAAATGATTATTTAGTTGGTATTAAGAATAGATATTCTCTGGTCAGAGAGAACTTATTTTAAAAGTAAACTTTAGATGCAGTAATCGCAACAATGAGTTCAATCATTGTTGCTCTGAAATACTGTTATTCCCAGTATGCTTTCTTATAGTTTAGAACAATCGAGTACTTGTAACAATGGTACAAGTCATTATGGAAATTACTGCAGTTCATCTGCCCACGGCAGATGTGCAGAAGAGACGTGACAACCATGCAACAACAGGTGAGCTTAAACTCGAGTGTCGACTATCACTACGCAATATATGTAAGACTAGTTTTAATGAGTCTTTATAAAAACTGATGCTTGGTTTTTAAAAAAATGGGGTTCTATAGTGTTTTGATATATAAAGAGATATTACTAAATATCTCTTCTACATGAACTATAAAATTTAATAACAGGTAAGAGTACAAATTATAACATGAACTTAAAAATTTATAAATAACATGATTTTTCTACAGTTGTGGTAGACTTATAAATGAGGAAAAATACACTATATCCTCTTGGGCAACATAAATTGCCCATGTTTACTTTGATTCTGGGCACACCAAAGATAAAATTGATTTTAGATAATGAAGAAAATAAAAAGATGCTTCACAATTTGTTTAATTTATAAATATCTGAAACTTTTAAAATGCCCCCAAAAAATTACACCAAAGCTCTTATTAAATCAGACATATACATTTAAGATTTGTGGGTTTTGTTTCACATTATTTTTTATGTGTCGTAACAAATATACATAAGATAAAATTGAATGTAGTCGTTCACTGCAGATTAAAATAAAACGATAAATAGAAACGTTTAAAAAAATTCAGGAGTAATATTTGCTTTAAACATTACTACTTTACTAATATGTAAGTTGTACTCATTAAAAGTGATTTCATTGGGAATCTTTAAACCTTTTCATTAATCCCTATCCGCAAAAGCAGAAAAACATTTAACAGTGTACGGCGCCTTCAAAGATCCATCCCAAGCATTTGCGTTATTTTCAACGAATCGTTCAAAAGAACGAATCTTATTATTAGTTTTTTTTTTCGTCAAGCGAATTTGTACGTAGCATGCAACATATCTAATAAAATTTAAATCTTTAGTATAAAAGAAAATGTCATACCCTCATATTAAATCAGACCTTGTACACAATTTACAACAATAGAAATCTAAAACTTTTTAATATTAATTACCGATTAGGACTGCAAAATTCGGGCATTTCTAGAGCACATAAATCTCATTGTCAGTGCGGTTAGTTTATTTACACCACATCCAATTAGTGCATTCTAAACTGCTTTTCTTTCTTTAGAAGCATCTCAATCCATTCTTTCCATAAGCATCTCAATCTCATTCTAAGCTCCATTGTATTAGATCTACGAGATAAGTAAATAACAAATGTTGAATATTAATTTTCGATTACGACTGAATAAATTCGGACATTCTGTGAGCATGTGAATCTCATTGACAATTTGGTTTGTTTGTACACATCACATCCAATTGGTAAAACCCAACGGATTTTCAAGGAAAATATCTCACGCTTATTCTAAGTTAACATATCAGAAGTAACCTATGTAATACAATTGGCAGTAATTTTTTCGAAATCACCAAGGAATAATCTGAATGCGTTCAAAAAACGTTGAGCTGAGACTCGGGTGTCAAATATCACTGCACAATTATCGAAAACTCATTTATTATGAGTAGTTGTATAAGCCCTTGGTGTTTGACTTCAATAAAAAAAAAACTAAGAAAGTCTCAAGACGTATGGCGTATCCGAGCATATGTACAGCTTGAATAATCCACTAAATTTGCAAGATTTTTGGGTAAATTGTATATTTTCTAAGAACTACAGAATTTAAAGAAATTAGTTAAGGTTTTGCGGCTTCAAAAAATTTTATTGATACAATTCATTTACAATTTAGTAATATCTTAATTGAACAAAAATTAATCTTCGTGCCTCCAACCGGAATAAAATCCTATGCGAATGTTTTCTGGACGACCTTTCACAAAAAATGAAAGAAGTGAAGAATGAACTTGCTTGCATATTTAACATATCAAGAGAAATTACAAAAATCCCTCCTTTTTTAAAGAACACACAACAGCTTGAAAAAAACGACAATTATTCAGCAATTTAATTGTATATTAATAATTATTTTTTTTAAAAATACTGGTTTCAAATAAATCTAAAAGAATATATAATTAAATTAAGTATTCCTAACTCTATACTTTCAATTACGTATTACAACTACGATTCAAAAATTAGAATAATGAAAGATAATACTGTCAACGGAATTGAAAATGTAATTTATCAAATAAATATTCATCGATATAAAATATAAATTATTATAATATACATATGTATATATTTTGTAGATTTATAAAAATGTAAACATATTACAATAAAATAGAAAATATAATTAAAAATGTTCAAGAATTTCTTGATAGACTTCTGAATTGACTGTTGTGGAAATAATACACAACCTACTTGGGAATTCAACATGTTGGCATCACTCAGCTTTCGATGATTGCAAGATCGTGAGATATCGCGTGATTGTGGTAGTTTTCGAAAAAGTAAGACGTTGTATTCAGTTAAGAGATCCGAAGAATAAAGTTTGTTTTCAAAATAAGTCTTTACAATTGTGTTTTAACGATTAAATTTTTATAAGACTTTTACGATTACAAACAGTCATGCAGTCCCATACCAAGATAGAGCTCGCAAATTTAACAGAACGCTTTAAATACCCTTTACTCTATAAGCTTCTTGTTTTAAGTTTGTATGCAAGTATACTTTTATACCCATGAGACATACAAAGCATACTTAAAACGATGAAGACTTCCTTTGTCCAATCATCTTGATCCCAAAATAGACGGTGTTTTCACCATTTAACTCAAGTAGTCTTTTGTTTAGGTGATAATAATGACTTTACCATAGACAAAATCGATCTAAAATTTATTTGTGAAGTCGTCGTAATGTTGTAGATTTCGAGACATTTACAACCTCTTCTTCAAATTTCTTTGCAAATAACTCGCACCTCGAAAGTGATGTTTCTTCGTAATCTTTTTCAATTGCCTTTCAACTCCTGTTGTAGTTACTGGCTTTCGACCACTTTCAAAGGGTTTAATTTAAAAACATTTACTATTAGAATATTCTCTCAAAACTCCACTCAAACTTTCTTGAGAACATTTCACTTCTTTCGCTATAAAAATGTGTGATTTTCCTTCTTTGTGCCTTCTTGTGCACATAATGAAATTACACGCATGCAGTTAAATCAATCTTTCGTCCCATATTAAGCAAATACTACACTAAAATCAAAAGCCAAACGACTCTTCATTTTCTACGAAACTCATTTTACAGTCCCTCATATGTTCATCTATCAGCTGTTTTCCGATCAAAGTACCTGAATGTAAATAACGTATTAATCGTTTGATTGACAGGTCAAAAACTGACGACTATAGAACGGCCACTTCTACAAGGACGTCACGGTAGATATACTGATTTCTTATAACATATACAAACTGTCCCTCAATTATGTCCCGCCTTGTTCTCATCGTCTATTGTTTCGTCAAGTATTTTTGTTATTCAAAATCCTAAGTTCAAAATCCGAGGTCAGTGGGAAAGGACCAGATAAATGGTTTGGGAAATTTTTTATGTAATTTTACAAATATATCATAGAGACATCCGAACATGAAAATTAAGCAAAAATTATTTCTCCGAATATAGTCGCTAGAAGTTTTAATCCACACTTACAAAAAACAAAAGGAAATAGTGTCAGTATAAATATGCCGATTTATTATGACTAACTCCAAACTTAACTTATTTTACATTTGCACAAATAAATTGAATTATTAATATTTTGTAGTGCCTTTAATCGGTACCTGAAGCTAAATGTCCTAGAAGAAAAAGAAGAAATGTCCTAGAAACCACCCTGCAACTTGTAATTGTAAACTTGAACGAAAGAGCGTGGTGGTGGTGCTGCCCTACATCGTGGCGTATGGGGGAGCAATGGACTCTCCGGCTCGATGTTGAGGGAGGTTCCTATCACCGCAGTACTTCATGGTTTTAAGGTTGAATGCTTCTTTAGCAAAGAAGAAATATTAAACCTTAGGATTTTTTTGGTAATAAAATCATCTTTAAAGCAAAATTCAACTTATTACGTTAGAGAAAAAAATATATATTGATGGGAATTTTGTTGAGAAAAATCTATTTCATTAAAGTAAAAATTTGAAGTGTTAAAGTGAAATGTTTGTGAAAATGTGATTTAAATGGTCGTTGATGGTGTCACTGACCAGCTTAACAATCGCAATTTTCTACCCTTTTTTTTTAACGCATATCAACTTTTTCCTTAAAATAATGCCGTTTAATATAATTTGCGTCCATGTATTTAATAAAAAAAACAAAGTATTTCTGAAGTAGTATGATTGCTGGACAGTTTTCAGTAGGATCACTTATTTTATAACCACTGAACATATTACCATGCTTGGCTGAAACACAAAATTCCCTCGCCAACTTTGGCGATCTGCAATTCCTATATACCAACATGGACCTATTCCAAATCTTTCCACTGAGCCTTTAATGTCTCCCATAGACCGGCGTTGGTATGCCATTATTATGCAAAACCAACCATTGTCGCTACCCTTTATCACTCAATAGCACCACGAACTGCAAGCGGGGCTTTTTTGTAGCCTTTCACACTTAATTAGCTGCATTATAATTTTTTTACGTGTAATTATATCGAAATGAAAGTTTGAACAAGGCGTATTGAAGGCCAGTTTCACATGCAAATTTTGCGGTAACATATTGTCGCACTAACTGTGTGGATTGATCTATGTGACAACGTTAAGTCAATTTGATGTTTGATTTTCCAACCAAGTGAAAACTGAACTTGCAATTTTACCTTCTTTTATCAATCAAGTAGTGGTATCATTAAACTTTGCCTCACGAATGATTAAGTGGTAGCATTCGTACGGCAGCAAAATATTTCTCACTTGAGGTTCACTTCAAGACCATTAATTGATCGAAAACGGCAAGAAATTCTATTTTGATTATATTTACTCCCAGTAACTTATTTCAACGAAAAAAAAATCTTTTTTTACTAGTTATTTTAATGTTGTATATCAAGTAATAATTAAAAATAAACTGCTTTTAATAAATTGCAGTTATTGAACAAAATCAAGGATTTGCAAACTTTAGAAGTAATTGTATACGATGTTGTAACAAGTCTGTCACTTGAGAAGGAAGCGAAACCCGTACCTTTTTGCAAGGCTCTTTCAGTCAAGTAAAGGGTGAAGTTACACTGTTGCAGTGGCAATAGGAGCGTAAGTACGGAGAACTTTACTGGAATCAAACATGTGAAACTCGACTTTAAAATTTGAATAACAATTTGTCTCCACCATCGAAATACCTATCTTAACGGCGAATGACAGCTGGTCTCCAAACAAAAGTACCTCTGTGTTAATCCACACAAAATTCCAATCCACCAAACAATCCAATTGAAAAAAAAAAATATTCTTCGCCAAATTTCTTTGGCTGCATTGAATATATTTTCCAATGGTTTTTTTAGTGATATATGTAGTAGACTAAATTGGCGCGAGAATTCCATTTTTTTTTTAAAACTTAGTTCAAATATTTTGTAGTAAAACTACTTGAGGAAAATTTTTAATATATATATATATTCGATCTAATTTTAAAAAGTAAGATTTAAAGACTATTATTTAGTAAAAGTTTTCAATACAGGGGTAGAAATGTAGCTTTGAAAAAATAATGTGTGCACATTGGTCTGTGCACGTTGAAGAAGATAAGTAAACTAGTGCATGAGTAAGATTTAAATCTTTATAACACAATGTTTTGACGAGGCATATGAATGTCGCGATGTAGCGACGTCGAGTATCTGATGAGAGATCGTCTAAGTCATTTGCCAAATAATTTTTTAAAATTGTTATAGTTAGTCCCAGTAATATATTTTAATATTATTAAATATTGCATTTATTTATCACAAAAATGTTGGCGAGAAGTACTCGGAATTGTTATTACATGAACTGCTTTTCCCAAGCAGAAATAATTGTGAAGCAGATTTAAGCTATTGACTTAATAGCGCCTCAGTAATTTCATTTTCGAGGAATGGAATCGATTTGAAATAATCATGTTTGAGAAAATGGCATTTTAATTCAGTCCATTAACTGTGCCTTGTTTTTTTTTCGTGTTTGGTGTACCTACAAAGTGGTGAAACGAATAAAAAAAACTTTTCGTTGAAACGAAATCATTTTGCATAAACACAGGGTGTCCCAAAATGGACTATCTGTTTTATCCCCTTTCCGACCGGGCTCGCACGATCGTGCGGGTATCGAAGTGATTTTTCAAGCTCTTCAAAAATATCGGTACCGAAGCAGCTAACTTCTGCCATTTGTTATAATGTATAAAAAATGACTTTCTTTTTAAGAAGTTGCCGGTATTGATGCTATTTAACGCATTTTTTTCGATAAAACTCCAAATTTGGTCTCACAATTTAAAATCAACGCCACCTCACCGCCGGTCGAAAATGGTTAAAAATAAGTAAAAAAAGAAATTACACAATTCTTGCAGAAAACGAATGAGTCATGTCTGGAATCTGATATGGAACACTTTATTATGTTAATTATGTTATTATACTTTATTACGTTCAATGTAATTGACAGATGGCGGTCATGGCACAGTTTCCCAAGGGTACGGTCCCCTAGATAATATCCCTTCTATTTCAGGGACATGTCTAACTTGCGAAGGTCGCGATAGATGGCAGCATCTGTCACTTATGTGTTTTTGTCTGTCTTACTGGACGAAGGTTTATAAGCAGGTCTCTGACCAAGTACACAAACCTTAATGTGTATGTCTACCAACCAACCTAACATTGATTTCATAAATGAATCTCAAGTTAAAATTTCAGTAGGGAAACACACTTTAGTTTAAATCTATTATCGGCTTAAACGTTCCGGGAAAACTCTTTTGGACAGGTCCTCAATCTTAATCCATTTAAAGAGTAACCCTCTCACGGCGACTCATTCAAAAAGTAAAATCAAATGTATCATACGTAATTGATTTGGCAAATCCAAGACCGAACCGAAATGGTCCGAAAACCAAGACACGGGATTTCCCTCCGGAGCCATCATGCAAAAAGGCACAACAGCTCGAATTTTCATCGGCGAGAGATGGAATTTCGGGCTTTTTTTAGTGCCTACGCAGCATACACATCTCGAATTGGACGTGTGACTGCCTGTTACTTATAGATATGAAGACATGAGTTTTGTTGCTCGAGTTAAATATGGAGGGTGTTTTTGGAGTAAGAGATCATCAAGAAATAGTTATCAATTCTTCAAAACCAGCTTTGAAAATGCCACTGCACTGTCTTAAGCCAGTATTCCATTGACGCTGTAGCTATGCTGTAGCTGGATTTTGTGACGTCATTTGCTGTATCTAGCGTGGATGGAAGTTTCTTGAGTTATGGGTTATTTCTCTCAATAAAAAGTAAACAAACAAGAATATTAAGTTAAAACCCCCGGACAATTAAAAACTAAATGACTTTAATGACTGCTCATCCCCGAAACCAATTTACAGCTTTGATATCGCTTGGAAAACGATTCAAAAATCCAGCTTCAGAAGTACAGCTTTGACCACGCGCGCATGCGTACTAGTGACAGTTACGTCACAAAATCCAGCTACAGCATAGCTACAGCGTGAATGGATTACTGGCTTTATCCTGTTTAGATTTGTCATTACAACAGACTATAACTATTTTAACATTTAGACGATTCAAATGGGGGGGGTGTCTATGTGTTGTGGTAAAATGCAATGTTTGCTTGTATTGTAACGTCACCATAAGTGTTGCCGTCCTAAAAAGGACGAATTAGTAACTGTATGGTTTATTTGTGGAGTATAAGACATAGTTTAACGTTGCTGTGACGTCACCATCGCCGTTCCAGTTGTCCATTTCTTAACAAAGGGGTTGATTCCATAATCTCGTAATTTTATTTCTGATGTATGTCTTTTCCAAGAAGTTTAGTAGTATTCAGTGTCGTACTTCGTAGAATATCTCCATAAGACATGATTTCGTTTAATTTACTTATAAAATTATCATGAAGGACAAAAAAATCCGTTCAATAAATAGCTCAGTGTGTATGGGACTTATGTAAGTTACATAAAACGTAGATTAAAATCCTGATGCATATTACGATGCCGTGTAAAGTTGCGTTTCGTACCCCTTGAACGTGGTACAGAAAATAACGAGGCCCGTCTACCTCTAGTGAGATGTAAATCTATCGAAATACTGTATAAACCAAGATTTATTTAAAAAGGACGAGGAAAACATGGTTAATGTGCTTAAAATAAATTTTGGATTTTGAGTCATCTCAGACCTAAAAGGACACATACGGGTATTGCAAAAGGTGCCAAAACAAGCCTCTTCCATCCTATACACACGCGCGAGTTAGGTATTCATAATAATGATAATCGGCTTGTTTCAAGTGACGAAATTTATTTAAGCTTTAATTCATTCACTTTCTTCGATCAGTTCTATGATTGGTGTTCTGCTCCCACGTGACATAGAATCATCAATCGAGGTTCAAGAAGAATTTATTTTCATTCAGCATTTCTGTTGTGATTCAAGACCTGAAGCTTGCCCATAGTAACAATTTGAAGAAAATAAACTCCGTAATATGTTGACGGACACTCCAAAAAATTTAAAAGTCAACTTAAAAGATGCTAAATAAAGGTTAAAAAATATTTTGCTACAAAAAAATTCACAAAACTGTGAAATTTTTTTGACTCTGTGTTTGTTACTTAACTCTGTGCAAAATACTCCGAAACTCGTTGGCAGACACTCAAAAAAAAAAAAAAAGCATACGTATACAACCTCATTGTTTACGTTGTTTTGCTCTGCGAACTAATATATAAAGATCTTAAATTAGTGATTTTAGAGGGTGTTACATGGGTCCCTGAATTTGCCTATTACCAAAAGGATCAAAACGTCGTGTAATATTTGCCTTGGATTATAATTTTTAATTTGTAAATAAAAGGGGAGGGTAGAATTACTAGCTGAGTATACTCTGTACTTTAAACCACTTGTTCTCTATAAAGAACAGCGAATTCGGCAACTCGTTTCGAAGAGCCCGAGTGCCCCTCTGGAGATTCGAATGTCTTCCATCTTCGGTGAAACACAGGATGGTGAGGAAGTTCGTAAAAAGGAATTGAAAAAGACAGGAACGAAACGAAGAAAAAAACAAATAGCAAACGATCGGTATGCTCTCTTTGTGGAGTTGATTTTGTTAGCGTAAAAAAAAAAAACTATTTTTGCGGATGATCACTTTGGATAGGAATTTGTGGAGGTAAGAATAAGGTTAAGGTGCTTGCAATACAAAAAAAAAAATAAACCGACTGAATGTCTTCAAAATAAACCAAAAAATCCCAGCTTTCAATGTTAAATTAATGCAAGATGCTTATTTCTATTCTTCAAAGCTCGTTTTTACACACGTTAGGCATCTTCCTTACTTTCTTGATGCAGCTTGCTCAAACGTAATAAGTCACCACAAGTACACTTTAGGCTTCTGTCACGTTAAAAAACCAATAGACTTGTATCACATTGGGTGGGCAACAATTACAGCGGAATTATATTTGTTTTAAATGATACCGGTTTTCTTACCTAACTGAAGCGAATGATGTGTACACATTTTTCACTGGAACTAAATCTTCTCTGTTCGTGAATCACGTTAAATTTCTGTCTCACAATGTCGATTGATTTCTTCGTATAAACAAAAAGTCATCGAAACCGAAGTTTTCTGGCAACAATGACGTTTTGGTAATTCTTGTAATGATCTGCAGATGTATGTATGTATGTTTGTCTCTCAGAAACTCACAAACTAGACATTTGTTTGACTCGTAACTTGGCACAAATGCGTTGGTCATACTTAAGCTACAAAATAAGAACTTTCAGAGCTCAAAATGTTCTATTTTCAGAGAAAATTCGAATTTTCTGGAAAAACTACACCACTTTGGCTCAAATTCGATCATTTTTTTTACTTTCCTGATGCCATCTGCTAAAAATAATTAAATCAAACTTTCAACAAAAATAAATAAAATTGAAAATGTTTATTTTTGTGTTGCCATTACTTTCAGAAACTAAATTCATTATTTGAAAATAATTGATATGTTTCAAGTGACGTATTTCCGCGCAGTCTTCATTTAAGGATTTATTTGTGGGTTTAGTTGATGATTTCTTTATTGATGGTTCTGTTGATTGCAAATATGCATATTTAAGCAATAAATGTATAGTTAAGCTATAATTGGAATGTGACATTCAATAAAGGCCATCGCACTACAGCTGCACATTAGGGTTTAATGTCTTTATTTTTTCGCCAAATATGTTGCCGATCTTGCCAAATTATAATTAAAACTCGCCAAATGGTCAAATATTTGATAAGCTATTACTGAACTATGATGGTTAACAAAGGCCATCACACTAGAGCTGCATATTAGGGATTTTTGTTTTTATTTTTTCGCCAAATACATTGCCAATCTCGCTAAATGGGCAAAATTTTTGTTAAACTATAAATGAACATGATGGTTAATAAAGGCCATCGCACTAGAGCTGCATATCAGGGTTTTATTCTTTATATTTCGCCAAATATGTTGCCAGTCTCGCCAAATGATTTATTATAACTCGCCAAATGGACAAACTGTTTTTTTTTAAATAATTTATAGGCTGGTTGGTTGTGCTATGGTCATTGTGTTAGAGCTCTCATTGTTTCTCGCCAAATTATTTCAAAAAACGTGCCAAAAGAGTTAAAAGGTTTTATGTATTTATGAGGGAATTGTGGTGGCATTTATGAGTGCATTTTACAGTGTATTTTTGATTTTAGAATATTAAGGCAATGAATCGGGCTTTTATAATTGATAACGAGAGGAAAGACTAACTTAAGTTTATGATATTATAATAGGTCATATGGTGCACGAAGGATCTATTTGATATTTTTTAATCCATGCGAAGTACGGGTATAAATTTGCTAGTGAGGAAAAAAAACAAGTTGCAAGTAAAGACATGGCCTCCTAGAAAGAAGAAGCGGAATTGAAAAAATAGATGCAATAATATTTTTCCCTTTCGCTTCTTCTTTCTAGGAGGCCCTGGTAAAGAACTCTAAATAAATGTTGTAGCATCATATGAAAAAAAAAAATGTTCATTTTGAAAGTAAAATCAAAATAACCAATGAAATCGCAAGACAGCAAAAATGAAAACAGGTGATTTACATCATCTGAAACAATCTCATTAACTTAATATTGCCCCTTCAATCATCCAGCAACATATCAGTGAACATGACTGGACAGTTGCATATGAAACTTGCCATAAACACTAAAACTAAATTTAAAAATAAAATTAAAAAAAAAAACAAACTTTTCTCCCCCTCTAAATTGTACGAGATATAAGTTTGAGTTACATTTTATAAAGTAAAATGAATAGGTAAGATTTTATACCATACAAATGCACATTTTTAGATTCATTATTTATTATTTAAATTCGACAATTCTGTAGAGAAATTTAGTTTAATCTTTGAAAAGTCGTCGAAAAGCTCAAAGAGGTATTTTTTCGAAATCCCAATGATCGGAAATGCGTCTTTGGAATGAAAAAGTTAATCAAAAGGTTTTTTAAATGAAAAAAATTCGATTTATAAAACTGCCCCGTTTCCTCTAAGCATTTTTATGGTATTAATATTCATAATTAAATTTTAGTTATCGATTAAAATACCAGTATTTAAAAAGATAAAAAAAATATTTATATAATATGATTTGTATTTTGAATTGCATATTAAGAATTGATGACTTCAAAAAGGTTTTGGATTATTATCTGAAACTGAATAATAGCGAACTTTGGAATTATTCAAGTGATTCTTATTTCGAATCAATCCATTATGAGGTTGGAGACATACCATTAAAATAGATTTTTTGGGAGGGTCTCACAAACACAAAACTCATCTTCTGGTATTTCCTTTCAAAAAGGAATTCGGAAATTATTTATATCATCGGTCATTTATTGGAACGTTCATGTTTGCATTGCAATATGGCGAACACAGTGACTTTAAAGTGTATAATTAAGAAAAAAAAACTCTTCATAATAATTTCTAAAAAAAATTCTCTAGAATTTTCAATTCCCTACTATGTCTGGATAAAAATATTACAAATTTTCTAGTTTTTCAAACTGTTCGGAAATATATATGATTTGCAATATTTACCAAATTCAATTTGTTAATAATGGTTTCAGGATGCCCCACCCTAGAAGTTAAATGATATGTATATACTTAAATGAAAAATAAGTATATACTAAACATGTTTGACAGTAAAGCCTATATAGTTTCCAAGATACATCCAAACTAACTGTTGGCGTATGGTTTTGGCCTATTCTATAATATTTAAGTTCGCTGCGAAATTGAGTTGGATATATTTTAATTTTTTTTTTTTCATTTTTCTAATCAAAATCATTTTAATATCTTTTTTAATTCTTTTTATATTTTTTTTTATTTTACAAAATAAAATTGAATAGTTAATATAATATATTTTTTTTTACTTTAGGCTTTTTTTTATCTAGTTTCAAACTTGAAGGATAAAACAAACCTCCCGATTAAAGCTGATAACTAATTAAACGAAGTCCGGTTAGGAGCGATCATACTATTTTGGCTAATGCAAAAAAATGATTTAAAATCCATTGTTTAGTACGTGCGGAAAACGGTCAATGCTCCTTTACTTTCATATTTCTTCTTAACCCTTGTGTAACCATAACACAAGTCGGCATAAAATTAATCCATTTACACATAAAATAATTGCCTCTTATCAATCGCCAAGCATTTCTTTGGGCTTACTACGGAGGCTATCCATTGCTTCACTAAAGAGACCGCCTTTTGCATTGCTTGTTTGTCGAGCTGTCATCTCCGTCTGATTCCTACCTCGGTGGGGCGATTCGCTCTCGTTGGGCTTCTAAAAAACGGGATACCAACTGGAGTAGGAGTCGAGATGGAGGTTACGGATTATTCTTAGACAAAATGGAGGATTTATTAAGACCAAAGGTTTTCCTGCTACCACAATAGCTAAAGATTAGGCATTGCTAGATTATACGTTTTCCGGCTGCCTATGTCTAGCTATCCTGACCAGATTTGTTTCAATGATTAACCTTCGACTATGAAATCATCATTAAATTTTTACCATTCAAATTTTAAAAGGTTGTTTCTGTTAGAAAAAAAACTATAGCAAAGTAAAATGGAGACCATTTGCAATGTTTTTAAATAGTTTAATAACAAACTAAATTGTGCAGACGTACTGCGAAATGCGATAC
Organism: Hylyphantes graminicola; assembly: GCA_023701765.1. Lineage (NCBI taxonomy): Eukaryota > Metazoa > Arthropoda > Arachnida > Araneae > Linyphiidae > Hylyphantes > Hylyphantes graminicola. Next base: position 35,755,070 of record CM043112.1, read on the forward strand.
GTCAGGTCACCCTATGTATAGCCTCTGAGCTTTGACACAGCCAAACCACACTTCGTTATTTAGAACCAAAATAAGAGGGATATGCAGCCTAGTTTAAAGCATACGCAAAAAAGAGGAAGAAAGCCGTTTATTTTTTTAACGTGTCTTAATATGCAAATGCTTGTCCCAGAAATAAACCTTGAAAGAACACTTTGGCACTCTTGCTTTTGAAATACAAGTACAACAAAATCTGAACATTATGTAAAAATTTGCGAAAAATTTCGCAAATGTTTTTAAAGATGTCGTTTTCATATTTTAATACATAGTTACGCAAGGTAATAAATTATTATAAAAAATTAGTAATTTACAATAAGTGGTATGATAATTTCTTAAATTCTTTTATTTAATTTCTTCATTTATCTAATAATTTGAAATTCCGAAATCTACCCAATGTGTAAAAGGTAATTATATGCCGATCTACGGTACGATGTTGCACGAAGTTCCGTTGGGTGGCCGTTCAGGTTTTGACCTCGTCATTTTATAAGGGTTCTAAATGAAGAGGCGTAAGTGGTTGTTTTAAAGGATGCAATTTACAGATACCTAAAGGATGCAATTTTCAGATACCGCAAAAAATATTGAAATTTTTTTACAGAAAAGTAAAAGGGAAAAAAGCTAAGTTTTACTAAAGGTACCCATTTGGACTAACGATTTCAGGCATCGACTAGCAGAAATGCGTACGATTAATCTATTATGTTATGCCATGCAATGTATAGGTTTATATATTTTAAATTTATATACTACCAATATTTTGGAAAGAAAACTATCAATATAAAATTATTAAAACTTTCATCCTGCGAAGAAGCACCCTAACTATCATTATAAAAAAATTCGGGAATCCCTAATTATGCATTGCCGCTTATATTTACAAGAGGATATTGCCATGGGCTTTTGCACTTGCTGACGGAAGCAAAACCCCAAATTACGGTTTTACAAGAGGTTTTAAGTTAGAAAGTGGCTTGGCGTTCTGAAACATTTTGCAGTTTCAAATTGCTTCTGCAGCTGCGCATACGAATGTCACGACTTTATTGAAAAGCGCAGGTTAAACTGTAATCGCGATTTTCGCTTTCGTCACATACGAAGGATTAAAATGACTTAATTTTGTTCCTGCGATAATCCGACATTGTAAGTACGGTAAATATTACCAAAACCTTTGAGTGTGAAACAAGCTTGAGGGCGAGTGAGACCGAATAACCGTGGTTCTCCAAATCAAAGTGCCTCTGTGTTGCATTGTTACTCCAAGGGGACACTTTCCTAGTCACACTTCTGCTGCATTGAATATTTTTACAAACTGGTTTTTTAATATAATAAATGTAACTGACTTGACGGTTTCTGTAATCCCAATTTTTGAAATTGATTCAATTTTTTTTTAAATTTTGAAAAAAGATTTATTATAAAATTGTGGAATGAATTTCAAAAAGTCGGTTACATTCATAAAAAAACATTTAAGAAAAAACCTTTGGAAAAATATCCAATGTAACCGTAGAAATACGGCTTAGAAAGTCATTTTCCCCCCATTCTCTCTCTCTCTCCCCCCCCCCCCCAATATTAAATTTGGAAACAAAATATTCGAACCAATTTCAAAAAGTGGTGTTGCAGAGACCTGTAAGACAGTTACATTTTTCATCTAAAAAAGCGTTTGTAAAAATATGTAATACAGCCGGAGAAATGTGTGACCCGGAGAAATGCGTGAAGAAATCCCATTGGAATAACACAAAGGCACTTTGATTTAAAGACCCATGGCCATTAGGGCTCAATCGATCCTAAGTCTTCGATTTTGTGCCACCAAGAGATTTAATGACCACCATCTCCTCTGCACGTGCCGGATGATAGAGGAAGAGGGGCCAGATGGACAAGCTGGCCATAAACTGGAGTTCTGTTCTTGACAGAAGAGACTGAAGATCAAGTTTGAATATCATCTGTGGAACTCCAGTAGCTAAGCAATTGCGTCGAGTAAAGTAACAACAGGAGTCTAGATTTTGTGAATAAACTACATAAAGGTAGCATTTTCCCTATAAATATATTTCTCGAAGTGCTGCTAGATAGTGCGCATTTGTTTAAAGTTTTTTTTTTTTTTTTTTTTTTTTTTGAGTTAGTAAACTCAGATGCTACTAACTCTGGATCCTCACTGATTTTCATTTGTAAAAGTGCAAAAAACAGAAATTGCAATACATGAAATGCATTTGATAGGGGTACATCTCTTTATATTGTCTAGCAGCATGCCAATCAACATGTCGCTATTATTTATTGGACGCAGAAAGGATACATCATTAAACACAATAGAATCGAATTCTATGTAATAACTTTATAACAAAAAAAAATAAGTGGTAGCTACAATTATTACATTTTTTACAGCAAAAATATTAGTTTCAATTTATATATATTTTTTAAGAAGTGTTTTGCAATATAATACAAAAGAATTAAACACTTTTTAAGTTTTATTCATATAAGTTTAAAATATTTTAATAACTATATATCAAGTAAACAAATTGTCGCTAGATTTATAATTTGCTTCCCTATTCTGTTTTGTGTAAACTATGTCACATGCTAGTACTCAATATAAAAAATACCTAATATGAAGTTTTCAATATTTAGAAAATTGCACTCAAGTTAGATAACATAAATAAACTGGCATCGACGAACATAAAAGCGTCAACATTGTTGAAAAACGCATCCGATCAAAGTACCTGATGGTGAATGACTTATTAACCTTTTGATTGAACGGGTCCGAAAACAGACGACTATAGAACGGCCACGTCTAGACAAGGACATCACAGAAGGTATACCGATTTCTTATAACCTACACAAACCGCCCGGCAGTTATTTTCCGCCTTGTTCCCATCGTCCATTGTTAATCGCGCGCTTCCAGTGTTTTTGTCATTCAAAAACCTTACTTCAAAATCCGAGGTCTGTGGGAAAAAACCAGATAAATGGTTTTTGAAATTCATTATGTGGTGTTACATTTGATTGACATTGATTTGTATGGGTATCAGTAGAGATTTGTATGGGTATCACTAGAGATTTGTATGGGTACCACTAGAGATTTGTACGGATATCAATAGAAGATTTGTATAGATATCAATAGTTGTACGTGGAAATGGCCCACTGGTATCAATAGAGAATATCAATAGAGATTTCTATTGATACCAGTGGGCCATTTCAACGTACAGATTTTTCTATTGATCTCTACTGACCATTTTTAGTAGGGATCCGAACATGAATATCAAGCAAAAATTATTTATCCGAATGTAGTATCCAAAAGTTTTAATCGACACCTACAAAAAACAAATTAAAAGAAAAATAGTGTTAGTAAAATTATGCCAAGTTCATACAACTTACGTCAATTTTACCTAATTTTGCATTTGCACAAATAAATTGAATAATTAACAATTGTTGTGAATTCAGTCGGTACCCCGTGAATGTCCTAGTTTCGACCACTAGCATATTTAGCGTTCACCTACGTCCCAATCGCACTTCAAATCTAAAAATGATTACTTAGTTGGTATTTAGAATAGATATTCTCTGGTCAGATAGAACTTATTTCATTTTAAAAGTAAACTTTAGATGCAGTAATCGCAACAATGAGATCAATCATTGTTGCTCTGAAATACTGTTATTTGAAGTATGCTTTCTTATAGCTTAGAACAATCGAGTACTTGTAACAATGGTACAAGTCATTATGGAAGTTACTGCAGTTTACTTGCACACGCTAGATGTGTTTAAGAGAGATTACAACCATGCAACTGTTGAAATATAAATAATATAAATCAGTGTGTTAAACGAAAGAGAACTGAAGTGATTTGACTCAAGTGGTTGCGTGGTTGGTTTGTTGATTTTATTAAAACAGTTTCGTGTTGTCTTTCGAACATGGTGTGTCGTCTTCTTTTTAGTCACTTGCTCTGCTTAGTTTAGAATATGATTTGAATAACTAATTTTAACAGGTTATGGGAACTAAAACGTTTCCCCCGCGCGAAAGTATGACTTGGAAATTGTTTATTTATTGAATGAAAGAGTTCGCGGCAGTTCGAATTAGAAACTTTTCGTCGGCGTAACGGGAGGCGTTTCACCTGACTACGTAATAGTATTTGGAGCTTTTATTTTCTGGAAGATATTACCCTGTTCAAGAATAATATGGACCCTTTAAGAGTTCAAGTGAAACCCCTGTCTGGCGAGAGTGACTGGCAAGTTTGAAAATATCGTATGAAATTTGTTTTGAACGGTCACCCTGGAGCTTTAGACGTCGTCCAAGGAATTTTGAAAGAGCCAGCAAGTCTTGGGGCTGAAGCAACAGACACTGAAAGACGGAAATATGAAAGCGAGTTAGCAGAATTTCGAAAAGGGAATACTAATGCCATGGTAATACTGACTAATTCTATGACTGAGGAAGCGCTCCAGAGGGTAATGAGATTCCAGAATACACACGAGGTTTGGACTGAATTAACTAAACTCTACGAGGCTTCATCAGAGAATCAGCTTTATAGTATCTGCATGCAGTTTTTCCAATTCAAGTGGGATCCTAGTGAAGGTGTATCAGATCATCTTTCGAAGCTGAAGAACCTTTGGAACGAGTTTAATTCAGGTCTAGTCAACAAGAGTGAAACTAAGCTACCTGAGCTTCTGTTGAACTGCAAGATTTTGGACATTTTACCTGCAGAGTTTAACTCTTTCAAGTCAAGCTGGTTGATGCTGGGGGACTCCAAGAGAACCGTGGAAGAGCTAACAACACAGCTGTGCTCATATGAACGAGAGTTCACGAGTCAAGGTAAAAGCCTATCCCTTGAAAATGAAGCAGCTCTAACAGTCAAGGATAGAAAATTCAAGAATGTTCTGTTGAAGAAGAAGCCAGGAAGCAAAGGTAACTGCCACTATTGTCACCAAAGAGGGCATTGGCTGAGGAATTGCAGCAGGTGGATAGCTGACGGAAGACCTCCAAAGCAGAATGCAGCTACAGATCCAGGTAGAAGTAGTAGATCATCATATGAAGCAACCAATATAAGTTTGATGTCAGTTGATGATGAAGTCCTGGTCTCCGATAGCTCTGCATTTGATAGCTGGTATATCGACAACGGAGCTTCAAGACACATCACCATGGACGGAAAAAGTTTTGCCACTTTTGAAGAGTTCGAGTCTCCACATGGGATTACTGCTGCCAATGGAAAAGTCCTTCCTGCACTCGGTAAAGGAACACTTCAGATTTTCTCATTGGTTAATGGGAAGAAACAGTTCAAAGAATTAAGAGACGTGTGGTACGTTCCAGAAATTAGCAAGAACTTATTTTCAGTGTTGGCCACTCATGACAGAAATGTGAATAGTCGTTTCGAATCAACTGCAACGCACTGTTGGCTGAAGATAGATGACACTTGTGTTCTAGAAGGAACAAGAAGTAAAGGCAAAGGGCTCTTCAAGGCCAAGATGAAGGTCGTACTTCCAAGAATTCCTATTGAAGTCAACATTGCTATGCCAGATGTTTCGAGACTGCAACTATATCATGAACGCTGGGGCCATCAAGATAAGCAGCACGTAAAGTCTCTTCTAAATTCAGAACTGAATATTAAAGTCAATGTTGAAGATGAATTGTGTGAAGCATGCATTTATGGAAAGTCTCACAGATTAAGCTTTGGGTCAAAAAGAAGTTCCTCAGCACCTGGCGAGTTAGTTTCTGCAGATGTTTGTGGACCTTTCGACAACTCTTACAAAAATTTTAAATATTTTGCTGTTTTTAAGGACCAGTATACAAAGTTTAGGAGTGTTTATTTTTTAAGACAGAAGTCTGAAGTCTCAAGAGCTATTAAAGACTTTGTAGCTTTTAGTGAGAATCTGGGACATTCTGTGAAAGAGTTTATCAGCGATAATGGTGGTGAGTTTGAAAATAAAGAAGTCAGGCAGTTCCTGGGACAGAAAGGGATTATTCAACGATTTACTGCCCCCTATACACCTCAGCAAAATGGAGGAAGTGAACGAGAGAATCGGACCATAGTTGAAATGGCCAGAACCTTGAAGAACTCCAATCCTGATATAGACTTTCCACCATCAATGTGGGCTGAACTTGTCAACACTGCAACATACATTCTAAACAGAACTGGAAAATCTTCAATCAAGGATAAAAGTCCTTATGAGTTGTGGGTTGGAAACAAGCCTAGAATCAAGCACATGAGAATCATTGGTTCTACTTGTTATGCACATGTTCCTAAACAAAGAAGAAGGAAGATGGATAACAAGGCGACTAAGGCTTATCTTGTAGGCTATGATGGAGACGAAAAGTACCGTCTGTGGGTTCAAGAATCGAACACCGTGATATGCTCTAGAGATGTAAAGTTCTGCGAAAAGGTATTGAACTGCAGAAGAACAGTTGAGTTTTCCCTTCAAGATAAAAACAAGACGGATGAATCTGAGGAAGATAAAAACAAAACAGATGACTCTGAAGAAGATGAAACCAACCAACATGAATCTGAAAAAGATGAGAATAGGAAAGATGAGTTTGAAAAGCCTGAACCGAGAGTTTTGAGAGACAGGTCAAAATTGAGAAAGCCAATAAGATATCAGGACTGTATTACTTTAGCTGAAGCTTTTGTAACAGAGGATGTAGAGCCTACAACGTTTGAAGATGCTGTGACAAGCAGACAGAGTAGACACTGGAGAAAAGCGATGGATGCTGAGATGTCATCATTAGCCGAAAATGAAACATGGAAGCTAGAAGATTTACCGAAAACCTCCAAAGCAATTCCTTGTAAATGGGTATATAAAGTTAAAAGAAATCCTGATGGCACCGTTGACAAATACAAGGCTCGACTTGTGGCTAAGGGATTTACCCAACGTTACGGCATCGATTTCGACCAGACCTACAGTCCTGTTACAAAGATGGCAACTGTTCGATCAGTACTAAGTATAGCAGCTAACGAGAAGATGCATCTAACCCAATTTGATGTCTGCTCGGCCTTCTTGTATGGAAAACTAGACGAAACTATCTACATGGAGCAGCCAGAAGGTTACTGTGATGGAACCAACAGGGTTTGCAAGTTAATTCGTAGTCTTTATGGATTAAAACAGGCTTCTCGCGTTTGGAATAAGTGTTTTAGAGAGAAACTTTCAGAACTGGGATTCAAGACCAGTGAGGCAGATCCGTGCTTGTTTATTCGAGACAAAGGTGCTAAGAAATTAGTTGTTTGTTTATATGTGGATGATGGGCTTGTTGCTGCCACTGATTTGCAAGAGTCTGAAGAGTTCATAAATGATTTGAAGTCAAAATTCAAAATCACCACAAAACAGGCAAGTTTTTTTCTTGGTCTTGAGATCCAACGTTTTGAAGACGGAAGTATAAAAATCAATCAGCAAGCTTATTCGAAAAGAGTTCTCGAAAGATTTAATATGGAGAAGAGTAATCCAGTTTCCACTCCGATAATCAAAGAAAGTGCAGATAAAACCGATGAGGAAAGCAACGAAGAGTGTCCATACAGAGAAGCAGTGGGTGCCCTAATGTACCTGATGGTGGGAACCAGGCCAGATTTGGCTTACAGTGTTGGTGTTTTGTCTCGTCATCTCGAAAAACCTTCAAAAGAAGACTGGCAAAAAGTGAAGCGAGTTTTTAGATATCTCGTTGGTTCTTTTGATAAGGGTATTGTCTACAAGTGCAATTACAAACCCGGCATATTAGAATGCTACAGCGATGCTGATTTTGGCGGATGTAGAGAGTCGGGAAGATCAACCAGTGGAGTAATAGTTTTATACAGTGGTGGTGCCATTTCATGGTTTAGTCAAAGGCAAACTGTAGTCGCAACTTCAACAACAGAAGCGGAAATCATTGCTGCTAATGAATGTGCTAGGGAAGTGATTTGGTTAAAGCGCCTTTTTCTGTCCATTACCAAGCTAAATGGAACACCAACTCTCCAGGTTGATAACACAGCTGCTATTCGACTGGCTGAAAATCCAGAATTTCATCGCCGCACTAAGCACATAAATATAAAACACTTCTTCATCAGAGAAAAAGTCTTGGAAAAGGAGTTGCTGATTCAGCAGGTGTCTACGGAACATCAAATCGCAGATATGATGACTAAACCGGTCTTCAAGCCCAGGCTTTTGACTTTATGTTCAGAAATAGGACTTTATTAAGTTATTTTGTTTGTTTCAGAGAGTTTTGATTGTTTAAGTATACCTAATGTTTTAACTGTTCTTTCATTTAACAAGGGGAAGTGTTGAAATATAAATAATATAAATCAGTGTGTTAAACGAAAGAGAACTGAAGTGATTTGACTCAAGTGGTTGCGTGGTTGGTTTGTTGATTTTATTAAAACAGTTTCGTGTTGTCTTTCGAACATGGTGTGTCGTCTTCTTTTTAGTCAATTGCTCTGCTTAGTTTAGAATATGATTTGAATCTGGTTGCACGGTAGTGCAACCGCCAAGTTCAGGGCACTACCCAACCTTTTCTGGAAGGGTTTCGGCGTGTTTTCGGACCCTCCGTTCTTTGGTTCTATGCATCACAGAAATGAGTATAGAAACTTTTATTGGTCAATAGGGGCTTGATGAAGAGTATAAAAAAATCAGCGTCCTATCTCTTTTTATTTCCGAGAAAATTTAATTGGAAAATGGCCACTTTTGGGGCTCACTCACTCACCGATCATCAAAATGTTCTATGACACCCACTTGTTCTAGAATCGCGAAAATTGGAACACTGGTAGATTTTGTCATACATTCAACATAAAAAATCCGAAAATCGAATATTTAGTACGGGTTTGGTCTTAAATTGCTTGGCGCCTTTTTTCAAACGCAGCAAGCAATCCTCTCACATACGCCGATATGCCAGCGGCGATTAATTGAATCGCCAAAAATTCAAATAGCTATTAACCTTCAGATGATACGATAAAGGTTTTTCAAGTGTGGAATTTAGCACACTATATTACTAATGAAAAGTTTCAATCATCATTTTGATTAAGTTTAATGGTTTTCAAGTGCAACACCTGAGCTGGCAACCAGCTCCATGTTTTATAATGAGTTATGGTTGTTTATTTGTAGGAGGAGTTACATTGCTAAAGGTCTATATATACGCATGAGCAATGGCTGGAACAAAATTTACCGTTAGGCCGTATACGGCGCGTCTCAAAAGTTTATGGACAACTGTTTTTTTACTTTAGGAGCCAACTAAACGAGTAAAAATACGATATAAATTATGCATGTATATAGTGTAGTAATGCAAATAATAAAACACTCAAACAAGTTAGAGCTGCTATAGATTTATTACAATAAAATGAAAAAGAAAAATAGCTGTCCCGAAAGTATTGAAAAAAAAGGTTTTAAAAGCTGTTCATTATTGACGAAGTACCCATGATTTTAAGTAGCGATAATTTATCTATCTATAATAATAGAAGAAAGAGTCTGTCTGTCGGTATGTCTGTGAATCGCAAAAGACCTACATAGACTGCTCTAAAAAATTGAAAATTTTTAATATAGATTCCTTTTAATACCTACGTGTGCACCTGAGGCTTAGTTTTTTCATATTTGAATGTGATTTTTAATTATAATTAGTTTAAAAAAAAAAACGTCATCCACGTGGGATTGCGGGACCATAACAGGGCTTGAAAATACATGAACCGGACCGAAACGAGGGCTTGACGCCATCCTCTATAACTTTGATTGATTGAGTTTGGTTGAGATATGCGCTCGCCCTAAGGCTGCTTCATCCCCTATTAGTGTTTGCTTTCTTAAGTATGGATGCGCCAACACGTTAGGTTAGGTTTGAATTATCGTCGCACTAGAGCTACACGAGGGCTATTGGCGACGGGCGTCGTATTTTAGAACCACAGTCAGGTGACGAGCCAACACCTGAATAGGCTCCCAACGCAACCGTTAAGGGCGACATCGTACGCTGCGCCAACACAAATTTAATTTTCTTTTGATTTTGAGTGTATTTTCACAAGTAAGCATGCCTCTGAAAGGAAGCAATGCGAAGTTAACGGGTTCCCAGTAAGGCAGGACCATACTGCTAGTAATAATAAAAGAGTCTGTGTGTATGTCTGTGGATCGCAAAAGACCTACTTAGACTGCTCCAAAAACTTCGAAATTTTTAATATAGATTCCTTTTAATACCTACGTGCTCATCTGAGGCTTAGTTTTTTCATAGTTGATTGTGATTTTTAATTAATATAATTAGTTTCAAAAAACGTCATCCACGTGGGAGTGCGGGCCCATAACAGGGCTTGAAAATACATGGACCGGGCCGAAACGGGGGCTTGACGCCATCCTCTATTAGTGTTTAAGTGCGCATGCACCAACACGAATTTAATTTTGTTTTGATTTTGAGTGTATTTTAATAAGTAGGTAGACCGTAACAGGGGCTTCAAAACACAACGACCGGGCCATACCAGGGGCTTGACGCCATTCTCTGTTAGAATTTGCTTTTTTCTTGCGCATGCGCCAACACGAATTGAATTTAGTTTAGATATTGAGTGTATGGGGAACATTAATGTGATGTCACGCGGTTGAATCTCAGGTGGATATGGCCGTGAATATCCCCCATTTTCACAAGTAAGTATGCCTCTAAAAGGAAGCAATGCGAAGCTAACGGGTTCCCAGTAAGGCGGAACCATACTGCTAGTTTAAAATAGATACAAAATGTACTTAATGTCAACAAGCAGTACAGAAAGAGCAGTGAAATGAAACAGTACATTTTTTTTAAATGTATGGACATTCGTCAAATATAGTTTTTATTTTATATATCATGTTTACTTAAACACGTGGATTGTCCTCTAAAAAAGTTAGTATTTATAAAACAATTGAAAGTGTCCATATTTAAAATAATTTTTTTTTAGTTAAGAAATTATTTAATTTATTTTATTTAGTATACCTACAAAAATAAGTGAAATCCAAACAAAAACCTCTCAGTAAAAGAAGGCCAAGTTCTTAAAAAAAAATATGGCCTGGCCTTAAAAAGAAGTGAAATCCTGAAAAAGGTACCAAGTTCATTAAAAGTTACTGATGTGGTATTGACCACCAAAACATTTTAGTCTTTGATCATTCTTATGTTTACCACATTCAAGCAAACTCGCACTTGTGTTTGTGTAACTTGGCCATTACGCATTTTGAATAAAATAAACAAGCCCTTAAAGGTATTATGATACATGATTATTCATTACTGTACAACTCGATTCCAACGGTCAAAAGATATTGCGACCGCCACTAAAAGTAGTAACTATTTTATCACAAGTTCAATGTAATGGTAGTTTAGAAATTCGTTTACGACATTTATATAAAAAAAAACGTATAAAATACTGATACTGAAAAGAAGTTATATCAATGTTCAAATTTTCATTGACAATTTTTTCGAAGAAAAAAAGAGAAGGCCAAGATTACTCTGTTTGACCACTAGGCAGAAAACAAAGCTTATAAAAACAAAAAAAAAATTATGTTGGGCCTCTTTTTTGTGTGGCTTGAAACACTTAAAACACTTTACCTACAGGAATACTTTCATCTCAATGTTCAATAATTTATTGGTTACACCCATCCCTAGTGCAAAAGGTTCAACATCCCATAGTGCAAAAGGTTCAACAAAATTTTCACAATGCGTAATGGCCAAGTTACACAAACACAAGTGCGAGTTTGCTTGAATGTGGTAAACATAAGAATGATCAAAGACTAAAATGTTTTGGTGGTCAATACCACATCAGTAACTTTTAATGAACTTGGTACCTTTTTCAGGATTTCACTTCTTTTTAAGGCCAGGCCATATTTTTTTAAAGAACTTGGCCTTCTTTTACTGAGAGGTTTTTGTTTGGATAACTAATTTTAACAGCAACAATAGGTGAGCTTAAACTCGAGTGTCGACTATCACGCAATATATGTAAAACTAGAACTAGACTCTATAATGTTTTGACATATAAAGAGACAATTTTTTCCCAAAAAACATAGTTCTGGACAAAGGTCTTCATTTTTTTTTTAATTATTTACTTGAGAAGATAAAGATAATTCAATTTCGCTTTTAATTTTTGCTTCAATTACCTGCAGCATGATTGTGGTATACACACACTGCTAAAATAACAAAAACTCTTCTTTTATTATCCTAATAAATATAAATATATAAAAGCAGAAGAAAAATAGTGGTGCTCATTAAAACAAATATTTACAAATCAATGAATTAACAATACATAAACCTCTCATACATTTTCCTCTTCCTTACTGACGACACAGTTTCAAGAAATTAAGCTTATTTAAATTTAATAATCAATCAAAAGAATGATAATATTTATAAATATTGTGTGTGAATGGTTTGGCTTTGGCATTTCGTTAATTCGCTTTAGCTGTTCGGTAGAATTAAGTTCGAGTAGATGCATTTACTCTATCGTGCCAAATAATACTTAAAACATAAAAAATTTTAAGGTATTTATTTGTTATTTTATGTAGCCTATACGACAAACTGTTTTACATTTTGGGAGTTGACGGTTGCTGAGCCACTTACACCTCCAGTATAACAGAGAATTCGATATAATTGAGGAAAATGAATGACTGCGAAAAGCGAAATGAAAGTGGGAATAACATGAACATGAAAAAAACGGCAAAGATCGCAGAGACTGCAATTGTAAAGATTTGGTTTCCCATTATCGACTGACACACATTATGTCAGAAAATATAAACGCATTGCTGTAGCGTATTTGTAGCAATTTTTCCCAAAGAGGCGTGTCTATCGTGATGGACGCTAAGATTACGATCCTTGGGAGACCCAGGCTTTACAGGCGACAAACATAATGAATTTTTTTTGTTATCAATAAGAGGAAAGGGTAATAGCGAAGACATTCAGGTAGGCGTGGAAACTTCCATTGTTACACACTATCCATTCTCATCAGAAATACAACAGGTTTTGATTTTTTTTAAACTGGTAAGCAAGGGTTTTTCCATAAAAAACAAAATTTTGCTTAGTGCAGTGTTTCCTATTTTTAGTATTTATTTTGCCATTTAATGTATATCATATGTTTCCTTGAAATTGAAATCGACGGCACGTTTATTGCTCTACAGAAAGCCCTGAGTACCCTTAAGTTTATGATAAACCTGCATATTCATTGTTTAAGATTATTTATTGGATGTATTAGGAATATGAATAAACTCGGAAAGTATGCATATTATTATTAGTAGTAAACAGTTAATGTTTGTGGTTATTTAATGAATTAATGAAGTATAATAACATATACTTCACTGTAGAGCATACTATTTATGTAGTTAATTCTAAAATAGATCTAGATATTTATTGGAATTCCATTATTAAACTATAATTGTCTCTTTTAGATCCAGTACTTTCCGATATTAATCCCTGCAAAGTTTGTCATTTTTGGAACATCGCATATTCGAGCTATGGAATTTTAATTGGGATTATACTATTGAAGCCCTGTACTTTTGTGTTAGGGTGTTAAAAAAGAAAATGAGACACACAACATTGAGTGCAACTATTGTTAATAAATTCATTTATTAGGAGTTGAGTAATTTTCTAATAGACTCAAAAAATTAAATTAATATCACATTTCCATTTTTTATTTCAATTTTCTATTAAAAAAACATGATGGTCTCTTCAATAGGTCACTGTACCTAATGATGAAAAGAAATTGGTTTTAACTACCGCAATTTATAATAAGGTTATGTTTATATAAATATATTTATTTTCTTTGTAAGTATCCTCTATGTTTATACCGGTCTGATGACCACTTTATCCACCTTGAACCGTTTCGCCCCTTCTAGGGATATCTTCGATGTTTAGTAAGGACGCTTCGCGTCGATACTACAATTGTTAATTTCGATCTCCGTAAGTATCCTTTCACAATTGGACCAAAACGCTATTGTAACAGGTCGTGCTCGTAAGGGCAGACTACGAAATTCAAAAGATGTAAAAAAAAAAAAAAAAACTAGGCGATTCCTACGCTTTGAAATGTGTTGTAAAAGTCTTCCCTTTTCCTATATAAACATAAGGGTTTATTTTGACTCTTTAATTACTAGAAAAACATTTAAAATCGCATCTAAGTATATTTCTGACTGCAAACATCTGTCGAGTTTAATTGCATCAAGAGCGTCTGGACACAAGTTTAGTGACTAGAATTTACTTCAATAACTATAAGTAGCAAGAATATTTATGCCTCCGGTAAGGAATTTTGGATGAATAAAAGATTGCGAACGGGGGGAAACGACAACGTGGTGGATTTGAAATGACTGCAACATTTGACAACTCAGAGAGATAAAGATTTGCAGTTTAGTTTCGTCCCAAATATATATCAGGGTGGTCCTTAAAAATGAATTTTCGATTTCAAAAAGTCTCACCCCCTCAATTTGTTCATTCATATGAAAAAATAATTCATGCAAAATTTTAGCCAAATTAATTAATAATAACACGTGCCCCACGGGGCTTAAAGTTTTAAAAAACGCAAAATTTTGGGGTGTTTTTTTTTTTTTAAATTCCGTTATAAATCAATATCTATGCCAACTACGAAAAACTATTCAATACAAATGTTATAGAACATAAAATTTCCTACAACTTTGTAATTTACGATTTTGATCTATGAGCAACAGGTTTCGAGTTATAGGGAAAAGAACGAGCGATATTTTACGAGATTGCAAATCATGGCCACACTACGCAAATGCTATCCATCACAATGGTGCGACCTAAAACTGATTATTTAGATAACTTTTAATCTTTCCTGTCGAAAAATCTCTAATGGGACAGATTTAAATATTTATATAAAAAAACCATTTAAAATACAATACAATCTAAAGACTGTCAGGGCCGTCGCGTGGGTAAGGGGGGGGGGGGGCTGCTTTCGCAATGAAGTTAGCTTTTTTAATGGAAAAAGCGATACACAAGGAGTCATACAGGGACCCACATGTTTCTCAACCTTCTCTCCTGTATTATTAATGATTACTGTATCTAGTTAAAGCAAATAAAGAACATTTTCTTTCATATGGTAATTTCAGAAAAGATGTTAACCCATTGTAACTGCTCAAGAGACTTTGCTGCATTTTTTAAGAAACCTAATGCGTTATTTTGAAAGTGATGGAAAAAGCAACTTCGTATGAGCTTTAGTCATTTGTTCAATGGTGCATCTGAAGTTGGTTTTACTAAATTATGAATCGAAAACAGATATTTCTTATTGCTTCCCTGGGTACCCATGTGGGTGATGGGGCCGTCACTTGGATGGGGCGAGGGCGGCACTTTTGCACTAGGGACAATGTCCCTAATCAAAGTCTGTTTGCAGGCACAATATGTGTGTGAGGGGGAAGGGGGAGTTGAAAGGGGGCATTGGCTTGTAAATCTTAATTTTAATATAAATAAAAATAAATTATAATTTACTATATTTATTTATTACGTATGGCTTCAGTACAGTTTTTTAATCACAGGATGTGATTTTTTGTGACAGTCTTGCGCAGTCAATAAAATAAATTGCTTTTGGATTAATTCTTTGTAAACTGATAGTTGAATTCTTCAATTAACATCACACCTCTTTCCGATGCCAAATTTACGAATTTTAAAGATCTTGTATTTCCCTTCCTTTTAAATAATTTCCCTAATTACACCATTATAATGGATCTAACTCCTTGAAATTTTTCATTAATATGAAATCTCTGTAATGGAATCTGATTTATAATAATTCTTGCGTAGTTGTTTCTTTTGCAGGCATGAATACATCCTTTTCTCTAAAATTTGAGATCTTCATCCATTAAAAAGGAACCACTTGTGTAAATTCAGGTTTACTTCACCTATATTTAAAAAGAATATGAGTAGCAAATCTCCACGAGATAGCAATTTGGCACCAGCAACTTGGTTTTTCATTGTAGCAATAACAAATATCTGTTCGAGGCATAGTTTAGTAAATCGAACTTCATATGCACCATTAAACAAATGACTGAAACTCATATAAAGTTGCTTTTGCCATCACTTTCAAAATAACGCATTAGGTTTCTTAAAAAAATGCAACAAAGTCTCTTGAGCAGATACAAAGGGTTAACATCTTTTCAAGTTATGCATCTTTTAACTCATCTTTTTGCATCTTTTTAACTCAGGGTGTATCGCTTTTTAAATTAAAAAAGCTAACTTCATTACGAAAGCACCCCCCCCCCCCCTTACCCACGCGACGGCCCTGACAGTCTTTAAATTTTTGTGTATTTTAAATGTTTTTTTTATGTATAAATGCTTAAATCTGGCCCTTTTTAGTTCACTTTTAAACTTTCCTGTCTAATAATCATCTAAATAATCAGTTTTAGGTCGCACCATTGTGATGGACAGCGTTTGCGTAGCGTGGCCATGATTTGCAATCTCGTAAAATATTGCTCGTTCTTTTCCCTACAACTCGAAACCTGTTGCTCATAGATCAAAATCGTAAATTACAAAGTTGTAGGAAATTTTATGTTCTATAGCATTTGTACTGGGTAGTTTTTTGTAGTTGGCATAGATATTGATTAATAACGGAATTTTTAAAAAAATACCAAAAAATTTTGGTTTTTTTTAAACTTTAAGCCCCGTGGGGCACGTGTTATTATTAATTAATCTGGCTAAAATTTTGCAGGAATTATTTTTTCATATTAATGAACAATTTATGAGGGTGAAACTTTTTGAATTCGAAAATTTATTTTTCCCCATGTTAATAAGGACCACCCTAAATATATCTTAAATGCTCATACATTATGGGAAAATACTGAAATACTGAATTTTTTTAACTGCATTAGATTTTAAATAATTTCAATTTCTCAATTTTTTTCCACCTGACAAAAAACAACTGTAAAATTCTAATTTTAATAGTAATGACTAGAAAACTACTAAATATATTTCAAAATAAACCTTTTTAACTATACTTAATTTTACAAAACAATTTATTTGTATTTAGTACTAATATTATTCTTTAGTAGTATACTATTGATATACTTTGAATACTGCCAAAAATGTAATTTCACCACAGTTAGTAACCTTACTCTTTAATTTTGAATATAATTTTACTATTATCATCTATGAAGACTATTAGTAACTAAAACTTCAAAATGGAATGTAATAGATGAAAAAAAAACACAAATTTGTCGAGAGTGAGATCTACTTTTAGAAAAAAAGTGGATTATGTTACTTGTTTCTGTAAGGGTCACGCTCAGATAAATAAATAATTGATAATTAATTAAGCACGTGCAGGCGATTGTCAGATAAATAAATAAATGATAATTAATTAAACACGTGCAGGCGATTGTGTATAAGCTTGTGTGCGATGGTGGCAGTCTGGTTGTAGTAGAAAATGGAAAATGCGTAGTTTGATGGAATTTGTGCCTTTTAAAGGTAAAGTTTGTTGTTCGAAATAAAGTAGTTAAGAAAAGAAATTTGTTGTTTGAAAGTTTATTGAAACCAGTCATTCGGTCACTACATAATGTGCGGGGAAACCCCAACGGATTTCGAATTATTTTGAAGAACCGTGATGATTGAGAATATATCCAACGGCTGGATTGTGAGTTAATCATTTTGGAATTTATATTCAAACGGTATTTATAGAAGATATTTAACTATAAAAGTCTAGTTAACAAGGTTATTTGAATAATTTGGAAGTTGTTTTAAGTTTTTGAGTTTAAAAGAAGATATTTTGAAGAATTTCGGAGCCGAAATGTCGTTTTTAGCAAAAGCAAAGAAGGTCGATTTGAAGTGTTTGGCGGAAGATTTAGGTGAAACTGTGACGAAGGATATGAAAGTGGTTGAATTAAGAAATATTATTTTGAAGAGTGCCGAGTATGAGGAAGGATTTGTGAAGGACGTATTAGAAAGAATAGTTAGTGAGAGAGAGGAAGAAGAGGAGATAAAGCGCCAGGAACAGGAGATTAAGCGCCAGGAAGAAATTAAACGCCAAGAAAACGAGTTTTTATTGGAAAAATTGAGTAAAGAAAATGAGTTTGAATTAGAAAAGTTGAAGATTGAAGCATCGATGTCCAGAAAGGGTGATGGAGGAGAAATGAGCTCTCAGAATGGAAGAATGCAAGAACAAGCTCAAGTTGGATTGCAAAAATTAATGCGTAAATTTGATCCCAAAGAAGGTGATATTAGCTTTTTCCTTATATTATTTGAAAGACAAGCAAGAAGAGTGCAGATTAAAGAACAGGATTGGGTGACAAATCTTGTTGGATTATTACCGTTAGAAATGGCGAATTTAATTGCCAGGGAGCCAGAGGAAAAAGCCAATGATTATGATCATGTGAAGAATATGTTGTTAAAAAGATTTAAATTGAGCCCGGAAACGTTTAAAATAAAGTTTAAGAGGCACTGTAAGTCATCTGAAAACACTTGGCGAGATTTTGGATTTGAGTTGGCGAATTATTTTAATGAGTGGATTATGGGACTAAAAGTCAATGATTTTGAAAGTCTAAAACAACTTGTCATTACAGAGCAAATGAAGGAACAAGTATCAAGCGATATACAGCAACACTTTATTGATGAATGGGGTAAAGTTATTACAGTTGATGCTCTTTCTGAGAAATTAGATGAATATGAAAATGTGAGACAATATAACCAGTGCAATAAAGCTCCTTCATTTCAACCATACAGGAATGACTATCAGGGAAAACCTAACACGTCCAACAACAGAAATAATTCATCTTATGAAGGAAATAGATATGAGCATAACAACCGTGGAGGATTTGATAAGAGAAATTCTTTCCAAAAGCAAGTGACATGTTTTAATTGTGGAAGATCAGGGCACTTAGCAAGGTTTTGCAGAGATAAGAATAAAGAAGGAAGAGAAAATCCTGAAGCTAAAGTTTCTGAAGTAAAGGTTGCAGAAGTCAATGTCTCTGGAGTCAAAGTAGTTGAAGTAAAGGAGATCGAAGAAAAGGTCATTGCTAAATGCAACAGTGAAGTTGTACTGGAGAATAAGAAAGGGAATGCAGTTGAACCGAAAATGTCTGATCTGAAAATAGTAAAAATTTCATATGGTGGAGCAGAATATGAGGCAGTTGTAGATTCTGGTGCACAGATTAGTGTGTTTAAAAGCAGTGTAGTAGGGAAAGAAGTTGACTACAAAGGACATATTATGTTACAGCCTGCGTTTGGTGATTGTTTGAAAGCCGAACTAAAAGAAGTTGAAATTGGTTTAGTGACAAGTTCGTGTATTACATCGGTAATTAAAACGGTTGCGGCAACTGTGGACGGGTTGAATGCTGACATATTGTTGGACATGGAAACTTATAAAGCCTTATTGGAGCAGGAGAGAATCTATAGTCCTAACTTCACAGCTACTATGAAATTAAGATCGGATACTCAAAAGGAAGAGTTGAACGAGAAGGTGAATACTGAAACAGAAGAATATAAGCCAGCAATAAGAGAAAATGATGCTAAGGACGACGGGAGCAAACCAGAGAGTTTCAGGAAACAACAACAAACGTGCACTACTCTTCAGGAGGCATGGAAATTGGCCAAGCAAAATAAAGGAGGGTATGTTGTAGAAGAAAATATCCTTTACCATGAAGAGAATATATATGGAAGTAGAATAAGGCAGTTAGTGATTCCTGAAAGCAGAAGAAACAAAATATTGGAGTTAGCTCATGAGTCAGTATTCGGAGCACATCTAGGAGCCCATAAAACGATTCAAAGAATCAAGTTTACGTTTTATTGGCCTGGAATGATCAAGGATATTAAAGCATATTGTAGTTCCTGTCATGGGTGTCAGTGCAGAAAAGTAATTCGTTCTGTTGACAAGATCCCGATAACACCTGTGTCTCGCCCTGAACTACCATTTCAAGTGGTGAACGTAGATCTAATTGGTCCCATAGATCCGGTATCGTCACAAGGACATAAGTACATTCTTTGTTTGATGGATCAACATTCAAGATGGCCAGAAGCTGTCCCATTGAAATCTCTAACGGCTAAGAGTACATGTGAAGCATTGCTTGAAATATTCAGTAGGACAGGAGTACCAGAAGTAATCGTGATGGACAATGCAACAAATTTTACAGCTAGTTTGACGCAAGAATTTCCGAAGATTTTAGGAGCTTGTCCACGATTTACAACACCGTATCATCCAGAAGGAAATGGTTTAATTGAGAGATGGAACCAAACTTTGAAAAATATGTTGCACCATATTATTAGAGAAGAGGGTAGAGGTTGGTACAGGCACATTCCTTTTGTATTGTGGGCTTATAGAGAAGTTCCAAATGCAACTACAGGCGTACCACCTTTTCTGCTGATGTATGGAAGAGAACCAAAGGGTCCATTGTCTATACTGAAATCAGTTTGGACGGGGGAAGTACTATTACCTCTGAATATGAAAGGTTCAGTGGAAAACTATTTGCAAGAACTAAGAGAGAAGTTAGAAGTAGCAACACGAAATGCCAAATTAACAAGTGAAGTACAGCAAAGTAATTACGCCAAATACTATAATAGTAGAAGGAAACATCGAGAATTTGCACCAGGAGATCAAGTGCTTGTGTTAGTACCCGACTCAACTAATAAATTGTATGCTAGGTGGATAGGTCCAGTTAAAGTGGTAAGAAAGGCGAAACCAAATTCGTATTATCTGCAGATGCCTGAAGGTAATTTAAGGTTACTCCATGTAAACAAGATGAGAGAGTACAGGGCCAGAGTTCAGACTGTTGGAGTTGTTTATGACTGTAATGGCACAAAGTAGTTAAATGCGTGTCGATAGTAATTGTAATGTAAAGTGTGACCCTTTATATATTTTAACGTATTAAATCTTCGGATATAATATGATTTTAGGGGGGAGGTGTAAGGGTCACGCTCAGATAAATAAATAATTGATAATTAATTAAGCACGTGCAGGCGATTGTCAGATAAATAAATAAATGATAATTAATTAAACACGTGCAGGCGATTGTGTATAAGCTTGTGTGCGATGGTGGCAGTCTGGTTGTAGTAGAAAATGGAAAATGCGTAGTTTGATGGAATTTGTGCCTTTTAAAGGTAAAGTTTGTTGTTCGAAATAAAGTAGTTAAGAAAAGAAATTTGTTGTTTGAAAGTTTATTGAAACCAGTCATTCGGTCACTACAGTTTCCAAACGACAACAGTATGCATTAGAGGGTTATCAGCGGATTTAAAGTTTTTAAAAATGCATTTCATTTTAACTACCCCTCTCACGATCCCTGATGGGTATATGATAATGCTTCGATCCAGATATGGAGGAACCTCTACCGGAACCTTCCAAAAGGGCTAAATAAAATTAATTTTTTGAGTTTGAATGTTACTCAATTTCTTAACAAATAAACTTTTAACATGTACTCAATGGCGTGTGTCTCATTTTCTTTTTTAACGTCCTAGCAAAAAAGTACAGGGCTTCGATAGTATAATCCCAATCAAAATTCATTAGTTCGAAAGAGCGAAGTTTTTTTTTACAAAAATGAAAACTTTGAAAGGATTAATCTCGGAAACTACTGGATCTACACTCTACAGAGACAGTTCTAGCATCATATTGTAGCAAATGAAGCGTTCTTCAAAAAATTTCTTTTTTAAGATTTTTCAAAACCAAGTCCTATAGGGCTCGTTTCAATTTAGGGTTCACAGACACACACACATACACACACACACACACACATACACACACACACAGCAGCAGCAGCAGCATCGTTAAAATCAATCATTTAGTGATTAAAAAGAAGACTGACTTCAATCG
This sequence comes from Hylyphantes graminicola, assembly GCA_023701765.1. Taxonomy (NCBI): domain Eukaryota; kingdom Metazoa; phylum Arthropoda; class Arachnida; order Araneae; family Linyphiidae; genus Hylyphantes; species Hylyphantes graminicola. The sequence goes on from CM043112.1 coordinate 35,776,708, forward strand.
TTTTGTACGCGAAACTTCTTAGGGTCCAATAGCATTGTGGGAGTTGCCATTTCTTATAGAATAAAAAGAAGATCGCAATTATTTGTTTGCTTACTAGTTATTTTAGTAATACAATGCTAATTAGCAGCGTAATCTTAAAAAAATTCTTCAACTGTCACTGTAGTGTTTAAAGCTATTGGACCAAGTTCTATTTCGTCCCCGCAATCCACCAATCTCACTTTTCTAGCTTTTCGAAGCAGTATGCACATTAATACCAAAGAAAAGACATCCAAAACAAACGTACTACCATAATATAGAATAATTCATAAAGACAAAACAGTGCCATGAGACACTAAGTAAGAACTTAACTAATTGTCATCTCTGGAGGGAAACATTAAGCCCAACGAACAAAAAACAACAATCTTTGAAGAGCATTCTAGGACCCATAGAAGGAGATAGAGATGCTTGGGTACAAAGTGATGTTATCAGAAAGTCGCCAAGCAACTCTAGTAAGCCCAAACAAACGGCTCCCTCAATGTTAGTTCATTCTGAAACTCGTCATTTTATTAATTAAAAAAGCGTTAAATAGATATTGAAAAAAGACTGTTTAGTGTTTGTGCTGTTGTTGGCTGTAGCACGAGACGTGAAACTAGACAAGATGTTAGCAATTTCCTTCACTGATATGAAAAATGCGTGGAAATTATAGCTTTTATTAGGTGGTCAAAAATCGCCTACCTTGCCGACCTCTACAAACTCTACCGACGGATAGGGCCAAATACTTCCCCAGAGCGTTCGTTTGGGCTTACTACAAATCGACAGATGGCTTCTGGATGTATTGGTTGTACTGGATTACTTGGTTGCTTATGTTTCACGTACTGAGATTTCATTGGTCTCTTTGATTTCACTCTCATAACCGGTATAGATGAGAAGAGTTTTCTGTCTATGGGGGCAATCTTTCGTTAACAAACAGCTCAGAAAGAAGTTGGCATTTAAAAAGTTTAATAAGTAAAATATTCTTAGAAAACTCATCGTTGAATACGAAAACATAAGCAATTCCAGGAAAAAAGCAGTTAGAGATGTCGCCATCCACAACTTGAAATAACCACACTGTCGCTCGTCACTTTCCTGCCAGGTCAATTTAAAGGAATCCTAACATCAGCTTAGAAAATGATCGGCTGACGATGCTGACTGCACACTGTAAAAAAAAACCTGTAAATTTACGGTCATTTGCCCTTCAATTTTTACGGGCATCGGCCGTATTTGATGGAATACGGTCTAACCCCCTAAATAAACGGCTATATCCCTTAAACTGTTAAAAAATAATGGTGACCCCCGTATTTTTACAGTTTCAGCCCATCTCTTAGCAAAATTACTGCACCACGCCGTAAATTTACATCGGCCAAGGGAAAATCCCTTCATTTTCGGAATGACGTCACACCTAAACTGCAACCGTGATGTCTTTCATCCCTGTAAAAACAAACCAAAACAATGGAAGAAGACGACCGACGCAGCATGGTTTTTCTAAAGTGGGAATCTAATTAAAAGTAAGTAAAATGTTATTGTTTCTTTAGTTGAATGTATTATCATTTTAAATCAAAACGATTATGTAACAAATTGCCACTTTTTGTTTTGTATATTTAAAGCAGTCAGAAATAATTACCAAACTAGCCACTATACAAACCAAAACGAAAGCATTATAGAATTTATACTTATTCGAATCACCTAGAATTTAATGTATACTTCGTTCTAAGTTCTTAATATCTTTAAATGTTTTTTATTTCAAATTATGATTTGTTCTAAAATTCAACGGTCGCTAAAAGAACATCGATAATCTTGTTTATTTCTTACTTATTGGAATGTAGATTTTAATAGTTGTTGGAGAAGGCTTAACGCAAATATTTACGTAAACAACTATTTTCATAACAACTGCATTATATGCTATTCATTTAATGCCAAAAAATTATCAATTCAATGTCAAAACTTGAGATTCAGACGATATAAAAAAAAATATTGTTTTGACAAAATTCAATGTCATTTTCAATTGCGAATGTCTGCAGGGCAAAAAAAGTTATTTTAAGAATAAAGTTTTATTTGGGCAGATCGGAATTCAATACGTGAGGTAACTTTAATGTTAATGCTTGAATTATTTACTTTCCATTGAAATATTTTGTACAAATTATTATTTCAGCAATAGAAAAAATGTCTAATTGTAAAATGAACCATGATAGTCCCATTACCAAGATACTACTATACTAAAATATATTTTAGTTACATACTTAACAAAGAGCCTGAGTGTTGTAGAATTTTTTTTTTGACGCAAAGCAGGTTAATGATCCTTTATTAATTGGAAACACAAACAAATTAAATTTCCCTTTAATTTAGAATATTTTTAATTGCAACAGACGAACACAATTCCTGGCAATGGCAAGTCGAAGCTGATTTTGCGGTTTACTTAACATTTTAAATTACTGCTAATTATAAATCTTCATCAAATTTATTGTCATCCTAATATCCTTATATTAACAGTTGTGATTATTAGTGAAGCTATTTTTAAAAAAATGTCAACAAGCATAAAACAGTTGTTGTTAACAAATTTATATATTTAAAACTGTTTTTGTTGTTTCTTAGTCACCTGCTAAAGGAAAGTCTACACCAGGAGACCTGGTAGTTAAAATTATACCCCTGCTCATCTATAAGATGCCTCGCTAAGTAATTCAGTTAATATAGTTCATTTGAGTAGTACATAACTAAATTAAACTCCTCCGTGCAACAGCCCGTTAGTGAGCCAAGGCCTGCAGTGTCCATTTCAGCTTACTTGACCAAGGGCTTTGGGGTGCAAGATATGTCCGGGAAGGTGGTCAACCCCATGTGGAGCCCCCAGTGGTGTTTCGTTAACAAGCATGCTTGGTCCTCGCTTTATCGACCCACTTGAGGAATGAAAGGATGAGTCGACCTAGCCCAATCCAGGTCTTGAACCCAGAACTAGTGGCATAGTAATCTGAAACACTACCTCTAAGCCACTGGGCCACTAGTACTGTACTATAGAAAAATTATAAAAATTCTTTTTCTTGCAGGTTTAAATTGATTATCTGCATGAGCCGCTTCAATTTTTTTTCCAGGTTTTTAAATCGCTCAAATGTTTTTTTTTTAAATACCATATTTAGACATAAATTTCCCTTTTCTGTAAACAGTTGTCGTCAATATCATTAAAAATGTTTTGTTTATACAAAAATATACTAATGCTTTCGATTCATTTTGAATGAAAATCAATAAGTTAAAACGAGAACCAATTCTAATTTCATATTTTCTTTACCTTTGACTTCTGTGGAGAAGCACCTACTCTACTCTTGACGCATTGGATCATCCGACATATGCTGATGAATCTTGGAAGATCTTGTGATTTTCACAGAAATAGAAAAAAAAATATTTTTGGAATGTTCGTTGCCATTTGTATAATATTTTGTTCCATTTGTGATTCGAAACTAAGGGGGGAAAAGGCAAGTTCTGAATTTTTTTCCTTCGGGTTACGTAGGATTTCAACCAAAGCAATTTAAGAGATTTTTTAAACATTACAGCTTTTTGGTCTAGGAAAATGCTTTCAGTTCATGTGAGCGAAATTTCGTGTTAAGCGAGTTCGTGTTGCCGAGGTCCGACTGGATTGCACAAAATAATTTATGCCTTAGTTTTGTTTTTAAACTTTTAAGTGTGGAAGTGAAAATATTAATCAATAATCAAAATGTTCTTGGCTTTCCTTTAAGTTTGCTGTTTTTTAGCATATGGCAATACAGTTTTTTACTGTTACAGGGACATCTTGGGGATCTATCTCCATCGACTTGGACTGGCTGCTGATGAGACTTGCCCGCTCTGCGGCTTTGTTAGGTTGGATGCTGACCCTGCAAAGCACTGTCACAACATCTGACTCGTGACGCCCAGGCTGGGCATCTACCAACTTATGGCTTGTACTACCTGGGAGGCACAGCATCAAATGGCCCAGAGACAAAGAATAGGCCTTGTATTAAGTAAAGTAAGTTTTTACAATAGTTGTTGATGTAAATGTACTTAACGTTTGAGGATTTTTGAATTTTTTTTTCTTTTGCACTCTTTTGTTGTTTTGAAAAAGATTTATGTGTGTATGCATGTTCTATGTTGTACATTTTTTCGTATTTGAAAAATCTAAATACATAAATATTTTTCCCTTATACATTTTTTATATGTTTCATCTGAATGCATTAATTTTTATAAACTTATTATCTCATCATTTACAACATATTCTCTTTTAGCAAATTTTAAAATAGATTATATGAGATTGACCGTAGGTCTTATAGAATAATAAAAAGCTCATCTCAAAACGGGAAAAAGGCTTAATGATTTGTTTAGTTATTGCTTATAATGTATATATAATAATAAATCATGAACAAAATCTAATTCCCATGGTTATTTTAATTTATAGTTTGTAGTTTCAGTAAATATGATGTAGTACAGCCATTTATAATAGAATTTGCTTTATCAAATAACTAATATTCAAATGATAATAATTGAAATAATAAATTCTTACATGAAAATTTTGTGAGCTGGGTGACTCGTAAATATTTGTAATTAACAATACCATTTGTTAAAAAAAGTAAAAAATTTCTTCATTATAAATGAGAATAATCTTATTTCCAGCATTTTAAATATAAAACAAAGAACCAAATTATAATTTTGTCCTTTATTTTGATAGTTAGAAACTTTATAATAAACTCTACATAGCCACACTGTAAAATTAATGCATACCTAAATTTGTGAATTTGCATTCACATTTTCAAAATTTCAACCTGTATAAGTGTCAGAATATTTTTGCTTGTGATATTTTTAATAGATATTTATATTTATTTTTCATTTGTTAATTTATAGAGCTTTCTGGGGAAATAACAATGAAAAAGGTTCTAAAGCACCAAATAGAGCAAGAAAAGTCCAGTTTGTGGCAAAGGGGTTTTTATTTGAAAAACTATTGAATTTTAAATCACATGGACATATATATATATATTAATGGTGATTTTGGTATGTAAATTTGTAGAAGCTTGATGTTAACTCAATTTATTTATTATTTATTTGTGCTTTTCCTACAGAAATTATTTTCTAAAGCTTATTATACATTGTGTCATTTCACAAATCTACATGTATTGATTTACTATTTTAAATTCTCATTCTCATCATTCCATTTGACATTCTGTTGTTTTACACAAAAGCATTGAATTTCCATAAATAAGAGGCTATTCTGTTAAATTCACTTGAGTTTATATTTAAAAAAAAAAAAAAAAACTTCACAATTTTGAAAAAACAAAAACAAAATTTTGTGAAAACAAAACATGTTTCTATCTTTGTGAATGCTACTAAAATTAATAAATAATTTACAGGAAATGCTTTAAGTTCAGTTAGTAAGAATTTTAGTTCTATAATTTCATCAGAATTTTTATTAATTACATTTATGGTTCAAATATTTATTTAACTGATTAAATTAATATTTTATGAATGTTTAAAATTTTTTTTTCGTTCTGTAAATTTATTTCCATGCTATTCCCTCTTGTGAGTGCAAGATGTTTTTGTTTTTTTATACTTTAAGTTATTTTATACTTCAATGTGTGAAGAGTCAAGGGAAAGAATACCTTGATTGATTAGGAATCTTCTTGTAATTGGGTCTGCTTGGCGGACATTGGCGGCATGAAATTTCTGTGGCGGCATGTTTCTCTCTTGGTACAAACATGGGACTTGTGTCTCGCGTGTATTGGGTTGCTTGGAGAGAAGAACCAAGTAAGAAACACGTTTCCTTACACCAGGTTAGGCAATGATTTGTTATTGCTGCCAAAGAGGCCTGGCGTAGACAGATTCCTATGCTTTGAAGGGTTTTCCCCTGTGTTCTTCCTGTGAATTTATTTACTATGTTTTTAAGTTAATATACTATTATTGAAAATTGTTTGACTTGTAATTTTAATGGATTAAATTAAATATTTGTTGAAATTGCTTCTTTGTGTTTCTATCTTGTTATGCTACAAACACAATGCCAATTATTTTACTAAGACCACCAGAAAACGGTTAAAAATATCACACACTATCAATTTAGGGTTCGACCGTAATCAGGCAAAGTGTATCCTTACAGGACGTAGTTATACGCTTAATACCGTTATTTTGCTTTTAAATTTACGGTCCATGGTCGTTTAATTACGCTTAAATAGTAATTAGGCAGACTGTAATGTTACGTTCAATGGACCGTAATTTCGCAATTGATACTGTATTTCTTTGCCTCGTTAAATTACGGGCTGTAGGAAATTATGGGCGTGAGTGTATTTTAACGGTGCATGGTTGGAAACTTTGTTGCCGTCCCAAGCCCGTAATTTTACTGTGATTTTTTTTACAGTGCATGTTCGTGGAAAGCACGCAGCTTGGTATATCGCATATATTTAGAAAGTAGCAGATAACGACGACGTTTAAAAATTGAAGGAGGACATGGCAGAGAAGCTTCCTCCACCTCCGGTATGGCTGGGAATTTGGAATGACGAGATGGAAGTGAATGGCCGTACAAGGACGAATGGGGAAATGACAGGGAATAGGACAAGTAGCAGATAAACTAGTAAAATAAAATATTTTATTATACGAGCAAAACAAAAATAGTGGTGCATATATCAAACAATTATGTACAAAACGATAAATGCGAACACAGAACACAAAGCTGGTGCGGGGATGGCGGAGACTACTGCCGTCGGCTGATTTACTGCAGTTTCTAGCCAGTTGACATGGAGCGTTGCACCAAGGACTCAACAACTACAACTTATAATAAAAAATTCTAACAGACTGGGTTTTTTTCTTGTTAGAGCAAAAATGGTCAAATTCATTGTTGTGTTTACTGCAGTTTACTCTCCCACGGCATTATAGGCGGCACAGGCATTATGCATAATGAATCCCTTTAAAAAAGGAGAGGTAACGTGTGCTAGTGAAGACAAGCAGGCTATGGTGCGGAAAATTACATTGCCAAACACCAAAACGACGATTTTTCTCCGGAAAACAACAAAGATGAGTGTGGATGTTTAATGCCTCAGGTTGCCCACAATATTAAGCCCTGCGGCCTACAGATGTTGACACGTACGGCTTCCACGATTATGATCCATGAACAATAATATAGATAGTTTTGAAAATCAATAAATTTTTTAGATTTTTCAGAAAATATATTATAGCTTAAAGAGTAAAGTTACAGAGATCTTTAAAAGAATCTTAAGTATATTTTTTAGCAATATTCTGCCTTTAGAAAATTACCAACAGCATAGTTCCAATCAATCATTCAGTGAGTTTAAAAAAAAAAAAAAAAGTTGGTTTGTTACAGAATCTGTCACTTTCACCGCTTCCACACAACATTTACGAACAACAGGAAATACGCCAGCAACACCTCAGAAACAAATTCGCCAAGCAGGGCCTTAAGCTAGTTCTAATTCAAACTTTTATAAGTCAAAATTAATAATTTTCTTTAATCTTCTTCTGCAGATTTGATAATTAATCTTTATCGTTTGCTAATTTTTTTATGAAGTTCGAAGGATAAATAACGAAATTTTTGCAACCACAGGTTTACATTTCGAAAGATGAATTTGTGAAATTGTTGTTTTAAAATAAAAGCGAAACTTTGCATATTTTTATGCATACTTAGAATTTTTATGCAACTTTCTTCGTTCATATATAAAGAACCTTCAAAATAACTTTATTGTCAATTAAAACAATCCAAATTGAATTATATCGCAAAAATAAATATTTTTTCAAGAATTTTATTCCTATTTTTAATAAAATTCTCCGACGTTTGATGTCATGGCAACAGTGAAAATATTGAATAAAAATGGAATTCGCATGTTATTTCAATGTAGATTAAATTTTTAGTTATTTAAATTTTAAATAAATTTCTAATTTAATTTTTTTAATAAAATTTGGAATGTAGCCTAAACTGATTTTTTGCTTCAAAATGACGTATCCCACTTGTTTGTGAGACTTGCGGTTCGTTCTGTGAAAGAGGGTGACAGACAGACGGACTGAACGATTGTAAAACCTTCCACTTTTTACGTTATAAACGTAGGGTGGAAGCTAAAATTTAAAGTGTTACTTTAAAAATTAAAAAAAACGCCCCGAGCTGATCAATCCAAATGAAATTCCATTGGGAATGAACGGGTTAATACTTGTCCACGTGTATTTGTTTAATTCTTCATTTATAATATCATTATTCACATTTTTAGAAAAATGCAAACAACTTTACTTGAGTGAGAGGTAATTGCGGTTGATTTCAGAATCCGATTTTTAAAAAAATTATATTATAATTTTAGAAGTTTAAAAAGTGGTATTATATAAATTGATAATACAAATTTGAATGAAGTATATTAGCAAGGATAACTCAAGTCAGCAATGAAAATGTTTTAATAGTCAATGAATACTGTGTTCTATTCAACAGTACTTCAGGTAAAAAAAAATATTGATATAATACATTTAAGAGAATTCCAATTAAAGTCTGATCGACTAATTACTCATTTTAACAGAGTCGCGGTAGCTCAGTCGTGTGAACGTTTACTCGCATCGGAAGGGTGATGGGTACTGTGTTCGATGGAGCTCGCAATTCTGATGTTGGCTGGGTCGGCGCTTGAATTCAACTAAATACCGCCTTGTTGCTAATGGTGGCTGGGGTACGTTAAATACGTCGCGGTTACATAGTCCTCCATGTTACCATACGAAATTAATACCTCCGGGGGTACCAGATCAGAAGGGTTATCAGCCTTTGATCTTACTAAAAATTCCGTGATATGAATAAGAATGAATGTGTTAAAGCGACTTTCCTGTAAAACGGATATGTCTTGGTGACGAGTAAAAGTAGGACTTCCTCCCATGTGGAGCTCAATTTAAAAAAAAAACGGGATCCACCCCACTTCGCCTTAAAATTGGGTAGTTATCTTATCCGGGATCGGTTACCGACTGTCATTAGAAACAACACTTATTTGGACTATTTAAAATTGTGTACACGAAACGATCGATAGAATGCACTGATGTTGTGTAAGGGAGGACATTTGTTTTATAATTTTAACTTATATTAGTTTATACGTAACTATAATTAACTTATAATTTTTTTATAAGTATCAAAAAAAATTTTAATAATATTTTTTTTTTCGATTTTGGCTGTATTGCTATTGGCGCTTACGCCTTTGCAGACTCGTCATACTCTTCACAACTAAGAACCTATTTTTGTGGCTCCATCTAGACCAGGGGTTCCCAACCGGTGGTAAGCGAGAGGAATTTCAGATGGTACGCGTGAGTGATTTGAGCAACTTGATGCTATGAATAGCTCATGTAATACACATGAGCAGTGAACAAGAAGACATATTACTCATTATTTTAAACTTTAACATTGTTTAAAAAAAAAAATCTTTAATTTCTGGGTCGGATATAAAAAAACCTAGTACCCTTTGACATTCCGGCAAGCTCTGCTATTTGTTACGAGTTTAATGTGTAAAGTGTATTTTCTAAACTCTTACTTTAGTTTTACACTAAAGACTAAAAAAGTATATTTTGAACGATGATTAATTTTTTGCTGAGTTTGTGCTATTATTTTTTATGTGTATGTGTTAGAACCATAGATAATATATGAAATTGTTAATTAATACCATTTTAATTATTTTATTTGTTCTTCTTTATAAGCATGTTATAAATAAATATATAACCAATAAATATGAAGTTTTTAAAGGAGTTTAATTCCAAAAACCTTTGAACACGTTTTGAAGAGTAAATATTATACGTTTATTAAACTATTTAGGACTGGTGGTACACCAAAATTTCTAAAAAAAAGTCTAGTGGTACGCAGGAGCAAAAAGGTTGGGAATCAAAAAATATTTAATGTTTTTAATTTCCTTTAATAATTGTGACTTCCGAAATGGTATTCAGTTTTGAGGTTTTTTCCAAACTTTTCAAATGCCAAAAATAAATTGTGCTTCATATATTAATTTTCCATAAAGTTTCTCATGCTAAAGGTGATGTGGCAACAACAATTTTAATGACTAAAAATTAAACTTCAGTGGAAAGTCGGACTAAGGTCGGATATAAATCCGGAAGGACAGAAAGCATGAATAATAGGTCTCTGAGGTTATAGCTTTCTAACAAAAATGAATTTTAAAAAACGACGGATACAACTGATTTCAGACACATTTCAGAGTATATTTAAAAAAAAAAAAATGGAATTATCCGAAAGATAACTTTTTGAAGCAAAGAACATGTTGAAGAGTGTCGACAATTTGATTGTAATTACCCGAAATAAGGGTAATTCTGGGATTGGCTTTTTTATTTTTTAAAACTTGAATATGTTTTTATCATCTGTTCTATTTGCGGCTCGAATACCCGCGAATAAGTTGCCGAGAGTTTTGAGGAGTTTCGCGTACATTTGGTATAATCTTGGGGGTTGGAGTAAAAATTTCGCATACAATAGTTCCATTAGCACTTACAGCCCCAATTTTTTTCTAGAAATCCAAAATATGTCAGATAGATTCATTATTCATCCAGAATGAAATTGTGAGTAGCAAGGGAAAAAAATAATGAATTTTTATCTAAAATTTATGACAAAATTTTTGAAAAAAAAAAACATTTTGTAGATATTATAGCAATATTATTTCGAATCTTTATTTGTTAAAAATAGTTAAAATAACTGATTTAAACACTTAAAAATACAACCATGAAGAATTAGAAAAAAATTTATTCGATATTTTTTTAACTAAATTTTAATTTACCATTTATCTATTACAAACACACATGGTTTAAATCTAATTCTTCTATAAAATCATACAAAATTAAATTAAATCTTTATAAAAAAAATTTAAGATAATGTATTTGATATAGGAGTGCGTTTTACTTAGTGAGGGAAAAAAAGTCTCAAACTGATGAATCCAAGTGGAATTCTATTGGGAGCGAAGGGGTTAATATTATTCGCGAATTTAAAAAGAATTATATTATTGTTTTTGAAGTTTAAAAACTGGTGTTGGTTAAATTGATAATTCAAATTTCTATGAAGTATATTAGCAAGGATAACTCAGGTCAGCACAAGCATATGTTTTAAAAGTCAATGATCATTGTGATCTGTTCAACAGTACATCCGGTAAAATAAGCACAACTTTTTGGAGAATTTTTTGTTAAAAATGGTTAAATTACATATTTAAACTCTTAAAATACAAACATGAAAAATTTGAAACCAATTTCTTTATTAAAATTCTTTCTCAAAATACATTTTATTTTACCATATTTTTCATTTATCTATAACATATATTGCTCAAATGTCATTCTTCTATACAAAAAGAAAATAAATTTTTATAGAAAAATGTATAGAGAATGTATTTGAAGTAAGTATGAGTTTTATATTGTGAGAAGAAGAAAAAAAAGTCACAAGCTGATGAATGCGAATGGATTTAAATTGGAAATGAAGGGAATAATACTACCTTCGCAAATATTTTTAATTGTTTACTTAGAATACCATTATTCGCATTATTAGAAAAATGTAAATAATTTTTCTTGAGTGTTATAAACTGTTTCTATGTTTTGACTAATCATTGAAAAAAACTTATATGACAGTTTTTGAAGTTAAAAAAAAACTGGTATTACTTAAATTGATAAAAAAAAAATGAATGAATTATATTAGCAAGGAAATTCTTATGTTTGCTGGAACAGCGCTTGTATTCGTCTAAAGACCGTCCTTGTTGCTAATGGTGGCTGAGAAACGTTAAATATGTCGTGGTTACAAAACATCCACGTTACCATACATAAATTATTACCTCTGGTGGTTATCGGCCTTTGATCTGGATCAAAATTCCGATTTGTAAGTGAGAATGTTTGTGTGAAAGGGAACTTCCTGTAAAACGGATTTTCATGGTGACGTGCAAAAGTCGGACCTTCTCCCTTGTGACGCTCAATAAAAAAACGGATACCACTTTTTCGCCTAAAAATCGGGTAGTTCTCTACTCTGGGCTTGGCTACCGACTGTCATTAGAAACAACAACACTTATTTGGCCTATTTAAAATAGTGTGAACGAAACGATCGATAGAATGCACTGATGTTGTGTAAGGGATTGTTATTGGCGCTTATACGCCTTTGCAGACTCGTCATACTCTTCACAACTAAGAAATTATTTTTGTGGCTCCATCTAGACCAGGGGTTAACAACCGGTGGTAAGCGAGAGGAGTTTCAAATGGTACGCGTGAGCAAATTGATGCTATTAATAGCTCCTGTAATACACATGAGCAGTGAACAAGAAGACATATTACTCGTATTTTAAACTTTAACATTGTTTTAAAGAAAACTCTTTAATTTCTGGGTCGGATATAAAAAACCTTGTACCCTTTGACATTCCGACAAGCTCTGCTATTTGTAACGAGTTTAATGTGTAAGAGTGGATTTTCTGAACTCTTATTTTAGTTTCACACTAAACGCTAAAAAAGTATATTTTGTACGATGATTAATTTTTTGCTGAGTTTGTGCTATTTTTTTATTTGTATGTGTTAGAACTATAGATAATAAATAAATTTTTAATTAATACCATTTTGATTGTTTTTTTTTTATAAGCATGTAATAAATAAATATATAACCAATAACTATGAAGTTTTTAAATGAGTTAAATTCTGAAACCTTTGAATACTTTTTGAAGAGTAAATATTATACGTTTATTAAACTATTTATGAATGGTGGTACACCAAAATTTCTCAAAAAGTCTAGTGGTACGCAGGTGCAAAAAGGTTGGAAATCATAAAATCTTTAGTGTTTTTAATTTCCTTTAATAATTGTGACATTCTGAAATGGTATTCAGTTTTGAGGTTTTTTCCAAACTTTTCATATGTTAAAAATAAATTGTGCTTCATATATTAATTTTCTATAAAGTTTCTCATGCTAAAGGTGATGTGGCAACAGCAATTCTAATGACTAAAAATTAAACTTCAGTGGAAAGTCGGACTAAATTCGGATAAAAATCCGGAAGGACAGAAAGCATGAATAATAGGTCTCTGAGGTCATAACTTTCTAACAAAAATGAATTTTAAAAAACGACGGATACAACTGATTTAAGACACATTTCAGAGTACATTAAAAAAAAATTGGAATTATCCGACAGATAACTTTTTGAAGCAAAGAGCATGTTGAAGAGTGTCGACAATTTGATTGTAATTACCCGAAATAAGGGTAATTCTGGGATTGGCTTTTTTATTTTTTTAAACTTGAATATGTTTTTATCATCTGTTCTATTTGCGGCTCGAATACCCGCGAATAAGTTGCCGAGAGTTTTGAGGAGTTTCGCGTTTATTTGGTATAATCTTGGGGGTTGGTGTAAAAATTTCGCATACAATAGTTCCATTAGCACTTACAGCCCCAATTTTTTTTCTAGAAATCCAAAATATGTCAGATAGATTCATTATTCATCCAGAATGAAATTGTGAGTAGCAAGGGAAAAAATAATGAATTTTTATCTAAAATTTATGACAAAATTTTTGAAAAAAACATTTTGTAGATATTATAGTAATATTATTTCGAATCTTTATTTGTTAAAAATAGTTAAAATAACTGATTTAAACACTTAAAAATACAACCATGAAGAATTAGAAAACAATTTATTCGATATTTTTTTAATAAATTTTAATTTACCATTTATCTATTACAAACATGGTTTAAATCTAATTCTTCTATAAAATCATACAAAAATAAATTAAAACTTTATAAAAAAAAATTAAGATTATGTATTTGATATAGGAGTGCGTTTTACTTAGTGAGGGAAAAAAGTCTCAAACTGATGAATCCAAGTGGAATTCTATTGGGAGCGAAGGGGTTAATATTATTCGGGAATTTTATTTAGTTATTTATATTTATAATACCATTATTTACAATTTCGGAAAATGTAAACTTTTCTTGAGTGATACAGTTTTCACGCGTTCAGATATAGATGTCGGTCTCTAAAAAGAATTATATTATTGTTTTTGTAGTTTAAAAACTGGGGTTGGTTAAATTGATAATTCAAATTTCTATGAAGTATATTAGCAAGGATATCTCAGGTCAGCACAAGCATATGTTTTAAAAGTCAATGATCATTGTGATCTATTCAACAGTACATCCGGTAAAATAATTATTGAAATATTTAAGAAAGTTCTGAATAAAGTCAGGTCGATGAAGTACTAATTTGGAGAGAGCAGCGGTAGCTCATTCGTGCTCGCATCGGAAGGGTTGTAGGTTCTGTCCTTGGCGGAGCACGCAATTCTAATGTTTGCTGGGTCGGCGCTTGTATTCTACTTAAGAGGATTTATCAGCCAACTTTATTTTGATTCCGACTCGCCAGATGGCGTTACAAATTTTCGCCAAATGATACGTCTGGCGATTTAAAAAAGGGGATACGTTCTCTTTCTGGGAAGTGGAGCACGGAAAGCTTTCTCAATCACAAGATGAAGATTATTCGATTGTAATCAGGTTTAGACTAATGAAAACTGGTTCCGGTACTCTTTTGCGAGCCCGGACGATGTTCTGGAGGAAAAAAATTGTGTTGTTTGGTTATTTCTCTTTCATTTAATTTTTTTATTTGTTTAATAAATTATATTTATTTTGTAAATATTACGATCTTTCAGGAAATGATTTCTTTTCTGGTTTGCTAATTTCTATTTATAATTACCGAGATTTGATACCGCTATGAACTGCTCTAAAGTCATCCCTGTAAACTTCGGAATACTAGTTTAGCTTCGGCACATAAACAGTATTGTTCTTAAGGGGTCATAAAATTTATTTATTATATAACAAATTTTAAAATTTATGAAACTTCAGCCAAAACTAAAATAAATGATAACAAACATAAAACTGTTTGAACACATTGGGATTAGGCTTGCGTGCCAAATTTTGAGGTCAAAATTGAAGAAATGAGCAAGAAAATGACTTTATATTGTACAAATATGTACAAACAAAGACTTGTACCTAAATTCTGAGCTCAATTTTAATTAGAATTTATGTTAAGAGCTTTTTTCTAAAAATAATTAATAAAAATTTAAGAAAAAAGCTCTAAAAATAATTACTTATTAAAATTGAGTTTAGAAATTAGGTATAAGTCTTTGTTTGTACATATTTGTACAATATAAAATCATTTTCTTTGTCATTTCTTCAATTTTGACCTCAAAATTTCGCACGCAAGCCTAATCCCAATGTGTTCCAATAGTCTTATGTTTGTTATCATTTATTTTAGTTTTGGCTGAAGTTTCATAAATTTTAAAATTTGTTATATAATAAGTAAATATTATAGAATTGCATATAAAAAAATTATACTTTTATATTGAGTAGTTAAAAATTGCATGAAAGATCAAACTATGCTTTGCAGTACCTTCTTTGCACATTTTTAAGACTATGACCCCTTAAATCTAGTTCCGTTCTTTTAATTGTTGGCGTAGCAATCTTTATGTTTGTTAAAACTAATGGCATACTAATGCAAAAGTAGAAACCCCAATGTATAATGAATCTGTCGTATTAGCAGTTTTAAAGGCAATAATAAGGTCAGCAAGATACATGCAAACGCGGGTTTATGGTCTTCAAAAACATGTGCAGGAACTTTTGTATTGCTAGCGGCAGTTTGTCAATTTGTTCATTCGGTTGCTCTTGTAAATTAGACACTGGTCTCTTTATTACAAGCCTTACTCCTGCCACTAATCTGTACATTCGTTCTGAAAGAAGCTTTCTACATTGCACACCTTTGGAGCCGGGAAATCTTGACGTGTTTTTTGCAACTTTTCAAGGCCTCTAAAATAGCGTCGGACTGAGTGATTGGCACATTAAACTTTCAATACTCTGCCACCAAACGACACATGTTCTTGAATGTTGCTCGAGAAGTTCTTAAAGAATTAAAAAGCCTACATGTGCAGTTACTTAAGTACTACTAGAATGAAATTCTCGTCGAAACGCAAGGGTATTATAATAACATTAACTGCCACCTCCTATAACCACTTCCGCACAAGATTTATAACTTCAGAACAAATATAGACTAACCCAGCATTCAGTTACAATTTGAATCTTCAACTCTAAAAATTGGCCACTATAATTACATTTTTTCTTCCGCAAATTAAATAAATTATCTTTATAGTTTGCTAAATTTATTTGCAGTTTGAAGAATAATTATGTAAAATTGAACGAGTCACATCCTGTAGCATCCTTTCCGTGATCTTTGGCAATGCTTTGAAAATCTCACCTTAAATTACACGAGATTCTTGTAATTAAATAACTATCAATAACTATAATATTTGAAAAAACCTGATATATCGAGAACATTTGGCAATTATAAGCATGAAATAACTCCAAATTGCACTGATAATTAAAGGAATTTAATTGTAAAATAATACCAATTAGCTCTTTAAGCAAAAAAAAGTAACACTGTGAACCACTTTCTTAGTAAACAAATATAATAAACATTAAAAAAATCACATTGTGGTATATTTTTTATAACGCCATTCCAAATCGATTTACAAAGAAAAAATTAATAATCTTTAACATTTCAAATAAGTTTTTTCGTGATATTGCTGATGTGGCAACAGTAATTTAAATGACTAGAAATTAAATTCCAATGCTACTTTAATGGGTCGTTCGTCGACATGACAAGATTACAGATGTCCGTATGGACGTACAAACAGAAGAACAAAAAGTACGAAGTTAGGTCCCTCCTGTCCTATCTTTCGAAGACAAAATTGATTCTTAAGATCTGATGGATAGAACAGATTTCGTCACCGAAGTAAGGACAGACAGACGGGACACTTTGGGAAGACTACCATGTCAATACCTTCTTTTCTATTAAAAAAATGTTTCGAATTTTAAAAAAGATTATAAAATATTCTAAAAATAACGTTAGGGCTTCATCCTCATTGACTATACATCCCAGGACCCCTCCCTAAACATTTTTAAATAAACGTTTATATTTCTCCCTTCAATAAACCCACAGACTACGGCCGTCATTTTAGAAATGGTAAACCAAAGGTCACTAAGTGATTCGATTGAATAACTCGTCAAATATTCAGCCAAAATGTAACAAAAACTAAGATTTAGGGTTTATGAGGATTCTTAATATTTCTTAATTATAAAATTGGGTGCTGCCATTGAAAATTTTAAAGTTAATGTTTATGTGTGTACAATTAACATTCTGAGTTAATTGCACGATACAAAATTTGCATAAGGGGCCGTCTCCATATTAAAAATGTTACGATCTTTGACATTTCCAATAGCAACACCCAATTTTAATAATTTAGAAATGTTAAGCACTCTTGAAAACCCTTAAATCTAAGTTTTTGTTACATTTGGATGAATATTTGACGAGTTATTCAATCGAATCACTTGTGGACCTTTTGGGGACCAACTCTAAAATGACAAGCAAGCATGCACGCAAAGCCGTCTTTATTTATCAATTACACACGTAATCTTATACACAGTCCCCTAAAGGGTAATTATAAGGTATTTTGTGATTTACTCAGCAAATTATGAATAAACATTTTTAAAAATTGGGATTTCGCTTAAACCTCTTGTCTTAAATTTATTTCTTTAAAAATATTAAGGGGTTTCCATTCATATTTTTTTTAAAAATCAATATAATAATTATTTAAAAATATAAAAATTGTTTTAAATATCCCAAAATTGAATGCATTTTGTTTGGGTTATTAAAATTGCTTTTCATTAAAAATTCGTTTCATTATCTTAACTATTTATAGATCGGGATAGTTTTTTATGTGCAACTCATTTAACATTATGGAACCTAAACATTGCACGTCTCTAACTCCTCTAATAATGCTTAAAAACTAACAAAATTTGGCATTTCGTATTAACATGGGTCAGAGATTTGAAATATGGATTCAAAAAGGGGTGTTGCTATTGGAAATTTTAAAGTTAGTAACATTTTTAATATGAAGATGGCCCCTTATGCAAATTTTGTGTCATGCAATTAACTCAGAATGTTAATTGTTCACAATGTCAAAAAGGTCCGATTCTTTAGGATGAATAACGGAGGAAATAACCTCAAGTGGGTACTTTTTTATTTCCACAGCTGTACCTTGCCTGTTCTTCGAACAATATCATATCCGTACTATGTACAGGATTATAATAGACAGTTTCCAATAGGAACAGTTATTTTATAACTAAACCTATTTAATTATGATGCAAACTGTGGCTGAAATAACTCCTCAAAACTCCCCCGATAACCTTGGCGACCCTCACTCCCCATATATCAACAGTTACAAATTCCAGAGCTTTTCACCGACCGTCCATTGTCTCCCATTCACGCTTAATTAGCTGTATTCATCCTTTTGAGCTGTAATTATATCGAAATGAAAGTTTCACAAAGGTGTAACTAAGGCCAGTTCCACATGCAATGGTTCTGGTTAAATTTGACACTAATTGTGTAGAATGACCAATGCAGAACTCTTAAATCAATCAGATATTTCACATGTGATGGAAGTGAAACCCGTATTTACTGTTTTACCGTTGCTTTTCAATCAAGTAATGGTGTTATTAAACTCTGTTTCAGTGTAATTGGGCGGCAGCAAAACGTTTTTCACTTTAAATTCACTCCATTACCAACAATTGATCGGAAATAGATCGGTTAGAGTAAAAACTTCGCATGCAATAGTTCCATTAGCACTTACAGTCAAATGTTTTCCCCAGAAATCTAAATTTTTTTAAATAGATTCATTACACATCCAGAATGAAATGGTGAGTAGCAAGGGAAAAATTTAAAATTTGTATCTTTATTTTTTAAACAATTTTTTTTACTTACTTTTTGAAGAAATTATAACAAAAATATTAATAATAATAAACTATATTAATAATGAAAAAAACTATATTTGTTTAAAATATCTAAAATTTCATATTTAAATGCTTAAAAATACAAACATGAAGAATTTGAAACAAATTTATTTATTAAAATTCTTTCAAAATACATTTTTATTTTTTTATGTTTTTTCATTTATTTATATCAAATATTGTTTAAATCTCATTTTTCTATCAAACGATACAAAAAGAAAATGAAACTCGATGTATAGAAAAATGTATTTGAAGTGAGCGTGATCTTATATATTGTGAGAAAAAAAGTCACTAGCTGATGAATCCAGATTTAATTAAATTGGGAATGAAGGAGTTAATACTACCTTCGCGATTTTTTTAATTCTTCATTTCCAATACCATTAATCACATTTTTTGTGAAAAATGTAAATAACTTTTCTTGAGTGCAACTAGCGACACCTCCACATTTGTTGCTTTGAAAAAAAATAATTATGTTTCAGTTTTTGAAGTTTAAAAAGTGGTATTACATAAATTGATAATAAATGTGAATGAAGTATATTAGCAAGGAAATTCTGATGTTTGCTGGGTCGGCGATTGTATTCGACTAAAGACCGCCGTGTTGCTAATGGTGGCTGGGGCACGTTAAGTATGTCGTGGTTACAAAGTCCTCCATGTTGATGTTACCATAGCAAATTATTACCTCCGGGGATTATCGGCCTTTGATCTGGATCAAAATTCCGATATGTGAGTGAGAATGCACTACAAACAAACAAACACTGCAGTGTTCCTAGTTCGAAACAAGTTGGTTTGTAACAGAAGATTAAAAAACAATGAACTGCTACTGGCTAAAATACCCACAACGCCTTTCCCCACCCAACCCTGAAAGTGGGTGACATTCAAACAGAAAATGTACGATTATAAAATCTTCCGAACTTCTTACGTTATAAAGGTAGTGTAGGAGCTAAAACTCCTATTGTTTGAAAGAGCCCTTGTGTAGCTCTAGTGCGACGATATTTCAAACCTAACCTAACATATTGTGTGTACAAAGTGTGGAGTAGAGAGCGCCTTGGATTGTTTGGGAGTGTATGGACTCATGGACAATGTCTATACCTTTTCTATTTACTAGGCAAGCTTCGAAAACACTTTCTTCCCCCTTCCCTTCGCTTGGTTTCTAGGAAACGGGGGGGAGCGTCGTTCCTCTATACCACGCGTTTGCGGTTCTGCTGTGTGGTTGACAGTTCAAACTTAAGTAGTGTGGGGGAAAAACAAGCTCACACCATTTCGAAGAAAACCACATGCGGGGTGGGGGAGGGCAATGCTTTCGAAACTTACATTCAGGATAGACCGGGTATAGCTGCCGATGGAAGCAACAAAAACAACTGTTTACTGTTTGTATGCGTTTTGAGGTCAACTGCACATCATGACGTAAAATGAAGTTTTTCTATTAATTTCCAAACTACTCTTAATATTTTATAATTTAAATTATATTGATTAAATTTTTATCATCTGTCCATTTTCTTGCATAACAAAAGAGTTAAGGTGGGTTTCCTTTGGTAAAGGTGCTTTTTGAAAGACTAGAAATCTTAGTTCAATCTATACAAGTCCTTCCATAATAATGAGATATATGCATTTTTAACTCAAGAAAGTTATCTATATTAATCTAAAAATTACGAACTAATTTAGTGAAGATTTTATGTTGTTGGAATAGCACTTTTCAAAAGATCGATAGGGTACACGGTTTGCAGCGCAGAGTAGGCAGCAAATGATATTTTGAGGTTAAATCATTTATTCGAAGGCAAGCATATTCACAGAGAAATGCTTTTTTAAAAAGTGAGAATATTGAACTACTTACAGAAGGAAAAATAAATATTAAGTATTAAAAATTCCTTTCTTAACAAAAATAGTGGTAATATTTGTTTTAACATTTACATTCATATTAAACTGTCAGATTAGTTATTTTCGTAATATATACATTATTTCCCTTAGCTAGATATTAATAATAATTTCAATGCTTATTCTCCTACACCTGTGCACCTTGTCATACCAAACCCTGGATATTTCTTATTAAAAAGAAACACTCACATAGTAACTCTAACTCAGGGATTCAAAACATTTTCGCATCTGCGTACCACTCGACTTTTTGAGAAATTTTGGCGTGCCACCAGACGTAAATATTTTAATACGCTTTTTCCGAATAATAGCCGGAATTAAATAGCCGGACCAGAGAGCATGGTCAGAAATTGAATAAATCATGCTTTAGAAGGGAGGTTAGAAAACATTATTTTTACAATAGAGTCGTCAATGAGTGGAATGCTTTACCAGAATATGTTGTGTATTCGAAGAGAGTGGAAGATTTTAGGAAGAATCTCGATAACTATTGGAAACTGGTAAGGAATGAGATATATTTTGGACCAACCTTGCTGGGCCTCTGGCCTGTTGTTGGTCGACAATTTTTGTATTTGTATTTGAATTAAAATTTAATTTATAGACTGAAGATAAGTTCCATTACTCCTAATGTTGATATTTTAATCAAATGCAAACAACAATTTTCGCACTAAAGACTGTAAAAGTATATTTTGTTTGATGATTAATTTATCGCTTACTTTGTACCATTTTTTAAATTCTATGTATTTTGACCTATGGAAGTAAATAAAACTGAAAATTAATACCATTGTAATGCTTTTATTTTTCCTTTTTTATATAAATAAACAAATATCTAGAAATTAAATATAAAGTTTTCTAAGGAATTTAATTCAAAAATCTTTTGAACACTATTGGAAGAGTTAATATTATATTAAAATATTGAGGTCTGGTGATACGCCAAAATTTCTAGGCACTCAAGTCGTGTACAAAATGGTTGGGAACCGCTGCTTTAGTGTAACATTATTACCTACAAATTAAATTTTTATATCCTTATTTTTTTAACACAAAAAATAGTAATTATATATTTAACTTTTAAACAAATCTTCTTTTAGCTTCCACACTGCGTTTAAAACGTAAAATGTGGAAGGTTTTATAATTTTTCTGTCTGTCTGTCCGTCAACCACTTTCACAGAACGAACCGCAAGTCTCACAAACAAGTGGGATACGTCATTTTGAAGCAAAAAATCAGTTTAGGCTACATTCCAAATTTCATTAAAAAATTATTTAAAATTTAAATAAATAAAAATTTAATCTACATTGAAATAACATGCGAATTCCATTTTTATTCAATATTTTCACTGTTGCCATGACATCAAACGTACGAGAAACTTTATTGAAAATTAAAATAAAATACTTGAAAAAAATATTTATTTTTGTGTAATAATTCAATTTGGATTGTTGTAATAGCACAATAAAGTTATTTTTATGGTTCTTTATATTTTTGGGAAGAAAGATGCATAAAAAAATTCGAAATTTGCATAAAAATATGCAAATTTTCGCATTTTATTTTTAAAGCAACAATTTTACCAATTTATTTTTCGAAATGTAAACTTGTGACTGCAAAAAAGATATTTATTAAAAAAATCATCGCTATTCTTCTAAGTTCAAAAAAATTAGCAAACGATAAAGATTAATTATCAAAACTGCAAAAGAAGATAAAAGAAAATTATTAGTTTTTGCTTATAAAAGTTTGAATTAGAACTAGTTGTGAACTTTGAGGTTAGTTAGAATTTTGTTGTGTTAGTATGTTTCCTGTTGAGCGTAGAATGTTGTGTGGAAGCGGTGTAAGTGACATATTCTGTAACAAACCAACCTGTTATTTTACATTATTTAATAATTGGAAGTAATAATGAAGTGATATCTCCGATTCCTTGGAGCTTGAGCCTGTAATAGGTTTTGAAAGGTTATAAGGTTTTGAAACCTATCTTTATTGGCAACTAGCAAATTTATACCCGTACTTCGCAACGATTAAAAAAATATCAAACGGATCCTAGTATGTGTACCATATAACCTGTTTTAAGATCATAAACCTAAGTTATTCTTTCCGCTTGTTATCTATTATAAAATCCCGATTCAGTGCCCTAATATTCTAAAATAAAAATACACTGTAAAATGCACTCATAAATGCCATCACAATTCCCTCATACATACATAAATCCTTTTAACTCTTTTGGCACGTATTTGGAAATAATTTGGCGAGAAAATAGATATAGCTACAAACACACCCATCATACAGCTCTAACGCAATGACCTTAGCACAACCAACCAGCCTATAAATTATTTTTAAAAAACAGTTTGTCCATTTGGCGAATTTTAATAAATAATTTAGCGAGACTTGCAACATATTTGGCGAAAAAATAAAGAATAAAACCCTTTTTTCCAGCTCTAGTGCGATGGCCTTTAATAACCATCATAGTTCAGTAATAGCTTAACAAACATTTTGTCCATTTGGCGAGTTTTAATTAATAACTTGGCGAGATTGGCAACGTATTTGGCGAAGAAACAAAGACATTAACCCTTATATGCAGCTCTAGTGCGATGGCCTTTATCAACCATCATTGTTAGCAATAGCTTAATAAACATTTTGCCCATTTGGCGAGTTTTAATAAAAAATTTGGCGATATTGGCAACGTATTTGACGGAAAAAAAGACATAAAACCCTTATATGCAGCTCTAGTGCGATGGCTTTTATTAACAATCATTATTCAGCAATAGCTTAAAAAAATTATTCCCATTTGGCGAGTTTTAATTAGTAATTTGGCGAGATTGGCAACGTATTTGGCGAAAAAAATAAAAACATTTTTTAACCATCATAGTTCAGTAATAGCTTACCTTCAGTTGTAACTATCATTTATTTTAAATATGCATATTTGCAATCAATAGAACACTCATTGAAAAAATCAACTAAACCACACTAAATCCTGGAATGAAGACTTGTCGGAAATACGTCACTTGAAACATATCAATTATTTTCAAATAAAGAATTTAGTTTCTGAAAGTAATGGCAACACAAAAATAAACATTTTCAATTTTATTTTCGTTGAAAGTTTTATTTAATTTTTTCAGCAGATGGCATCAGGAAAGTAAAAAAATGATCGGATTTGAGCCAAAGTGGTGTAGTTTTTCCAGAAAATTCTAATTTTCTCTGAAAATAGAGCATTTTGAGCTCTGAAAGTTCTTATTTTGCAACTCAAGTATGAACTACGCATTTGTGCCAAGTTACGAGCAAACAAATGTCTAGTTTGTGAGTTTCAGAGAGACATACACACACACATACACACAAAACTTCATTTTTATTATTATAGATATCTTCCTTTTATGAAATCGTTAAAATTAATTTTTAAACAATTGCCATATTTTTTTTAACTACGTCGCAAAATCGTCAAAATTGTAATTTATTCAGAGTAAATTTTCATCTTGAGTGACCTCTTTTTTTATACGAATTCCCCACAATTTCCGTTCATGTTCAAATAATTCTAATAACGTTTTAGAATTTGATTAAATTTTATAGATCGCTGTTTAATTTTGATGTTTTCAATTAGAAAGAAAATGAACAGTTGAGGAATATTTGTGAACAAATGTGGAGTTTTTACAGATACACCCGTGCTACCCCCACAAAATTGCATATCTTTCAATGATTTATTTAAAACGTAAGTTTTCTGCGATTATAGGGGACTATACACTCTTAAAACAAAAGAGTGAAATCCACTACAGTAGAAGAAGTGCATTTTTGACACTGTAAAGGAGTGAATATTAACTCAGACTGAGTTAAAATCGCTCGTTTGGAGTGATCCTGTCGGAGGTTTAACACACAAAGGATCAACTCCTTTCGAGGAAGTGCATTTTCTAGACTGGAGGAGTGAAAATTAACTCAGATTGAGTTAAAATCGCTCGTTAGTGTAAAATTCTGTATTTTCTCTGAAGGCATTTCTTTTATCTAGATAAAAATGCCTTTACTGCTAAAACCAAATCAACATTACATCAAATATAACAACGGGCAAATTTAATCAAAACGGCAGCTGGCGCCACCCCTGCCTCAACTCAATCACAACTTCATCGCAAAACTCATAAGTTGGATGAAATCTGCCGCCTGCTCTGGAAGTTAAGGTTGAAGAAAAATATATTTTACTTCGTTAATTCCACCTATGTTGTCAAGTATTAAAATTATCATATGCCTAGATTAGTGCCTTCGTCACAGCGAAGAGATACTTCGTCATTATTAAGACGGCGCGGTGACTCTTTATCCTGCAGTTTTTTCAATCGCTGACCTTTCCGATGCGTATTCAGCATTGAAGAACACACATACATTTTCGGCAAGCATGATAATGAAGTTCTGAGTGACAGATGGCCTGAGCTACCCAAAACTTATTTTTATTTATTTATAACAAACCTAGAAAATTGAATCTGGAATCTAGTGAAATAACTACCAGTATTTTCCCATATAAACGAGACTTATATATAAAAAAAAATTCTCTTATATTTATAATTCTTTACTTTTCCTATCAGCTCTAATTAATACGACGTGCAAGCGCCGTTACAACTTAAAAAAAAAAAAAAAAAAAAAAAAAAAAAAAAAAAAAAAAAAAAAAAAACATATTTCGTGTAGTTAACCAAGCGCTTTCATTACGCAACACTTAATTTATAACTATTCGGTTATAAAATCTGTAACTTAATTTTTAACACAATTTACAAGGTGAGGTCGGTATTATTTAAGAAAAACATGTTTTGATTCTCAACTAAGTATCTTTACAGAAAAAAAATGCAATTATACTGTTTAAAACAATTAGGGGAGCACTTTGCGTACTTTTGTTTCCTTTCAGAATTTGGTAACTGCTTTTGATAAAGAAAATTAATATTATTTTTGGTGTGAAATAGTACGTGACAAAAGGCTAAAAACATAGTTAAAGAGTATCAATCAGCAAAAATTTTTAACAGTTCCATGGAAAGAGGTTTTGGTGTGGATTGGATATGGGTCTTTAGGGGAAACAAAAAGCTATCTGTAGATAGGAAAGCTCTTGGCTTGTTTGCAGGCATGTTTGTATAAAAGTCTTGCAGTTTTTGGATTTCGGTATTCGGATAGTCTTCAACAGATTTGAAACATTTACTTTTTGAGTAAAAGTTTTAAAACTTGGGATGTCTTGTGCTAAACGGAAGTATTAATTTCTCATACACCATCTTGATTTTAGTGATGCGTCTTAGCAAATTATTTTTCTGGGACTTGCATGTTGTAAAAGTGGGTTTTAGCTGAGAAGCCCAATACAGGGGCGGCGTAAGCTACGATAGAGAGTATTTAATATTTGTAGACTGGGATTTTATTGTAGGTTGATATTTTATTGTTCTATCCGAGTAGTTGGTAGAGAGCGTATCTGCATTTAAGGAATTTCTACCTAATATAAGTAATGTGCGCTTACCAGGTTAGTTTCGAGTCAAACATAACAACGAGGTATTTCACGGAGCTTGACCAGGGGCTAGATCATCGTAGAGGATGACTTCTATTGGTTTTATCTTGTTTTGGGAGAAATAAGTGGTCTCGGTTTTAACAATATTTAGTTGAATTTTCCAAGAGATGAGCCAGTTTTAAATTATTTTAATGTGTTTTTGTAGTTTGAATTCGATATATCAAGGGGCCGCCCTTCGCGAGGAGGGCGATGTCGTCTGCAAAAAGGCTAGTGATTCGTACTCATCCATTTCAAAATTCTAGCGTCCCAATTTGGGGACATTTTCTAAAACCTCCCCACAAACAATATTAGTTAATTAATTCTGAAATTGACCTGGTCCGATAGACAAAGATCCAAATATCAGTTACCAGCCTTTGATTGCAGATACCAGTCACTTATTTTCATAAAAAAATCAAGTTGAAGAATGTTCAATTTCGATAAAATAGACCTATGTTTATACCGGTCTGATGACCACTTTATCCACCTTGAACCATTTCGCCCCTTCTAGGGATATTTTCGATGTTTAGTAAGGACGCTTCGCGTCGATACTACAATTGTTATTTTCGATCTCCGATCGATAAAATAGAGTTCTTAAACATTTAATTTAATCTTTTTTCACACTTTTCAAAAAAAAATTAGTAATTAATTTTAGTCATTTCCTTAAAGAAAATTATGTAATTTTCCTTAAAAATCAATGTTAAAATAAACTGTTAACTACAAATAAATGATACAGCCATTTTATGCATTTATAGCACACAAAAAATATATTTTTAGATCTTAAGGCGTGCCTCTCAGTTACTATTAAACATATTTTTTTAAAAATACTTCGAAAAACATACTTTTTAGCATATATTTGTATGAAAAGTTATACTAGATTTCGAATATACGTGGTAGGATTTTGCTCGGGTTCAAGAAGTTATAATTAGGAGGAATAGACGCGCGAAACTTTTTTATTGAGTAATGTACAACTTCTCTCAAGTTCCATGTTTATAGGTGGTGTTTAAACAAAACACCGTCTGGTCAGAAATAAGCAGTTGACTAGTTACCTAAACAGGAACTACTAATATTTGAGCCGTTGACTGAAATTAAGCTAATGATTCAACAATCATGTTTTTAATGTTTTTTTAATAATAACTGCAGATAACTTCCATGTCTCTATCTTCAAACTTTTTGAAATTGCTTCGAATATTTTTTGTAAAATTATTTATTGAAAATTTAAAAAAAAATATTACAGTCAATTTCAAAAATTGGAAAGTTCTGGATCTGCAAGTCAGCAACATTTTCACGTTAAAAAAATCAGCTTAAAACTATATTAAATCCAGCCTTAGAAACGTGACAGATAAAATATATTCTTTTCTCCATGGGAATAACACTGATGCACTTCGCTCTGGAGATCCGCGGTCCAGCGGGCCGATTCCCTCTTAACCCATTATGGATGACTTCGTAAACACAATTAGAATCTATATTTCCGTATAAAAACTTCAATTTTTAAGTTTTAAAAAATAAGTTTTCGCGCGACAAAATGCAGACAATTTTAGTTCAGGGAAATGGTCTTCATTTTTTTGTTTACTTAGATAAACTTAAGACGAAAACTCAATTTCTCTTTTAAATTATGATTAAATAATCGGCAGCATGCTTGTGGTATGCACAAACTCCTGGAATAACAAAGATCTAGTCGTCTCCCGATTGGTACTAAAGTAAAATATTAAATATATAAAAGCAGAACAAAAATACCGGTGCTCACTAAAACAAATATTTACAAAACAATGAATTCCGAAGATTTACCCTCTCTTGCATTTTAATCCTCTTTACTGACGACACCGTACCACAGGTATTTCCTCACTGACGACATAAGAGAAACCATAGGTGTATTACCATAATAATACTTTGCAAATTCCTAAGGTTTTATAGATTATAATATATTCCCATAAGCTTTTGATGGCAAACTTACCAATTCCCTTGAATAAACAAAAAGTCGACAAACATTTGCAACTATGGAGAATGTTGGTAAGAAAATACCTGCTATATACAACGGCGCAGTGCTTGCATTACAGAGGATTAGATCTATAAGTTGAAACCAAGCATTTCTCCAATTTTAGAGAAATGCTGTTTTTTTTTAAATAAAAAGATGACTTGGACAAGGCTACGATAAAAACCTAACTTAATTTACTATTTTTAAACAAAAAAAAAAGTGGTGGCAGTGCTATAAAAATTTTCCCAAGAATTAGTTCTAATTTTCATTATATATTTTTGGTGTTTGGTATATATTAATGGGGATTTTAATCGTTATTCTCTTACAGCGCCTATGCACATTATCATAAAAAAAAATCCTATTGCGTTCTTATTTCAAAGAACTATCATTGCAACTTTTACACACTTTATGCAGGCAGTAGACTTTTCGCTGAGTACGACTTTCTCCGTAAACATAATTTTAATTAATCCATTAAAGACGATTTAGTAAACACCATTTTATCTAACAACAAAAATTGTGCTTCAAATATAAATTTTCAATAAAGTTTCACATGCTAATGGTGATGTGCAACAGCAATTTTAATGACTAAAAACTAAATTTCAGTCTAAAGTCGGCAATAGACTAAGGACAGATATAAGTCCGGACGGACAAAAAACATAAATAATAGGTCTCGGAGGCCATAACTTTCTAACAAAAATTAATTTTTAAAGATCCGACGGATACAACCGATATCAAAAGTACTGACGGCCTGTCAAAGCTTTTTTCTAAAAATTTTGTTTAATTGCCTTGAATTATCCGATAGAGCTGTTTGAAGCGAAAAGTACAACAGGGTCTTTAAATTCAAAGTTCCACTTTGAAATGGCTATAAAACTACCCGACCAAATGTCATCAAACTTGGTAAATGTCTATAAAAGGTCATGGGATTTTAGTCTCCGCTGGTGGTGTATTTTGGAACTTTTTTTTTGCTGGAACTAACATCACATGACCTTTTATAGACATTTACCAAGTTTGATGACATTTGGTCGGGTAGTTTTATTTTTATAGCCATTTCAAAAGTGGAACTTTAATTATAATAACCCTGTATGTTGAGCTGTTTTGACAATTTGTTTGTAATTACCCGAAATTAGGGCAATTCTGAGATTCGGGGGGTATTTTTTAGGGTAATATACTTAAATGTGAGTATTTGAGGGGTTTTTTGATGAGCAAATTGTAAAAATAAATATTATGTTTTTTATTATATTTTTCAATGGTTTAATTTTGTTAGTTAACGTAACTATATACAGTTTTGTGGTTGTTGACAGTTGCATGAATGTTTCGCTGATCTCCATGGTTGAAGGTTTTTGGATATAACTTTCTTTTAGATGAGGAAGTGTAGTTTGCCCCAAATATCCTGTCTTAAAAGGTGACTTGATAGATGAATGGTCATTTTCGAAACTTGCTGTGTATTAATGTGCATTGTACTTAGTATTGAATCTTATGTTTAGAGAATTTTTTTAACTTTCAAACAAACATATACATTGTAAGTGGTTTGAAAAACTATGGCTAGCAACTGTTTTCGTTAAAAATCTAAATATGTTTTTATCACCTGTTCGAATTGCGGCTCGAATACCCTCGAATTAGTTGCCAAGAGTTGCTAGAAGATATAAAGAGATGTACCCGTATCAAATATATTGCGTGTATTAAAACTTCCGTTCAATAGTTCTTTTATTTATAAGAAATCCAGTTAGATAGCTCGAGATAATAATAAGTAAAATTTGAGTATGTTGCTTATTGTCACATAGAGCTAGAGCAACGGATGTTGAAATAAGATAGATGTCCCTAAGTTAAAACTAGTAGCAGATACTAATTACCAAGTGTTGCCTTCATTGCTAACATTACACGCCCAAAAAAAGCATTGCTATAAAGACTTGTTTGTATTATAACACATGCAACATAGTTCATGAATTAAATTTTAGTTTTGTATAAAGGAAATATCAAAAACTATTATTAAATACGACTTTGTGCTCAATCTACGACAGTAGAAATTACAAATGTTTGACTATTAATTTCTCATTACGACTGAATAAAATCAGCCATTTCTGGAGCAGATAAATCTCATTGTCAGTGTGGTTTGTTTGCTCGTCTGTACATTTGTTTAAGAAACGTGACAACCATTCAACAATAGTTGAGCTCAGACTCGGGTGTCGACTACCAATGCACAAAATTATTGAAATATAATTTTAATGAGCAGTTTTCGTAAATTAAAATAAAACCGGATGTTAAGCTAATAAAATCCATGAGGGTCGTATAACGTTCCCTTGTTATTATGTTCACATTATATACTCTTTTTAATTTGCAAGAGAAATAACTAAACATCTATTTTACTTAAACTTGAGACTGCCATCATTATAAAGTTAGATTTTAACTTTTAGCCAACAATTTGAGTTTGGACCATTATTGCTATATAATAATTTCATACATTTTTATATTTTCATTTGTGGTATGCAAAAAGAGATTTTACTCATAGCCTAAAACTTTCGAAAGAGATGATAGTTGTTGCTGCGATTATCGAAAAAAAAAATAATATTATTATCTTAAAAACTAAATGAAATCTTTATTATATGTGAATTTTTTATGGATAAAATAGTAAAACGGATGTTTTCCGTGTCCATTTGTAGTATTTAATGTGATTGGAAAAGAAGGGGTATTTCTGGACTGGCCTCAGCCCCTCCTCGAAGACGTGCTCTTTTTAACCTCGATGAAGATTCCTTCTTCCTGCATGAACGAGCTTTCATTATATTTTTAATTTATTAAGGTACAGATAAATAGAAATATAAATAACACGGTTAGGGGAGAGTGTTGTACCTTGGGACAATTTTTACATTTTAATTTTTTTCTTCGATAATTATAGTCAAAATAAAAATTTAAAAGCAGCATTTCAACACGCCAATATATTCCTCTATAATATAATTTTTTTAATTCTGGCAGACTGAAATTAAAAAATTGCCACTCATTTAAAGTAGAGAGGATAAACTGTCCCAAGTTACAACATGATGTTGTACCTTGGGACACCAATTAAATGATGCTAGTCTTAAATTTTATTTTGATGTCTGTTAGTTAAGGCTACTATTTGAAATAAGCAATGTATGAATATTGCCAATAGATTCTAAGAAATCGTCAGTGTCCCAGGGTACAACACTCTCCCCTATAGTAAGCTGCGTTAACTCATAAATCACTTCTGTCTTAATTTGCTAGCGGCATGCTCGTGAACAGGTCGCTAATTTTAATTTAAATAGCTGTAAATGGAGCATAAGGCAAGCAACGGAATTTATTTTAAATCATAATTAAAAAAAAATAGAACTAAGTGGTAGACAAAATGGTTACCTTTTTTTTCTACAAAAAAAAGAGATTTAGTTGAAAGCAAACTTTTTACAAAAGAAGTATTTAACAATTTTTAATAAAACAATTTATCTTTTGTTATATAAAATGTATAAGTACATAATTATTCCTTCCCAACTTTAGTGCTTTTCGCGAAGTTTTGTTCAAGTAGGTTTAAACAGTATTTTTTAAAAATATATCAAGTTAGTAATTGGTGCATGTTTTTCTTTTGTTTAATTCAGTTATATTTATAGCAACCAAGCAATTAGAATTTATTAAGCTGTTTTGTGTCAACTAAGTCTTTCGCTACTGGACTACACAAAAGTACTTTATTAGAAGCTCCTATATAAAGAAAGTTTCACTTAATTTAGTTAAATAAGTTCCACCTATGCAATTTTGTGCAAACCAATCCGTGTGCTAGTACATCATACTATTTTTTGTGTTTGTGACGTTTTATGAATCATCGTTACGAATTGATGCTTCAAAAGCAAATTTAGCGTTTCGGAATCGCAAAATATGATTTATTTCGTTGTACATTGTGCAATCATTATCATTTTCACCACTAGCAGGTGCTAGGTTTGCTAAACAAATCAATGGAGGACGAAAAGCAGCAACACAGTGTTGGAGGTTGTTCTTTAACCCTTTTCGACCGGTGGCATTGAGTCGGATGCCTAAATTTTAAAATTCTTTATGCACTCTCTTTAACTATAACTCTCTTTTAACTATCTTTATTACTCCCGAGTTCGTAATATTCAACACTTGATTTTAATGATCCAAGCTGCATTTGACTATTTTAAACAATGATAGTGGTAGCTTACACATACATAAACACACTTTTTAATTTACTTTTTATTTAATTGAAAGTAATTTATTAAAAAAATCTTTTCGTTCGGGACATTCATTCAAATGTTGTTTGTGTTTTTAAAGGTAGCAACTACAGTTGGATGAACGCTTTTGTTTTCATTTGTATCCGCAGTGTATTTCATTGGTTCCTTCGATTTCACTCTCAAAATGACCCTCATAGTTGAAAAGAATATTTTTCTTTCTATGCAAGCTTTCTTTTAAAAAAATTTGAACAGCCAACAGCATAGCAAGAATTTATCATTCAAAAAATAGAATAAGAAAAATATTATTTTAAAACTCATATTCGAATGCCTAAACATAAGTAATTCCAGTAAACAAATGAAAACAAACCACTGGAGCTGTTGCCATCTACGATGTGAAACAACCACGTTGTTCTTCGGCGCAAAATATCAAAGTAAATTGACACACAAACCTCGGGCGGAACTTGATGTCCATTCAACCAAACTGAAGGTAAATGGATACATTCTGTTTGGAGTTAAGAGTAACACAATAAGCTAGATATTTATATTATTTATTTTAAAGTGATAAACGTTTAACTAGTGATAATAAGGTGTTAGTAATTTTTTAATTAAAATATTCATAACTTTTTTTGTTTATTACTTTATTGAATTCTTAGTAAAATACATTTCAAATAAATGCACAAATAAGTAAGTTAGATAGTTTGCACACATAAGTCAACAAGAGACAACCCGGCGGAGCAATGGTTAAGGTCCTAGCCTTTGGAGCTTCTGGGTCCGCGTTCGAATCCCGTTAAGGCATATGGATGTTTGTGTGTGTCGAGTATATTCGGAGAACGCGCTCGTTAAATCTGTTGGATCCGAAAGTCCTGTGGGCGGTCATTGCGCAGTTTCCCACTGGTACAGAGGGACTGGTTGTCAGGAGATAGATTCTAGTTAATTCACACACACTCAAGTTCAGAAATGTGAAACTTTTAGCATATGATTCAAGGTGGAACCTTGTCTGGAGATAGGAGGTTATCTCACCAGTTATTCTATAAATCAGACTTATAGAGGGATAAAAATGTTCATTAATTAATAACGAGAGTGATTAATTAATAACGAGATCTACACTTTAGAAATCCAGAAGATCATTAAACTTAAGATTTAATTCACTCTCTATTAAAGTTATAGGGGTACAATTCGTATTTGATATCATACGTGACGTGGAGACTTGGTATAATATTTATCCTTTTGTACATGGTACAATTCGTCGGATATTTTTGCAAGGACAGATCGACCGTTTATAAATAGGCAGTTGTATTGGCAATATCCGGAAATGAACTTGGGACCGCTTGAATACTAGGGTGTATCTAAATAACCAAGTTTTTAATATCAAATTTGTTATAGTGCGGAAAAGTTGCCTTATGTTATTGTTAGTATATGTGCAAAATTTTATTGATCTGAGTTAATATCTTCAGTTGCCTCTGAGACCATTAATTATGCAAAATTCGCTAATTTCATTTTTTTTTCTTAAAAATTATGAAATTGGAATCTTTAATTTTAATAGTGCGGAAAAGTTACCTTATATTATTGTTAGTATGTGTGCAAAATTTTGTTGATCTGAGTTGGTATCTTTAGTTACCTCTTGAGACCATTAGTTATGTGAAATTCGCTAATTTTATCGCTTTTTGAATATATTTTTTTTAAAAATTAAGAAATTGAATTTTTAAGTCTTACCAGTGCCGAATAATTGCCATATTACTCCTTAGAGCGTGTGCAATTTTTTTTTTGCTGTTGGTTATTTTCTTCAGTTGCCTTTAGGGGCTGCTAATCTGGAATTTGGCCAGATAAGCGTCCCTAAAGGCAACTGAAGAAATTAATCAACATCAATAAAAATTTGCACACGCTCTAAGGAGTAATATGGCAATTATTCGGCACTGGTAAGACTTAAAAATTTAATTTATTAGTTTTTTGAAAAAATATATTGAAAAAACGATAAAATTAGCGAATTTCACATAATTAATGGTCTCAAGAGGCAACTAAAGATATTAACTCAGATCAACAAAATTTTGCATACATACTAACAATAATATAAGGTAACTTTTCCGCACTATTAAAATTAAAGATTCCAATTTCATAATTTTTAAGAAAAAAATGAAATTAGCGAATTTTGCATAATTAATGGTCTCAGAGGCAACTGAAGATATTAACTCAAATCCATAAAATTTTGCACATATACTAACAATAACATAAGGCAACTTTTCCGCACTATTACAAATTTGATATCAAAAACTTGGTTGTTTCGATACACCCTATATGAATACACAGACAAAACGTAAACAAAAATGTCTAACTTCGATATGTAATGATGAATCTATTTCAATCGTGTGAGATGTATAATTTAAAGATGACGTATACAATTAAGAAATAAATACTGAGCTTTCAGCTTTATTTTACGAGGACTATTTTCTTTATCCTTAACTTCGGTAAAGAACCCACCCAGATGAAGAATAGCAATCAACAGAGCTATTACAAATTTATTTATTGTTGCAGCAGACTGCTCGCCTGCCGCTTTATTGATACAAGAAACGACATTCAATAAATGCAATTAATGGTTATTAAGTAAAAAATTCTATATAATTTCTGGCAAAACAAAAGTATTGGTAAATCAACACAAATATTAATAAATCAAGGTAGTATGAATATTCCATATTTAATGTTTCCACTAAATATTACATTTTAAGTCATATTACATTTTAAAGAGGGGTCCGATAAACTTTTTAGTTCCACCCGTGACATTCGTAAACCTTTAAAATAAAAAATTAATATTATTTCTCGTGATCGAGATAATTTCTCACTTAATTTTTTTTATATTTTAAATTAGAATGATTCATATTATTAATTTTCTGAAATGATTATAAGCGTTTATAATGTTTCTAATTACTTGCTGCTGTCGAACTATAAGTTTTAAAAATACTTTTTTTCTACTTTAATACAAGAAATATATATTAAACTGAACAGCAAGTTAAGAAAATTCTGAACAAATATTTCGATCTACGCAAAAAAAATGAACAAAATTACGATTCACCTGGCATTTCTTCATAACTTGGCGACAGTACGAAAATAAAAGTCCTGTTGGCATCAATCAACGAGTAGCAATAGTGAGACGTCTATCTAACCAAACAAAACAAACCTAACCATGGGCCTACACTCTTCATTTAAAATAAAGTACTGTTAGAATATTGGATATCGATGGCAAGATTTCTCTAACTACTTTCTGTGGGTTGTACAAATTAATATCAAAGTGCTATTCATTCTATGCATATTCTTGCCCTTGCAAATAAAGAAATAGCATAAAGGAATAAGAAAGAAATGTTGCCAAATTAGGAACCAAAGGAAAAACTGGAATGCCAGAGCCCTTATCAGGACTTATTTATTTAAAATTGACGTTAACATTATTGCCGGTCTGTGATACCAACTTGAAATAAAGTCTCAATTTAACAACAAATTTCAATTTTTAACTTTTTAAATATAGTACCATAAATTAAATTTCTTACTGTAATAAGAATTTACGATTTTACTGTTTCAACATGGAGTAAAACAGATGAAATGTCTTTAAATTGCGAGAACGAACTTTGAAGATGCTGCGTCTACTTGAATGACAAAATGCATTGTTTAAACGAGACATTATTGCTAGAAATTTATACCTAATTTGTTATAGAGCTTCCTTTCTGAATTTATACATTCTCTTTGAGAGTAGACAAGTATTCTTTTGATTACAAAAATCATATCCTGATAAAACAAAAAAGCATTTATTTGTATTTATTCGTTTTAGAACCTCGTGGATATATTTTCGGTAGCAAATTTTGTTAGTTTGTTTTTCAATTAGTTCCTTAGTAAGTAAAAGTTTAACCCTCTAATGCATACTGTTACCGTTTGGTAACAAGTAACATAATCCACTTTATTCTATTAAATTATAGCTCCTCCAAGACAAATCTGTGTTTTCATCTATTAAATTTCATTTTAAATTTTTAGTTACTAATTATCCTCACAGATGACAGTAGTAAAAGTGTATTCAAAATTAAAGAGTGAGGTTATTAACTTTTGTGAAATTACGTTTTTGGCAGTATTCAAAGAACAGTAATACTATATTAGTACTAAATACTAATAAATTGTTTTGAAAAATTAATCATAGTTAAAAACTGTTATTTTGAAATATTTTTAGTAGTTTTCTAGTAATTATTATCAAAATTGGAATTTGGCTGTTGGTTTTTGTCATAAAGAATATTTTTTTTAAAATTGAAATTATTTGAATTCTAATGCAGTTAAATTTTTTTAGTATTTTTCCCATAATGTGAGTGTTAAAGATACATATATACATTTTTCGGGATGAAAATAAAAATTCATGCATTAGAGGGTTAAGTAATACAAATATTGCTTAACTTTACCATAAAAAAATGTGCGAAAACGCAATTTTCGGGAAGCTCAATTGCACAAAAATTTACCTCTTTTGAAACTCAGAAATATGTATTCGAAATACCTTGGTAATCGATGATAAAGAAAAGTCAATTAAGTGATTATCAATTACTTCTTTGAAACTTGTGATAAAATAATAATAATTATTGTTAGCGATAATGATCGAAAAACTTTTATTTTGCATTTTGTCAAATGTTTTAGGATGCTTTGTATGATAAGCAAACTGTTTGTTACTTATATACATCAATGAAAAGAGTTTACAGCACACATAAGGATTTTTTTCTTCTTAATTTCTTTGTATTTGATATAATTTTTCAAATCGTGGCAACATCAATAATTTGTTTTATATCAAAATAAAATTGGGAAATCAACATGTACTACGTTGAAATGTTTTTAGTCAAGCATGTCGGAGACGGAAAGTAGTGTTTATGGGTGCAAAAGCCTTTATTGAGCATATCCGAATTAATGACTTCAAACAGTTCGAACTTTTACACAATTGATACACAAACGATAGTGATGTTTTTTCCCAAATCAAATAGTTAAGAACTCATCTGTTAAGTAAAAGTCTAAGTTTTTGTAATAGAATTTAATAAATAGATTTTTCTTCAATATTTTTGAGGGAAAAAAATGCCGTGACAAGAAAACAGCCAACGGTCATAGCTTTTAAAAAGTAACACGGAAAGTTAGCAGTTTAGTTTGCAACGAAATTTCGAGGTTTGAAAACTTCTCAGAACTTCTTTAATATTGGCAATAGCTTCCATGAAATACTAACTTTGAAAAAATTTAAGTCATAAGTAAAAACTTCCATGTCTCTTTAGGAGTATCATTCTACTACAAAAAAAATATCTGCATACCACTAACTTTTTTTTTATTTAAATACATAAAAATATTCATTTCATGAAATCGTCTTAAGTTTCTTTTTGTTGAGCGTTAAGCCTTTGTAAGCGGTCTGCTGTTCATGAGCGAACCGCGTGAATTATTTAGATTCGATTACTCCCACAGTGTCCGTCATTCAAAACAACTGAGCTTGGTAGCAAACATGCAAGTGACATTTTTGAAAAAAAAAATCGATTTTTGTAAAAATGAGCATGTAATCCCTCTTTTAAAGATAACAAGTTTTCCCTTTTTGTAAAATTTTGGTAAAGTATATTTTTAGCCTACTTTTTCTATAATTCAAAAATGAAACAGGAGGTATTGACATTCGGTTGATATCCGTCCGTATCCCTTCCATTGTTTCTTTAAAACTTGCCAATTGCCCCCAATTGTTTCTTTGAAATTTGCGATAAAAGAATTAGTAATATTATTGCCATAGCGATAATGATAGAAAAACGTTTTTGCATTTTGTATCAAACGTTTCAAGATGCTGAGTATGAAGCAAGCTACTCGTATTTTTTTTTACTTAAATACATCAATGAAAAAAGTTAACAGCACACGTAATAATTTTTTTTCTTCTTAATTTCTCTGTATTCGATATAATTTTTCAAACCTTGGCAACATCAATAATTGGTTTTATATCAAATTAAAAATTGAGAAATCGTCAATCGTCATGTACTACGTTAAAATTATTTTTAGTCAAACATGTCGGAGACGGAAATTAGTGTTCGTGATCTCAATCACTTTTAAATTAGTTAAACATAAATTCATCCTTCCCAAGGAGGTGAGAATAGCCAGAAAATGCTGCCTTGTTAAAAATATAGAACATGCTGTTGCCATTATGGCAACAAGTACCATAATCCACATTAACT
This sequence comes from Hylyphantes graminicola, assembly GCA_023701765.1. Lineage (NCBI taxonomy): Eukaryota > Metazoa > Arthropoda > Arachnida > Araneae > Linyphiidae > Hylyphantes > Hylyphantes graminicola. The sequence continues at coordinate 35,815,200 of CM043112.1, forward strand.
CTTCAAAAATATCGATATCGAAGCAGATGACTATGACTTGCACCATTCGTTATTTTGTTTTAAAAATGACTTTGTTCTTAAGGAGTTGAAGGCACTGGTGTTGTTTACCGCATTTTTTTTCGATAAAACTCCAAATTAAGTCTCATAATTTTAAATCAGCGCTATCTGACTGCCGGTCTAAAGGGTTAAAAACCTAACTAGAAGCAACTGACAATATTGATTGATTTTGTAGTAAACCTAAACGAAGGATCCTTGCTGAATTTTGCTTCGGCAACGGGGCTCTTCTTATAGGAGAGAGGGGTTTATTTCTTGGGGACAGTACAATAGACCCCTGGTCGCAGTGCCTGGCTCTAACAGAGCCCCCCCCCCCCCATGTCATAAGTCAAGCCCAAACGAATGTCGAGCTAATTGTTACGCCACATTGCACACCTTAAAATGAATAACTAAGATCTTTCTAATCTATTTAAATCTTATGTAATAACTTCACGCCATTTCCCACAAATTTTCATCTGCAACTTGTATAATTTTTGAAAACTTCATTCACTATTCTTAAAAATTAAAAGGAAACCTTTCGTATAGAAGTAAGTTTGGAAGTGCTCAGGACAGTTTGTGTGGGATTTTGCCTATCCCATCAGTTCGGCGACTTTCTGACGGCTACACTATTTTTATCCTCTTGCGACCTGGCGTCCTCATTTGGGGACATTTTTTAAAGCCATCCCACAAACAATTAACACTTTAATTAATTCCGAAATTGGCCTGATTCGATAGAAAAAGATCCAAATATTAGTTTTCAGCCTTTGATTACAGGTATCGGTTATTTATATCTATAAAAAAAGCATTTGAACTAGGGTCCAATACGATATAAAAGTGATTAAAAAAAATATTTCATTTTTTTTTTCAAAGTTATCCAAAATTTCATTTAGTAATTAATGTTAAAGGTAGTTTGCATTAAAAACCATGTTAAAATAATCTATTAACTACAAATAAGTGATACAGCCTTTTTTGTTGAATATTTCTAGCATACAAAATGTGTAATTTTAGAGTTTAAGGCGTGTCCCTTAGTAACTATAAAACATTATTTATTTAAAAAAAATTCTTTGAAAAATGTACTTTAAGCATATATTTGTATAAAAAGTATGTTTAGATTATAAGAATATACATGTATGATTTTGCTCGGGTCATAAGAAGCTATACCTCCAAGCATTCCCATCTTAAGCTAACCGGCAGAAACGTTCCCCATTCCTATTGTTTATAAAGAAAATAATATAAAACAATTCTGAAACGCCGAATGACATATCTAATATACCTAAGAGCTCTTACTTATAACTTAATGATTTTGTAGTGATGCATATAATTGTATACCTAGGGATATATAGAGAGGAATCTATGCAAGATTTTTTTAATTTTTACACGAGTTAGATGTTTAATATCATCTTTGTTGAAATAAGTAATTTTGAAGTTATAACGCTTACACGAGTGAAAAACTTGGTGATTTTATAAAAAACTTATTGTAATTTTCTGGTGACAAATTCCAAACCAATCAACTGGGTCATTTACCATATTCATATAAATTATAGTTGTAATTTATCTTTCAATCCTTAAGTGGTGTCCAACTTGACTCAGCAAAACTTTGATTTCATCGCCCTGTTCAAAAAGAGCATTGTCAAGTGATTTCGGCGAATTCATACAACGTTTATTTTGAAAGGGAGAACATTTGTATGCAAGGGGTTCTACATATAATTCAGTGCAGTCTTTCTAGAGGCTATATGAGGACGGATATTAAACTAGCACCATTGTATTTTCTTTTACCTGCTGGTTGAAATTATGATGGTATAGAATTTTTAGTAATATGTAAAATGTAATATTAATATGTAATATGTATGATAGTAATATTAGTAAAAAATGTAACATCTAGAGAAAAAAAATTAAAGTCAATTTATATTAATAAAAATTGGAAGAAAACGTTTTCGTTTTCTTCCAATTTTCCAATCTTCCAAAAGGGAATTCTTTAAATCTGAAATTATTATTTATAAGTTAGAAATAAAAGAGTAAAATAATTTAAAGATCAAGAATTTTTAATAACAAGAAGTTCTGACTGAACTAGAAAACTAGTTTTCCAAGTATTTTAATATTTATTTAGGTTTTTAAAGGGCTTAAAAAGACAAAAAGAAGTATAAGAGCAAGGTACCTGATATGATACCAAATTGACAAAAATTAAATGGGACTTTCAGAACTGAACTAAAAACTGACCATCATATGTCAAAGGGAGAGACGGACATAAAAGTTTACAGACATTCGAACAAAAAGTTTAAGAGGTAGGTTTCTGGTGTAAAATTTTCTAATAAAGAAAAAAAGGAGCCATAAAATCGGTCAGTTAGAAAAGAATAGAGAGGGAGGAGTACGAACATATGGAAAAAAATCTCCACTATGTCAATACCTATATTCACTTATTTTAAAAATTCAAATAGCAAACTGGTGTACACTGTTACAAGAGTACAAAATTTTGGAGTACACTGTTACAAGAGTTTACATTTGCATTCAATGACGCTCTAAATATCTGTTATAGAATGGCCAAGTCGAAAACATGAGGAATTCTCGGTGACATGACGCCCTTACTTCTTACAGAGGAGATAGAAAACTTCCTTTTCTTTAACAAACATATTTGAGGACAAATGAAAAAAATATATCGAATATATTTGCCTGTACTTATGAAATTCCATTTCAAAAACGGATGTTGCCATTTTGTATTATAATATAGTGCTTTGACAAAAACAGAAACACACGCCAATTATTTGCTCTTAAATAATTCTGCAGCACGCTTGACTTAAGCATACTGCTTGAATGCGAATTTTATTTACGTTAAACTCACGCACAATCTGAAAATAATAATTTATATAATATCTAATTAAAACAAATTGTGGTACATTAAAGAAAAAATCTTTATAATATTTGTCTTTTATACGATTTAACTTGCACCATTATCCTATGCACAGCGACAAAGGCTCTAAAGAAAATACAAATAATAATAATAATAACAATGCCATTAAAGGTAATGATAAAATAGGTAATTATGATTTATAAATATATTTATAATGATAGGGAGGAATAAGAGAAACATTTTAATACTTATAACTTTGAAGTTGTCAGCAAATGACGAATGAAACTATACAGAAAATTGGCCATTATAATACGGCAAATTTATTGTCAACTAAGTAAGTAAAAGTCTACTTTATTGCATTTGGTCAGGATTTTTTAAGCATTAAGAGTCTCTCTGTAATTCAATGAATAATAGGGAAACAAATTGCTGGTTTTATAAATCTTAATATTGCATTAATTGATGAAAAGAGAGTATTGCCCAGTTTAAAAAGCTAAAGTTTAAAGAGAGCATTGGCTCATCAATTGAGTAAGCGTGTCTTGGGAAAGTAGAAAATCAATTACAAAACCCAAATAAACGTCAATTGCAGAAAATTAAATCTTTTTTTTAGTAAATACGCAACAGGAGTTTGAGTTAACTTATTAAAAATGGAAACTATCCTGGTACCCATGCCGTCGACTCGGTAGAAAGAGTACAGGGCGAAAAAACCTTCATTGCACAAGAATCTGTCTGCATCGGGCCTCTATGACGACGATAGCTAGTCATCGCCAAAGCTGGTGTAATGCAACCGATTTCTTGCTTGGTTATTTTTTTCTTTCGCGGCAACCATGATTTTGGCCAAACACGAGTTCCAGCATGTAGCTTAAAGAAGAAGCAAGGGAGAAACTAGTTTCCCGTCGCCAACGTCTGCCAAGCGGATTTGAATGCGGGAAGATTCCTATGCAATCAAGGGGTTCTTCCCCTGGACTCTTTATATTTGTCTGGTAGGTCATGGGTTCACTCAGTCCTTCATCTTTCTAGTGTCGGCAAGTACCAAGCATAATTTGGTAGTTAAATGAGATTTCCAATGATTTGTCCAACTAGCTACTCGGCAAAGACAAACGTTAGTATCGGCAACACAGTTCAAAGCCTGAGACTGCCTCGTGGGGCAGTATGCATGGACAAAGTTTAACTGACCTCGAAATTTATAATAACTTAAGTCACACATAACTATAATACGATTGTGTTATGGTTTAGAAAATTTAGATTTTACTATTTAATTTACAATTTAAATCTAGCAATTGAGTGGCAATTCAATTAAAAAGTTATGTAGAATGGTTTTTTAGTGCATTAAACTGTTCCCTTAAAAATAACCGTCTCTTTAGCGTTTGCTGATCATTAGCATGAAGAGTATTTATTCTCCCCTACCGAAAATGGTGTGAAATGATAATTTAATGCTGATTTCGCGACAGCTTGGGAAAAGCTGAGTTCTATTCTTTTGTTATTTTTTTTTTCGTGTTAAGGAAATGGTACAACAGTTTTCGTTCTCCATTTTAGATTTGGTGAGAAGGAAAGTTTCATATGGAGAAAGGAATAAGACACAGGTGCTAGGCGCTGAATGAAGTGAAATCGTTTGATGGTCATAGGCACCCAGGTCACCAAATCTCTATGTGAAACCTAATCAAAATATACTATAGTCTTAACTGAAATTTCAATTCGGAAATATCAATTAAAAATTTAATAAAAGCAAAATTAGTATTTTTTGAACTGTAGTAAAAGATCTAAATAATTATTATAGCTATATATGTTTTTATAAGGAAGATACAAATTTTTATTTTAAATATTTATTGCATACACCTTATCTGACTCGTCCGCAAAATTTAAAACTAATAACTTCTTTGCCACTAAAACTTGAAAATTCTTAACCAAAAAATAGAAATACTATATTTCTTTATTTTATCCATTAATGACGAACCATTAACATCTTCATTTGCGTGTAAAAACGTTAACATTAGGGGTTTTTTATTCGTTTTTCGTGAGGGCATGTTTCAGGTCTTGAGTGGCAACAGATGTTCTGAGTGAAAATGATTTCTTTCTTTATCCTTAATTGGTAATTCATGGGAACAAAGCACCAATCGGGGCATCGATCAAAGGAATAACAGGAATAAAGCCTTGAAAGAACTAGGTCACCCGAAACATAAGCTAATTTGTCCTACACAAATTGTTCAGAACAAATGGTCTTTATTTTTCTTACATTCATTTAGATAAAATTTAAGCAGAAAGCTCATTTTTGCGTTGGAAAATTATCTTGCTAATTAAAACTATTATAATAAAGCTCCCAACAGTCACTACTCCCTTCCCAAACACTTGAACAATTCAGTCAAGCGCCTACCTTGGAAAACGATGGACAACTTGAACGGTGGCGCCACAGTTACGATTAACGTTGTCTTGCAACCTCACACACAAACTACACGGCAGAAAATTCGAATTAATTAGAGTGGTCACGCCGATGTTAACGTTGCACCTTCGGCAAACATGTCTTTTAGCCCTCAAACACAAGCGAAGCTTAGCAGATATATTTACAAAACACATGTTTTTTTTTAACAATGGTGAACTGAAATTTTATATGTATAGAAATCAAACAAAATAAGTGGCGTGCAAATATTTAACTGAAATTATTTCGTTTCACTTTTTTTTTAAATTGCTTTGTATCGTAGTTCATTAATACTCCTATAGAGCCCAAGGAGCTTTTAAATTTAAGTATTTCAAGTTGATCTTACAGACCGATATCGTAGTTTATTAATACTCCTATAGAGCCCAAGGAGCTTTTAAATTTAAGTATTTCAAGTTGATCTTACAGACCGATATCGTAGTTTATTAATACTCCTATAGAGCCCAAGGAGCTTTTAAATTTAAGTATTTCAAGTTGATCTTACCGACCGACAATATAGATAGCCCTTATCAAAACTAAATTAAAATTGAAGCTGAGTCATTCCAGTTTTTACATGGATTTTGGATCAGGCCGCGCCTCCACCTTATTCTTCGCTGTTATTGCTTCATCGGCACAGGCCTTTGGCAGTTGTCCTGAATAAATTACAATTCGTTATATATATATATATATCTATACAGGGTGGTTATAAAATAACGCTTGCTATTTGGAGAGGTCTGTAGCTTGAATGAATAATACAAATGCTTCAAACATTGAGACACTTACTAATAAAGAAAGGGGAAAAAGAATAGAATCATAAAAAAGTCAGAATCCTGAAAAATAATCATAAAAAAGAATAATAAAAAAATCCTCGTCCCTTGACCAGAATCTAAATTACGAGGCGTCTTCAATTATGGCCAACACAGCTAATGACACCTCGTAATTTAGAACCCTGGTCATGAGACGAGTTTCTTTTTCGAAAAAGAATGGAATCATAAAAAAGAAACTCGCCTCTTGATCAAGACTCTAAATTCCGAGGCTTAGCCAATTATGGCTAATTACGGCCAACACATCCAATTGCGCCTCGTAATTTAGAACCCTGGTTCAGAGACGAGGGTTTTTTTTATGATTCAATTCTTTTCCCCCCTTCTTGATTAGTAAGTGTCTCAAAGTTTATATATATATATATATATATATATATATATATATATATATATATATAAATATATATATATATATATATATATATATATATATATATATATATATAATATATATATATATATATATATATATATATATATATATATACTTAAATACATATTTCATACTTATATTTTCTGCAGTGCGCTCATGGTAAGCAAACCGCTTAGAAAAGGGTTATAGAAAATTTTTAGCTTAAAAGAAAATTGTAGAAGGCAAATTTTATTTAATCTAACTAAACAAAATTAGTGGTACCTATGCAAATATTAATAAAAAGGAAAAAGACATATTTCGTTTTACTAATTGTTAAATAGTTTATAATGTTGTCCATTACTGCTAACGAGTCAGATGAGCTTTGAAATCGGCTATTGCGTCCTGGGACCGTCAGACCCTGATAGAGAGACGAGATATAAAACGCATATTAATTGAAATATTAAGTATAAAAATTTGGTAAACAAAAAGAAAGGGTTTTTTTTTATCACAGATATTTATTATTATTTTTTGTTTGGTGCTACGCTACGACGTTGCCGAAAAGTGAAAGTTAAGCTAAATGAAACCATGCGTTTTGATGACAGCGTCTGCAATTTTTTTTTTTTTTTTGGATATTACTGTCATAAAGATCTATTAATGATGGCAGAACTAAAATGTCTCTCAAATTGGCACTCATTGCCGGACATTCAAAAATGTGGTTTGGTGTAAGCTGCTCATCTGGGCAGTTGTCACAGTTTCTATACACTACACCTTCCTGCCCTCTTTGTCTATTTTCATGCCTTTGTGGTGGTTGATTCTTAGTCCGACAATAGTTTTTGTGGTGGATCTATCTGCATTTAAATTACAAAGAAGGTGCTTCGTTAGAATAGAATTTTCACTCAATTTATATTTAGCATTTTTAATAGCATTTGATTATCTGTTTAAATAAAAATTAATTTTAAGTAATTAAACATTTTACGGGAATCCATAACAATCAGGAGGGGAACTAAATTTCGAGATTGAGAAAAAACTATTCAAATGAACTCAAAATTAAAAAATACTTTTAAAGACTTTAAGAATAATCCTTATTATTTCTAACGAGTCTTCGAAAACCTTTAAAATATCTAGCTCAAGCGATTTCTCACCATCTAGATCACAACACAATTTCCTTTCAAAATAAATTAAATTCAAAATACTTTCACAAAATTTTAATATTGTATGAAATCGGTTAAACTTTGCAGTTAAAATATCTATATGAAACACAGGTACTTGTTTAAAATACCACAATGCAAAAGTATTTAGCAATTATTTAATGACACAGAAATTGAAATGTAATCGAAAAATACAAAAAATATTCCAATTTCCCAACATGTTATGTTCATTAAAATATGAGATTACATATTAACCCTCTAATGCATGAATTTTTATTTTCATCCCCAAAAAATATATATGTATCCTTAATATTCACACATTATGGGAAAAATACTAAAAAAATTAACTGCATTAGAATTTAAATAATTTAAATTTTTTAAAAAAATTCTATATGACAAAAACCAACTGCAAAATTCCAATTTTGATAATAATGACTTGAAAACTACTAAAAATATTTCAAAATAACCCTTTTTAACTATGATTAATTTTTCAAAACTATTTATTAGTATTTAGTACTAATATTATTATTCTTTGAATACTGCCAAAAACGTATTTCACAAAAGTTAATAACCTCACTCTTTAATTTTGAATACACTTTTACTACTGTCATCTATGAGGATTATTAGTAACTAAAACTTTAAAATGAAATGTAATATATGAAAAAACAACAACACTGATTTGTCTTGAAGGAGCTCTAATTTAATGGAATAAAGTGGATTATGTTACTTGTTACCAAACGGTAACAGTGTGCATTAGAGGGTTAAATAACCTAAAAATTGTGTGTGAAACTTGCGGTTGATATACTAAATAGACACATGTAGCATTAATTACTTCGTATAATATTTTTATATTTAAAAAAAAATGAGAATTATCGAAATGATGTTAAAGTTCAGTTCTATAATTAGGCATTAAAGATAAAGTTTCGCTTATTTTTTCTTTACACTGTCTCAATTTTTTTTATATACTTTCGTTAATTATTAGCTGCTCATAAGAGTTATATAAATTTAAAAGAAATGAAAATAGGTTTTGAATTGACTTAAAATCAAGAGCTAAGAATAATTGATTTAATAGTGTTAACGATATCCACAATATAAAAAAAACTTAGTATTTTGTTAATTTAACACACATATATCTCTTTGAAATAATAGAATAATGCCTAGTTAAACAAAAAGTTCATTGTTTGAAATAGACTTAGTCTTCAGAATGCAACAGAAATCAGTAGAGGTTCGCATTTTTTTAATACAGTGGTGGAAATTGATTTATGAACTGGCAGTTTTTTAACAGTATTTCTTTGTTAAATGCGTTTTTATCGATTTCAATTTCATGCACTATACAGGCTTTGTATTATAAATTATACCAGTAAATAAAATTTTATATAATTTCGTAAACAATTTCTTTTGTTGATATTTTAGTTTTAGCATAGGGAAATTGATTTATGAACTTTTACATTCAATCTCAATTAATAATTACCAAAACTATTTTTTTTCGTTACTGCTTCCTTGATTTTGTTTTTCATAGACACCACGAAACTTAGGGTTAAGTTTTGGTCAAGCAATTTCCAGTTTTTAATGATTACATCCTTCTATTCCATAACTGATGCACACTCCTTTGACACAATACTCCATTTGAGTAAATTATTCATACCAATTGATCTCAGACGTTATCCTTGGGGTTTAAGTCATGGCTATTGGCAGTATGAACTAAATAAGCAACACTTTGTACATTAATCCAGTCTTCCATTTCGTTTAAAATGTGGATACTTGCATTATCATGCATAAAAATATAATCAAAAGCATAGTTTTGCCATGCAAAAAGGAATCAAAGAATTTTCTAGAACAAATCTGCAATAAAGTGATGTTTGTCAGTCCTTCAGAAACAAAACCTTGTTTCTTCAATCATAAGATATCGTTGTCCAAACCATCAAACTTCCACCACTAACATTTCTGCTGAAGACAGATCTTGGATATTTTCGAAGATCCTTTCAATAAAAGTTTAAACCATCACGTCCATCAAATTGAGTTTTTTTTCATCAGCAAATTTCACTTTTTTCCCATTTCTCTCAATCCACCCCCACCCAATCCATTTTTATGTACTTATGACCATATTTTGATAGCCTGTTCTTATGGTGAAGAGTCAGCTTTGGACCAGCCTTCATTTTGGAACATTTCAAGTGCGACGACGATATCAATATTTTGTCTCACTCTTCTGGGAGTTACAGGAAGTGATAGTTCATAAGAAATTCGTCATGTAATGCAAAAATTCTGCCACAAATGGTAACTTTTTGGGATACAAGTCCAATAATCCTGCTTTTCTCTCTCGTCCCACGAGGGTTACACCTTTTTTATTGATGGTTTTTACCGTAGTTAGAATGATTCTTCAAATATTTATGAATTATATGTATTGATCGTTTAATTAATATGCTGATTTCTCTTACAGGTTAGTTACAATATTATATAAGGGTAATTTTTTAACCTTTTTGGCTTCAGGCATTCCCGCAAGCTTTCTTACTTTGTAAAATTGGAATAAAACAGATAAATTTCAACAAAGTTGGCCTTAAGCTTATTTATAAACAATGATAGTAAGCTCCCCTGAAGTTCAAATGAAGAACTAGTTAAAATATTTGGTACCTGGGTTCAAAATAAATTTGAGTTCATAAATCAATTTCCACCATTTGACATGCTAAAAAACTAAAAATAGATATATTTTTATTTATTATCATTTTTTGAAAAAAATTATGTGCGAAAATCCTTTATTATACTCTGAATATACAACACACAAAATTCGAATTGAGAGCACTTAATACAAAACGATATCTGGTGAAAAGAATGTTAGTTCATAAATCAATTTCCACCACTGTAGTAATAAGGGATAATTTCTATAATGTTTAGTGGTGTTATATATTTATCTTTTCATTTGGTGCACGGTCGCCCAGCTAGTATAGTGGTTTCGACCCTGGCTTGAGAAACGAGTGGGCCCGAGTTCGAATCCCGCATGAGTACATGCGGAGAACGTGCTCGTTTCATCTATGGGTCCCAAAGTCCTGTGAACGGTCGTAGCGCAGTTTACCTGGGTGTAGGTCGTCTGGAGAGAAAATTGCACCTCCCCTCCAGCGACATGCCTAAATTGAGGAGGTGGCGCCTTCTCGGAGTAGAAGTCAGACATCCACCCTCTCATGGGTACTCAAAGCCTTGTGGCTAACGGATGCTACTGCAACCATCTTGAATTCCAGGCTACGGGCTGGAGGCACACGACAACAACAATTTGATGCACGATATTTTTTATTTCAAAACAAATGAAATCGTGCACAATCATATTTAGTTCGGTTTGAATTATATCGTCACACTAGAGCTACACGAGGGCTATTGGCGACGGGCGTCATATTTTAGAACGACGGTCGCGTGACTAGCCGACTCCTGAATAGGCACGCAACGCAACCGTTAAGCGTGTACAATCATAAAAAAAAAACTACATTTGACAAAGAAACATGCGGCTCAGCAAACTGTCAAGTTCTACTCTATATCACAATTATTATTTTAAGTTACTTTCTTTAGACAGTAAGCAATTTAAGAGGGTTTTTTTTTTATTTAATGCCTTTTATCAACAATTTTAAGGTTATTTAAAGTGAAACAAACCTTATATAACAGAATTGATTAGTTTGTCAGATCATTACTTAGTATTGTTACTTATACTACAAATTGTGCCTTTAAACGTGATTTAAAATCTTCTTAGAATTTTTTTTTTCTGAAAGCAAAATCTATGAATATATCACAATAAGGTTAAGGTTCATAAGATAATGTTCACTCTTGTAACTAAGATTAATGATAGGGTTTCAAGTACATTACTGACCAATTTCGTGTTTTATATACTTTCAACTTTGTTTAAATAAAAAAAAGCAGAATGTACCACTATTGTACTACTAAATATTGCAAAGCAAAATGCACTATTCCCGTGTAACATTTTAGAAGCTATGGCTCTTGGTTACTTTTTTTCTTCAAAAACATTGAAGAAATATTAAAGCTGAAAAAAGACCTGCAGAACCTTCAACCGTTCAGTAACGAGGAATTCTTGCGGACGATCCTAATTACAGTTAACTGTGAGAAAATGGGCTATCAAGAGACTGAACAATCAGACATGCTTTCGAAAAATAACTGTTGCTACTCTATGCCTAATTAACTGTAAGCCTACTTTTGGGCCACTCTGTATAATGGTATTTCATATTCGGATACATCCCGAATTTTAAGTAAAGAAGAAATTGTCATGCGACCAAAAACACCACCTTCCGAACTAAATCGTTTTGTGAACACCACTAAATTTGTTCTGACAATTCGTATACAAATTTTGTTTTCCAAATTTTGTGATTCGGTGATCACTTGAGACGAGTTTTGAGACGGTGCAGATCAGACGTCAGAATGTCGATCGCTCCTAAAGACAAATCAGAACAGAACTATGCTAATAATGAGGCATTTCCACATAACGTTAAGCAATTCTATATTGACAACACTACTCCACTCTTCTTCAAATCTAAGAACTATTCCACGGCCCGTGAATATCTTCGAAGAATGAAGTGCTTTGTGCCGGAATTGCCCAAGGAATTTTTGATGGAGTTGGTCAATAATAGCACGTTTGAATGGTCGCCCAAACTTTTAGAAGATATTGAGATTGGCTTCAACGATGAGCCTATGGAGAACTGTTGAGCATCGGCACGTTGCCAACATCCCAACCTCCAACCAATTCGATGTACTTACCGAACCTGATTTCAAAAAAGTCAAACCTAACCCGGCCACGGAGGTCCCTGACGCCATGACAAACGTCGAGCTCCGGCCCGCGGCTGACGTCCCTGTCATTCGACCTAACCCAATGCCCATACTTTTCCCTGGCGGAGAGCTAGGCCAGTCAATATGTGAAAAGATTGCCACTGCTGGTGCAGCGCATATTAAGTATCGGCGATACTTCCAATTCCTTAAAGTATTTCCTCAAACCACATCTGAAGAGTATCTAGTCTTGAACATCTTGAAAGACTCTAACACTGGCTTCTTTCGACATAATAATCGAAAGGACAAAAACATGAAGTTTGTCGTCAAGGGGCTCCCTGTCGACACTCCGATAGACCAAATATCCGAAGCGGTAAACGCACTAGGATTTATTACTTCTAAAGTGGCACAGCTCACCCGTGCGAAGACCAGGACCCCCCTCCCATACTTTCAAGTTCTGATCGTAAGGACGGGGCAATTCAAAGCAGCACTTAACATCTTTGCTTGCTTGATTTCACGGTTTCATTCGAGCCATTCAGAAAAATCTCGAGAGTACCCCAGTGCTACTCATGCCAACACTTCGGCCATACTGCCCACCACTGTTCGATGGGTCCCCGGTGCCGTTATTGTGGCCAAGGCCATGATTCCCGTTCCTGTCCCACCAAGCAAGACACTACCATAAGACTCTGCGCAAATTGCAACGGAGCGCATTGGAGCTCTAGTTCAGCATGTCCCTATCGACCACGATTCAAGAAGAGGGTGGAGCCATCGAATGCCGCCAGGTGGCCATCTCTCGGACTCCCAACAGAGACATAACATAGAGTGGACTGCGCATTGGCAAACCTAAAGTGTCCTAAACATCTAACTTACACAGTCACATGACTGTGTCGCGTTTGGCTCGCATCTATGGCGAGTTTACCATTTGGCGAGTTTTTCCACAACGACCTAAACACGGAGGCCGACAATCTAATGTTATGATAAAGAAGCTTGGAAAGGAGCAAGGATGAATCGCTAGTATTTTAAGATCTTCTTAATAGATATCAGATTATTTCTTTGATTTTGTGCGTCTATTTAAGATTACTTGAACAATTGAATGTGGACTCTTTATTAAAAATTAATTTAAAAGAACATTATTAGGTTTATGTAGAGTGTGTTGCTGTAATATAAGTTGGTTATTGACATGGTGAATATTTTCTGACGTCTCTATAACTTTCGTTCTAACGGTCCGATTAAAAAAAAAATCAAATATACTTTTTTTGAAATATTGCTTCTTCCTTTATTTCACCTGGAATAAATCAACTTTCTAAAACACATCAATATATTCCAAATTCAGCAAATGCTCTACTTTTTAAATATAAATAACTCAAAAACTACGATTGCAAAAACAGGTTTCGTTTTGACCAAATAGTAAAAAAAAAAATATTTTACTTCTAAGCTGTCAATGTTCAGACCATCAATTTAATTGACTTGGCCCAAAATATTTATTATAATTAGAGTTCTAACAACGTTGATTTAATCATGAATATGATTCTTCAGTATAAAAGGGCTTTTAGAATAAATTCCCTCGATAGAAATTATAGTTTATGACGAACACACAATTACTAAAAGTATGCAGAACTAAATAAATTTTACCCGTGAAAGTGTGACTAATCCTTTTTTATACCCCTCTTTACAATTAGGAATTCACAAGCATTTGGCATCATGCACAAAACGTTACTGAATTAAGAGTACAACATTCACGATTGTTAACATGCTCAGAGATTAAAAGAATGTAATTAAATATTTATTATAAAAGCCAAAAGAGAAAAATACCAACAATGCTAAAAAATCGCCTGCAAAAACATTAAAAAAAATTCAAGCTGCCGTGATTGGTGGAAACCCACGTGACTTGGACATTGATGGCAGTCTCCACTTCGGTTTGCTAGCTGATATTCAGGTCTTGCGACAATGTGGAATAGTTCGTAACGAAACGGTAGCGTTAAGTTGCCATATGTAGCAACCTTTCCCCTCTTGGCGATTTATGATGTTTAGGACATAATGCTAATCTGCAAGGGATGGCGGTTTTTTAGAAAAAACCGGTTTTCCATTTTCCATCGATTTTTCCCTGAAAAACCGGTTTTCGGTTCCGTAGGGCCTCATGCAAAAAAACCGGTTTTCAGTCACAACCGGGACCACCGGTTTTTTGAAAAACGGTTTTGTTTTTCCATCCCTAAGCTGCTTTACTATGAATGCGCAGTCCACTCTATGTTATGTCTCTGACTCCCAAAAGTTTCAAGATGAAACTGCCTCCCTATTGGACAATCTTCGTGCCGTGAGTGACGCAATTCGTGACGTCTTCGGCGATTTGGAACTTTTCCGTAAGAAAGTAGCAGTCAGTCCTTGCTAATTGCTCTTCGAAGGCTGACAAGATGTCAGCTCTCCTTCATATCTTCTGCAACTAATTTTTGCACAGCCATTGCCTCGGCTGCCAGCCCATTTTTATTTCGCTATCCCTAATTTCCCAGCTATACTGGAGGTGGAGGCAGCTTCGCTGCCAGGTCCTCCGCAAATGTTTAAACGTTGTTTTTTTTTGTGATTCGGTGATTCCACATGAGCCTTGAGCAATTGTCTTTAATCAAGTGGTCAACGCGTTAGTAAACCACACGAAATATGAACTTTAAGACCTGTTACAATAGGATAACTGCCCTTTGGAATTGTAGCACAACATTTGCTTACAATGCGACACATATAATAAGCTTATAAAAATATTACGGAAGTTTATTCGGTTACCACACGTTTTGGAGTGTTCTGGTTCTATTAAAAGTGGTTTTTTTGCACCCTGGTCCGTCTGCCTGAAACTACTCTACATCCCGAACTGAAAGATTTACACATTTCAAATTTGGTACACGCATTCCTAAAACTTGTTGGACGTCGTAATGAGGTTTTCAAGAAAATGACGCGAGCACAATGGATAGCTGCCATACTACGGTCTTCATATCCCGTAATGTGCTAAACTTTTGCAGACAGTGAATTTTAATGATTTATAATTTGGTTGGTTGTCCGAATTATTATTTTTTCCCCAAACGGGAGATTTGAAATTTTATGCATCGCCCTGTGTTATTTCTGCATTCGAAGGCCTCTTGGAATGAATTTGAAATGACTATGAAATAAAAAAAAAAGCCAACTACCCAAGTCGAATAGTTAGACGCCCTCTAGCTTTTAATTCTTCCGAATTAAAAAAAAAAGGAAAATTAAAAACATTGATTTGCGAAATAATTACTATCAGTAGATAAACTGTTGAAGTATGAAATAAATAATGTATTTGAATTATTATTATTATTATTTTTTTTTTTTTGGGGGGGGGGGGTCCTTATTATCAATAGAAATATCTATTTTCGGTCATTCGGCAGATAAAAATTTATTTAAATTTTATCTTATTAGATCGCATGTTATCGCAATAAAACTGAACGTTATTAAATCTCCAAAATCGGTATAAAACTTTACTTATTAAATTACAACTAATTAATACATGGAGCAGTTTTATTCATAAACTATAAAAGAATTTGGGTTATATTAATATACAAAGCCTTACATTTCATAAATTAATTTCTCAAGTCCACTTTAAGAAATTAAATAGTTTTTTCACGCGATTTTCTTTCGAAGTTTTTGAAATATTAGTGGCATTTAATTTGAAAAATCATTCATTCTTCGATTTTCTTTTTATGGAACTACAAGTTTCTGTAAATTACTCTGTGCATTCTCGTAGCAAACTGAGTTAAAATTGGTACGTTATATTTTAATTTCATTTTATTTGAATTAATCTCAATAAAATACTATTAACATTAGTGAGGTTAGAATCTAATTTCGTTATAATAAGCTAGATATAACTCATTTTAAATTAGAACGAAACAAGCAGCCATTTTTTTGTACATTTCTCTTCGACATAAAAATTATTACTTTGTGTGTTCTTCAGGAAATCCTAATTTATCTTTTTACTTAGAGAGATTAAAACATAGTTTTGTTATATAAATAAAAACCAATTATAAATTTATGTAAAATATTAATCAAAATAAAATCATTCTTTTTATAAATGCAATACATTTATATGTCTGTCTAATAGCGTAAATTTAAGTTAAAAATTACAAATTTTAATAATTCGAAGCAAAGCATTTGCAAAACAAAAAGCCAATAGATTTTAAAGATAATGTGCAGGAAACAAAATTCTAAGCACACATTTTAAACCTTTATATTTTGTATTGATAATCTAAAGTAATATTGTGATTAGGGTTAATTATGATTTAAATTTTAAATGAATAGAACAAGTAATATTTGGTTATTGCGAGTATTCTTATGGGTCACAAATAAGGCTGGCAATTATTTTTTTAATGCTTTGCAGAAGAATAATGTAAGTTTTGTTTTATTATACAACATAACACATAGTAATTTAATAAATGTTTTTAATATGAAATAAGTTTTAAATTTATTAGAAACAGAACATATAGATATTTATTAAATTCTAGTATCCGTTCCGACGACATTACACTTATGAAATCTTAACTGATATACTATTTTACACAACGCCAATACCTTTAATGTTTTCGTAAATAATATTTCTACTTTGTTTTGAGGAGAACCAGACTATATTTTTGAAATGCATCAAAAATCGAATGAACGGGGAAAAGTTTCGGCATAAAAAGTTTTATGTATTTGGCGATATTTTTTTTTTTTTTTTTAAGAATGACATTAAATTTTGAAATGCCATATTATAAAGATTCTTTGTTATTTGTGGGGTTTAGTGTTTTTGCAAAACTGTTTGTTGGAACACCTAGCGTAATCGGGTCGGAATGCTATTTGGCGACTTTTGGCGTTCGGTTCGGCTAGTACGTATTCGCTACTTGGTTGCATAAGTTAAGCTGCCAAATCGAGACCGGCCATTGTACATGTTATGATATTATTCGATCTATATTCGAAAGTAATACTATTGTTTAAAATTGAATTTGGAATTAATACATTTCGCCATTGCTGATGAACCGTTCCAAAAATAATGCAAACTTTTATTTCAACACTATTCACTTTTCAGATGCA
Source organism: Hylyphantes graminicola (assembly GCA_023701765.1). Classification (NCBI taxonomy): domain Eukaryota; kingdom Metazoa; phylum Arthropoda; class Arachnida; order Araneae; family Linyphiidae; genus Hylyphantes; species Hylyphantes graminicola. Next base: position 35,832,622 of record CM043112.1, read on the forward strand.
CTTTTCTGTTTCTCAACACGACCAAAATCGACAATCTAGAAACGACCACCTTTCGATGCTAGTTCATTGATTCTTTATGAGCGACATCCCGATTGTAGACAGATCTCGCCGAAAAATGAGCTTCAAGCAAAAGGGTCAGTCACAACCGGGACCACCGGTTTTTTGAAAAACGGTTTTGTTTTTCCATCCCTAAGCTGCTTTACTATGAATGCGCAGTCCACTCTATGTTATGTCTCTGACTCCCAAAAGTTTCAAGATGAAACTGCCTCCCTATTGGACAATCTTCGTGCCGTGAGTGACGCAATTCGTGACGTCTTCGGCGATTTGGAACTTTTCCGTAAGAAAGTAGCAGTCAGTCCTTGCTAATTGCTCTTCGAAGGCTGACAAGATGTCAGCTCTCCTTCATATCTTCTGCAACTAATTTTTGCACAGCCATTGCCTCGGCTGCCAGCCCATTTTTATTTCGCTATCCCTAATTTCCCAGCTATACTGGAGGTGGAGGCAGCTTCGCTGCCAGGTCCTCCGCAAATGTTTAAACGTTGTTTTTTTTTTGTGATTCGGTGATTCCACATGAGCCTTGAGCAATTGTCTTTAATCAAGTGGTCAACGCGTTAGTAAACCACACGAAATATGAACTTTAAGACCTGTTACAATAGGATAACTGCCCTTTGGAATTGTAGCACAACATTTGCTTACAATGCGACACATATAATAAGCTTATAAAAATATTACGGAAGTTTATTCGGTTACCACACGTTTTGGAGTGTTCTGGTTCTATTAAAAGTGGTTTTTTTGCACCCTGGTCCGTCTGCCTGAAACTACTCTACATCCCGAACTGAAAGATTTACACATTTCAAATTTGGTACAAACGCATTCCTAAAACTTGTTGGACGTCGTAATGAGGTTTTCAAGAAAATGACGCGAGCACAATGGATAGCTGCCATACTACGGTCTTCATATCCCGTAATGTGCTAAACTTTTGCAGACAGTGAATTTTAATGATTTATAATTTGGTTGGTTGTCCGAATTATTATTTTTTCCCCAAACGGGAGATTTGAAATTTTATGCATCGCCCTGTGTTATTTCTGCATTCGAAGGCCTCTTGGAATGAATTTGAAATGACTATGAAATAAAAAAAAAAGCCAACTACCCAAGTCGAATAGTTAGACGCCCTCTAGCTTTTAATTCTTCCGAATTAAAAAAAAAGGAAAATTAAAAACATTGATTTGCGAAATAATTACTATCAGTAGATAAACTGTTGAAGTATGAAATAAATAATGTATTTGAATTATTATTATTATTATTTTTTTTTTTTGGGGGGGGGGTGTCCTTATTATCAATAGAAATATCTATTTTCGGTCATTCGGCAGATAAAAATTTATTTAAATTTTATCTTATTAGATCGCATGTTATCGCAATAAAACTGAACGTTATTAAATCTCCAAAATCGGTATAAAACTTTACTTATTAAATTACAACTAATTAATACATGGAGCAGTTTTATTCATAAACTATAAAAGAATTTGGGTTATATTAATATACAAAGCCTTACATTTCATAAATTAATTTCTCAAGTCCACTTTAAGAAATTAAATAGTTTTTTCACGCGATTTTCTTTCGAAGTTTTTGAAATATTAGTGGCATTTAATTTGAAAAATCATTCATTCTTCGATTTTCTTTTTATGGAACTACAAGTTTCTGTAAATTACTCTGTGCATTCTCGTAGCAAACTGAGTTAAAATTGGTACGTTATATTTTAATTTCATTTTATTTGAATTAATCTCAATAAAATACTATTAACATTAGTGAGGTTAGAATCTAATTTCGTTATAATAAGCTAGATATAACTCATTTTAAATTAGAACGAAACAAGCAGCCATTTTTTTGTACATTTCTCTTCGACATAAAAATTATTACTTTGTGTGTTCTTCAGGAAATCCTAATTTATCTTTTTACTTAGAGAGATTAAAACATAGTTTTGTTATATAAATAAAAACCAATTATAAATTTATGTAAAATATTAATCAAAATAAAATCATTCTTTTTATAAATGCAATACATTTATATGTCTGTCTAATAGCGTAAATTTAAGTTAAAAATTACAAATTTTAATAATTCGAAGCAAAGCATTTGCAAAACAAAAAGCCAATAGATTTTAAAGATAATGTGCAGGAAACAAAATTCTAAGCACACATTTTAAACCTTTATATTTTGTATTGATAATCTAAAGTAATATTGTGATTAGGGTTAATTATGATTTAAATTTTAAATGAATAGAACAAGTAATATTTGGTTATTGCGAGTATTCTTATGGGTCACAAATAAGGCTGGCAATTATTTTTTTAATGCTTTGCAGAAGAATAATGTAAGTTTTGTTTTATTATACAACATAACACATAGTAATTTAATAAATGTTTTTAATATGAAATAAGTTTTAAATTTATTAGAAACAGAACATATAGATATTTATTAAATTCTAGTATCCGTTCCGACGACATTACACTTATGAAATCTTAACTGATATACTATTTTACACAACGCCAATACCTTTAATGTTTTCGTAAATAATATTTCTACTTTGTTTTGAGGAGAACCAGACTATATTTTTGAAATGCATCAAAAATCGAATGAACGGGGAAAAGTTTCGGCATAAAAAGTTTTATGTATTTGGCGATATTTTTTTTTTTTTTTTTTAAGAATGACATTAAATTTTGAAATGCCATATTATAAAGATTCTTTGTTATTTGTGGGGTTTAGTGTTTTTGCAAAACTGTTTGTTGGAACACCTAGCGTAATCGGGTCGGAATGCTATTTGGCGACTTTTGGCGTTCGGTTCGGCTAGTACGTATTCGCTACTTGGTTGCATAAGTTAAGCTGCCAAATCGAGACCGGCCATTGTACATGTTATGATATTATTCGATCTATATTCGAAAGTAATACTATTGTTTAAAATTGAATTTGGAATTAATACATTTCGCCATTGCTGATGAACCGTTCCAAAAATAATGCAAACTTTTATTTCAACACTATTCACTTTTCAGATGCACTTTTCTGTTTCTCAACACGACCAAAATCGACAATCTAGAAACGACCACCTTTCGATGCTAGTTCATTGATTCTTTATGAGCGACATCCCGATTGTAGACAGATCTCGCCGAAAAATGAGCTTCAAGCAAAAGTTGAAAAACATGCTGGGCCACGAAGAATTCAAGAAGGCAAACATCTACAAGGCCCTGCTGGCAGAGTTTATCGGTACAGGAATGCTGGTCCTGGTCGGATGCGGGTCCGCGACCCCTTGGGATAAAGAAGCTTTACCCTCTGTGGTCCAGATAGCCTTAGCCTTTGGTATCATTGTGGCGACTGTGGTGCAGAGCATCTGCCATATCAGCGGTGGCCATATCAACCCTGCTGTCTCCTTAGGATGCGTTGTGGCTGGACACTGTTCCATTTTGAGGGCAGTGCTGTACGTGATTGTCCAATGCCTTGGGGCTGTGGCTGGTGGTGCAATTCTCTGGAGCGTCACCCCAGGTAAAACTTTTTGGGTTCAGCTATGATATAATGACCGATCCGTTCATTGGCGACTTTTGGCGAGATTTACAACTTAACAATTTGATTAATATACACCTTATCCAATTTAATTTAATGGTTATGTATGCACTAACGTGTTGTGTGTAATTTAATTTAATTCTGCCTATCGAGTTTAATGAAATATGGTGGTGGAGGATTTTCATTGCTTTTCAACGTAACAAGAATCGTGACCGGACATATATCATTATTGCTGTTCCGCTATGAAACAATGGCCGGTCTGTTCATTGGCGACGTTTGAAGAAGTTGTAAATTTAATGTAGGGTTATTATATATATATAGGGTAGTATAAAATATGAAGTGGAATGTTTAACATATTTGGCCAATTCCGTTGCTTGGACGGAAGTCGCTAAATCGAGACTGGTCATTATATATCATAGCTGTACCGACAAGTCTTAAACTATGCCGAGCATTCAATTATAAAAAGAAACCTTATAAAAGCATACAACTGTAGAACTGAGAAAAAGTAGAAAGCTAAATCATATTAAAACGCCTCGGCCTTGAAAAAAGGGTAACAAAGATAAACCGCTTGAGTGGCATGGGATTTAGAAGCTTGTATCTCTTGTTTGAAAGAAAGCACATTGAATCATCTCCGAAAATCGGCTCAAAAATCTTCTCCGAAATTCGGCTTGGCTGCATCTTTTGGTGATTTAATAATTTCCGGTTGTCTATTTCTAGACTCCTTCAGGTGCTTTAACGCAGCCAATCACGACTTTTAATTTCGAACCCTGGTCAAGTGACGATGTATCTTTTAGTTGTCAAGTGTTATAAACAAAGAGTTCTACACTCTTAAAACAAAAGAGTGAAATCCACTCCATTTGGAGAAGTTCATTTTCGACACTGGAAAGGAATGAATATTAACTCAGACTGAGTTAAAATCACTCGTTCGGAGTGATTCTGTCGGAGGTTTAACACACAAAGGATCCAAAGGAGAAGTGCATTTTCCAGACTGGAGGAGTGAAAATTAATCAGACTGAGTTAAAATCGCTCGTTCGTTTTAAGAGTGTATAGTAGGGTAGAGGAACGACTCGTACTGATCTGCCATCGGCAGCCATGATGGCTCACTACAGACCCCGAATAGAGTGGCAAAAGTGCTAGATCTGGTGTTCCCAACCTTTTTGCACCTGCGTACCACTTGCCTTTTTGAGAAATTTTGGCGTACCACCAGGCGTGAATATTTTAATAAAAGTACAATATTTACTCTTCTAAAAGTGTTAAAAGGTTTTTTAAGTAAAATTCCTGAGAAAACTTCGTGATTAATGGTTAGATACTTGTTTATTTGTAATAATGCTGCTTATAATAAATTAGAAATAAAAAGATTAAAATTGTATTAATTTTCAGTTTTGTTTATTACCTATAGGTCTAAAAACAAATTAAAAAATAGTACAAACTCAGAAAAATCCGATCCGGAAGTTAATTAAAGATTTCTCTTTAAAATAATGTTAATGTTTAGAATAATGAGTAATATGCTTGCCTATGCTCACATGCGTACAGAAGCTACTGATAGCATCATGTTGCTCACATCACTCACCCGTACCACCTGAAATATTCCCTCGTACCACCAGTGCGGTACGCGTACCACCGGTTGGGCACCCCTGTGCTAGATAATTTATAATTTTGGTACTGAGAAAGGAAGTAAGGTTATGTACAAAGAATGCTAAAAGTTACTTATTATAAAAGTAATACTTCCTTCTTCTCTTCACCAGGTGATTTGGAATCTTCGCTAGGCATGACCGCCCTGGGAAAGAACATGAACGGAGCCCGCGCTCTCGGCGTTGAGGTGGTCATCACTTTCATCCTTGTCTTGACTGTGCTGTCTGTGGTGGATCACAAGAGGAAGGACGTGAAGGGCTCGGCCCCGCTCGCCATCGGGCTCTCCATTACCGCTTGCCATTTGTGGGCCGTAAGTGAAAATGTCTATAAGAGGGACTGTCAGTCTCAAAGAGCTAATGCATTAGTTTTGAAATAACTTTTGCAAAATAATTGCTTTGCCATGTTATTCCATTTTCTCCAGGTATGGGAATCAACATAACATCAATTGAAAAGAAAATAACATCCGGTTGTTTAATGATTAATTGAAAAAAATTTTAAATAGTGTTGCTCTCTTCTGAATATTTTGGAATTTTAAAACTACATATGATTAAATAACTAGGTAACATTTTCGTTTAACATTTTTTTTTTCATTTCGATGATATGCTGATTCCTATACCTGGAGGAAAAGGGCTATCACGGTATAGCACTTTTGCGGAAGTTGTGATTCCAAAACTAATGCATTTGCTTTATGGGACTGACAATTCCTCTTAAGCAATTCTGCTGTATTCCGATGTAAAAATGTGCTCAAAATTTTCCCTTACAACCTAAAATTTCTCAGAGAAACTAAGTCCCATTTAAAAGACTGCTGTTTTACTTGCTAATTGTTCGTCTAAAGGAAAATATATGGTATATGGTATTGGGGATTTTATTTATTCAGTAAAAAAAAAGTTTTAAAGTGAATGGTTAATCGCATTCATTCAACAAAATTTCGTTGTTGGTCGGTGTAGTTTAGTTAAGAGCACATACATATTTTGTTTTCAAATGTTCTTTTATCAGTCATATTGCGTTTCCAAATCATTTCGAATCTTAAATTTAAACATAAATTGATCAAAGTGTAATAATATGTTCACAAAATTAATACAAGACATCTAAAATCTAACTTAAGTTTCAGTCAATAATGGTAGAATATATATTTTTTACATTCTTTTTTGTGTATGTGCATACTGTAGTCTCATAAAATCATTGACATTAAATATTTGCCAACTTAATAGTTTTTTTTTTTTTTTTTGAATAATTGGCTTCTTCTAGGTCAAGTTTACCGGAGCTAGCATGAATACCGCCCGGACCTTTGGACCAGCAGTCATTATGAACAACTGGGAGCATCATTGGGTGAGCATTGAAACGCAAGATTTTTTTTTCTCTTTTTTTTAAGAATAAATTAGTTCTTATTTATTTGTATTTGGTTAGGCTTGAAAACTGGATCTTATCAAGTCACAATAATTAGTAGGTGAATTTTTGAACAATGATCCCCCCCCCCCCCCCAATTAAAAAGAATTCCACCCAGTGCAGGAAAAGGAGATAATCTAATGCTCATCGATAAAAACCTCTAGTCCGTCCTTTAATATGATGCTGAACCAAATACCAGAAAGCGTTTTCAGGAGTGATTTTTCTGCCTTTTTACGGGGTATTTGAAAACAAAAGAAAAAAATACTGTCTAATATTTTTGGCATAAGAACATTTTAAGCCAATAAAAAAATTAAGGAAGTACCATATTTAGGACAACAGATGAACTACATAAATGCGATTAGGTTATTGATGGCTGCCCTCTCATAGGTTCAAATCAAAAAGTAGTCATGTCTATTCTTTTTAGAATTCTTTATTCAGAATATTCTGGTTCATTTGTTCCAGATATACTGGCTTGGTCCCCTTGCTGGAGGATTTATTGCTGGGATTCTGTACAAGTGGGTGTTCGAAGCCCCCAAAGACGAGGATGAAAAGTTACCTCCTGATCCTCTACGTGAGGCTGATTCTGAAGAAGGGTCTTCCGAACCACCCAAGCGCCCACCTCCAAAAGTTTAACTCTGAAGCTATTTATTACTGGATTCAAAATCCTGAACTTTCGTTATTTATCTAGTTCTTTTTCAAAATTAAACTTGGACAAATGCTTTAGAATGTATTGACTCACGGATATTTTTTAGAACCTATTTTCAAAATTCCTCTGTAAGAAAAGTATTTGTGAATTAAGTGATAAAGGCATTTGGCATGATATTTTCTTCCACAGGAGACTTCAAAATTTTAAGAGTTTTGGAAAACTGTATTTAATGTATAGGGTTTGATGGTTGTGCGTTTTTAGCAAAATATTGTTGACGCGACACTTTCTAAAATGTTATACTACCTGTTATTTAAACAAATAAAAACTTAGGAAATAAATGTTTCTTTTATTACTTAATTTTTGTCTCATGTAAAGCGAAAAAATATGTGTGAAATAATTTCTTAATTTAGCAAGTTTAGCACTTTTTAAAAATTCAAATTGCAAGTAAGATTTAAATTGGTACTCATTAGTAGTAAGCAAAAATTAAAGGTAAGTTTTCGACATTAATATACTATAAACATAATCATATTATACAAAGCTTAAGTGATAAATGAAATAGTCAACTTAAAACTTTGAATAATTTAACTACACTTTTAATTTTGAGTTACCTAAATTGTAGGATTTGTTTTACACAGGCAGATATATAATTGTTTTTAGTGCCTTAAAACTAATACTTTAAGACTTAATTTAAGGGCTTTTCACTGTGTAGTTGTTCTTGTACTTAGCTGTAACTGTTGGAAGGTTAATGTATGTTGTGAGCTTAGACGATAACCCAAGTTTAATGAAATTAAAACATTTAAAAACCTTGAGTCAATTTTTATTTAACTATGGAGGGCAATTCAAATCTGAAAGAAACAAATCAATACCAAATCACGGAAAAGGGGGAAAAGCAAAACCTTTACATATAAAAGAATATACGATGATATCTGCAGTAATAGGAACTGCATAGTACATAAAAGCATACAGAAGTTGGAATGCAAGCTATACACAAAAACTATAAGTTAAAAAGCACACACAATAAAAATATATAGCCAAACTTGCATTAAAAACCAGGGAATTCAACATTTTTTCTGCAGCCAAAAAACTCTACAACTTTTAATATTTTCTATCACAGTACCAGAGAGAAAAAATATTAAAATACTTTTAGATAGTTTTTAACAGAGTAACTTCACCAGGCTTTCTCAGCAATTAGTACATACAGGAAATAAATTAGTTTCCATAAGCATTAGTTGCAAGTCCATAAATACCCATCTTAGTATAATAACAGATTTTGCCTTCGATCATTTATTGAGTTTTAACAAGGAACCATTTCAACATATGCAAAAGTGATTGGTTTTTAAGATTTTATCACATGGAAAGAATATAACAGTACTTTTTTTTTTATCTTCAAGAAAAATGACAATACACTCAAATCTGACATGCAAAGTAAATCACATTCATAGCGTTTATTTTAGTGTTAATGTTGACAATGGATTTTAATTAATAGTAACCAGTCATTAATAAATAATTGTAACCAGTTTCTATTAACAGCCGAATTTGACACTGTAGTATTTATATTATACAAGACATTTAAAGAAATATAAAATCAACGAAATATCAAATTGGAATTTACCTTTCCTTAAAAGCTCAAGTATGCCAATTGACCTACAAAAACATACATGAAGAGCATTTATACTTTAAAGTAACATAAATTAATGAATTTTAATTTGAACTTATTTATTATGTGATTTTGATGGCGGTAAACATAAAACATTTCGTATGAACTTATTTAGAAAAATATTAATTAAAAGCCAAATTCAATTAAGCATTGCTTGATTTCATTAACTAGTGAAAAAGGACCTGCACTTTTGGCCAACCCTATTCCAAAGCAAGCTGTGTATACAATTTTAGCAACCAAGGGAAATTATATACAAGAAGACTTTCCAAGCGTGAAAGGAAGACTTAACAATATTCATGTAATAAGTTATGAAAAACACAAGTGAGTTAATGCAAAATAAATATGTAATCATTTAGCAAAAGAGAGCCAAGAAATTTCATACTTGGTTAAGAAACAAAAATGTATATATTTTATTTTTATGTGCAAATAATTTTTTTTATCAATAGTTTTCGGGCAAAAAATATATACAACACTTTAAAATAGTTATTTTGAACATTAAAAAATGGTGAATGTATTTTCAGTAACATTTTTAAGATGTTTATAATAAAAAAACTGAAGGGAAAAATACCAAAAACTACACATAATTAGAAAAGAAGTTACAAGGAATCATCAGTTTACAACTATAAAGTTTATTGAAATATTCAAATGAAGCAAACCTATAATACTGATATAAAGTATCATACAGGGTTCCCACTTTAAACCAAAAGAAAAATTCAATAACTAGTAGAATATTATAGTTTATCATTGAAATATAAGGTCACCAGGTATTGCAAATTTACAAAGGATATAGATTTCAAATTAAGTTTGGACAATGATTGTATCAACAGCATAGTGGCAGTTAAAGGGATTTTTATTAAAGCAATTTTTTGTTATATACATGTTAATATTATTGCAATGGCAATTTTAAGAGCCATTTCATAATGGGTTGTTTCACGGAAGATCTGGCAATAGATATACCGTCTTGTTTTCCCTAATCTCTAAATGTCTCTGCTCTCTATTTACTTTTGTTTTGTTTAGTTGGTTGGTAGAAATAATCAGGTTTGTGTGCTGACCAAGCACAATAACCTGAATATAGGTCTACCAACCAACTTAACCAAAACAAAAGTAATTAGAGAGTAGGGAAAACAACACCGTGTAGCTATTGCCAGATCCTCCGTGAAACAATCCCACTAAGATTAAGTGGTCTTTTTTAAGTCTGTAGAACCCTGACATTAAAAAATAAAATATTAAAAAATTACATCATAATCAACTTACAAGCACCAAAAATGCACTTAGTATTTTCGTTAAAAAGTCAAATTTGAATTTCCTAACACATTACATTACTCTCACACAATATTTGAACTAATTTTAATATTTGTTTGTGGTAGTAATTCAGTGTGGCTATGTTAAACAATAAAAAATAAATTTGTCAAATAACACACAAGGCTTATCCTTTCAGAAATACCGGTGTATTAGTTCAAAATTTATTAGGAAAATATACTAGATCATACTTAGGTTGTAGGTTTGTTTATTTTAATGAATCAGAACATTTCTTTCAAACTTGTACAGCATGTAAGTTTAGGTAGTTTCTTTTGCAAATTATACTAGATATGTAACATAGGTAAGAAAGCTTCTTAATATAATAAATATTTCAAAAGATTGCAACAGTCAGATATAGCATCAAACTTTCAATCAATTACTTTCAAAAACAGAAGGTTTAACCAGCTCGCCAAGAAGAAACAATTCATTTTAAAACTTCTAACTGAAAAGGTCCAATCTCCAACGGAGTTGACAGGGGATATTCCGCTAGACACTCCAAGTTACACTAAGAACAAACATCAAGATTCATCAAAGGAAACTCTCCTATCAACTCCCTTGAACACATTTGCCATTTCAACGACTTAAGTACAGATTAATTCTTTAGTACGATGCAGGTATTGTATTTAAGGCAATAATCCATTTTGGTGCTCGAGAATAAGAAACTAGTTTGCTGCCGATTCCTAAAAGTCCAGATCCAGAACATAGGCATGAACTCTTATTTTTGAACCTGTATAGCTCTGGCTGCGAGTTGCAATGGGACTAAAGGCCTTCGAAAGTTCTTTGGGCCATCGTCAAATTGCAGAGATTGAGAGTTTTTTTGGGGGGCCTTTTCCTTGAAGAGTTTTCTTTCCCCGGAGAGAATTTTTTTTTTACACATTTGTTGAAAGACTGAACGCAGGTTTGTCCAGCTGATAAGGGCGGCAGCCGAAGGGCAGCTGCAACCCCAGAAAAAGCCTGAAATTAGAGATGTACAAATGTATAGAATTATATTAAAAACTTATTAATAAGTATTGGAGATACCCAAATTTTTGGATTGAAACCTACAACAGACTCTAATGTTATTGATACTCAAATTTAGGTTTTCAAGATGCTCAACTTGGATAACAAAACATATAGAAGCTATTATTACCTTGCACTTTAACCTCCTCGCCCCAGAGGTACACATGCGAGAACTTTTGTAGAATTTACTTCGCTTTACTTATTTTTCTTAATACTAACTTTTTTATTACCAAATAAGAATTTCAAGCTCTCCAAATATACCAATACCAAAAACAGCCTATTTATTATTTGCATTGAAAAAATGACTTACCAAAATCAAGCAGATTTTGGAAGCCTTGCAAAATACTTTTCAGCAGTTTATTAAGGCTTTTTCCCATTAAAACAAAAGTCAGAAAGGACTTAAATACAAAAAATGACAGTTTCTTCTATCATAAAACACACAACATGCATATTTTTATTGTTCAAAACCTCAAATTCCACTGAAATGTTAAGCACTGTTTTTTTCCAAAATTGCATACAAACATACTTCTAAATGTATAATTGTTGGAAAAATATCTTTAGATATCCTAATTTTTTGGCTATATCCATATCATGTTAAAAAGTTTGTTAAATTAACTCTGGGCTCTTCAAAATTACTTTCACTATTACTTTCTGTTTGCTCTTTAAAAAGCAAACAGAGTAATAGTGCTGAGTATTGGAGATTAATGTTAAAAGCAATATGCCTTTATATTGCAGAGATAATTAGTAGTATTAAATACTTTTGCAACATTTTTTTTACTAAAAAGAAGGAAGTTTAATAATTTAGTTACTTACAAAAAACCTAGAGGCATAACATTCTTTTGTCAGTTGTGGATTTTAATCGCTTTTTCCAAATAGTTATATCTTGATCGCTTGGGAGCTTTGTTTATGTGTTCCAAGCCAAGCCAAGGTCTAGGTTGGACTGCACCACCTAAATTATCGAGCACAATAATTAGAAGGGATGAATAAATAAAAAAGCAAGTTAAATAAAGATAAAACATCAACAAAGAAGAAACCATTTTTATATAATTGAAGAGCTTAATAGAAAGAACCAGCAAAAAGGTTATAACATGAAAATGAGATTTTAAGTTTAATTTTCACTTAGATTCATTAAAAAATATACTTGCAAAAGGTAAAAAAAAATACTTAATTTGAAGTTATGAAAAAATCTAAACTTGTTATCAGGTGTCCCCATTTGGGGCATCTTTTAAAACCTCCCCACAAACAATTAACATGTTAATTAGTTCTGAAGTTGACCTGGTCCGATGGCAGAAGATCCAACTATTAATTTTCAGCTTTTGATTACAGGTATCAGTAACTTATTTCGATAAAAAATGATGTTGAACGAGAGTCAATACGACATTAAAGTTTAAAAAAAAATTCAAAGTTTTAGATAATTTTCAAGGCTAATTTCTGATTAAACACAATGTTAGAATAATCTGTTAACTACAAATATGATACAGCCTTTTTTGTTGCATATATAGCACACACAAAAAATGTGTACTTTTAGAGTTTAAGGCATGTCCTTAAGTAACTATTAAACATAATTTTTAAACAAATTTCTTTGAAAAACACTTTTTTTAGCATATTTGTATGAGACGTATGTTTAGATTAAGAATATACATGTAGGATTTTACTCGGGTCTTAAGAGGTTAAGGGATTGAATAACATGTTCTTTAACACAATTTTTTTTTTTCAAAACTGCTGCTGAGCATGTTCCTTCATTAAGCTCTTAAATTATAAAACAATATTAATAACATAGATACTTGTACTTAAACTTGGATATATTTAATAACCACATTTAACAAACGATTAAAATCAATGGTAAAATATCTTAACAAGATTATTGCCAAGTTAAAAACCAAAGCCATATATTCTTTAGTTGTTAACTGGAAATATATAAATTCACATATTATTTTAACAGCATCAGTAAAAAAGTTACCAGATTGTGGATGTGGTACAAAATCTGGCAAGTTGATACAGTATTCCATCTCATCATTGATAGGTTGCTGACGGCCCATGACGATAATGGCGAATTTATACTGCAATATAATAGTTATTTAAGCAACTAGTGCCAAAAATAATACTTTATTAAGCCAGTGGCTTTCATTTCACGAGACCGTAGGTCTCGAGAAATAAAAGCCACTCTTGTCATTAAGATAACATTTTTTTCGTCATTTTTTTACCAGACCGTAGGTCTCGTGAAATAATGACAAGAGCTCAATAAAGTATTATTTGGCACGTGCTTGCTTACAATATTTTTATTATAACGTGCAAAAAAGTACTTCTACCAATGAGTGATTTTCATGGCATCATTTAGTTTCCATGGCGATATTCGAAAATGCAAAGTAATAAAAGAAAATCTGTAAAATAATTTTCTATTTTGAATCAAAATAGTATTTGTAGTACTTGTAGTTTCCATGGAGATAATTAGAAAATGCAAAAGTAATGAACCAATAGAAATAAGCGAGTTTCATGACATCATTTAGTTTCCATGGAGATATTCATAACATCATTTTGTTTTTCCACCAATCAGATACTCTTATTTACTTTCTAGTGCCGAAAGTACTACTTTGCTCACTGTCTGGGACGCAAGCACGTAAAGTGTAATTTTCGCAACGATTTATGAATGAATACGATATAAAAAGCAAACTCTTTTGCAAGTTGTTATAAAAACATCATTTTTCAATTGTAGCAGTAAAAAATCAATTATCTGGCATACAAATGGTAAGATCAATTAAAATGGAAAGTGGCAAATGAAATGTAGATGCTATTTTTAGCACCAGATAATATTTTAATTACAAGTGAAATGTGTAGCCAATTCTAATGAGTTACAATCAAAACTATTTATTAACCTATTGAATGTTAGAACAATCCTTCTAAGCAATAATCCTAAATTTTAAAATTAATTAATTTGTATTAAGATAATTTTTTTTCATTTGGAAATGATTGTGGTTTTTTTTTTAAATTCATAAATAAATATAATCCAGATTTTCAAGAAAAATATGCTATTTGAGAGAAAACAAACTCTTCTTTAAAAAATGTTCAGTTAAATTAACAAATGCTTTTTCTCTAGAAAGTATACATTACAGTAATAAAAACTATTATGTTAAGTTTCAGGATCCTACATATTACTGACTTTATTTTTGGTTCTTATTTGTCTCAAATCCTGACAAATGATTAAAATTAAAAAGCCAAGTAAGAAGAAAATTTACCCTTTCAAATTCTTTATCTGGCACATCAAGTCTTTTCTGTATTCTTTCTTTAACTTTAAGAAAAGGCTCTTTCTGCAAAACAAAGTACACAAAGTTTAAAAAATAATAAATTGGAATTATTACATGAATAAGTTTAAACTAATAGATAAAAAATTACTCACTTGTTTGATTTTCAGAAGGAATGGTACCCCAAATGTGGAAAATACCTCCTAAAAATCAAAAATTAACATTTCATTCATTTAGTTCTATTTGACAGACATTATAACAAGGACACATGTTTATTTTAATAAAGCGTTCATACAGCATTTTCAGAAAAATCTCTAAGGGATAAAAGTCGGCCAACACCATTTTCGTTCACATGAGTTTTATGGAATTTTAATGGCATATTTTTTGAGTGAAATTAGTCATGAGTTATTAAGCGGATAATCGGAATCTACTGATTCTAATATACAGGAAAAAGGTATCAGTCTGTCATTTGTGGGAAAAATGCAAATATCACAATCAGACTAAGATTTTATTTTTGTATTAGAAGACAAACACTCGCTCGAAAACCATCCACAGGGATATCACTATTTGGAAAAAAAACAAGGACTATTTAAGGACTTTTCAAGAATATATTTCTCCATTTTCAAGGAGTGCATATTCAAACATGCACATAAATTCCACTATAGTTTTTAAAAATTAATTTTAAAAAAATAGCTTTCCAACTTTCAAATGAACTTAAATATGTGTTATGAAATTACCATTTAGTCACTGAAAAGATCAGTGAAGAATAGTAACAGAAAAGTAATGAAAATTTTTGTTACCAATAAAAGTAACCGAGTTACAATGAGTTACTTTAAAAAAAAATTAACAGCATTACTTGCCGTTACTGAAAAAAAGTAACTAATGCAAGTAACAAGCTACAAAACGGTCACTTCAAGAAAAATTCATCGGCCCTAAAAATTAAGGACTTTTCAAGGTTGAAATTGTTTTTCAAGCATTTTTAAGACCATGAAAATCAATGTTTTTTTCAAGCACTTCTCAAGAGCCGTGGCAATCCTGCATCCATGAAAACCAAATATTCAACAAAAGACCAAAACCTTTTGAAAGTGAGCAACTGGAATCAACAATTCGTCATCTGCTAGATCGATCTCATCATTCGGAATCTCCTCGATGCGCAGGGACTTGGTTCCAGCGTTGGCTAGAGAGTCCAAAGGCAGGTCCTCCCGTTGCACAGCGAATATTTTATAACTAATAATTTCTAATAACCTGAGAAGGAAAAGATTAAATTGTAGCAAGCAATTTTTAAAGTAATAGTACTTACAACAATGCAGTCAATATTATAGAAAATTAAGATTCCATTCTATATCTAAATTAGTAGCAAAATATTTTTTTTTAATGATTTATGAATTGGGTATATTTAATGTATTGTACTTACAACAAATGCAGTAAATACTGTAGTATATGCTTTTTAGAGCAAATAATTTCAAATAACATGCAAGATAAAATGTAACTACAGTGAAAACTCTACGACCGACCACCTCCATTAAACAACCACCTCGACTTACGACCAATTTTTCAAGTCACAGATTTTCTCCCCTATGTGTTCAATGTTAAAATCTACTCTGGGAGAGACCAGATCTCATTCCCCAAACGACCAGATTCAAATCCCATTTCATAAAAAAAAAATCTTTATTATGTCAATTTACACAGTAGCACAAAAGATAACAAGATAAATGGACATTAAAAATTCAGATTAAAAAAATTAAAAGAGGTGGTTGCGAAAAATCAAAAAAATTAAACAGTCAGAAATTTCTTTTTTACTTTAAAAAAGATTTCATCAGTAAATACTAGTTTGTTAAAATAAGTTAATGTAGTATTTTTTACATATTACAATTTGTTCAGAAGTAAGTTAGCATAATTTTTTGTACATTTATTTGCGAATTAATAAATAAATGTAACGTTGAATGTATTTTTATAATTTTTTAATGGTTAATAATGTGTTGTAAAATGCAAAAAGGGAATAAGCTAGAATATTGAAATATCACTTTAGGAGCGACCAACCTCCATTTCGACCGATTTATGAGGGAAGGGGAGGCTGGTTGCCCTTAGAGGTTTCACTGTATTTACATAATTAATTTTTTTAATGCAAATGCCTACAAAAAATATAGAAGCATATCTGAATTGCAGCAAATAATTAAAAAAAAATCAAAATTTTACACAATATGTCATGAAATCATAAATAAAACTGATATCCAGATTACACTGGGAAAATTATGAAAATATTTTACATAATAACTGCATAGGTTACGCAGACACATATTACTGAATTACCTAAGTCTACCAGAGCCATTTTCAGAAAGTTCTACTTGTTTCTTGGCCTCTTCTAATAGATCTGCTACAACACCACTTTTACTTGGATAAAGTACGAGCTCTTTCTAAAGTTAAGTAAAGATAAGAAAACAATTATCGAAGGGCTTAAAGTAATTTCAACAAATGCATAAATCTTTAATACAGTTTTAATTAGATATACGTTTAGTTAGAAAAACTAGCAAAGAATTCTGTACAACCAGGTATGTAAAAAGATTACATTTCCTTTTCAAGAATAGCAAAATAACCTTGGTTTGTACATTCATTTTGATGTTTATTAAAATGGTGTAAATTAAATCAATGTCAATTAATTTTTAATAACCATTAGAACCATTCTTTTAAATGCTTATAACTGATATAATATTTCAAAATTGAAATAGACTGTGTATTATACACAAATATCATATTGTACTGTTGGCTTAAAGCTAGAACTATGATTTCCTAACTAATCAAAAATACAAGTAAAAAATATAATGAATATGATAATAGAAAGACATAGAACAAACCTCTTCTTTCAACTTGCTATTAACCCATGTGCATTTGAACTGTTTCTTGTTTTCTAGCTCACTCACTTTAATATTAAGCTGAAAAGAAATTGAAATTTTTTTTAATACAAAAAAAAGTGGTAAAAACAAATTTTTATGTAATGATAAAAAAATATACCCACTTCAAGGATAATGTTACAGATCCGAAGTTACTATAGGACTTATCATTTGTGAAGAAAGTTTAATTCAGAAGTTCACGTCAGCATAAAATTAATTAAATTTTACTGAAACTTATCTATTAAATTACATGAAAAGTTTACAAATGTGGTTAAATTTATTGAAACAAAAACCAGCCTCCATGCATGTCTGCTGCAATATTTTAAAATTTAAAAAATGCAATTATATTGTCAGATTCACACTCGGATCACAGTTAAGCAATTATGTGAACAAAAACAGATCAAATTACTCATTAAATGTTAAAAATAATAATTAAATCAATTATATACTACAGAGTTGACGGAGGCCCTATGCTCCAGTGATGGAGTGACAGAGGGCTAAGTAAGTAAGTATACTACAGAGTGAGGCAAATAAAAGTGGCCCCAACGTGGAGATAAGAATTTGACAGAAATGTTGCAAAGTCAAAAACAAAACCAATACAAAAACAGGTTTGCTAACTGAAGCTATTGGTCGCTTCAATGTTAAGCCCAAACAAACGCTTGGTGACTTATTTGCCGGCAATTAAAATATGGTGCGAGAAACTAGTTGAAATGAAATATAAACAAGGTTTGTAGGGCTGACCAAGAAAAGTTCCCACTAGTGATTATTTCGACGTTATTTATCCTAGAGAATCGGACCTTTTTGCTAAAACAAAACATTCTAAATTGATTGCAAGACATAAAATTTGCATTATGAGATGTTTTTATACAATAAAAACTAAGATCTGAACTTGCTACTAGTCTATGAGTAGCTCTAATGTGAAGCTAATCCGATCCAACCAATGCAAAAAAAGGTTTCGGGCGGCTTCGAGAATTTTTCTCGCCAATCATTTAAACCTATTCCTATTTCTAGACTGGGGCCACTTTTATTTGCCTCACCTTGTATTTAATAAATGGAAATTTAGATTTTAAATATTTTTTTATAATTTAAATAATTTTCAACCATCAAGCTTTAAACACAGTGCAGCAGTAAAGAAGCATACTATCATGGTTCATACTCCAATTTTATAAAAAAAAATAAGTACTTTTTAAGGACCTCAATAAAAAAGTTTTAGAGCAATCGGAAGCTTAAATTTCCTGTACAGTTAAGATAATGAAAAAAAAATTCGAGAACATACAAAAAAAAAATAATAATAATGTCTTACTAAGAAAAATGTGGTAACAGAAAAAAAAAGAAATTTGTGCTTTATATTATTTATCAACAACAGGTGGAGAACTAAAATTCAAAACCTATAAAATACTGAATTAAAAAGCATGCAGGGGAAATTTCAGTTATATATAGACAATATTCAATAGTGGTCTTATTAAGAAATAAAACTTACAAAAGTTATTAAAATAAAATTTAACAAAAATATAACCAACATATTAATTAAATAGTAGTGGCTTGAAATTTTTTATTTTTTATTTTTGGGAATCCGAAAGTCGCAAAACTCCGGCGATCCAGAAGTCGCAAAACTCCGGCTAACCAGAAGTCGCAAAACTCCGGCTAACCAGAAGTCGCAAAACTCCGGCGATCCAGAAGTCGCAAAACTCCGGCGATCCAGAAGTCGCAAAACTCCGGCGATCCAGAAGTCGCAAAACTCCAGCAATCCGGAAGTCGCAAAACTCCAGCGATCCGGAAGTCGCAAAACTCCAGCGATCCGGAAGTCGCAAAACTCCAGCAATCCGGAAGTCGCAAAACTCCGGCGATCCGAAAGGCGTGATACTCCGGCGACCCAAAAGTCACGAAAGTCCGCCGACCCGAAAGTCGCGAAACTCCGATGATCCTAAAGTCGCGAAACTCCGATGATCCTAAAGTCGCGAAACAACGGCAATCCTAAAGTCGCAAAACAACGGCAATCCTAAAGTCGCAAAACTCCGGCGATCCGAAAGTCGGCAAATTGCGAACCCTGCTGTAAGCAGTAACGAGAAATGACAAATAAAAACAAAAAAAAGGCAAATAAAAACAAAAATCATCCTTCCCATACAACTTTTAAAGATATTCACTTCCCCTCGCTTAAAAGCGTAATTTTATAATGATAATTTCACACTTTCCTAAGAATGATCACGAAAAAAGGCGTCCACATTTTTGCCTTTTGATAGCTGAACGTTCTTTGTTTGTAAACAGAAGAGAGTAGAGTTGAGTTGTTTCGCCATGAAGTTGCTTGCAGAGAAGGTGGTGGTTTGGTTTAGTTAGTTTACCCAGCAGAGCATCAGAGCTACAAAGCGAGCTACTAAGCCGCATGAAAAAAATTAATTACGAAATATTTGACGAAAATTCCAAAGTTTCTAGGAAAAAATAAGAACCTATTAAGGACTTTGGTTTAAAAATTAAAAATAAGAATAAAGTAAAAAAATAAGTACTTTTTAAGCACTTTTTAAGGGCCTTATAAACGAATGTAAAAAATAAGTACTTTCTAAGGTTTTTAAGCACCGTACGAACTATGACTATCATCCGAGGTTAATTTTTGGAGCTAACTAAAATTTTAGAAATAACTGTTCGCAACAAACAATTGAAACATGAAGACAGGATTTTCGAAAAAAATATCAAACTTAATGGCTTGAGTGTAACCGTTATCTTTTGAACAATATAAATCTCCTGTTCACAAAACATATTGGAAAGAAACAATTCGGGAGCAAACTTTACCTGTTGATAATAAATTTTCTTGGGTTGTCTAGCTTTAATAGGCATCAGTAGTTCTTTTAAAGTTCCTTCATATGTACATCTTAAGGCAGCTCCAGGTCCATCCCTGTAACTTATGGGAACAAAAATTACACAACAATTTCCAGTTAATCATGTAATTTCACT
Source organism: Hylyphantes graminicola (assembly GCA_023701765.1). Lineage (NCBI taxonomy): Eukaryota > Metazoa > Arthropoda > Arachnida > Araneae > Linyphiidae > Hylyphantes > Hylyphantes graminicola. The sequence continues at coordinate 35,852,860 of CM043112.1, forward strand.
AGGGTTGTGATAAAAAGGCAACATCACTACCTGTCTAATATTGCTTTCTGCTTAACAGGTTACAAGTGCATATTAGCATGCTTTATATTTCGCAACAAGATGAAAATGTAAGATATAAATAAGACATGCCAATTTTTATAACCTGCTGTTACTTTATAAACTATTAAATTATTTATAAATATAAATTAAATAATAATTATTTTTAGTTAGAAAACTTAACATAATATTTTCCGAATGGAAAGACAGAGGTTTATTAATGTGTTTATGTTATCAAATTTAACATTGTTTTTTTTAAACATATAATGGTTATTATTTTTCTTTAAAAGTTCTAAACAATGTATCTAAATAATACTTTATAAAACTTCATATAGATGTCTTTCAATACGATTGAGAAAACTTACTTTTAAAATTCTTAATCATATTAATTAACTTAAAACCACAGTATTAAAAAAATATTAGTCAAACTTATTATTGCTATAATTTTAACTATATTCGAATATTTTAATTGTGACCAATTTTGAAGAAGTTATCAAAAAATATTTACTTTGTAGTTTTGAAAAACTGTAATAAATAGGGGTCTGTATTTAACCTCTGAGAAACAGCATTTGCCATCTAAAAAAAATATGCATATAAATTACCTGGTCTAATAAACAATAACGTTAATTACAATTTCTGAAATGAAAAAACTAAATTTTACAAAACTAGTAAGTACAAAGTCATGTTCAAGTCAAACTAATTAAATAAGAATTTCGAACTAAAAATTTATATTTGTTGTAATTTGTAAAGATCCAAGTGTACAAAACTTACTTGATCATAATTCATTTTTAAAGACAACTCTATTGTAAATCCTGGATCAGTAGGAATAGTTTTATCACAGAAAGTTACATCAACTCTATGAAAAAGATCACTGGAAAAAGAAAAAAAAACGTAAGAAAACCAAGAACTTCAATTTTTCCAAAACATTAACTTCTTAAAATTAAAGACGTTTTTTAAAAGAATGTACAGTAAACTCCCGATTATCTGCGGGTGGATTATCCGCTTTGCGGATTAACCGCGGTCCACTATTCACCCCACCCTCCCCTCTCCCATTTTTCAACTCAAATACAAAAATAAAAAACGCGATAAATGAATTTTATTTGTTTCAAAACTTTTTGAAAGAATGTATTCCAAGAACAAGGAATTTCTTTCTAGAACGAGGAGTACATTCAAAGGACGACAAATACATTTAGCAAGAACAACAAATGCATTAAAATAAGTATGACTATAGGAAACCTGGTGTTTAGCCAGGTGCACATCACAAACAGGTTTTTTTGTCAAAAGCGTCACTTGTAAACTAAACTGCCCGCTATAATTGAATTGCTTTATGTGATTTTGATACTAGCGAAATGCCTAAGAAACTAGAAAAAAAGTTGTCTTGACAATTCAAGACAAAACTACAACTCATTAAAAAGATGGAAAACGGATCCTTTGAAAATCAAATGTGCTTGCAGTGTGGCATGGCAGAAACGATAGTAATAGGCATTTTGAAGTAAGTAAGCGATTACTGTAACTTACTATAATAAAACCCAGAAGAGAAATTTTGTTTATAGGCATTTTCTTCATTTTTGCGGATTATCCGCAAATTCGCTTATCCGCGGAAGTCGCGCCACCCAATTCCGCGGCTAATCGAGAGTTTACTGTATGAGCAACTAAACAAAGGGGCAAATTATTGTGTTCAATAACAATCCTAATAAAAGGTTCAAATATTTAATTTTTATTTTATTCTTAAATTTGTAATTAAACTTATATGATTATTATTTTTCTTTATAAAATAGTAATTAATAACTAAAAATGCAAGGTTTTTTAAGGTTTCAGGAAAGCTACATTTCAAATTAAGGACAGTATGCCCAAAATAGTTGGAAGTTGTACCGAAAATATTCTTTTGCAGTTGGCAGCTCACAATCCGCAAAATTTACATCAGCTCTTTGGAACACAATTATATCACCGTCCATCAACTCATCGAGAACCTTCTCTAGTGGAAGGTCAATGTTTTCAATGCGCTCAACCACATTGGGCTTCACTTCCTGAAAGAAATACGGTCAAATGTGGTTAAAACGACAACTTGTTTATTATGCCGTATACCAATATCTATAATCCGTATACTAATATCTATAACATAATGATAAAAAGATGGCATTGGGTTGGTTATATGCAAAGAAGGAGCCCTGATTGTAACAAATGGGTCGCTTTAACTTGGTCTCCTGACAGCAAAGATGAAAAATTTATGCAACAAAAGTTGTTAGGTAACAAAAAAGAAAAAGCAGCTGGAATGAAAATATACAACTGCAAACTTTACAGCACATCATCATATAACAAACCAGCAGTATGGTCCCGTCTTGCTGGGTACCTGCTAACATCGTATTGTTTTCTTTTATAGGCATGCCTACTTATGAAAATAAATTCAAAATCTAAACCCGTTAATTGAATTCGTGTTGTTGCTTGCGCGCATAAGAAAAGCGAACTGTAATAGAGGATGACGTCAAGCCCCCATTTTGGCCCGGTCCATCCGTTTTCAAGCCCTGTTATGGTCCCACACTCCCACGTGGAAGACGTTTTTTGAAACTAATTATATTAATTAAAATTCATAATCAAATATGAAAAAAACTAAGCCTCAGGTGCACACATAGGTATTAAAAGGAATCTGCAATAAAAAATTTGAATTTTTTAGCAGTCTAAGTAGGTCTTTCACGATCCAGACACACAGACTCTTTCGTTTATTATTATAGAAGTTTTTTAATTGGATAAATGAATTTTTTAATTTTCTTACTTCAAATAGCATCAGTTCTGTGTCTTCTTCAAAGCCAGCTCTTTCATTTAAAAGGGGAAGTAAGCTTCCTAAAACATTCAATCCATTGTAAAATACATTTGATAACGATAGGAGCAAAGAGAAATTTTAATGCATTAAATGAGTTTTGTAACATTTAAGATTCAATATTACAAACATTTTTTTAATTTTAAGAAAGTTACAAAAAGCTAAGAAAAACAATTTGTAACTTACTAGCTTTGGCATTAATAGACACATAAGTATGACCACAATAGGACATTCGTTTATTTTTTGGATCATAAAATTTGAAAAAGAGAAGAACATCACCTAAAATTACATAAATGTATATTAATGAATGAAAATACAAAACAAGTTCACAATTAATTTAAAAATACAACCAATCAACAAAGTCAATCCAAAAAATAGTAATAAATTTTTTTTATTAAATTTAATTTTAAAATAATTTTTCATTGAGACGTTTTTCTTAAATCTAATTTCAAAGCAAATATTTTTAAAATCATGTTTCAATTAAATGTATTGGTATTTCCGGAAAACATTAATTTGCAAAAAGTGTCCAAATAACACAAAATGTGTTAATATTTCACCTCAATATTATTTCAGATATTTTCAGCTAATGAAACCACTGTTTTTTTAAATTTTTTGATTGTGCAAATGTAGAAATTTTAAGCACAACTAAAAAGTTATAATACAATTAAAAGTTTTAACCTCTTATTCAGATTTAAAAATGACTGATTAATTTATCACAACTGAATCCATTACCATTAAAATAAGGTTATCGGAATTCTAAAAATGAAGAATACAGGGGAAGAACTTCTTTATTGCATAGGAATCAGTCTGCATCAGGCCTATTTGGCAACAATAGCGAGTAATGGCCTAAATTGGTGCGAGAAAACCAGTTTCTTAGTTCTTTTAGGGTAACCCTGATTAACGCCAGACCCGAGTTCCATGTTTGAACCATGGGAGAAAACTGTTTTCTGTCGCCAACCTCAGCCAAGCAAATCTGATTATGAAATGATTCCTGTGCAAGGGGTTCGTTCCCTGGACTCTTCAAATATTTTAGGTAAAACTTACTATCTTTATCAAATTCTTGTAAGTGTTGCATTCCAGAGTCGGGTTCAACAGTTTCTAAAAATACCATCCATGGGCTAGCACTGTCAGCTATATCTATAATCTGAAGAGTGGAGAAAAACTACAGTCAAACTATGTTACAATGACCTTGGTTATAACGTCACCAATATTTGGTCCCTTAAACTGCCCATAGATATTCATGTTATAATACTTTGCTTAAAAATTATATTCTGTAGTAGATATTGTAAGTGGCTCTTCTATGCCTTAAATTTTTTAATTTGGATAAAATTGTTAAATTTATAAATTTTTCAAAATTATGTGTGTTTCTTGAAAACCTGATAAGCGACGGTTTTATAAGTTGATATCCCTTAGAGGGTATGAAATCCAAAATGCTTTCTTATAGAAAGAAAAAAATATTATGCAAAAAAAAATTGTGACAAATGACCAATAACTTCGTAAAATGTTTTTTGTTCGAACTGGCAAACTAATGAAGGCACAAGACAAAGTATAAAATACTTACATTCTTATTAGAATCTGTATCTAAGTCTACTGCTACTGGCCGACACGTCTGATTGGTTCTGTAAATTAACGGCCACGGTCGCATCATCTCCAAAGGATATTTCTAGAAATAGAAACTGCTATGTAAAAAAAATCTCTACCATAACTTCCTGAAACCCCGGCAAAATCCTAAATCCTCACATAAACATTTCCCAAACAAATATATATTAAACAATAGGTTTTGCAAGTAACTTTGAAATAATGTTAAAATAAGGTTTAATTCCATGAGTGGAATTAATGTCACACTAGAGGGCTCTGCAAAACAGTAATTTAGAAACACAGTCAAGCAACAAGAAGACGCCTGAATATGCATACAAAGGAACTTATAAGTATGTGGCAACAGGACTATGGGACACATTTAATGTGCAATCCCCACTCTACAGGAGATATTATTTGTTGAACTTATTGGTTACATGCCAATTTCATGACATTTGTGCTCTTCAGCCCTAAAAATACACATTTGTTTTTGGTAGTAGTATTATGAATGAAGAAACAAGCTATTTTTTGCAATTTATAGTAATTGACCTATGTTCAACTTCTTTTTTTCAGAAATAAATTGATTCCAGCAATCAAAGGCAAAATAGTAAGTTTTAGATCTCCTATCAAACCATTCCAGTGCTTAAAGTTTAAACTAATTTGTGTAGTTCGAAGAACGGTCGTTAACACGAAACGGTACAGAAAAGAGGGAAAATGAACGTCATTGCAGTAGTATATAATATAATCAAAAAGATTTTAACATTTAATCACAAGAACATTGGTGAACTCACCATTTGTTCAGAAACCAGCTCCATGAAATCCCTTAGAGTAGATTGTCTTCTCACTTTGAAAGTTCTAACAAAATGGATATCAATTTATTTTATTTACACTTCTGCACAATCAAAAATAAAAATGATTAAATTAAAAAAAAAAAAATTGTACATATAAACTATTTTGCTACATCTCCCAGTACACTGATTAATTTTTAAAATAAATTACTGCATTATAAATGCTTTATATCAAAAAGCTAAAAAATATTTAAGCAAACCAAGTTCAGAAAAATAATGCATCATATGCATTGAAGTTTTCTTTAAAGAATTTTTCGATGATTTTTTTCTATGTTAATCTTGTATTGCAATTTCATTATTTCAGAATAACCAGTACTCTTGCCTTAAAAACACTAGTTAAACCAAAATTTCAGAAAGTCTCACCAACAACAAAAAAAATTCAAAATTAGCTTAAAATTAAGGCTTTAGCTCCTCTAAAATCCTTTTGACCACGGGAATTTTCAGTAACTGTATTATAATCGCTCAACTTCAATTTTTCTAAGACTGGAAATAGCAGAATTGGGGTTATCGTAACACGACAAAGCTCCAGCGATCTGAAAATTGAAACTTAAGGAATCGTTAAAGCCCTTATACAATGTTTAAAAAGCTCTTTCTGTACATACAATACATCGACTCTCACAATTTTTGGTCGTGTTAAAAATCATAACAAAATTTACCCAATGTTCAAATTCACAGCTATTAGTGATTTTTTTATAGCAGGGCTATAAAAAATCAGCTATTTTAATCACATCAGTTTTGTATAAAGAAAGAAATATTCAAAGCTTTTTTAAAAAAAAAACCAACAGGTTAGCATACCTGAAGTTAACCTTGTCAGGATCGTATAAATCTGTTCCCTGGTGTCCAGCAAAGCTGTCGGAGGTTACAATATTGATAGTCATGTATAGGTGGGCCTCATTCCTTTCCTTTCTGCGTAGTGTTTCCTGTCGCCTTAAAAAAAATAAATATAGCATTTTAGGTTAGGTTAGGCTTGTATTATCGGCGCACTAGAGCTACACGAGGGCTATTGGCGAAGGGCGTCATATGCAGCGTTATGAATTTGAAGGATATTTAACGCGCACTCCCTTACACAGAGTATTATTCATCAAACATTTTTGGCTGCATATTTATAGTTCGGCAGTTATTTTGGCGAATCCGGGACCCAAACCCGGGACCTTGCCTAACCGACTAGGCTCCCCAGCCCTATAACATTATAGAAATTTTGAAATACATATGTAAAGGGATAAGTAAAGCCCAGTGGCTAGTGGTAATGCTTTGGATTCGTTGATGATGACTCATCCTTTAAGTGGGTCTATAAAATGGGGACCAAGCATGCTTGGGAACTAAACACTGAGGGTCCGCGTGAGGATCCCACCTTACCAGGAAATCCGCCTAACACCCAAGAGCCCTAGGTCATGTAAGTTGAAATAGACACTGCAGGCCTTGTCGCACTGATGGGCTGTTGCGCCAAGGAGTCGAGTTTTTTTAATACACATAAGTGAAGAGTTTAGTGAAAAAATGTGCTAAATGACCTTTTTGAAATAAAAAACACAATTTTCTTGTTTTCATTGATGTTACTTAGGGGAAAAAATGGGACCACCAGCCTTAAAATCATAAACATTCTGATGTCAACAGATGTTTTTCAAAAAATGATTCCTGTATCTAAACTCGAATATTAAATAGTAATCCATCTCATCAGTATTTAAAAGATTACTCGTGGACTGGGGATCATTTAAAGCGCACCTTGAGGGGTGGTCGAGCCCCAATCAGCAGCTTTTTCGGGCTTACACTAATCCAGACTTAGAAGCAGAGCCTCGTTCTCTACGAGAACCAGCTAGTCTGTGGCAAAAAAAAAGCCAGTTTGACATTTTCCCTAACCTTCAAACCAAACTCGCAATTACCCTACTGTGGTAGTGAGCCCCTAATGACGGCACACTAGCAGAATTTAGCACACTGCACAATGCATTCTTAATCTTAAAAGGTAAAGTGGAGGTACAAAAAGTATGCAGTAGATTAGGAGCATTATTATCATCAAGATCTGAAGAATATGTATTTACCTTTCTTCCTGAAGTCTTTCTACTAGTTGATCGGGTATGTCTTCTTCATTCACTGGCTGTAGAACATCAACTGAAAGTAAATGAATTAATAGATTAAAATACAGGATTTGTTCAATTTTTTTTAAATAAATAAGCATTATGAAGCAATTTTTTCTAAAAATAAGAATGTTTTTTAATGGTCCAGGACAAAAAAAAATGGGTATTAAGCTAATTTTCTAATATTGTAATAATATTTTTACAATGTTTGTGTCATACCCTATATTAAACTTTACACGGGGGTCGGTTCAAAGAGATGTGCTGGAGGACCCAGGATTTGGGCATAGAGTTACTCTGACTACTCTTCATACGCATAAAAACAGGCACAGTCAAAAAGTAAAGAAGGCGAGACCTTCTTGGAATTTTAAAAAGGCAAATTGGCTTGAATTCCGAAATTTATTAGAGGACAAGCTTAGAAGAGATCTTATCTTCAAAGACAATATTTCATTGGACATGGCAAATCAAAAAATTTGTGATTTAATACTAGAGACGGCACATAATACAATTCCACGTACAAAATCAAACAAGTACAAACCGTTTTGGAATGAACAGCTAGGAATTCTGAAAAAGAAACGTGATCAAGCTAGAAACCTTGCTGAAGCAACAGGTACATCGGAGGATATTGGCACTTGGAGAACTCTAGCAAGAGATTTGAAGTCGAAGATAAACGAATCCAAACGAAATGCATGGAGTGATTTTATCTCCACTATCGACTATAGAAAAGATGGCCAAAAACTTTATAAATTTATGTCAAATCTAACAAATAAGTTCCAAGAGAAAAGAAAAGAGCCTATTTTATTTGGTGATAGGCAAATGACAACTGATAAAAAGATAGCTGAAGCATTTACTAAATTTTATGCAGATAAGCAAAAAAGAACTACTGAAATGAAGAGAGGTGAAAGAATTTTAAAAAGACTAACTGGACGCAGCTATTCGGTTGGTTAAGATATCTTTTGCATGGATTTTTCCATGAGTGAAATGAATTATGCTATCGAGAAGCAAAAAATTCGAAAGAGCCCTGGCCCTGATGGCATTCATGCAGAATTTATTAAGCATTTGGGTGTAGAGGCCTTAAATACACTTTTGACACTATACAACTTTTCCTGGAACTCTCACGTTCCAGCTGCTTGGCGAAAATCTATCATCATCCCAATAGCAAAGAAGGGTAAGCCGCTTCATTGTCCTGAAAGTTACAGACCAATATCACTAAATTCCATTATAGCCAAGATAATGGAGAGAATGGTCAATGAGAGACTAGTTTTCTACTTAGAACACTATAACCTTTTTACAAATAACCAGAGCGGGTTTAGAATACACCAGTCTACCAGCCAACAGGTCATAAGACTTTCACAGGCTATCAAGGATAGTTTGGATAGAAGTGAAACCTTAGTGGCAGTTTTTGACGACTTTAAAGCTGCATACGACCGTATTTGGAGAACTAAATTGATTTATAAGTTAAAAACACTAGGCATTGGCGATAAAATGTTCCAATGGATTAAGAGTAATATATCTCAAAGATTTTGTGCAGCTCGGTACGGAACAGAAACCTCCGGGTACAAACAATTTCACTGTGGCCTACCGCAGGGAGGTGTGACTAGTACAACTCTTTTTAATGTATATATTAATGATCTCCCTGATAAAATCAAAGAAAAAGCCAAAGACATTGAATGTGCTTTGTATGCTGATGATCTAGTATTGTGGACTTCAGCGCCTAGAAGGCATACGGAAAAAATGGTACTTAAGATCAATCAGGCTTTGGAGGCTTTGTACGAATGGTCAACTGAGAACAAAATGGAGGTAAACATTGAGAAGACTATGTACCAAACTTTTACTCTTAATCACCAATCAACCGAAATGGATTTGAAGTATAATGGTAATCGTATTCGGGAAACAGAAGAAGCCGTTTACTTAGGCGTGAAATTTGATAAAAAACTCTCTTGGCAGAGACATATAGATGATGTGATTGATAGAGCTCGAAAAAGGCTAACTGTGGTTAAAAGACTCACAGGAGTAAAATGGGGCTGTGGAAGAGAAATTTTAAATAATACTTATAATTTATATGTTAAGCCATTAATAGGCTATTGTTGCGAGGCCCTAATTACATGCAGTAAAACTTATATTTCTAAACTTGACGTCTTTCAAAATGAAGCCTTAAGACTAATCACAGGAGCTGTTAAGACCACTAAAATAAATGCAATGTTGGCCCTAACGGGAAACACACCAGTGGAAGTATTTATTCAGGAGAAAGCTTTGATACTTTATGAAAAGTTAATTAGATTACCATCAACAGATATATGGAGGACTTATGATATCACTAAACCCAGAAAATTGAAGACCCAAGATGGATTTTTACAGAAAGTTTTTAAATTGTTAATTGAATATTCTCTTCTGAATGTTCCCTTTGAAGAACTAATGAAACCAATAAATCCTGTCCATGTAAGATCTGTTATATTTGAATGTAATTTAATGAAAGCCGTGACAAAATCATTGTCACTTGAAAGTGAATTAAAAGCAGCTGCGTTAGAGACAATTTATACCAGGTATCCAAATGACAACTGGATACACATATATACTGACGGATCTAAAATGATTGACAATGTTGGCGTTGGTGTATATTCGGAATACTTTACGTTCTATTCTTCCCTTGGTCCATTCCGGACCAACTTTGATGGCGAACTGGAGGCAATTAGAATTGCAACAGAACAAATTAATGTTAGATCAGTTCAGCTAAACAACATAGTTATTTTTTCAGACTCTCTATCGGCCATCCAGGCTATTGCTGCACATAATGTAGCAGAATCAAAAATTATTGACTCCTGCAGAAGAAATATTGAAGTTCTTTCATCTAAAGGTATGACTGTGGTTCTGCAGTGGATCCCTTCGCACGTGGGAATATACGGCAATGAATGGGCTGATGCATTGGCCAAAAAAGGGACAGATATTCTGCAGTCACAAATTAATAGCGAAGTACCATTTTCATCAATTAAAAGAATTATAAAAAGTGCGGTAAAGAAAAACTATGAAAAGAAATTATTAGAAGAAATCAAGAACAAGGAATGGAAGGAAACAATCGATAAAATCCCAGACTCTCCAAGATCAATTGCAGTGGCGGCCTTTCGCTTAGAGACTGGACATGATTGCCTTGCTAAACATCTATGCAGAATCGGTGTGTATAACAGTCCTTTGTGTACTCTGTGCAATCAGAACAGTGAAATGGACAAAGGGCATCTACTAAATTGTTCTTCATTGAATGGAAAAAACTTGTACAATAGATATTGGCAGGCTAGGGAGAGGATGCAATTGACATCCTAAGACTGATTTTCTTTTATGTTTGCTTTTAGTTGCAGTGGTCTTGTATGTTTGCATTCAGTTTCGTATTAGTTTTGTATTTAGTTGCATTTGTTTTGTATTTAGTCGCATTGGTTTTGTATGTTTTCATCTGTTATTCTTTGTTTAGTTTATGTTTTTGCACCAATCCCATGCTTCGGCATGGGGGCCAATGATGTAAAATCAAGTGCTTTTGCAATAAAATAAAAAAAAAAAAAAACTTTACACACTAAGTAAAAAATACGGATGTTTTAGGGGTCTTTTAATTAAGCACTTCAAGAGTCTTTAAATCCTTACAAAAACAAAAATGCAACACTTTAAGTGCTGTAAACCCAAAATAAGAGTCATTTAAGAAAGAATAGGAACTGAATTAGATTTTCCAATACAAGTTTTCTCTCTGTGTTAATATGAGAAAATTCTGCTTTAAATCGGTCAATATTTAATAGTAAAAATATATTAAGAATCAACAGAATATTCAAATCAAGGTCTAAAAGTGGAATTTTAGAGGAATTTAAACCAGCTACACTTGTCATATAACTTTTTTTTAAAAAAATTCAATAGAGCTGCAGTAAATGCTTAGAAAATTATTTTCACATTAGATTAGCGTAGAGAGAAGACCGATTTGGAGATCCAACTTCCACTCTCATTCCCCTTAAAGACAAAGACATTAAAAATAACATGTTAATATTTAATACTTTTTGTACTCAACTACTGAAGTTTAAAAGTTTCATACAAAATGTGAAGAAATCCGCATTAAAACATACCAAAAAAGTACTGATGAAAGTGATTAATTGTTTTGTTAACAAATACATGAAAGTTTTAAATAAAAGCTGAGAAATAATAAAACTAACCTAACGCTCTGTCCTTAATGTAGACCAACATGTAGGCATTAGTGCAGTGCTTAACCGTAATGTCATCTTCGTTCCCGCCAAAGTTATGATCGACTGCTTCTTGTTTGGAGCATCGAGAGACAACATCGTCATCAAACTTACACCACTGGAAAAAATAATTGTTTGAAAAAGTGGAAAATATACACATCTATTTAAAGCATTAAGAAAAGATTCTTGTTTAAAAAAGCTATGCTTATGATATATAGTGTACGTATTGGTATTCTGAACAAAACTATAAATCAACATTATAAGTTTCAACTTGCAAACATGACTGGAACTGGTTAAAACCCCAATTACAATATAACCCAGTTATGGCTTCATTCAAGGGAATGTAATATTTATGACATTATAACCAAGTAAATGTTAACAAGATTAAATATTAAGTGTTAAAAGAAAGTGCAGCAAGTCTTAAAAAATAGGTATCATATTAATTTAAGTTATAAAATAAAATCTATTGAAATTTTTTTAACACTATGAGCTGTTAGTAGTTTAATCTCTTTCTGCAGTCAATATATTTGGAACTTATGGCATCATTGGATGAATAAAATTTAAAAAGTGAAAAAGGATTTAAAAAGAAAAACTTCTTAATAAAGGCATTTTGGATATTTAATGAACATACCTTTTTAGCGTTATAACCAAGGTTTAAAAAATTTCAATGCAAGCAAGATATATATAACATCAAGGTCTATAGGCAATTCCAGGAACCGAACATTTATGGTCGTTTAAATTACTTGAGTTGTCGTTCCAACCGAATTTATTGCATAAAAAAAATGAGAGGTTATGAAGAGCAATGGCACACCTTGCCATCTCCTTTTGGATTGATAAACACTACATAGTGCCCGCCATGGTTGTCTCCACTGTGAACCAAGACAGCATGGAGAGTGTAGACTGCCGGGTCGGAGGGTTCTTCGACTTTCAGAAACTCCTCAAGGTCGAGCTGCTCGGGGAATTCAAACCTAAAAAAGTAAAATATATATCATGACTAAGTAAATTAAATACAAGTTAAGTAAATATACCATGAATCATATAAAAACAATCATAGAAAAAATACAGGGTAAAACGGATTTTCGTTAATCTCTTCACTAATGAGTAAAATCTATCCAAATTATTCTTTAAACACATTTTTCAAGCAATTATATATTGAAAAGTATGTTTTACAAGTAATATTGGTGAATACGTTATTTTACATTTAATTTGCTGAGGGACAAATCAATTTAAAGTAATTTGAGGTTTTGAGACAGAAAAATAATTTTTTTGGGTGCTGTGAAGACATAATACAAAATGTATCACTATTCTCTATAATTAAAAGTTCACTCTAACATTGTTTATGAATTAGCTGTTTCTGTTGAAATATACAGAAATAATTGAACATATGATTTTATATTTTAAAAAAAAAAAGGTAGTATTAAGAAAATTATGAAATAAAGTTTTGAAGTGAACACAATGCAGGTTCACGTATATGCAGTACACCTCTGAAAAAAGTTCATACAAATTCATTCAAGTGAACTAAATTTAAAATTTCTTCTCTGTTCATAATTTCTGAGATTAAGAATGAAACTGTAAATGACTATACAAATATTGGATTAGAATCTGCTTTATAGATATAAAAATTTGCAATATTGAGACAAAAGTATTGAAAATGAAATAAAGTCCACAAAATTTCATATTACAGTAGGAACATTTAAACATCAATTTTACGCATGTCTTAATTTGTAGTTCTAAAAAACATTTTTTACACATAAAATAAATTCCTCTATAAAAAATAAAACACTTCATCAAACAATAGCTAAACTAACCTGTCATTTATCTTGATATTCTGATCTGTCATAGGGTCATACTGGAACCGGAGTAGGTGTAGATGTAGAACAGGGGGTAGGGAAGAGAAGAAAATGCCTTTCTCGGCTTCTTGCAAACCATATTCACCGGCATCGTATTTATTTTCCCCGTCGAGTGTTTCGACAGCACAGTAGTCTTTGAAGGACTCAATAACTGAAAAAATATGATATTAATGTGTGATATTATTAATATAAAACCAAAATACTATTAAGATGCAATAATAAATTCATGCAGTCGATCCTCGTTAACATGAAGTCGTTTTGGGCTCAAAATAAAAAATCGCTTAATGCAAAATTGCTTTAAGTGAAATCTTGTGTAACCTGAACAAAAAATTTACTATTTGTAACTTTGCATTGTTCTTATTTGTTATTCTTTAAAAAAAATTCCTAAATTTTCTAGAATAATATTTATATGTTATTTTTTTAAACTATACACTGGTTTAATATCAAAAAAAATTCTAGATGGTTGACATGAAATTCACTTAATATGAAATGTTTCTGTGTTCCCATTGAGTTTGTATTAACTGTATATTCTTGATGTATATTCAATAAAGGTTTTACAATTTACAGATAGAAGTACATACAAAGAGCTTTTATTGATTTATTTCCGACCTACATTCAATTGCACATACAGAAAAAGAGCTTTTAAAGAATTTTATGAATCAAACAATCTTTAAAAGCTCTTTATTCATATGATCCATATAGATCCAATAAAAAAGAATATTTCAAAACTAAACTCAAAAGTCATGACAGCCATTGTGGGCCAAGGTCTGTTGTGTCAATTTCAACTTTCCTTACCAAAGGGTTTGAGAGTGCAAAGTATACACTCTAGTAAGGTACTCAACCTCACAGGAAACAACCAGTGTTTAGTCTGCTAGCACCCTTGGTCCTGATATTTACCCATTTAAAGAAGGCAGGGGGAACTTCAGCAAATTACAAAAATATTTAAATATTCCAATGGTTGAATAGACCTAGAACTTATCAACACACAATTATGGATATTTCTATCATTTTGTTGATATCCAATCCCAAGGTGATTTGAATAAACCACTTTACAAACTCAAAATTTTAATAAATATATAAAAATCGATTAATTCTCCTTCAGTCAATTCTCATTTAGATTAATGCAATTCAAATATTTCAACTTAAAATAACTTACTTGTTTTCTTTCCTTTCACATTCAGTTGAATGTCATAGAAAGGTTCTTTTCTACTGGAAGTATAGTTTACATGTTTACAGCGTAGGAAAGACTGAAGAGGAAAATATTAGGATTAGAAAACCAATGGAGTTCACTCGTTGAAATAGGACAATCAAAGAGGTTAGTGGAGGAACACACTAAGTGACATTTTTGAAAAAATTAAGATTTTTGTATCAATGAACATGTTATTCCCTTCTTAAAATAAAACAAGTGTCCAATTTTTCCTAAAATTTAACTCTTATTTTCTCGTTTTCATCTTTTCGTCACTTGGCATGTTCTTCCACTAAAGCTCATCAATTGTTTGACAAAAGCCAGGAAAAAACCTGCAGTTGCCTTTCTAATTGGCCTACAGCTCCTACATCTAGAAACCCATCCCTGCAAAGCAGTTAAACTTAGATCCTTTCTGAATTACACAGTAAAATGTTGTTTAACCTTGTAATAAGTAAAAAATTGTTTTAAGTCTTTATTTTTACAAATATGGTTTAATTCTTTGCATCACTTTATAATCTGCTGCTACAAAATATCCATTTTTATATGCAAGTAACTTTTATGTAAAAAGATTTAAAGTCAGGTTCGGAAGTCGAATAATGAAACAAATGAATTATTTAGCAACCTAAAAAACAGATTTTTCTTACATACAGTCCATACTCATTAAACTAAAAGGTTCTTTCAATACACTGAAGGATTTGGTTTATATAATCATCAAAATAAAGGGTTCGATAGAAATGCGAGTTTAACTGTCTGAGAAACAGGATTCAAATCCAAAGAACCCTCTTTTAGTAATTCAAAATGCTTTATTTGCAATTAGTACTTCGGTTTAGTAAGCGTGGACTGTATTAAAAAACTTTTATGTGCTTTTTTGTCATGAAAGTTGATACTTCACTGAAAGAATATATTTTAAATAATAACTTACCGTCATCTTCCCCTCAAATAACCTGGGTATGGTTCCTTCTACACAAGTACCTTTCATTTTAGACTCCATGTTGTCAAGCAACTACAAAAAAAGATGAATTTAAAGAAACTATTGAATAAAATTGTATTTAAAGTGTAGTGTACTTAAACTATTGATCTATTATTTGTGCCAAGCAATGTCCTATTACTTACCACACGACATAGTTCTTGAACATCATGCTGCATAAAAGAATCTAAAGTTTCCCACCTGAAAAAATAGGGCTTCATTTCAAAACTTTCTCGGTTTACTTACTTAACAAAAATAGTTAATTTTAGAATATGCAAATATTGAAATACAGTAGAACCTCGATTATCCGAGTTAATGTGGTCCGAAACTAACTCGGTCAAAGCGAAAATTGTAAGTTAAACGATTGTGTATCCCTAAATGTATATTTTAACTAATACAAATGTTATATAGATACACCATATGCAATTCACATGCGTACATGACATTAAAAAAGTTATTTCACTTAAAAAAGTCCTTAATTGTTTTTTGTTTTATGTTATTTCTGCGTTACTCGGCAGCAATGTATCAGCCTTTTTTTAAAAGGTTAACAGGATTGCTGGTGTCGCTTCTTGTTGTTCTATCTATTCAATAGCACATTCGATAGCTTTTAGTCAGAGGCATGGGGTAAAGGGGATATTGTTGTTGGAATTCTTTTTCCTGAGGGTTTGTGAGATCGTGTTAGGTTCAGAATTTGTTTCGGTAGTCTTGGAAAAATCTTAGAAATATTTAAAAGCTTCGGTTAAAGCGGAAAATCGAATAATCGGGACTGTACTGTAGTAAAATTGCAAGCAAAATAAGTAGGCCAATTATTTGAACATCAAAAGACTTACCCGAATGATTTGGTTAGCTTCTTAGTTCCGACTGGTCTGTCTGAGAACTGAAGCTCATAAAACACTCGTTGTAGGGCTAAGGCAACACTTCTGGAAGAGTCGTCACTCTCTGTTGGTATTTGGTAAACAGCCTGCATAAAGAAAAATATTAATAATGAATGCTGTTTTAAAAAGTTTAATAAGTTTTAAGGATAACAAGAAATTAAGTTATTAGCAAACAACTCTTAAACAGAATGCATCATGGGTATGAAGAATATCAATATAAGATAAATTATAAGTTATGAATATTTGTTGCTCCCATGATTGTTCTGTTTTCAATTATATATATATTTTTTTAAATCTAGCTTCATTGTCAAGATGTGGAATCAAAAGTTTATAGCAAAAATCTAGATAAGCAGGAAATTAATAAAAAATATTCTAAATTAAAGTCTTTCCTTATAAATTCATCCAAATTGTGATCAAGGACTAGTAATCATTAGTTCAAAGTGGAAAAAATAATTAAAATCCATTTAAACTTCCTAAATATATTAATTAAAACTTACCTTTCTAAGCTTATTTGTGAAAAACAGTGTTTGAAGTAAGGAATTCATATAGCAAGTTGCTCCTTGATTTTTTAAACCAACAAAACCGGTATGTTTTTTGGAGTCCCAGCTGTTAGAAAAATGGGCTTAGTAATTTGAAAACATACAACTTCAAATATTACAGTAAAGGCTATTAAAACACAGGATACAAAGATTGTAAATAGTATAATTAGACTTTTTCCTAAGCAGAAACATACAAGACAATTTCGTTTAACTAAACTTTTTAATACATTATAATATGAAAATTGAACTACAGTTAAGCAAGAAGCAGAATGTCAAGTTGCAACTAGTGATGTAAAAGGCCCAGGCATTAGTTAACTGGGGTAAATGACCAGTTAAAATGCCCCAAACTTTCTGGACGTTTATACTTTTCTGAGAAATATTCTTTTTTGTGATATATTAATATTTATTTTTATAATATATTCCAAACAGGTCAAGACATGTTTTCTACAAATTTGCAAGAATGCTAACAAAATATATGCTAGTAAAAGGGCAATATGAAGGTATAGGGAGGGGGCACCATTTTTTTGAGATTTGGCAACCTCACAAAAAAATTGCAAAAAACAATTATTATAATGGTGCTAAAAATTATAAAGGCTTCAATATGCAATAAAATTAGTGTCAAAGTGAAACTAAAATAACATCTACTCTACAAATATGAAGAGTACAGGGGAAGAACCGATTGATTTATTAGGAGGATGCACACAATTGTCCGCTTGGTGGACATTGGTGGCAGAAAACCGGTTTATCTCTTTCTTCTTCGCTTGATCCAAAGCGTCGGAATAGGCAATCGCCTGAATCTTGGTAGCCAGGAACCACAGAGATAGTAGTCTAAGTATTAGAGTGTCAGATCACGAGACCTACAACACTGGCTTCATTGGGGCTCTTCTGGGAGCTCCTTGCGCGTCCCGTCATTAGCATTGGAGGTCATGTGATCTGCCCCTATTACTTTAACTATGATCTCTGTGGTAGGAACTGGCTTCCTTACAAAAGTTTAGGCGATCACTCGCTATCATCGCCAAAGTGGCCTGCTAAGGAAACTTCTCTACAAAATCAATCGTTTTTTCCCCTGTACTCTTCATATGCCCTTATTTTGAACATTCAAAAATGCTTCGGGAAAGTGTCTAAGGCTTTTGCCTTGTTTATAAATGCCCAGCCTACTAGGCATTTGTTTAGCCCACATCACTCTCGTTATAACACTTATAGTTGAAAATCTCTAAACAATAAAACTAACAACAAAAACAATTAATATGAATCTCACCTCACACCATGAGGGGCATCGGCAGTCACACTAACTTCTAGAATAACTGTATCGTCCTTAATGTACCCCTTTTCAGGATCAAGGACTTCCTAAAATACAATAACAATGGTAACACTCAAATTTTGGATTATATAGGACCTGATTAGTAATGGACTTTTTACAAATAAGGGTGAATGAGCCAGCTGGACTGTGGGTCTCCAAAGCAAAGTTCCTCAATGTTAATCTAATGGAGAAAAAATATTTTCTAAGCCACATTTCTACAGCTGTATTGAATATTTTTACTAACTTTTTTTATGAGATGAATGTAAACTGACAATCCCACTGTTTGAATTCGGTTCGACTATTTTTTAAATTTTCAATAAATAATTTTGTAAAATATATTCGAAGCAATTTCAAAAAGTGGGATTGTTAGGACCTGTAAGTTATCTACATTTATCACTAAAAATAATTGGTAAAAATATTCAAAACAGGAAGAGAAATGTGGTTTGGAACATAATTTTTTTTCCTCATTGGATTGACACTGAGGCACTTTAGTTTGAAGACCTGCATCCGGCAGGTTTTTAAATAAGGTTAAGTAAAAGTATCGTTTTAATATCAATAAGAAAAACTTTATTAAAATGGAAAAAATCTTATGTATTTCTACAGTTCAATGAAAAATTAGAGAAATATTAAAAATTAAATATTCAACTTACAGCCCAAGTCATAAAATGGCTAAAACCCCAATCATTCTCTTTACTATAGAAGAGATGCTGGATTTCTGAAAAAAAAAGTTAAACAAATCCTTAAAAAAAATATATAACTATTCAAATCTACATCTCTGAGCAAATTACATGGGAAAACTTCTGGTAAATAGAATATATTTTAAGCATATCAGTGAATAAATTGTTGTTTTAACCTTATTATAAAAATTGTCAATTTAAAACTAAATTATATGTTTAATACAGGACCACAGAAATATACTTATATTTTACTTTTATACTTTCAGTAACAAATTTTATATGAATAGTGTCAGCAGAAGTATAGAGTACTCTTATGTTTCATCACTAAATAATAATAATAATAAAGATTGTATTAAAAGATTAATGATTTAGAAGGTTCCTCATCTTCTGAAAACTACTCTAACTGCAGTATATGTTATCCTACAGAAAAATTTAGAATTACAGAAAAAATACTGATGTGTGAGATAAATTATTAGACTGTTACTGCAAATTCCACACATACAAGTTCATGATATTAGGCCGTTTTGCTACATGATCAAAATCTAACATCTTTAATGCATTAAGATTTAAAGCAAATATATAAATTATAAGCTACTGGCATCACAAATGACATGGCATTTTAGATTGGTAACAATATTTTTACAGTTCACTTTTTTTTGCAAGGTTTATATGTTTTATTTCAGAAAAAATGGATAATTTATAATCAAATCATCAAAACAAATTATGAAATTCTCTACTGCCAACATATTAAGATACATACTTCTAGAAAAAGTTTCAACGCCTTCTTTCTGAGAAACAAGCTTAAGATCTGCACAAGCATTACAGGACCAAGTTCTGAAAGAAAAAAAAGTTATGATTAAACTGTATTGCTAATAATAAACTATAAACAAACTAGGTTTAATTCTGCTTTACAATAGATAAAGCTATCTTCAAACTTTTGTCAAATAGATTAACCAAAAGACAAGTATACTAAAGAAAACATTTGAAAGAAAATCTTACTTTCTTAAGATCCTTCATTAGAGTTTAGATTAGTTAAGATTAATTTTAATGATAATGTATAAGAATAGAATCATTTAAATCTTTGAGGAATGGGAATTTTGCACAAATGTAATAATTGTTTAAAAATTGCATGTTCATAGAAATTGATGTCAAATATCACAACCCAATAGTAAACTAGAAACTTAAAAGAGGAACTTACTAAAAATAAGTTAGAGAAAAGTGAATGTTCATCAAAAATAATGAAGTTTACATTCTGATATACACAACCAAATGTTAAAAAAAGATTTAAGCAATTAAATATACATCAATAAACATTACTTTATTAGGTTAAAAAAATCTAAACCTTTCCAGTTATGTACAATGTAGAATATTTAAAATAAAACCAAAAGCAATAAAAAGCTGAAACAAAGAGTTTAGAATGTTAAAACAGGAAAATAAAGGAGCTATGAGGGGAGTCCATTTGTTAACAGATTGGTACTAAGAATAGGTCAGATTTGAGAGAATACATAATCTTAAAGGTTACGCTTACCCCTGCTCGTTGTTAGATGACCCATTGTTTTGCCTAAGGAATAAAAATTTGGAGGGTATTATTTTTGGGGTAATCATAATTCACCAATTCATAGTTCCAGACATTTAAATTTTTGTCAGCTGGTAACAGGGTTCCCACAATTTATTACTAAATTTAAGTTAAGACTAATGAGAAGAAATATTTTAACAATAGCTTCATAAAGATTACTTTCACTATTTTTTTCTAATTATTAGCCAATCACTTATATTCAAATATTCATAAGATATGTAATTTCCATTTAAATAACCCTATTCAAATTCAACTGATTTTTTATAAAATTAAAACAAATTAACAGCAGCTATTTATGAATCAAAATTGATAATCATCAAGGCTCATTTTCTTTAATAAAGTCTAGAGGGCAAAATAGTACATCTTACAGGATTAAATCCTAATTCAGAATTTAAAACAACAAAAATTGGGGGCCATCCAAAACAGTTTTATAAATTAAAAGATTTTTAAGGTATTATGTGAGAACCCTGTATTTAGTTCACATAAACCAATCTTTGTAAATCAAGCAAGGGGTGATTCCTCAAATCTGCCTACTCTAAAGCCTTGATTTTAAAATATTTAACTATTCACACCATGCATATTATTAAAAAATAAACTAGTGAAAATATAAGTAGTTAGCAAAAAATTATAGGCTTGTAAAAGGTTTGTCAGTACATTATAAGGAATTAAGGATGGTGCAATACAATAGAACTTTTATACCTCAAATGTGCATTTCTGAAAAATTATTATTTTTAATTGGTAATAGCAGTCTAAAAGACTAGATTTTCAATCCCATTTTTCTATACTCTGTATTAGATAGACAAACAAAATTTATTGCTAGCTCTAGCGTGCATAAAATTAATTACTTAAAAATACCATAACAAATCCATCAAACAATGTTATTGTTCGGAAAACTGAATATAAGGTTATTTTCTAAAATGAATATTCTCAGCTATTGGTAATGGCTAAATGGTAATAGCAGTCTCAAAGACTAGGTTTTCAATCCCATTTTTCTATACTCTGTATTAGATAGACAAACTTGAATTCAAACAAAGTTGATTGCTAGCTCTAACATGCATAAAATTAATTACTTAAAAAACCATAACAAATCCGTTGTTATTGTTCGGAAAACTGAATTTAAAGTTATTTTCTCAATGAATATTCGCAGATATTATTAGTCTAAAAATGCAATTTTATCCAGTTACAGATTTATTTAAATTTTATAGAAATATCACACAATCTTTTTCAATCAATCATAGCAGGTAAAACAGTTTAGCAGAGCCATTATACCATTGACTTGTAACGCTTAAAAAATATTATAAATTGATAATATTTTATTTGTAATAGCCTACATGCAAACACTGTGTGTATAAAATGAATTAACTTCTTCTGATAAAGAGAAGATGCAAAATAATAATATAATAACTAAGGACTTAATGGTCTTCATTTCAATAAAGATATATAAAAATTGAATAGATTTAAATATTTCAAACTTAAAATATATATATAAAACTTACAATATAAAAAAACTTAAAAATGAAACTATTGGCCCCGTTTTCAAAAACCGCCAATCCCTAAAATTTGCTCAATCATGGTTTTGTCATTGGATCAACTATATTATTTTTATTGTCAATTAAGTTCATAAGGATGAAAAAAATTAGTGCAACTTCAATTAGCAGGCAAGCAATACTCACGACTCTGATTCTCCATTGCATTGCAAGAAAAATCCCAAACTTCTGGTTGGCTGCCGATCTTGACCATGAGTTGTTCTCGGCATCACCATGATTTTCCTAAATGGATGAATATTAGTTGACAATAATAAAGTAGTGACCAAATAAACAATTCACATACAAGGTAATTGATAAAACCCTAAAAAAATTGAATTAGTTAACTTCTGTTCTTAGTAAGCAAAAACAGTAAAAAAACGAACATAGTTGCTAAAGTATTATTTTAACAAGATATTTGAGAATTTAAGGATATAATCTCTCCAAGAAGACCATCACAAGAAAATTACATCATTCATAAATTTAATAAAGAAATCTTTGGAAAACATTTTTATTAAATAGCTCCTAAATTCTTTAATAGTTTAGCAATCTCTATTCAAAATATTGACAAATACTCAACTTTTAAAAGCTCTCTTTAAATTTATTATACTTATTGACGACATATATTTTTAATTTTGTATACATGAAGCATAAGTAACTTTAAAAACTAGTCTCTTGCCAAATACTGTGATGCTACAATTTATTATGTTTTATTATTATTTGTTCCGTGTTAAAACTTTGAACGGGAATGTTCCCCTAAGCAGCTAATATGTTTTGTTATTGTATTTTATTTATAGTTTCTTTATTGATATTAATAAAGTTATTATATTCCTTGTAAAATGCAGAGTAAAATTTTAAGAAAATTCAGCTTAGCCATTTTACTAACATTCAACCTACAAATTGTGTGATCCAATTATTTATATGATTCAAAATATAAATTCCGACATAAACATAAAATCAATTAGAAACTTTCAGTCTTGGTAAAGACTTGTAAAAAAACTACAACAATTTTGTTTTGTCTGACATCATATTACAAAATTATTGCAGTCAATAAGGATATACAGTAGAACCTTGATTAACCAATACCCCCTTTTTTTTTTTATCAAGAACTCTGTTAACCGATTGTCAATAAGCCAAATCAAAAATTTATAGAATAAGGTAATTAATCTTTTGTTCACAAATAAAACCGGGCTAAGAAATCTACAGTGATTTTAAAGTGAGCAAACATCAGAAATTCAAAAAGCTGCGGTTTTCTGCACTATAAATTTTACCCCATTTTATTAAAATTACCTATTATCCGGAATTTTCAATTATCCGATCGATCTCCAGTGCTTATTAGATTGAATAATCGAGGTTCTAAGGTAATAAGAGATTAAATTATACAGATATTTTTTTAAAATCTTAAATTGCTCAAGACTTAAGGATGGAAGGAATCTTATCTTTAATTGACTTACCATGGTAAATTCCTAATAAATGTTGGAGGACTAAGGGCAGTTTCTCGCAATTTGCTGAAATTATTGACAACAAACCTCAAAGTGGCTTCTGAACGAGCTTCATCTGAAAATTGTAAATTGCTATTATTGAGGTACTAAAAAAAACAGTCACTATTGCATACTGCAAACACATTAAAAACCGCAACACTGGATTTTAACTACTTTCTGAATTTTGTTATTATAGGAACAAACTGCCGGATTTCTAAAGGAAGCATTAAACTTTCTCATGGTACATGTAACCACGAAACTGGTTATTAATGGGACGTGGCAGGTTGGTTTGGCTGAATTATTGTGGTACTAGAGCCACGGTTAGCAGATCTATTGCATAAAATCCAACACCAAAATACTATTTTAAGTAGTTATAGAATAGTTAAATAACCCAACACTTTAAATAATAAAGTCTAAAGAATAAAAAAAGAACACTTAACAACACAATATAACAGTGCAATATAGTCACAGTTAAATAAGATCAGTTTGAGCGAAAGCCAAAGTTTAACTTAATAAAGTTATGTAATTAATGAAATATTTTTTTACTGCAATAAATCGTTTTGAAATGTTTAAGAGATCATATAAATTATTTCTCTATCGATACATTTGAAAATAAAATTAAATTTAGCTGTTTCTACACTCTTTTTTAGAACAAGAGCACACTTGATGTTGTGGTATACTTATTCGAAATTATCTTGATTTTCTATTGCAAATGGGCACCATCTACCACGTGTAAGCAAATAGCATTAAGATAAAATGACTCAAACCATTGGATTTCTTTAAACACTGAATAATTATAGCTAATAATAAAATATATAACTTTTTCGAGACAAAACTGACATGCATAATTTTTTGTAGTAACTGCAGTTGAAATGCTCTTACCAAATACATGTAAAATAAGTTGACAGGGGAATATCAAACATTTAAAAGTTTTTAATGCAATCCATCTACACATATGAAGATAATTTTTTTATGTGTTCTCTTGTAGGAAGTAAGGGCTGAGTGATTCACAGATGATGATTAGTGTTGCTTGTTCCGTTCGATTGTTTAAGTACAAGAATCAGTGATGAAGTTCCTTTTTAAAATATGTGCAGACTAAACAAATTCTATGAGAACTGTGATGCTCGAATAAATGACGCCTCTGGTATGTTGTGGAGACGTAAAAGACAATAAGTAATATTAAAGATACGCGAAAAAGGTAATATAAATTCTTAAGTTTAATTGAGTTTAAAAGTTTTAGCTTTTCAGGGATTTAAGTCATATGGGTTATATATAGAGGTATACTAAATATTTGTACCTTCTTCTTCCATAGCAACTTCTTGGTGTTCTGCACTATTGTCAGCCATATCACCGTTTTGATAGGGATCTACCTTGTCTTCTCCTTGAACAATGTCACTGCCATCTGAAAATTAAGATTCAACTGAGTCATCCATAGAATACAAGGAATCGATACAGCAACATAGGTTTCTTATAAATTGAAAACAGTAATGCTCTCCTGTTATCTTAATAAGTAGATAAATTTTTTTAATTATTTTATACCCAACAGCAGTAAACTTCTAAAAAGATCCAAACTGAAAAAGAACTTGATTTTTTAATTTTGCTTTGCTGAAATTATTTTTGACTTGTTAGTTTGTCAGTTATACAAAATGCTTTAAAACCACATAAAGACTTTTTTTTACAACTTAAAAACTATACATACAAGTTGTTCGTTCAATTTATTTTTCACAAAAATAGGACACTGCAAAAATAATCCTAGAGTGACCTTTAATGCAATTATACTTTGCTAAAAAAATGTCCCTACTGCTCTGGGACAAAGAAACATAGCTTGCGTGTAAAGTAAATTCGGAAAGTGATAAAGTTACGAAATCAGTGCAGGCCCGACGGCGCAGTGGTTAGTGTTCTAGCCTTTGGAGCTGCTGGGCTCGGGTTCGAACCCCGTTAAAGGCATGGATGTTTGTGCGTGTCAATAAATGTTGTTATTTGTCTATATGTTTGTGTCGTCGTCCTTCCTGTCTTGTGACCGTCTCTTCTGGCGAGCTGGGTAATGGGCTATAAAGCCTACACTCACTTCTAGTTTGGTTTGGTTTGAATTATCGTCGCACTAGAGCTACACGAGGGCTATTGGCGACACACTCCCTTCTAGAGGGCCCAATTACTGTCATTTGTCATTTTTTACGAAAAAAGTGCAACTGCCACCAAACGAAATAGTTAAAATGGTAACTTAATTGTGAAAACTGTGGTCATTTAACTGTGCATACTGTGGTCCTTTAACTGTGTATACTGTGGTCATTTAACTGTGTATACTGTGGTCATTTAACAGTGTATACTGTGGTCCTTTAACTGTGTAAACTGTGGTCCTTTAACTGTGCATACTGTGGTCCTTTAACTGTGTATACTGTGGTCATTTAACTGTGTATACTGTGGTCATTTAACTGTGTACACTGTGGTCATTTAACAGTGTATACTGTGGTCCTTTAACTGTGTAAACTGTGGACCTTTAACTGTGTATACTGTGGTCATTTAACTGTGTATACTGTGATCCTTTAACTGTGTATACTGTGGTCCTTTAACTGTGTATACTGCAGTTCTTTAACTGTGTATACTGTGGTCCTCTAACTATATTGTTTAAACTGTGTATAATGTGGTAATTTAACTGTGTTTTGTTGCCAGAAAATTTTATTTGTCGCTGAAAGATCCTGTTTGACAAGTTTTGTGACTCACAAAATAGAAAAGTACCTAAAATACTTTTAATTTGAAATGCCTTAGTATTTAGCAAAAAAAATATCATTATATATTATATAATTTAAGTATTTAATCTGTCACTGCAACTACAAACTACACAGGCTATTGATATTAGCCTCCTAATTTAAAAATCACTGTTAAATTATGATGATAACACTAAGAGATACACAATTCGGATGAAGTGTTATCTTGTTTTCACTGGTAATGAGTTAAAAATTTAAATTGATTAAAATTTTATTTAAGTAGAAAATAATTATAAATGACTACTAGATGCTTTAAAAATTTAGTAAAATTATAAAATTCCTATATTTTCCAGACAAAGACAGTGATCTATGTTGTATCCATCAGAGGGTTAAGCAGCCATACATACTATGCAAAAGAGCAGGGCCACGACAGATTTAACATGCACCAGTCCCACCAATACAAATATATATCATTGGAATTTAAGCTAAGTAATCAGTTCATATGATAACAGGGTCAAAGACCATTTTTATTTTTTTTATGCATGGTTTTGTAGGCTACTCAAATTTCAATCAGCTCTTTGACTTAATAACACCCATGTAATAAATAATGAGGTCTGTAAGTGATTGGTTATATATACTAAAGAAAGTTAAAAATGAACACATTTTAACCACATGACGAAGATATGACAATAAGGAGTATTATGAAAACATTGAATAAGAGCAAATTATTATGTTTTAATCAACATTAAGATATTTAGCATTATAAATTGTAATGCTTCAAAACTTATCTTTAAAGACATGATATAAATTAATGAAGGTTTTGTAATTCTTGAAATGTACTGATACTTTTTTATATTAAACTTTATATACTAGTCTGGACAGAATACTTGCAATAACTAAAACAATCCACCTATAACTTCAATAATTTTAAATAGAAAAAAAAATATTTTTAGTTAAAGCAAGTTTAAATCGCATGTTTTGAAAATATCAAATTATTAGGAGAAGTAAATAGCTTGTGCAGTAAATTACATTTGACAGATTGTGTGATCAAATTACCAAGCATCATAATTAGAGTTTTGATCTTAGGAACTAAAACTTAATCCATTAGTACTTATTAGCGAAAAATATGTGGGGAAATTACAGCATAACAATATTGGTAATTTACAAATTATCACTTAAATTTAACGTGCATAATATGTTTAAGTAAAATCAGAACTAGATAATAAGCTCAACATAAATAAAACAATGCATAAACATAATAAAAAAATAAACAAACTGCAAAAACTGGAATTTTGACACATCTGCAATGTAAAATTCAAAACAATCAATTATAAAGACTGATGTTTGCAAAATGACAACAAATCAAATTATATTTTTTAAAAGGTAAAACAAATAAACAATATAAAATAAGACATTAAAATAGTTAAATGATGTGTAGACTTATAATAAGAATAAGCAATTTATGTGTAAATAGTTTATTAAATGTAAATAAAAATTAATCAGCGTCTTCCATCGGTAAATCATATTTTATATTATCATAATAATCACCTTCACGAGTGTCCATATCTTCCGCATCAAATAGGTGAGGTTTATCATAAACTTGGTTAAAATGGTTCATATTAGAAACAGGACTATAGAAGTTCTCTTTAATTTTCTTCGATTTTAGGTGAATTACAGTTCTCTCCTTTCCCAAATTCTTTCCAGAGACACTCAATTTAAAATACTTGCTCGCTATTCGCCCAATGTCTGCTGGTGTCGACCCCCCTACAAGGGGAAGGCATTAACACCGGATTTAGAAATCAAAAAAAGTCGGGAAATTATATGGAATGCTCACCGATAAAAAGTTCTCACAATTAAACTAATTCCTGTAAATCCTCGTACGGCGAGTTCACCTCATGCTATAAAAATAAACAAGATGGCGGAAGACATCCGCCGGGTATGATGGGACACTTTTAAAACCTCCAAAAAAAGTCCTACGTTTTAAAATAAAAAAAGTGTCGGAAAAAAATTCCACAAAATTATAAGAAAAAGTGTTTTTTGTGAGATTTTATTTAAAACTAATTTTATTTTGCAGATTGAGAATTCTCTCTCACGTGATTGGTTTGCTGACGAAAAACTGCGCAGTGGCAGTTAATAAAAAAAAATACACAAGAAGAAGACAAAAAAAAGCAAACTAAAGCAGTAGCAGATGAAGATTTGGGAAGGGCAGGATGTTATGTTGGTAGTTTGAAGAAAATACATTGAAAATTATGTTTTTGGACAATTATTATCAAATTTATTGTGTGAAACTGAAATAAATTCGCCCCAATAATGAACAACGAGCAAGACCTGGACTCCTTTTTGGGGTTATCTCGCTGGGAACAGCAGTGTGTGGATGAGATTGAAAAGACACCAGATACAGACGTTGAATTGCAAAATGCCAAAGACTTAGCCCAACAAAAACTATGGTTTTTATTCCAAAATGCTGCGACAGGAGTAGCACAGTTGTATAAAGGTAAGAGAGAAATAAACAAAAATGCAGCAACAGTCTGAGCACATTACAATCACAATCCAATGCTGAAGAAAACACGTACCGATTGTAAAAATAAATGTAGGAATATATGGGCTATTAAGGCAAGATCAAGTATTTTTCACTCCTTCTTCAATCTAAATTAAACAAAACTTTCAAAATTATATTTCGGACCAAATTTCGATCCAAAGACAATTCGCGAACGTCCTTTGCAAAACGTAAACAAACAAAATTTTAATTAAAACTCGTATCATGGGGTTTTTACTATGTTTATCTATAACATTTTCTTAAAATAACAATAAACGTTATTGCTAATCAAAATATTTATAATTTTTTTTCGCGTGACAAGAGTATGTACTCATTATATTTTCCTCAAAATGGCGAAGTGTCTTGCGAAACAGAGCTTAAGAAATGAACAAAAGATATAAATGTTCTATCTTTTAACTACAGAAAATTTTAAATCAGCTAGATTGTTTAAATATTTTATAATTCAGTTAATTTTACTAAATTTCAATGAAAAGTTGAATTGAATGTAAATACAAAAGGGTGCAGTCCCATTCATGTTTTTATTATTTTTTTTATGATAATTTTGCATTTGCAGCTCTAAAGTTAGCAAATATAAAATATTTGGGTGGGCAGAAAAGAAATTATGCAAGACTTTGGTAGGAGAGGCGAGAATTGAATATTAAAGCTTGTATAATGATTTCCATAATTTTTAAAAACTATTGGACCTGTCTAGTAGTTATTGTCTGCCTAAACTTTTTCTTTATTAAAGCAATAAGTGCCTAATATCTGTTATTTTAACAAGTTCCTAAAATTTTCAGCTGCAGTTTTTCGTGTCCTATCATCATACCACACTTAAGTTTTTCTACTATTTTTTTCGGGGAGGGTAATATTAAGGATATCTTTTATGCAGCCTCCGAAATTTGCAGTTAGTTGTCACAAAAACTACCAAATTCTTCAGTTTACAACAACAAAAAAAGTTAAAATACACTTATGGCGCCTAGTTTATTCTAAAATTGACCACACCTTAACTTTTTGGTGTTGTTTCAACTACCCCAATGACAATCATCTTTAAATCGTAAGTTTTCACTGTTCGTAAATTTGTTAAACCCTTTAACTTGTGATCTAAAATCGCACATCTCCGGTAATCTGTAAATGACAAAATTATTGCAGTATGTGTTTTACAAACATCTGTAAACTATAAAAATTGCTCCGGTCTTAAAATTTCGAAAAATCTAAGGATTGAAAGTTAATGAAGGAAAGTTCAAAGGCAAACATAATAACCACAATGTCTGGCTATCGTAAAATTGCCATCGTAAATTGTGATTTCTTAAATTTTGGATCGGCACCTAAATTTAATATTGCAAAACTGTGATAGTTCTACAACTATGAGAACTCCGGTCATTTAACTAAAGTGGTCTACCAAAGTTAATGGATAAATAAAAAACAACTTTCGATAAAAAAAATTATTTTTTGCAAAAATACTTACTGTGCATTTTTTTGTTTTGTTAGTAGTAGCACAAGTTGCCTGAAATTCCTTTATCAAATTTCTGTATCTTAAGCTTTTGTATACAAGTGTGTACTTGTTTTCACTGCATTTAATTTTAAATGTTAACTTATTAATTAATTTTATTTGATAGTTAATACCTTTACTTATCCAGTAAATAGTTGGAAAAACATTATCAATATAACCAGTGGTGAAAGTGGGGAAAAAATAAGTTAGGGGATGCCTTCAATTAGAATACCTTGCCCCTCTATGGATTATGGATTTGATAGATATAAGAAGTGGGGGATGGATAGCCAGTATCTTGAAAAGTGGGGTGATGCGTCACCCCGCGTCTACCCCCACTTTTAGCACTGAATAAAACTTTTTTAATTATTAATTAAATTACTTGTGTTTACCGAATTACTATGTTTTAAAAATAACGTCAATACACCCATAGAAGCTAGGTTTTCTGTGTTTTTTAAGCTACATTATTAAATCTTCGAATGCATTTTTGGCACAAATTATACGGCATTGTGGGGGTGTCGTAACTAATCAAAGTTTAATGCATTTGGTGATAAATGGAAAGGTACATGCAAAATAATCTCGTACAGTTTGTTCGAAAATTTGACTTGTCATTTTTAACTGAACATAAAGCTATTACTCTCTTATGCATGAATTTTTATTTTCATCCCCCTAAAAAATATATGTATCGTTAATACTCGTACATTATGGGGAATGATATTGAAAAAAATTTAACTGCATTAGAATTTAAATAATTTCAATTTTTAAATTTTTTCCATATGACAAAAACCCAGCTACAAAATTCCAATGTCGATAATAATGACTAGAAAACTACTAGATATATTTCAAAATAACCTTTTTGCAATTTCATTAAAAAAATGCGTTGTTTTCGCACACGGAATAATTTAAAAAACAGGACTTTATTGCACTAGTGTGAAAGGTAGGTCATGTGACATGTTTTTCACACTAGTGCTTTTTGCTTTTTCGATGATTTCATTAAACTGCTATTGCTCTTTCAAAAACGTATATTTATTAAGGCTTACATCTACAAGCATATTTCAAAGCGTGTTATGGCTATCAGCAGTGGCATTAAAGCTCAAACTCTATTTTGAATTGATATTTATCTTAATTTCACAGTTGTTGCAGTTTTGTAGTAATAGCTGAAGGCACTGATGACTGTCCTACGGCAAACTCGGATTTCTTGGCTTGAATGTCTGGTGCCGATTCGCCAAACAGCAAATTAGCAACGTTTATTTTTCTCGAAATGGACTCTTCAACGTATCCTTCTGCTACTGAATTGGACTTCCATCCGCCATGTCGTTTCAGAGTTGTTATATCTGCTCCTTTATTCGATAGGAGAGATGCAGACGATCTGCGAAAGGCATGTCCAGTATACAGTTCCGGGTTTTCCAAATTAAAAAATTTGGCGATATTACTTGGCACTTTACCAATGGTATTTATGCCTATCGGCTGTGTCGAACATTTCCTATTTAGAATAAAAAACAAACAGACGACAATGTGGGGTTTCTGGCTTTCGCAGAGAGATATACTTTCTATATAGATTTAAAACATTAACACCGCCCATTTCTCCACTGACAACAAAAGATCTTGGATGGTCTGTTTTGTTGACTTCTATATTTACAATTAAGAGCGTACCTTTATCTTCGATGTCCTCAATTGTAAGTTTGTGTATTTCATCCCTTCGGCAAGCGCCATATAAACCGAAAAGCATAACAATCTTTAGTGCAAGATACTTATCATCTGGGGCTTCTTTGTAGAACCGTTGCATTTCTTCTTCCAAAAACACTTTTGCCTTTTTTGGACGGTATCCGACGGAATTTCGTTTTAGAAATGCTTGCAATCTTGCATAAGTTTTTATATTCATATTTTCCTTTGCCATCAATTGTGCTCGAACCATGGAGTATTCTGACCATAATGAGGACGATTTCACTTGCTTTGATCTTTCTGAAAAATACGCCAATGACA
The DNA here is from genome assembly GCA_023701765.1 of Hylyphantes graminicola. Classification (NCBI taxonomy): domain Eukaryota; kingdom Metazoa; phylum Arthropoda; class Arachnida; order Araneae; family Linyphiidae; genus Hylyphantes; species Hylyphantes graminicola. The sequence goes on from CM043112.1 coordinate 35,885,092, forward strand.
CAGTTTCGTTTATTCCGTTGACGTTTTTCGAATTGCACCAATCTTCAAATCTTCTGTAAGCATTATCGTAAGTTTTTTTCGACTTCTCGGGAAGTAAACTAAGTGTTGCAGCTTCAGCTGCTTCTACTATTTCCGTTGGTAAATTAAGAACGTTAAAATCCATTTTACAAAATGTGCAAAATGTCTTCCAAATAAAGATAGTATGGCCGTTGTAATATTTTCAATGGAATTGCAAAAAGTTTTGTAGCTATCGCGTGCGAATTAGGGTTTTGTTACTCGTTTCATTTTATTTCACTCGACCTCCGGTCTCGTGAAATAAATATCAAACTCGTAACAAAACCTTACTTTTCGCACTTGTTAGCTAAATAACCTTTTTTAACTATAATTAATTTTTCAAAACAATTTATTTGTATTAATTACTAATATTATTATATACTTTGAATACTGCCAAAAACGTAATTTCACAACAGTTAATAACCTCACTCTTTAATTTTAAATACACTTTTACTACTGTCATCTATGAGGGTTATTAGTAAATAAAACTTCAAAATGGAATGTAATAGATGAAAAAACACAAATTTATCGAGAGGGAGGTCTACTTTAATAGAATAAAGTGGATTTTGTTACTTGTAGCCAAACAGCAACCGTATGCATTAGAGGGTTAACAAATGCATTTGTTTTACAGATCGTCAAAATGGTGTTTCTCTATGGGTGCCTTTCCAAACAGCTGCAGGTAGTGTTACAAATTTATATAAAGGTAAGATTTATGTTAGATTTTATGTGTTAATATACAACTAAGTAATGGTCAAAATTTATGCTATTTTTCACGATGGCGTAATGGAGTAGTTGGTTTAAATTTGTGATTAACGGAACAAATACAAGTTATTTGAGGCTCTTATATAATGTAAAAAATGACAATTTTGTTTATTTTTTTTGTAAACGAATAAATAAAAAAACTACATTTATTTGACTGTATATTAATCCAGTAAAGCGGTTGACTTCATTAACTGAAAGTTCAAAAAAGTGATTAAACAATAAAATGAAAATGTTTGCCATAAAGAAACAATGTATTTAATTGTGACTGTGAAAAATGAGTCCAAAAACTTCAATTCTTATTTGTTTGCTTTAACTAAAACTATCTTTACTTATTTTGTTTTTAAAAAAATCTTAGTTTGTTTCATTGGACTTATGAACTGAAGCTTTTTATTATTTTTCCTAACTACAATCTACTTCTTAATAAGAGTTTAGCATGCTACCTAAAAGAAATTTAAAAACTTCAGATTTCTTAATTACAAAAAAAGGTTCGTAAAGTCAGATTGAAGCAACATCTTCAGTAAAAATCGAACTTAATCGAAAACCAAATTGCCAGATGTACTCCTTGCTAGAAATTTATTACTACAAAACATCAGTTTCTATTTGGCAATATGGCATCCTCTTAGCAATTGGAAATTTTCTTTTCTTGTTAATTTTACCTTTTTAATAACAGCAATTTGTACAGTAATTATGCTTCTTTTTTACAATGTACTTACTACAGGGTTCATATGCCTCCTGAATTTCAAAAAAAATTAAGGGCCCTTTTAACTCCTGAAATTTGTGTTAAATCTCCTGGTATATTTCTCCCTCTCCTGATGAAGTTGACTACGCAAATCGTTTTTCTTCTATCTTTGCCTTTTTCTCCAATACTTTATTTGTAATAAGTCTACTGAAAATGTGCAGTAGAAAAATAGAGTTCGGACATTGTGACAATAGTTAATGTCCCAGAATTCATCGCAAAACTCTTTGAAATTTTATATTGATATGTTTCATCATTTCAAGTGTGATGAAGTCCATAGACTAATGTGATAATAAGCAAACATATTTAAATTTATTCGATGTTACCTCCTTAATTTACATTGCTTCACTCCTGAAAAACTCCTTAGAAACTCCTGAATTTCACTTTTATAGATAGAGTACTAGCAGTATGGTCCAGCCTTACTGGGAACCCATTAACTTTGCATTGCTTCGTTTTAGAGGCATGCTTACTTGTGAAAATACACTCAAAATCAAAACAAAATAAAATTTGTGTTGGCGCATGCACACTTAAAAAAGCAAACACTAATAGAGGATGAAGCAGCCTTAGGGCGAACGCATATCTCAACCAAACTCAATCAATCAAACTAATAGAGGATGGTGTCAAGCCCTGTTTTGGTCCAGCAATCCCATGTGGATGGTGTTTTTTGTTAAACTAATTATATTATTTAAAAATCACAATCAAATATGAAAAAACTAAGCCTCAGGGGCACACATAGGTATTAAAAGGAATCTATATTAAAAATTTCGAATTTTTTAGAGCAGTCTAAGTAGGTCTTTTGCGATCCACAGACAGACAGACTTTCTTTTATTATTGTAGATGAACCCTGTTACTAACTAAAACATTCCTTTTCCAGAGTGCATAGAATCCCACAAACCAGTCTACGACCTCGGCTTCCAATCAGGGACGAACAGGCGAAACAAGGACTTACTATCGTGGGCCAAGAAGAAGAAACGGCACATCCGTAGAGAGGACCTGATCGCATATATTACGGGACGTAACCCGCCGCCTCCCACACCCCGTGGCCCGTTTTGCCCACGTCCGCGACTGGTTTTGGAGCATGGGGTGTCCCATTTGGGTCATGGCCATCACAAGTATGTGCCATCCAATGCAGATGGGTTTGTGGCCCCAAGGGCGGAGGACTTTGATATGTTCCGGGAAGCCTTAGCTTTTTCAGGTAATTATTTCGATCTGTTCCCAGGGTTGGGGTTTTACCAAGACATGGTAAAAACTTGATATTTACTGTTAAAAACCAGGTATTTGCCGGAAAAACCATTTTAATCTTGTGCTTAAAAACAAATATTTCACAATCTGTATATAATTTACGCTTGTTATATGTTGATACACATGTTTGTTTACTTGAACAGGTGTTGATTTTCTTGATGTTTATAATTTGTTTTCTTCCTATTGTGGTATAAATATTTAAAAAATATATATAGTAACTTGTATACAATATTTATTCTTCAAACACATCAATATCATAATTAAAAAAAAAACTCGAATTCATCATCATAATTTATTGATTTATCTGTTTTTTTTATTTGGAAATAAGTATAATGTTATTTCAGAAAAAGGAGGAGAAAAGCATGTTTTTTTACCAAGACTGGTAAAAACCATGGTGAAAACCTTGTATGGTAAATCCAACCCTGTCTGTTCCCCTTGCATGTGAAAAGTTTGGGTCCGGGCCCGAACATCGCCACTAACTACCCACCTGTAAACATCCTGTGCAGTCATAAATGTCTGACAAATAATACCCTGTTTAGAGGGAGTATATGTGTTAAATATGCTGCGCGGTCCCAGCGCTGCCTACAGTGTTGCCTTTAATGGTTGCGTTGGGGGCCTACTCAAGTGTTGGCTTATCACTTGACTGTGGTTCTAAAATACGACGCCCGTGGGCAATAGCCCTCGTGTATCCCTAGTGTGACAATAATTCAAACCTACCTACCTAAGGTATGCAAACATTCACTAATGCATTTCTGAGTTACATTTAATGTTTGTGAAATATGTACATGAATCATTATTGGGTTTTCATCCAAAATTGTTTTCGATTCTTCATCTTCAAATTTTTTTATTGGTTTTTCCTTATCTTTGTCTCTCGCATCAAAATTGGCATTTTTAAATTCACCAAACCCTCATTTTCAAATTCAGGTGGACCACTGTCTCCATAAGCATTCTTAATCGTTTCCATAAGCATTCTTAATCATTTGAAAAGCTTCAGCAGCAGTTTTTTCCAAATTAAAGTGAGGGATTGAAATTTCCCGCAAATGACCCTTTGTTAGCATCAAATGTGACATCTTCAAAACCGAGAATGACTATAAAAAAATACAGCAGTAACTAATGACCCCTGCGAATTTAGGACGCTTGGTACCAATAGCTCTAGTGTGAGGACTGAACCAACTTAAATTTTTTAATCACTGCCATTTGCAAGTAAACTGCACAGTATCTAGCTTCATGACTTAGGCGGTTGTTGCAAGGACTCATTAACGCTTTCCTGTTATAAAACATATAAAAAAAACTTATTATTTCAGAGCAATAAGGGTCCAATTCATTGTTGTGGTTACTGAAATTTACCTGCCCACGGTAGACATGTGTATATTCCATTCATCCTTAATTATTGATAGTTGATGGTAACAAATGAGTGTCGTATGGTCATCAAATGTGCACAATATTTGTACACAGTTTTTGCTGAATTGATGCACTATCAAGTTTATTTGCTGTTACCCATTTTTTTTTAACAGTTTATGTTTTAAACCTTAACTTTGTCTTGCTGTACATGTAACCTTCCAACCTGACCAAAACTAAAAAAAAAATTAACATGTTGGAAAAGCTCCCCATTTCGCAGTATATCTAGTCTTTAGGACCAAAACTAAAACGAACGCATGTGGGAAAAGCATTCATTTAATTGGCTATTTTTTATGTCGAATAAACAATATGGCATAGACTTATTTACTCAAGCCATCACTGTAGGTGTAATAAGTACAATTTTTAGAAACTGTCTTAATGGTGCTTTATTTTGGTTTTTTATTTAATAACTGTTTTACCATCAGTTATGAAAATTAATTCTTAGTTTTACTTCGTAATTTCATCAAGTCACACTAGGCAGACTAGCAACATCATCTCATCAACACAAACAAATAAGGAAATGTAGTAAAGAATGAATGCTTCGAAACAAGTCATTTTGTGAGTTTGCCATTGAATTGCTCAGGATGCATAATTTTTTTTTACTTCTTACATGATTGAAACACAGAGTTGTAATTAATTACATTTATAATTTTCTTTTCTACAAAACCATTATTTTCTTTATTTTAGAGGCCTTGGAACCCTCAAATGTAAAATAATTTAATTGTTGAGCTTATCTAAAATCGATAATTGCAAGAAATATTTTTAAGACAACCTAAAAAAGAACTTGCAATATTTAAGAGGGACTGTTAGTCCCATAGAGCTAATGCATTAGTTTTGAAATCGCAACTTTTGCAAAAGTATTGCTTCACCATGTCAACCCATTTCCACAAGGTATGGGGAACCATCATAAAATCAATTTAAAACAAAATTAAAACGAAAAAACATCCGGTTATTTAATTATTAATTGATAAAGTTTTAAAATACTGTCACCAACTGCTGTATATTTTTGGCATTTTAAAACTTCAAAAATATACAATTACATAACTAGATAACATTTTTGTTTCAAATTTGTTTCCTTTTGATGTTATATTGATTCCCGCACCAGGGAGAAAAGTGCTAACATGGCTAAGCAATACTTCTGCGGAAGTTGTAATTCCAAAACTAATTAGCTCTATGGGACTGACAATCCCACTTAAGCAAGCTTAATTTTGGGATAGAATAGATTTAATTTTCGAAATATTTTCAGTTGATAACCATTGACAAATTATCTAAGTAAATTTATGAAGTAAATTAATGTAAGACAGAAGCTTTGATTTAGATTTTCTACTTTTAAAGATACTCTTATTGTAATAAGAAGCAAGCCAATTGTAACTTAATTACTTTTGGTACTAAAGAAGTAACAAAATTTTTCATTGTGATAACGATGATTTCATTGTGAGTGAAAAGCATCACTCTTCAAGGAGATCATTTGTTGTAAAGACAATTTTGAATATCCTAAATTAAATAAAAAGAAATGTAATTTATTCTGATACTATTCTGATCTAAAGAAATGTATACTATTCTGAGGCTTAGTGGTAGTGCTTCACATTGCCACGCCACAGGTCTGGGGATCAAATGCTGGATTGGGCGAGGTTGACCCATTCCTTCATCCCTTGAATGGGTCGATAAAACGGGTAACAAGCATGCTTGGGAAATAAACACTGGGGGTTCCGCGTGAGGCTGACCACCTTACCGGGACATATGCCTAGCACCCCAGAGCCCTAGGTCACGAAGGCTGAAATGGGCACGGCAGGCCTTGGCATAGTAATGGGCTGTTCCGCCGAGGAGTAGGAGTAATTTATTCTGATTCCAGTGTTTTGTTTCTGTGCTTATTGTGTTTTTAACTTTTCATATTAAATAACTGTAACTAGCTACTTAACATATTAAGTAACTGTAATGTTTTTTAAATAAAGTATTTTAAACTGTAACAGTTACTTTAAGTAATTTTCTACTCCCTGATAAAAAAAACCTTATAATTCTAACTTATTCTATTTCAATCTTGCAGCAGCCAACATGCGGCAACACAACCCAAGCTCGCCTACGAGCATCTCCCGAATCCGAGCTCGCCACTGCAACTCTACCTCTACCTCCCACAGCGAGCTCAGCTCATTCATCAACGACGAGCTCTCAAGACATTCTAGGAAGCGGTCCCCCTCCGTAGACGTCATAATGGAATCTCCCACCCACAAGCGGTCGCGGTACTATGACTGAGCAGCAACTAGGGATTGTTTTTGTTTTTTTACTACTTGGCAGAAACTGGTTGTGTTTAGGATTTTGTTTTTGGGGTTTATTTTGTTCTAGCAGGTAATGGAAGAAACAGGTTGAGGATTATTTTTTTTTGTTTGTTAAATATAGGTTGCTGTAGTGAAAGGAGACTGTTTTCTGTGTGGTTCTTGAATGTGATTTTAAAGTGAAATGAAATTATACTTTGCATAAATGACATTGGTTTCTTTTTTTCTTCAGGTGTTTTGAAATTGTTTTTTGTTATTTTTATTTGTGAAAGACAATGAAATTATTTGATATTTTTAAAGTAAATTCAACTTTTTTTCATCCATAGTAAACTTATTTCCAAAATGTTGTACAAGTTTTTTTTGTTAGTATAAATTGTATAATATTTCTTTGATGTTCTTCAATAAACAATTCATGATCCTTTAGTATATGGAATCTTAAACAAAGTATCTTAGTTTTTAAAAATGAGAACAATTCGTTTTTGGTGCCTTCTAAATATAATTTCTTCAAAAACCTATGAAAACTGACATTCGTTTGGGTTTATTATTGTTTCTTCCACTGTCCTAGACACAATCAGTTTGTTCCAAAAGACTGTACTCGAATGATGTGACTGGCTGTACATATTGCACTCAATGCCTCTTCAATGACAAGCAAGCTATTTGAATTGAGCTCTAACCAATTGTCTTCAATGAACTATTATAAACGTGCTGTACATAAGGTTGTTGTACCGTGCTCAACCTGGTTTGCCTTGTTAAGTAGTTCAATTTGTACTGTAGTAATACAATTTGTACTGTTTTGTAAGTTAACTTGTTATTGTCGTTTTGCTGGACAACATCATTGTTTTTCTTACCCTTAAAAAAAACATTGTGGGAATAGAAATGTCGATATGGGAGTTCAACGTAAAATGTATTCCAGTCATTTAAATGTCTGATTTTGTTTGACAAATTTTAGTTTGTGACTAGTGCTTTCATCTTAATGTAAGATATGTTATTAAATGTGTTATCCTTTAAAAAAATGCTCATAAAAGGGATTTTCCATAAGTTGAACAGCTAATAGTTTTTACATTAACCTTGAAAAGGAAAGCCTATCAGGCCCTAAATCATGTTACTTTTTTTTCGTATTAAATAACACTGCTCTACTTTGGTTTAAATTTAATTTAAGTAGAAGTATTGCAAACGAATATAAATGCATTTTTGTTTATAAAATAAAAAAAACTAGTTAAATGTGTCTATGATGCAATATTCATTATGAAAATGGTATCAGAAAGCCCTTAAAATTTGTCAAAAAAATTGGTGTGACAAGTCTTTTAAACAAAGAAAGGCTATAATTTGTTTCACTGTCATCTATTTTTTAATGATTAGAATTATAAAGAACTGTTTATATTTTACATTCGCCCATATTTCTTATAATTATTTTTATTCTAAAATTGGGTAATTTCAAAAGATGTGAATTCTATAAATTGTGCTTGATATATGATATGAAGTAGGATTGGGTCCACATTTATATATTATTTTATAAAGGCGTGTGATTTTTCTGTAAACCTATTTAAAGTCTGGTGTATACAAGCCTTACTAAATATACAATTATAAAATTTATTATTTATTTGAAGTGTCTTAAATGCACATAATCATGTACATAATTGCAAATACTCAAACTATAACCTATTTAATTTTTTAAATTGCTTTACCTGTATTATAATTTATGTTAATATTTTATTTAAATATTTTAATAGATATAAAACCTTTGTATTATTTTTAATGTAATTTAATTTTTAAAAAAATATGTTAAATTCCACTTATTTAATATTGATATAGTTCTTTCATTGTTGTTATTTGTTACATTTGTTCCTAGTATTTGCTTATGTAATTTTGTTATTATATTTATCCAAGGTACTTATTCCTTCCCTGTATTAGTTTGATTTTGATGGCAGCATAAGTACAAAATCTTACTATATTGGATCTTAATTGTGAACTGTAAAACTTCTACTAGTGCAAGCATTAATACTTTGTGCATCAAACTTCCTGGCAATAACCTTAAATTTTATAATTAATAAAATGTTATTCATAATGTACTTTTCTTCATTTAGAACTGTTTCTAAGATACTCTCTAAAAATACGCCTAATTTGGATTTTTATTTAAACAAATGAAGAGTACAGGGGAAGAACCGCTTTATTTTGTAGAAGGCTTTCCTTAATAGCTTCTTTTTGGGGATGATAGCGAGAAATCGCCTAAACTGGTGTAAAGAAACCGGTTACTCGTTTATCTTTTGTGGCAACACTAATTCACGACAAAGATCAGTGGATACGAGTTACACGTTTGTACCGCGAATGAAGAACCGAAAGAAAAACTGGTTTCCGGTCGACAATGTCCGCCAGGCAGACACAATTTTGTAAAGACTCTAAAGAAATCAAACGGTCCTTTCCCTGTACTCTTCAAATGTTATTCGAAATAAATTTAAAAATTATGCAGTGTAAAGATCCATACTTATTCACCCATTGCCTGGTAATTCAGAAGTTTAAATATATTAATCATTTGAGTGAAAATTGTGAGAAAGGGCAATAGAATATCTACAATGAAACGACAGCAGTTTTTGATCAAGTAAATATGAAACAGGATTAGAACTCCATTTCATATGCCAAACCATTTGTCCTGAAAATGTAGTAAATAATAGATCAATTAAATGATTAATTATTAAAGATTCAGTTTAACTTTATGTTTAATTTTTTTGTTCAATATTTTTTATATAATCTAGTCATGAATATGCCATTTTTTTAATCAATAATGATTTGAGGAATGTGAAGGAAATAGTCGGGGATCTCACAGTTTTTAGAAAACTCAATATTTTTTGTTTAAGAATTAAAAAAGCTCAAATTAATAATCTATTTAAGTCCTTAATTTTTCTAAATGTGTACCATTTAGTTTGGAACAAACAACAGTATAATAATTATTACTCCTAAAAATGTTTTATTAAATAAAATTTGCAACCAAAGTTTTTTTTTTAATAATGTAGTCAATTTGTCAAATTAATTAATTATCAACTGTAAATGTTCTCCTTTCAGATAATTAAAAATGAGTAAAAAACAGGTAATTTCTGATTGGACTGAGTGTTCGTTTTTAAAAAGAAAATTTTCCTTCAAAATTCCTTTTTTTTTTCTTTGAAAGAAACTATATAATCCCTGATTATGGCATTCCATTAAATCTACTAGTACTTGCCCATGTTATTAACATACTTTCTTTCATTATTTTAATTTATAAAACAATAAAAACGAATTTACAATGTTTTCTTTGCTCATTATAACTTAGTGTAATGCTTTTTGCATCTCTTTAGCTTAGTCTAAACACATCGTTAGAGGCGTGAAGATTTTGATTTTTTCTAAATGCATAAATTTGTATTTTTGTAATGGTGATTGGGGCTCGTATTAGAAATTAACCTTTGTATGCATTCATAATTTACTGTAAATTTTTTAAAAACCTTTTTTTAATGTTATTTTATGTCATTGTTAATTTGTTAGTCCTTAATTCCTAAGTAAAATACTTAACTTTAAAACAACTATTTAGAATTAGTGCATAGTTTTTGTTTAATAGTTTGGCTTCATTGTACATAAACTAAAAACAAGTGCTTGTTCATATTTAGAAACCAATAAGTTTAGTGTAAAGTTAACGAAAGTTATATTGTAATATTTCTAAATATTTGCCAGAATAAGTTATTTTTAATCAATACAATTGGTAGCTGTCTCGGTACAAATTTTTCTTGTTATTGAGGATTAAACAAACATTGAGTTTACATGTTTCATAATAGTTTAATAATTTGCTAACCATAAAAAAGTTCCCCATGCTATAATATTACAATAAGTTTTAATAATCATGTACAAAATATTAATAATAAAGTTGTAATTAAAAGTTAATTTTTTAATATTATTTGTTTATGTTCTAAATCAAAATCTAGATATATATCTATAAATCATTGTTTTGTGATTTAAATTTATTCGCCAACATATTTATTTGCATATTGTTAATCTTGTTTGTATTTTGTTTAATTTATAAAACTGAGAAAAGGTGGAAGATCAATTTAGCTAATTCTCCCATCAATTCTCCTGTAAATTTTCTTTTCGATTGAGAGAAATATAGAAAATTGCATGTATATTATTACAGGATTTCAATTAAAATTGAGCCCAAAGTGTCGTGTACATACAATGCTTATTACTTTTTGTATAACCCTTTAAAAATTATTGATTTTTACTTGTAAATTGAAGAGCTTAGTGGAAGAACGTGCTAAGTGACATTTTTGAAAAAAAAAAAATTATATTTTCTTGTCAGTGAACATGTTATTCTTCCTTTAAAGATAACGAGATTCGTCCTTTTTCATAAAGTTAAGTGTATTTTTTTTGTTTTGTAAGTGCCGTTTTAAATGTATCTAAGTGCAAAGTAAAAACCTGTTGTCACGTAGCACGTTCTTCCACTAAGCACTTTAATTGTAACAAGTTATGTATGTAAATATTTTTTTTCTGTTATGATGTTTAAATAGGCTGGCCAGATTTTTCTTAACTCAATGTGAGACTGTTACTTTAATTAAATTTTTATTTTAAAATCATGTTTGAAGACAGGCTATACATATAAAAGGTGCTGCAGTTGCATTGGAAACACACACTATGTCAGATGAACAAAGTAGTAATGCTTTTATGAGTTAGGGTTTCCATGTGCCTTTAAAAGCTCCTAAATTTGAAAGGATCCAAAGATCCTCAGAAAGCCTTTAAATTTCCCTTTTAAAACCAATTTATTAAAATAAATTTCAACTTTAAGAACTTTCAACTTTATTTAAGAAAATAAATTTCAAATTTAATTGTTAATTTTGGGTGAATTTGGCTTTAAAAAATTGTTTGACAATATATAATTACAAAGCAACAATCTTTAGACGAATATTCTGTCTATATATGTGTGTATCGGTCAGCTGAATTTTTAAATTGCATTTGTTTATAAAAGATAATTTCCATCTTGGAATAATGGTCGTAGGTAGCTTTAGGAACTTGTGTACTTCTGAAACTACTCATTTACTGAGGGACAGGACTCGAGACGGGACATGAGAAACCCAACATCGCCACTCTTCCTCCAAGACGTTACTGAAAGCATTTTCACTCATCGGTGATTGGTTTTCTGTGCCCACATGACATGTCAAACCAATCACCCACGTGAGAAAATGCTTTCAATTACGCAATGGAAGAATATTTTTAAAAGGTTCACATTCCTGTCGCTCTGTGTATAAGTATCTTAAATAACCCTAAATTTTGAATTGGAACCCTAATTGGTTATTTAAAAAATAATAATTTTTTGTTAAACGAGCTTAAAAGTACCATTGAGAAGTTAGCTTACATATAATTTATTTCTAATTTATATTAAAAATTATTTATTTATTGGAAGTAATGTTAAATATTCAGTAAAATTTCGAATATAGGTGCTTGGTATTTTGATGATTAAACGATGATTTTTATGCTGGATCTGCACAGTAATATATAAAGCATTTTTAGGCCGCTAATGCCAAAATTAGTGAAGTCTGATATGCATGGAGGCTGGCCAGCCTATGTATAAACTTTATTTATATAAATTCAAAGTATGACAAAACCTCTATGAAAATATTGCTATTTAAACATAAACTTTCTGAAAACTGCCTTTCTCGCTCTGAACAATTTCGACCACAGTTTCTAAACAGAGAGTCTCAACATTTGAATTTAATACATTTTTTTTTAGCTTGTACAACGTTATTTCAATGATTTTTTTAAATTTAACTTTTTATGATAATTGAAAGACATTGCTTGGTTTAAGAAAAACTTTGTTTTTAAGATATGAACGGGTTTTTTTAGTGTCTGTATTGGGCTTCAAAATAAACACGATTTGAAATGATTCATTAAACTTTTTTAAAAAGAATAAAATTTTCTTCTAAAAAAACCACTGAAGTTTATATTTAAATATTGTAATTTATTTAAATTTTATTTTAAAATTAACTTAAAAACAATCCGTTAAATTTTTATATAAACTGTTTTCGAAAACAAATTGTATATGGCTTTCTGTTCAGGCAGTGATTATAGCTTAGGCAATCAATTCAAATGTATGTGTACAGTTAATTGTGTCTACAAACCAATAATTTTATACATACCTTGTAATTAAAAAAAAGTGTTTGAAGTGCATCATTTCAATTGTGTGTTATCTTTTTCATATTTGCTGTAGTCAAAACCATGTAAGTTATCCAATATAGCAAGTAATGTTATATTTTGAATACTGTCGTAATTTGTTTGATAATTATTAAAATAGATTGTTTTTCTGTTTGGACTTGTCTTTGCTTTCAACCAACATTCCGCTGTGTTACTTAACTACCGTAAGCAGGTAATCTGCAGTAACTAGACTACTAATGACCTAAACCATTCTTTCAAGCACTCAATAACTCTACCCTATTCATGGTTTGCACTGAGAGTTGTTGGTGAGAGGGCGCTACGGTTTGCGTTTTACCGGAAAAGATCCACCTCTGCTTCCGGTTTGCTGTGTTTGTTTGCATTTTCCAGCGGCCATATGTACTTTCGTTTTCTTTAAATCAGCATAAGTTAAAAATAAAAGTAGAATAGACACTTGTTGCTGTGTTCCTCAATGCTCAATGAGAGTAGGAACCAATATCCTTTTATTAATTAAAGTGTATAAATTCCCCAAAGCTTTAGAGCGACGTGGATATTCAAACGATTCGCCGTTACCAACGGTCTCCAACTTTAAGTAATGCGATTTGTTCCAAACACTTCATTGAAGTTAAATATATTTTATTTATACAATATTGTAAAAAAATAAATAATCCATTTTCGATTTCCTAGTGAATCTTTATTTAAAACTAAATTTTGACTGTAAAACAAGGAAGCCACATTTTGATCTGGGTGCCCAAATACTCACAGAAATTGACAGTGTGACACATCAAAAGATCCGTCTCTGCTAGAAAAGGAATACCACAACAGTTTTGGCAAAATATCTCCCCAGTCAGGTTTGGGTGGGTCCTTATTGTAAGATTTAACACCGGACATGAATAAAAACCAAAATTTCAGCTAGATGCTTAAAAACTAACTCAAATTGATTGTGTTTGGTATCAAAAGAAAGGTTTCAGGCTCTAGAAATAGAAAACATCCAAAGTTTTGGCGCCACATGTCCCCAGAATGTTTTGGGAGCAAATGTGTCATTTTACATGGCCTCGTCGAAGGACCGGTTTTTTCGCATGAAACTGGCTTGGGTTTTAAAATAGGCATGTACATCTGCCAAATCTTGTATTAAAAGTTAGCTCTTGTCTGGGTGGTGGTGTACAGCTCAAAAAACAAGACTTTGAAACAACAAATAGGGTCTCAGGGGTTGGAGTGTGGTTTTTACATGGAACGAGGCCTTGTCGAGCACCGAAAGCCACATTTTGATCTGTGCGCCTAAATACTCACAGAAGTTGACAGTGTGACACATCAAAAGATTCGTCTGTGCCTAGAGAACATTAATACCACAACAGTTTGGGCAAAATATGTCCCCAGTGAGGTTTGGGTACCCTTGTGAGATTTAACACAGGCCATGAATAAAAACCAAAATTTCAGCTGGATGCTTAAATACTAACTCAAATTGATTGTGTTTGGTATCAAAAGAAAGGTTTCAGGCTCTAGAAATAGAAAACATCCAAAGTTTTAGCGCCACATGTCCCCAGAATGTGTCATTTGATCCGGCCTCGTCAAAGGACCAGCTTTTCGCAGGGAAACAGGCTTGGGTTTTAAAATAGGCATGTACATGTGCCAAATCTTGTAATAAAAGTTAGCTCTTGTCTAGGTGGTGGTGTACAGCTTAAAAAACATGACTTTGAAACAACAAATAGGGTCTCAGGGGTTGGATTGTGGTTTTTTCATGGACCGTCTGTCACCTTCGAAAAGATTTTGTGTATTTCTTGTAGTCGACAACAAAGTTTGCAACCACTATAAGCTTTTAAAAGTGAGCAATGCTTTGTCATAAATGGTATTAAATCAAAGCTAGTTTTGTAATATGTTAAGATAGTACTGTTTATCTGAAATTGATATTTTTATTATTACCTATACCTTTTTCACTGGTGATTCCAAATGAAATCATTGGGAATAACAAGGTTAATAGAATGAATATTACTAGCCACTTGTTTAATAAACAAAAAGGAGTGGCAAGTGGTTTCTACAAGGTACAAATATATGTCTCCAAAAGTTAAATCGGGCCTCTCGTATCATCCGAAAAAACACTATCCCTCACACCAATTTCTAAAGGATCAGGTAGATCAATGAATCCGATTTTTAGCTTTTCGGTATACCTGATCGATGTCAAAAAGTCCAACTTTTTAAAAGTAGTCGCTAGACATTTTCAAAAATTTTATACGAAAACATAAAAAGACCGAAACTAAAATATATAAATAAACAAACTCCTCTCGTGCATTCGCTACAGCAGAAACGGAAGTATGAAACCGGAAGTGACTGGGACCGCGAATTTTCGGGCCAATCATAAACGGGCAGGTTTGTTTCCAAACATCAAACCATGAATAGATAGTATACTTAAAGACTAGTTATTTCAGAACAGAAAGGATCTAATTCATTGTTGGGGTTACTGCAATTTACCTGCTAACAGCAGTAACGCTGAGGTATTAAGCTTTACCACATAACGTAACAGCCTTCAAAAGCGATGCCTGCCGTAAAAAATATCAATAGTCTGATACACCTGAAAGCTCCACTAGGTTGTTTCAAGTGACGAATCTTGCCAAATAGTTATATAGGGGAGTACCATAGAAAAGAATCGTCCCTTGACTGTGGCTCTAAAATACGACGCCCGCCACCTGGAGGCAAAAGGGTTTTTACCAAAGTACTGCCAATGAGGGCTGTAAAGAGCCTAGTGGTCCGGACCCCAGACTTGAGATCGGAAGGTTGAGAGTTCGAGACCCGGTGCCACTGAAGACTTACCGAGTATATGCGGAGTACGTGCTCGTAAAATCTGTTGGGTCCGAAAGTTCTGTGGGCGGTCTTTGTGCAGTTCACCATGGGTACAGGTTCCTGGAGAAAATTTCCCTCCCCTTCAGGGACATGTCTAAATTGTGGAGGTGGCAACAGATGGCAACATCTGTCATATGTGTTTGTGTGTGTCTTGTGCTGCTCTACTTGACGATGGTTTATAAGCGGGTCCTTGCGACCAAGCACACAAGCCTGAAAATATATGTCAACCAACCAACTACTGCCAATGACTGATAAACTGCAGTAACCTCAACAATGAAATGGATCATTTTGCTCTAAAAGAGTCTTTTACCGTAATTTTTTTTCTTTTTGGCTCGAGTAATTGTATACTTGCAAAAATTTTCCGAGTCATTAGGCTAGTTGCATTAGTTTACCTGTCGTCGGCAGAATATTTACGGTGCTTTCTGGTGGCAGATTCGAAATAATGTTCATGATGATGCCTTTTGGTGAAACCAGTTAAAATTGTACCTTTGGCAATATTTTAGGAAGGCTTTAAGTTTCAGTTTTTTTTTAAGTTTTAAAATTCATAGATACACAAAAGCAACTTTATGACTTGGTAGAAAACTTACCGTAGACTGTTTAAAAAGTTCCATATCCCTTTTCGACCGGCGGTCAGATGGCGCTGA
This sequence comes from Hylyphantes graminicola, assembly GCA_023701765.1. Classification (NCBI taxonomy): domain Eukaryota; kingdom Metazoa; phylum Arthropoda; class Arachnida; order Araneae; family Linyphiidae; genus Hylyphantes; species Hylyphantes graminicola. The sequence continues at coordinate 35,901,192 of CM043112.1, forward strand.
TTTAAAATTATGAGACTAAATTTGGAGTTTTATCGAAAAAAATGCGTCCAACAGCATCAATGCCAGCAACTCCATAAAAACAAAGTCATTTTTTATACAAATAACGAATAATACAAGTCGGCTGCTTTAGTATCGATATTTTTGAAGAGCTTGAACATTCTCTTTACTACCCGCACGATCGTGCGAGCCCGGTCGGAAAGGTATACATCAACTTAAAAAAATTCTGATGAAAAACAAATAATAATTTAAAATTTAAATTTTCACATAGGCTCATCTTTTGAGTAGATCAGATCGGTAACGCAAAATATTAGAAATAAATAACATTTGTTAAATTATCGAATGATAATTTTCCCAGAAGAGAAAAACGACAGCATTTTTTCCAGTTTGACTTCACATAAAACAAATAATAAAAAACATTTTCTCATAAATAGAATAGCTCTTAGGTTTTTTTTTTTTTTGGGGGGGGGGGGGGGATTTACTAAAACTGCAAAGGCTTTACCCCCAATAACAATGCAGCCCCCCGTCGGAAAATATATGCAATATTAATCCGTATAATAACAATAATAAGTACAAATTTAGTCACTTGCACTACAGCAGCGTCTTCTACCGATCGTTTCGACTACACTATTTTAAATAGTTCAATTCATCGAACGGACTATATTCGGACGTGTTATTTCAATTACTGTTCTACCGGAAACAGTGTTAAAAATTGATAACAGCGTGTATTGACTTTAATAACTATTGCAAATGCTGACTTGGATTATCCTTTCTAGTTTTTTTTCATACAAATATGAACTATTAATTACCCTTTTTTGGCCACCAGTTTTTACAATTCAAAATCTATAAACTATAGAAAAATCTGGTAGCATTAACTAATTTAATGATGGTTATAGATTTTAAAAATATTATTTACATTTTCGTGAAAATGTGAATAATGGTATTATAAATGTAGAATTATTTTTTTTAATATAAATTCATAGGGGGGTAGAAAGAAAACTCTCTTCGTCTCTTCAAATAAGAATACCCTCTTAAACGGGTTATTTCAGTGACTATCCTACAGGAACTAGTGTTAAATGGATCACACTACTGTGTATGGACGATTATAACACTTGCTGTGCTGACTTGAGAGATCCTCATTAGCGCATTTTATACAAATTTGAATATCCCCTAAATAAAAACCATTTTTTTTGTATTAAATATATTTTACATAATTTTATAAATCGCAGGTTCAGGGCATAAGAAGCTCTTTAAATCCAAGCAAAAGATTATTTACATATCTTTGGATATGCGATGTGAGTAATAGTGTTTTAAAAAGATCTGCTATCTCTATTCGTCTTTATTTTCTACTTCTACAAATTAAGTTTTGATTCTTCTTTAAGCCATTCTCTAAATTGTTGTATCTACTCCAGACTCATTAGTATCCGAAATTGGGCGCTACACTTTTTAATTTTATGTATTGCGTTCAGTTTCACATTAACTGGTTTAAAAAAAACGTGCTCCCTTGGGTAAAAAAAAATTGGGAAATATGAAATTAAAAAAAATATATATATAATTGGGATACAAGATACAAGGCGCGATATATCGAATGCTCGATGAGCAATATAGTCAGGGGTTACTTACTTCCGCAGCAATTTCGCCAAGACGCGTCATCGTTGGTAGGTAGGGTTTGACTGTCTTATTGTATACCATACTACATCAACCACGAATAGATTATAGCCCTCTTATTGTTTAACTTTATCAAATTTTTATGTATCATTAAGGGAACGTGGTACCCAAATTTTAAAGCTTCCCACAAAGTAATTTAACATGCTCGTATGTTGTAAGTTATGTAAATTGAAAAAAAAAAAAATATTTAAAAAAAATCTTTAAATTTTAGGAGGAGTAGCATTTTGAAAACGTTATAATTCCTCACTTTTTTTTTTTCAAATTCTGTTTCAACATTATTGTATAGGTTTATTAAATGTTAGTTCCTTGTAAAAAAGCAGTTTAATTTGCATGCCAGCGATATAAAACTGGATTTAATTTTTTTGGGGTACCGCGTCCCCATAATTCCTTTGCAAATTATACCATATTCGCGTGAAATACCCGCATGAATAAATCGGACATGGGTCGTTAAATACGTTTAGAAAATCATTATTCACACTTTCAAGAAATGTAAATAATATTCTTTAATTACTCCGGATATACATTATGTAGATTGGTTGTTCTGCAAAAATTAAATATTATACATATACTTTTGAAAACAAAAATGTGGTAGTCAAAATATCGACAATTCAGATGGTTTTCAACAAATAAAGATTGCCCTTATTTATTTCGCTTCTTATTTGATGTACCTGTTCACAATCACACTATCTACTTATTTCATTTTCGGAATATTAAGAAGTATGGTCTTGATTTTTAGCCATAAAAATTATTTCAAAGTTTGTTATTGATTAACGTAAAAACAGTATATCTATTTGGAGACTTTATGAAAACTTGAAGGCGGAATATCAACTAAAATTTTAGCATAGAGGAAATTCGGCGCCATTGATACTTTTCCAAGCCTCGAAATCATCGTAAAAATATTTTGTTTCAGCAAAATTTATTGATTTCAGTAAGAGGAATTGGATGAGGGCTTTAACACAGCCAATAACGCCTCGTAATTCAGAACCTTGGTCAAGTGACTAGGTTGCCACCTGAGCGGGCACCCAACGGAACTTCGAGCGACATCGCACGCTGACGCAGTTTGGACTCCACAGATTTAACGAGCACGTCTGTCCCTGTGTACTCGGGGCCATCCGTCACGACTCACGAGTGGAATTTTCTACTCTTTCCAGAACAGATATCCGATTTATTGGATGACTGGCGGTAGGTGGGGTTCAAACCTGAGAAGATTGAATCCTGAGGCTGATGCCTTAAAATTGGATATTTAAAAAAGAAAGTTTTACAATAGGCACTAGTTCACGTTCCGCCCACTGGGAATGTTGGGGAATCGAATGCAGTCAATATCTGTTTATAATGAGTGTTCTTTTTTAAAAAATATTTTCCTTTAAAATTTCCTTTTTTTCCTCGAAAGAAACCGTATGATCCCTTAATATGGCATTCCATTACATCTTACTAATACTCACTCATAAAATTAAAGTATTTTCTATCATTATTTTAATATTAAGTTATTTTTTATTTATAAAACATTAAAAATAATTTGCAAAGTTTCTTTATATTATTCTTCGTGATGTTTTTCGGTTAAAACAGTTAAGAATTAACTTTAGCGATATTTTTGGAACGATTTAAGTTTCTATTTTGTTAAAAAGTTTTTTAATTAATAGACGAGCAAAATAAATTTCATTCCATTAGAAACCTTTCTAAATTTCCACCAATTGATTTTTTTTGTGTTTTTATTGTCTTACTAGCTGACCCGGCGAACTTTGTTCCACCTTAGTGGCAAAAAATGAGCAGACTTTTGATTTTATCAAGGCCAATTTTTTTATTCGGATAATAAATCTAAATTTAAAAAAGGAAGTATTATAATGATTTTTTTATCCGTCATGTATTTTAGTATACGTGTTCCACTCTTTAGTGAAGCACCTTGTGATATACAATATTTTTCGTTTTATAATCAGGTGTGAGAACAAATAACGCAGATGGTCTTCCGACCCACGATCATGCCCCATATAATTGACCGTAGGAGATAAACATTTATTTCCTAGATTCAGACCCCAAACTTTTAAGGATTGGCCTTGTGATTTGTTGACGGTCATGGCGAATGCAAGACGTATCGGAAATCGAAGTCATTTAAACTCAAATGCATGTCGTCGGTTGGGATCTTCAGGATTCTTGGAATGAGAACTTCCTGTACTTTGAACTTTTCTTTAAGTATCGTCGCATAAATCACATTGTTCATCAATTTCCTTACCGCAAAAAAGCTTCCGTTAAGACTTTCAGACCCAGTCGGCAAAGACTTTCTTCTTGCTTGCGGTAGGTCTCAGGTTTAGGTCCGGGCATCGCCAAAATAACCGCTGACCCATAAATCTTACAGCCAAAAAATGTCCGGCGAATGATACCCTGTGTAGAAGAGGGCATTTTAAATATCATCCAAATTCCTGGCGCTGCCATGATGTCGACCTTAAAAGTTGCATTAGGTGCCTACTCATGTGTTGTCTCGTAACTTGACTGTAGTTCTAAATTGCAACTCCCGCTTCCAATAGCTCTCGTGTGTACCTTTAGTGTGATGATAATTCAAACTAACCCTAACCCATACAACTGAATAGGAAGAGCTACCATACGTTAAATTTTCAACTTCGCCAAAGGCCGCCAATTCCAAAATTCAATCGGCCATGAAGCTATCGTAACACCAGAAAACAAAACAGACATACATCCTCTTGTATGGTTGGAAAAATTTAATGAAGTATAAATTTCTCATATATGCTGAAAATATTGCTTCATATCTTCATTTCTTACCATTTGTAAACCTCAATCAAATTTAATTTGTAAACATGATTAATATCTAGTTGAGGAAATCTGATCCAACATAAAAAAATAAAGATTTAAAATCAGTAAATAGAATAAAATACTGATATTCAAATATCAATTCAGCAAATTAAACCCACGTGCTCTTTTTTTTTATTTACTTTTTGTTCACGCTGAATGCGCAGAAATTTCATTTAATTTCAAATAAAATTACAAATTCTAATCTTTCAATGCCATTCCTATGGCTAACGTTTTGCACTACTACACCCGTTTGGGTTCGAATTTCGAGATAAAAAAGTACCCTATAGCCTATTCCTGGTTCTAAGCTATCTCCCAACCAATTTTTGGCCAAATCAGTTCATCCGTCCTAGAGTTATAAATAGTCGAACTAACGCGATCTTCTTTCATATATACAGTGGTGGCCAAAAGTGTGGACACTTTTTTAAAGTTTCATGTACCTTTGTGTGCTTGTAAAATATATTAATTTTCACTTAAATACAATCGTTTATACATTAAATTGAAGGTAATTTAATGTAGAATTTAGTAATAAAAATTGCCAAAAGTAAAAATTTATATATTCTACATGCACACAATGCTGAAAAACAAGAAACTTTCAAAAAGTGTCCACACTTTTGGCCACCACTGTATATATAGATTGCCACAAAGCTCCCTAGATTGAACAAACATCGGGCTTGAACCTTAAAAGCATGCACGTCAGCACTTTTGCGGACACCAGATGGCGCGATTAAAAAGGCATCACCCTTATAAAATACAGGAGAAAATAGGAGTGAAATTCGGGGAAAAGATGCTGTGATTTTTCTTTCATTTGTTTTAATTCCTGAGTATTTGTTTGCGTTGAAAAAGAAATTTACAACTTATTTTTGATATTCAGATAATTTTTAACCTTATAACTCAGTAAAGAGGAGATTGAATCCTCCCCGGAGATCGAAATAACAATACGAAGCATCTACGCGAAGCGTTCTTACCTCTCCAACAAAGATACAACAAAATGGGAGAGCTTTTGTGATTTCTAAAAGTAAACTAAGGGCCCGTTCTCATGCAGAGCAAACGCCGGCAATTCGCCAGCTATCAGGGGAAAAAAATCCCTCTCTAGGGAAATTTGCGGGTGCGAAATCGTGTCCGCCTCGTAGGTAGTAACGATTTCACGTCACCTCTGCATGTATTGCGGTTTGTTAATGAACGGAATATTTGGTGTCAGTTTCGTACATAAAATTTTCAGTTGTAATAGAAGCAATTGTTTTAGAATGCTAAAATACATATTAAACAGAGAATATGCTTTTATTTACTACGGTTATGTTAATTTTCATTATATTGTGTTTTCACATTGCTACACATTTTGATCTGTCGTTTGAAAGTATTTGCCTGGCAGGAGTTTATTTTGTTATTAATCCTTCATTTTCAGAATTTTCGGTTAAAACTAAAAAAAAACTATTAACTCAATTTAAACAAAAATATAATTTATGACAATTTTTTTTTATCATTGTAATTATGAAGTTGATTCTGTGTATTTAAAGCTAATCTTTTTTGTAAGCATTTATGATTTTTAATAACAAAAATTGTTTTTTTTAATATAATTGACTAAAACGGCGAAAAGAGCAGCTGACGCCACGACATCACTTCCACGATGTCGGCGTTTTCATGAGAACGGGGTTATAAGGCTTCACAAAATAGCCAGCTAAACGCCTGCTATTTCTCAGCCCATGTGAACGAGCCTTAAAAGTCAATACATAAAAGTAGTGTTGGAAAACCCGTAAACATCAAATTTAACGTGTATCACATTCTTAACCCATTAAGACCCTTTCAGGTGGCGCTAATTTAAGGTTATGAGACTAAAATGTTAAGAGTTTTACCGGAAAAGTTGCCTTAAACAGCATCAATACCTTTGGGTCAGTTGAAATGTACACTGTTGAATACAACGGAGCAATTTTTTAATTGAAAAGTTGATTCATTAAAAATTGCGAATTTTTTTTATAAGTGTCCCTAAAAAGGGACGCCAGGCATTAATGGGTTTTAAGATGGCTAGTAAGACGTATTGTAGCGTCAACGTATTGGTCCTTGGCCCTCTACCGGCCAACTTGGAAGCAGACCCGCAGCACGGAATAAGAAGAGAACTTTTTTAGACACTGAACGGGAAAGACGTAAATTTAGGTGTGGTCCTAAATGGACGAGAAGTCATCGAAAATGAACGAACTCCGATTATTTTACTAACATTTCTAAAGTGTTTTTAATAAATAAATAAAGTGTTAATTAAACGAATTTCGAATCTTCTAAATAAAACTATCTACGCTACGACAATGGATTATTTATTTGTGTTCGAGTGTTCCTGGAGTATTCTGGAGTCTTGTATGTTGTTACAAGACCTAAAAATGGTGGCAAATGTGGGATTTTCGACGACAACATCATCTCGTCACTTCTTGGGGTGAGTGCCTTTTGCAAATTTTGTCTTTTGCCGGTGTCGAGAAAAAATAGTTACATAAACTAAAATGTCAATACAAAATTCTGTTTATAAAATTAGTTTGGTTTTTCAAAAATAAAAACCTTTTAACTCGTAAAAAAACTTAATAAGGTGTAGTTAATTCCTTGGAAATTAAGTTTTGAGTTGTTTTTGAAAGGATAAACAGAAAGTTTTGTATTAATTACTCTAAAATAACTATTTATGTATGATATCAATGTTCGTAACGTGCTTTAAAAGCTATAAAATTCTATTGAAAACGCCATTATTGGTAACAAGTGATTCCTGGATACAATTGTGAAGCTAAAATACTTATGTTATTTGCTTGAAAAATATTTATAACTTAGTTAAATATTAAGCATTAAGTAGCTTATTGTTGGAATTTAGTGTTATTTTGAGCGTAATAGATATTTGTTGCGAAGTAGTATATATTTTGATATCAAGAGTGAATAAATATTTAAGAATTTAGTGTATTCAAACGTCTTTGAATGGTAGCACTGTTAAAATTCTTGGAAAAAATATTTTTAGCATATATTTGAATGGTATAACATAATTATACAGTTAAAAAAAATCTTGTGTCTATCGAGTTTCTTGTTAACGAATAAAAAATATATAAGAACCTAAGTGTATTCAAGTATAAGTATTTGAATGACAGCACTGTGTAAATTTTTTGATGATATATTTGAGTGTTTATTCGTTAAGAATTATTGTATGAACCCAATTACATATTTAAAAATTCTTTCGTCAACCGAGTTTTCGTTTTAAGAAAATGTGTTCGTGGACAAACATGGCGGAAGGTTTGACGTCCTGTTGACTGAGAAAGAATATCGATTGTTTTTTTTTTATTTAGTTATTGGCACGTGTTCGGTTATTTTCTGTGGTCGAAATAAAAGACTGGATATATTTTTGATGTTTTTTTTAAGTAAGAAGAAAAAAATACATCTGTTGAATAAGAAGTTTATTTACCATATTCTGTTTCTTTTATTTTTTATTGGAAAATAATTTCGTGGTCACATTTTATTTCTTTTTTAATGCTTATTTTGGGGATATTTGTTATAAGTGATTTTGATATTTCCTTGCATTAAAAATATATAGGTGAAAATATTTTCTTAGAGAAAATTTATTGCAATTTATTTCTTTTTGCCGTATTGCTGTGTTTATGCATTGAGACATTTCTTTTCGAATGTATTTCTTGCGTTCTTAACATTAATACGTTAACATAATACGTTCTTATTGCTTGTAGAAAATGAAATTAAACCTTGCTATTTATCTTTAAAAAAAAGATATTGTATAATTTATAAAGGTTTATGGTTATAAAAATAATACTTTTATTTGTGAATTTTAAGATATGTTATGAAAAAGTTTTATTGTATATGAAGTCTATTACGAGTGTGGATTCGTCTCAGACATTTAAAGAAACTTTTTAATATCTTGTCGGTAAAAGTAGTTAGATATTTTTTTTTTTATAAAAATGGCTATTTGGGGAAAGTGTCGAAAAGGGGACTTATTAAACCTCGCTACGGAAATGAACATTGACATAGATGCGAATTCGACAGTTTTAACTTTGAAAGAAGCCATTAAAGCTAGTACACATTACGAACAAGAATTCGTAGAATCATTTCTTCAAACTGCTGTCGAAGAAAGGAAGCAACTAGAAGAGCATCGTTTATTTCTAGAAAAGCAAGAGTCGGAAAATAAGTTTCTTCTCGAAAAATTAAGATTGGAGAAAAATGGAACAAGTGTGGCTCCAAGACATAGAGAAGACATACACCATTTGATGACTAAATATGACTCCTAATCTGATATCAGTTTGTATTTAGTCCTTTTCGAAAGAACAGCCAAGAGGATCGGACTTCCAGAAGAGCAATGGGTGTCTCACCTTACGGGACTCTTGCCAATTGAAATGGCCCAGCTCATCGCTCGGGAATCGGAAGAAACATACGAAGATTACGAGGCTATTAAGAAGGTACTTCTGAACCGATACAAACTCAGCCCAGAAAAGTTCCGTCAACTTTTTTATAATCACCATAAAGGACCAGAGGGTACTTGGAAAGACTTTTTGTTTGAGCTGAAAAACTATTTCTACGAATGGATAGGAGGGTTGGAAGTGAGGACCTTTGAAGATTTGTGTAATTTGATTTTATCTGAACAAGTAAAAAGGAAAACCAGTTTAGAAATTAAAAATCATTTTATCGATGAGTGGACCCAGATGAAAAATCCAGAGAGGGTCGCAGAAAAACTGGATGAGTATGAAAACGTTAGGATGATCATGAAAAAGACATTTCCAACAAAAGAAAAAACGTTCAAACCATGGAAAGGAAAAAATCAATCCGAAACAAAGGCCCCGTTAAACGAACCACGGGTTGAGAAGAATGAAAATGAAAGAAGTAAAACTAATGAAGGCTTCGAAAAACGCAGAAAACCACGATGTTTTCGTTGTAATTCTACTGAACATCTAAGACCTGACTGTCCCTTGGTGAAGAAGACTGGTGGAACTTCAGACATCAACCGTCTTATAAAGAAAGGAGACGAAGACGTTATGTCCCCCTATACGTTCATGGCTGAAGTAAATGGTTTCACTATGCCTATTTTGCGAGATACTGGAACCAGCATCGACGTTGTGTGCCGCAACAGAATCACTCCTAAAATGTTAACTGGAGAGAACATTTGGGTACAACAACCGTTGGACGAATTCCCAGTATGCTTGCCGTTGGCAGAAGTGGAGTTGAAAGGAAAATTCGGACATGTAATCACAAAGGCAGCTGTCGTGCCATGTCAACTAGACAAAGGAAGATACTTGCTGGGTAATCAAACAGCAGCCTTATTAGATACAATGAAAAATGAAGATGTTCCTCACCAGATCAATGCTACAGAAACAAGAGCTCGAAGACGCAAAGCAGAACAAGAGCAAGCTGTCGAAGACCTAGTTGAAGAAGTTGTGGAGGAAGAGGAAAATGAGAATGATGAAATAACAATTGAAGAAGATGATCTGTTTTCATTCCCACCTAAAGAAGATAACTATGAGGGCTTGGCGTTGTTGAAAGTAGATTCTAAAACTTTCTCAGATCAACAAAAAGAATGCCCCGAGCTAAAATCACTTTTGGAAAAAGTGCAAGAAAATCCAAGTGAATCTGCTGGTGGATTAGAAAAACTAGAAAATGGAATACTCGTGAAGAGAAAGATGGACAAGACAGGAGTGGAGAGACTGTTACTGGTTGTGCCTAAAAAGTATCGAAATGACTTGAAAGCCTTTTGTCATGAGGGAACATCGGGACATTTGGGAGTGACAAAGACGAAAGACATCTTTTCCAGACACTTCTTTTGGCCCCAGTGTTATAAAGAAATCGAAGACTACGTTCGAAGCTGCGACAGATGTCAACGCGTTGGAAAACCTCTGGACAAAAAGAAGGCTCCAATGAAGATAGTTCCGGTGATTCAAGAAGTCTTTTCCAAGATAAATGTCGATGCTTGTGGACCTTTGCCAGTCACTCCAAGTGGAAAAAGATACCTGTTGACTGCGATGTGCCTATCATCTAAATATCCAGATGCCGTCCCAGTAGAAGATATAACATCTGTGACTGTTGTTGATGCTTTAATGCAAATCTTTAGTAGAATGGGATTTCCAAAGGTTTTGCAGTTAGATCAAGGAAGCTCTTTTACTAGCGCACTCAGTACTACTTTTCTTGAGAAGTTCGGGATAAAGGTAGTTCACAGCTCTGTCTATCATCCACAGAGTAATCCAATCGAAAGATTTCATCGGACAGTTAAAAGAGTCCTAAAGGTGTTGTGCTTGGAGTCTGGGAGTGATTGGGAGCAAGCTATATATCCAGCTCTGTTTGCCCTAAGAACTGTTACCCATGAAAGCACTGGATTTACTCCTGCTGAACTGGTGCATGGCAAGAATCTTCGAACACCTCTTACTCTGTTGTATGAAAAATGGTTGGACGTGGAAGAAACAGAAGGTGAGCCCGTAACTGAATATGTCTTCTCCTTGATTAACCGAATGAAGCGCTGTCAAGAACTAGCAATCTCAAAGATGGAAGAATGTCAGCAAAAGAATAAAACTTGGTACGACAAGAGGGCAGTAAAAAGAGAATTTCGAATAGGAGACCTAGTGCTGATTTTTGCTACATTTAAGAGCAACAAGTTAAGCCCACATTGGACAGGTCCTGGAACAATTCTAAGAAAACTCTCTGAAACCAATTACGTTGTGCAGTTGCCAGGTGAGAAAGCAACTTCTAAGGTGTACCATGTGAATATGCTGAAGCCATACTATAAACGACCAGAAGAAGTGAATTATTTGATAAGTGATCTTGATGGAGAAAATGACGAGGAACAAATGGAAATACCTTGTGTGGACTCTAACCCGAATATATTGGATCTTGAAGAGATGTTTCAAGATTACAGCGAAAGTTCAAATATGAATGAGGACCAAATCGCTCAAATGAAGAACCTAGTTTGGAAATATATGAAGTGTTTTTCAAACATCCCAGGAAAAACCGAACTCGTCATGCACGACATTGAACTTAGCGAAGAACAGTCCATTCTTTCGAAGCCTTATCGAACATCGCCAAGACAAAATTCAATTCTGAAAACCGAAATACAGAAAATGCTGGATTTGAAAATCATAGAAATTGGTTTTTCAGATTGTACTTCGCCAATGATTCTAGTAGAAGCTCCTGGTAAGGATCCGAGACCTTGCATTGATTATAGGAACTTGAACAAGATCACTAAAACAAAGTTCTTTCCCCTTCCAAATATAGAAGAAAGAATTGAAATCGTGTCTTCTGCTCAGTACATAACAGTTCTGGATTTGTCTAAAGGCTATTGGCAAATTCCCCTTACTGAGCGAGCCCAAAGACTGGCAGCATTTGTGACTAACTTTGGCACTTATAAACCCTTAAGGATGCCATTTGGTCTAAAGAACGCTCCTTACGAATTTAGCAAGATGGTATATCAACTTCTAGAGGGATGTGAAGAGTACGCAGTTCCGTATCTCGATGACATAGCGATTTTTTCGAACAGTTTCGCTGAACATCTAAAACAAGTCGATATAGTTCTGAAAAGAATAGAAAAGGCTGGACTAACCATCAAGCCGTCAAAGTGTAAATTTGCCCAAGCGCGAGTGCAGTATCTTGGACATGTTGTTGGACAAGGTCTTAGGAAGCCAGCTGAACTGAAAATTGAGGCGATCAAGAACTTTAGCCCACCTAAAAGTAAAACTGAAGTTCGTGCCTTTTTAGGGTTAGCCGGTTACTACAGCCGATACATTCCAATGTTTTCATCGATTGCTGCCCCTTTAACTGATTCTTTAAAAGGGAAAGCTAGAAAAGGTTCCATTACATGGACTAAAGAATGTGAGGAAGCATTTGACAAGCTAAAGAACTGTCTTTGCAACTATCCTGTGCTGTACTCACCAGACTATCAAAAGCCGTTCATAGTTGAAACTGATGCGTCAGATCGAGGAATGGGGGTAGTTTTGTCCCAGTTGGCAGACAATGAAACTGAAGAACATCCTATTATATACCTAAGCAAGAAGTTTACCAGTGTTGAAAAACGATATAGTGTTAGTGAGAAAGAGTGTGCCGCCATCATCTTTGCAGTTTCGAAACTTAAGTGTTATCTCGATGGAAATTTCTTTCAAATTGTGACTGATCATAATCCTTTGGTGTGGCTGAATTCTCATGCCAGTTCTAACGCACGTTTGATGCGATGGTCACTAATATTACAACCTTTTAATTTTAAAGTTATTCATCGAAAAGGAAAGCTGCATCAAAATGCAGATGGTTTGAGTCGGATTCACACTCACTAAAAAAAAAAATGTGTGTATGTGCCCAATTTATTTCTTTCTCTTCATACTTGCATTTATTTCTTTTCATATGTCTATTTTAACATTTGGTTTCTCTCGACACTGGGAATCGATAATTTTTGCTTGGCACTTGCCTAGGTTCCTGGAACAATTGTATAACTCTGGTATGAACACTAATCATAAACTTTCTCATTCTTCGAAAGTTTCCCCAGGGGAGGAGGAGCCTGTAGCGTCAACGTATTGGTCCTTGGCCCTCTACCGGCCAACTTGGAAGCAGACCCGCAGCACGGAATAAGAAGAGAACTTTTTTAGACACTGAACGGGAAAGACGTAAATTTAGGTGTGGTCCTAAATGGACGAGAAGTCATCGAAAATGAACGAACTCCGATTATTTTACTAACATTTCTAAAGTGTTTTTAATAAATAAATAAAGTGTTAATTAAACGAATTTCGAATCTTCTAAATAAAACTATCTACGCTACGACAATGGATTATTTATTTGTGTTCGAGTGTTCCTGGAGTATTCTGGAGTCTTGTATGTTGTTACAGTATTACGAGATGTTTCTTGAGGAGAGAAAGATGACCCAGGCATTGATCGACAATATCAGTCAACAATTCTTCGAGGCGAAAGATTACCTCACCTCGCGCGAACGCCTTAAAAGTCTTAAGTATCGAGTGCCATGCCTATCAAAGCAGTTCTTAATCAATTTGATTATAGAATCTGAGGCAGACTAGACTGGTCGAGGAAGCTAACGGAAGATGTTAATAACGACTTCCTAGACAATGCACTTAGAAAGGCGCAAAGCCAAGTGACGGCAGGGCCCCCGCTTCCAATGGAGATAAACGATGAGCCCCCGCTCGTGTCCAACGTCCCTGTTTCAAATAAGTTCGATGTTTTAGCCGGTCTATCATCTGTGCCCAATTCGCGGCGGCAGGGACTGCAGCCCCTTGATGCCCCATTCCAGGAGAGAAGCTCGGATGCCCAGAAAGGAAACACGGATGCCCAGGCGGCTAAAAAAGTCAAACCTAATCCAGCCACGGAGGTCACTGACTCTAAAACCCCTGATGCCCAATTCCAGGCAGCACCCAAACCTAGATCCATGCCTATTCTCTTCCTCGGAGGGGAAACCGACTATGGTATTTGCAAACGAATCGCTAAGTTTGTGGCGGACGACCTTCCTAGGTTTATACTTAAGACTAGCTGACATACCCGACGTTGCACGGGTAGAGGTGAAAAAATAATTTTATAGTCAATTTAACTATTTTTTCTTTCATTTGAGTTACATAAGATATGAAGATTACCCAGTAATTTTTCCATTTAATTACCCATCTTGGATATAGTAATAATTAATATTAATTTCAAAAATACCTTTGATAAGAAGCTCAAATTAAAGAGAATACATATTTGAGCAAAAAAATAATCAGTAAGAATTCAAAATAAGCTACTCCAGCAAACAGCAAACGATTTGCATTTTTTTTTTATAAGTTTATTTGCATTTTAATAAGCTTGTGTTGCTGATACCGTTTGTTATTAAAGTACAAAATCCCGCTACTTATATTACATTAAAAATTCATAATTTAAAAAATGCTATAAAATTAACAGATAGTGTCGTAGTTATTTCCCGAATAAAAACATTTTAACTCATTTGGCGAGTTTGAAAAATTTGGCGAGGAAAATATATAGCTACCATTACACCCATTTAGCGCAAAGACCATCGCACAACCAACCAGCTATTTAAAAAAATGCTCTTTAGCACGTTCTTTGTAATAATTTGGCGAGTTTGGCAAAGTAATTGGCGAAAGAGGGAAGACATGAAACCCTAATATGCATCTGTAGTTCAACGGTCTTTAAAAAACAACATAATTCAGTAAAAGCTTAACTATGCTTTTAAAAAGTTCATAATTAAAATCATCTATACACAATAAAATAATAGAATGGAGACTGGTAGGATTACGTAACTTGAAACATATCCAACTATTTTTTCAAATTATTAATTTTGTTTCTGAAGGCAATGAACAAATATTAAATAAGTTAAACATTTTCAATTTCAATTGTTTTCTAAAAAGTTTTATTTAAATTTTTCTGCCTGATGGCATCACGAAAGAGAAAAAATGATCGGATTTGAGCAAAAGTGGTGTATTTTTTCCCTTAAAACGTTCGAAAACGATAGAAGGAATGGTCCGATTCGAAAAATTCTTAGCCTATGTTTGTTCTGGAGATTAGATGAATTTTTGTGCCAAATTTCGTGACAATCTGTTGCGTGGTTCTTAAGTTTTTGCGTCCTATACAGACAAACACACAAACAGAAGTCGCCTTTTATGTATATAGATGGTATATACTAGAAGTTTTTATTAACAAAAATTTAAATAAAACTGGTTTGGTATATTTTTATAATTAATATTCTATTTCATTATTTAAGAATTGAATTGCTTTAAAAAATGTTTCAAAAACAGAACGATTGCTATATTAAAAAAATACTCCACTATTCGATGATTTTTTTTTATTTTAAGTTGTAAAAAAATGAAGCATGTTTCTTGTATTATAAACATAAAATTTTTGGCGGATTGGATTTAGCTACAGTTTAATTAACCAGCATTTTTGAAACATACTTTACGTATTCAAAATATTTTTCTAAATTTAAGAAAAAATATGCAATTTAAGGAAACTATCTTTTATTGTTTAATAACGCACATTTAAACGTAACATGAATATAATACACATTGTACCCTAAATATTGATTACAAAAAACGATATATTAAAATATTTAAATGTTCATTAACACTTTCAAAAATTATATCGGTTAATTTTTGAGAATATATTGCATCAGAAGATATTTATTGCCATTTTTTTCTTAACAATTATTTGTATTTAGTTATGTTTTTACCAACAGAGAAAATAACTCAAAAAATATATTTACAAATATCGACATTCACACATGTGTGTATTTGAACATCATAATTTTGTACAGAAATTTTGTTTGTAAAAAATCGCACAAAATACATCAATGGGTTTGAAATTAGCTCTATTGAGTAAACGTTGAGTTTACACAGTTAAAATCTTTCTAGATAGAGGCTTATTTTTAAGTTTCTTATCTTTAATTTTTAAATCAGTATAATTTATGGCATAGTTAGTTAATATTGGTCTTAAATACTTATCTAAAATTACTTCTGACAAAATTTTAACATGAGTATTATGTGTAAGAAATTGGTCACAATGTAATGCTGGACAATTTAGCAAGTACAGGAAATGCCACATTTTTCATATTTTCAAGCTTCTTTGTTTTGACAACATTCTCTATAGTCAATTCGACGAATCTTTGTAAAGTACGAGGCGTGTTTTTTAAGTAAGTACCGTTTTGCCACACAGAGGGCGCGGCGCTGCGATCGGCGTTCTGCGCATGCGCACTGTGTACCTACATCTCTTGTCTACTCACTGACGATATTGCAATCCGATTTGTCATTGTTTTACGTTTTCTGCTGAGTGTTTAAAATGTCTCCGATAACCGTGAGTCCCGCCGACTGTTATGTACGGTCTGTTATAAGATTTCTTAGTGCTAAAGGCCTAAAATCAATCGATATTCATCGTGAGATCTGTGCAGTTTACGGACAAGACATTATGAGTGATGGAATGGTAAGAAAGTGGGTGAGATCATTTAAAGAAGGCCGCACGAATGTTCATGATGAACAACGGAGTGGGCGTACTCCTTCAGTCGTTAATGAAATTTTGGTGCAGCAAGTGGACAATAAGGTGAGAGAAAACAGACGCTTTACCATTCCATCACTCATAATGTCTTGTCCGTAAACTGCACAGATCTCACGATGAATATCGATTGATTTTAGGCCTTTAGCACTAAGAAATCTTATAACAGACCGTACATAACAGTCGGCGGGACTCACGGTTATCGGAGACATTTTAAACACTCAGCAGAAAACGTAAAACAATGACAAATCGGATTGCAATATCGTCAGTGAGTAGACAAGAGATGTAGGTACACAGTGCGCATGCGCAGAACGCCGATCGCAGCGCCGCGCCCTCTGTGTGGCAAAACGGTACTTACTTAAAAAACACGCCTCGTACATAAAATTGATATAAGGGAATCTGTTGGGTACTTTAGGTCTCCGACATCTTGATTGAGAAATTTGGTCTTTGTTAGGTTGTCGTTGAACCAGTTGTAAACAGGATTGACAGTCCACTCTTTCAGCAATAGTTCTTACAATATAGCCACCAACTACCCCTAATTAAATACAACAATAATTATAAAAAACTACAACTTTATTCATAATTTGCTGAGTAAATCACAAAATACTTTATAATTACCCTTTAGGGGACTGTGTATAAGATTACGTGTGTAATTGATAAATAAAGACGGCTTTGCATGCATGCTTGCTTGTCATTTTAGAGATGGACCCCAAAAGGTCCACAAGTGATTAGATTGAATATCTCGTCAAATATTCATTCAAATGTAACAAAAACTTAGATTTAAGGGTTTTCAAGAGTGCTTAACATTTCTAAGTTATTAAAATTGGGTGTTGCTATTGGAAATTTAAAAGATCGTAATATTTTTAATATGAAGACGGCCCCTTATGCAAATTTTGTATCGTGCAATTAACTCAGAATGTTAATTGTACACAATCTCAAAAAGGTCCGATTCTATAGGGTGACTAACGGATGAAATAACCTCAAGTGGGTACTTTTTTATTTCCACAGCTGTACAAGGATAATCGTACTGGCGGATCTCTATTTTTTCGGTGCAGCAGACTATAGCAAACTACGATAACACGATTTCGTAGTAGCCACCTAAGAACATTTACATATAACATCAAAGAAAAGGAATTCCCAAATTTTACCAAGTATTCCAAAGGCCAAGCCACTCCGGAGAACATCCTTAAATGCTTGGGACTCTATAAAGAATATCTGGAGCGACTATTATTGATATCTTGAGAGTGTACCATAGACCTCGTCTAGATCTGCTGGGCAACAGGGATCAGCAACAACAACACCTCCCAAAGGTTCCATTTGACACATCAGCGAGCGATTCCCCCCCCCCCCCCCATTAAGTAGTATTTTATCTTATTTGAAATAAATTTTCATTAATTTGGCCATAAATTTTAAATAAAATTATTTTTCCTCTTTGTATAATTACATTTAAAAATCATACCTTTTGAAGAATTAAAGAATGTTTGTTTTAGTTAAGTGAAATATGGAAAACATAGTCAAATAAAATTCCTTCTGAAACAATTTCATTAAATAAATTGGCCTAAATTCTTCATGCTTGCATCTTTAAATGCTTAAAAATTGAATTTTAACTATTTTCAACAAATAAAGTTTCGTTCAAAAAATATAAATTATTTTAAATGTTACTGTTTCAATATTTTCCCTTAAATAAAAAATAAAGATATTTTACCATTTAATTCTTGAAAATTATTAATCTATTAAACGAGCCTATCCTAAAATAAGATAAATATATAATATATTTTTTTTTAATATCGAATAATAGTTTTCGCGGACGAGAAAATGCCAACATGTTTTCCAGTTTGATTCCAGTAGAAAGAACCATTTTCGTATAAATTAGTCACATCTATAACAGTCAAATCGGTAACGTTTTGAAAAATTTACATTCGGTTACGAAATACGATAACTAATATGTCATAAACAGGTGCTTAAGATTGCACAACTTAGTTTTAAGCTACATTTTAAAGATTTAATAGATGGTTGATAACATAATTTAATTATTCAATACAATTTTGATACTATAATATAATTTCATTTTATTTATTTATTTATTTATTTATTTGTTTCAGATGCACATAACAGAAAAAAATCCAATTACAAAGCACATCATAACAGACAATGCAAACAACAAGAACGCACAAAAAGAAGACATTAAATGACGGACATGTTAAAAAAGACAGTGTTACAAAGAGAATAACCTCCGACAATTTGCTTTAAAAACATTAAAAGGCATAAAAAATATATCCAGTTCCTCAGACACACCGTTTTATAAAATTTATACAGACAAAAATTTTGAATACAGTTATTCCTATCTATTTTCCTATCTATAAATTAACAATGTTTAACATTATTGACCTTAGGCTCTGTGTCTGAGAGCTATTACGAATCCGCCTCATAACAACAAGTTTGTGGGTTTGACACCCGGCTGAGTCATCATATTTTCTGAATGGAAAGGTCGGCTGCACGTATGATTATATGGCATGTAAAAGGCCCTTGAGTACTTGTATGGCTTGGGTTTATTAGGAAAAATTAACCCTTCAGACCGACATCAGATGGCGCTAATTTAACCTTAAATGAAAATGATGATACTAAATTTGAAGTTTTATCGAAAAAAATCCGTTAAATAACGAATAAACGCCACGTTACACGCTTCTGTGGAATTATTTCTACCTTCTTAAAAAGCGATTCGTCAAAAGAATTTGACTCTTTGAGTTTAGTATCCTGAAACACTAAACTTTGTTGAGAAACTCAAAATTTCTCAAAACTGCTTCATTGTCATTCAAATCCTAAAATTAAAAGTAATTCTGACGCATTTCATTAATGACACATACAATAACGTTGGAGGTTAGAGAGAGGCTCTAGGATTACAGAAATTATTTATAATTATATTTGGGCTGCTGAATCTAAAAAGGCAATCGGTTTTCTCCTGCCATGCTAATTTTTTTTTAACATTTGCATAATTATAGTTTTAATTATATATGCGTATGACATATCCTGACTAAAACTCCTCAAAAACTTTTATTTTTTACCCTCAATTAAACCTAATAACTTAATTAACTTTTCAAGTATCCTTAAGGGGGTTCAGTACCCCAAAATCGGCGAAAAAATCAAAAAAGAAATTATTGGCTTAAAATACTATTACAACCTTTATTAATAATGTCACAAAGGATCAAGACGATTGGAAAAATATTTTTGACATTTATTACGAGGGAGCAAAAATCCTTCGTAAAGAAATGGGTTAACAATAAAAACTTTAAACGCGTTTTTCTCAGAACTTGATTTTTTGAACTTCGATGTACCTTTTCTCAAAAACTATGCTATGTTTTCTTGCAAACTTTTTTTATATGATCTAATACATAGTATAGATTAATCTGAGGTTATAAATTTTAATAAAGCTAAAGTGAAAAAAAATTATGGGGCTAAAACGTGAAAAATTTCATGATTTTTTGAGAACTTTAAGATTTATTTTATTTAAAAAAATCTAACAGTTATTTAATAAAAACTTTTAACCTCAGATTAATATATAAGGTTGGTGTAACACACACAGAAAATTTTAAAATGATCTGATCAGTAGTTATTGTGAAAAGGTACATTGCATTTGGCCAATTTAACATTACCGATATACAACATACTGAACCCCCTTAATGTGACTTAGTACTTTAATATCCCAACCGCACACTGTCACGACAAACAGTCGCCTATAATCGGTTTACCACTGTACTTTCTACATGTTGACCTTTTAAAACCTTTCTTATAACAAATCCCTAATATCGGAGCCATCTTTGTGAGCATTCCATTTTCAGCTATAGTCGTGTACAAACGATCAATTTATCTCTTAACAATGCCTAACAGCCAATAAAGAAGAATCACTCTTAACTAAGTTTCCCTGTCGACTTATATCACACGTATATTTTAAATATTACTTCCCCCATTTTACGAAGAAAAAAGAACTGAAGAATTATAGATATTTTCTCTTTCTTAATATTTTATAAATTATATTTTTTTTTATGAATTAGTTGAAATATTTTATGTAAAAATTAATTGCCGCTAGACGTCACTTTTTTTATTACGGTTTTAAATTTATCAATTTTTTATGACTGTATATTCTTGTATTACTGAAACTCCAAAATGTGGTACAGCTCTATTCAGGGCATCACACTCATATGCAATCAGTTTTAAATACCCAGGAATCACAACTGCTGCTGACAACTTTATTTTGATGCCATTCCATAAAATTTAAAAAATTCAATTGTTTTTCACTTAAAATCCATAGAAAAAAATATTAAAAACCATATATTTAGTAGACAATTTTACTTTTGGCAACAAATCAAATGTACTAAGTACTAATCAAATGTACTAAGTTGGTACTTGTAACACAATATCCATTTTCGCTTCTTTGAATAACGCAAAGTTATTAGCAAAAAACACTGATTTGTATGTCTTAAAAATGTCGAAGAATAATCGTGGTAAAGCTACTTTTATTCCTGCTAAGCCTAACAAAACTAATCAAGGGTCTCCAGAAACATCGGAAATTTCGCCAAGCTCACTGATGGAAAGCTTATTCTGGCAGAATCTTGGATGGGTCCATACACCGCCATTTACTGGAGTTCATTTAGATGCCCCGAAACTTCATTTTCCTAGTGCGAAAAAACGACCTTCGTCCTCCAAATTGTATTTAGAGAAGAGTTTTCATCCGAAAATTCAGGTTGGTGATGTTTTGTTTGTTAAATATAAATTAGCGTTCCACCATCAAGCTTCCGCATACATAAAGTTATATTGAAAGAATTTTTCATAGAAACGTAACATAATTGGACGGTAACTATGCATGAGTGTAAATCAAAAATGAATTCATTTGCCTTAAATTTAAATGTACCTATATGAAAATTTTTATTAGCCAAAATCAGTATTAAATAATCTTATGTATCTGTAATACATAAGATTATGGCCTAGAGGCACAGCTAGGATATAATCTCCGGTTGCAATTTAGCGATGCGGTTTAAGTTGCCAAGCAACGAAATGCTAAATTGTAGAAAACCTTCTTTTTCCAATTTCATTCAACTCAATAGGTATATCAAAACTACGTTAAATTTCCTAGCTCGCTAAATGTCGCCCATGGACAGACCGACCATTATATCCTAGCTGTCATCTAGTCCATAATCTTATGTATCACAGACACTAATTTTTTAACTCCCACGCGGATTAAATCCATGTTTTTTCTCGAAATCAGAAGGCATTCCGTTGGAGGCCATGGCCTCCAACGGAATGTCTTCCTTCATAAGGCTTAATAATAATTGTTCCAAAGAACTTAGCCACAACACAGAAATTCGATTGCCAATTTAGCGGTAGCGGTAGCGGTAGCAACAGTGTAAATGTTGTGTATTGTATTTGGTGATTATCTGCGGTCTGTTTGTTATAATTGTTTTCCAGGTTGTCTCTAATGGACTATAGCCTTTGTTATCGTAATATCTAGGTGGAGAATGTGGTACCCTATGGTTCCCTCCCAAAAAACATTGCTACCGATATTGAAGTAAGAAGATTCGAAAAACAGGATTTTAAGAAGATTCTTCTAGACATAGGTCTAAAGAACAACATCATCCGACCACCGTTTTTGATTACAAGGAAAACATTCGTACTTTTGAAAGACGATCCTGATGAGGGCATGCCACAAGAACCATTCCTCGATCTTGACTTATTCGATGACGATTATCTTTACGAAACACATTCTCCGCAAGAATGGATGGCGCTTGGACATTCCAAAGACCAAATTAGACCAATTCCAGGAACAGCTTTTATTCCAGTAGAACATGATGATAAAAAACTTGAAGTTAAACAATTCGAATGGCAGAAAGTCGCTGTATTGGAATATGACGTAGAGAGGAAGTCTTATATCGTAAGGAATGAGAAGAATTGCATGACACATCCAAGTTGTGTGCTTAAAACAGATGAAGATTGTGATTTTTGGGTGAAAAGGATTTACTTGAAGTTCGATGCCGAAGAATCCTTTAGGTTCGCCCAGAGACTACATACCGCAGTGGCCACACGACACTTGGTAGAAGATAGTATTAGAATGAGATTGTATGAAGAAAACATGCCTATTGATGATAGTCTTCCAACATGGCCCAAGAAAGACATTGACGAAATTATTTCAGTTGTCAGAAGATGTCGTCAATTGCAGCCTAAGTTGCAATGGGTCAAAAAAGAGATTGAGAGAACGATAGATGATTTGCATCTTCAGTACAGACGAACCGTGAACTTTCAGGCATATGTAAATGTCACAGGACAAAATCCTAAATTGATTGACGATTTTGAGAATGAGCCTCTTGGTGATATTCACAAGAAGTATTCCATTGAAAACTTCAAGTATTTTTTCAAAGACGCATACGAAAAATTCACTCGTTTAACACTTTACAATCAAGTGGGAGTTATTAAAGCCCTTAATGCAGTGCAATCGGAAATTCTGCTACTGAATGATATGTTTATTTATAGTTTATCTTTTAATGATGTTCCGTCGCTTGACAGATTTAAGAAATCACAGAGAGATAACCTTCAAAGGGTGGAACGTTATATCCATGGACCTTGGATATCCACCATAGTTAACTCAATAAAATCGAACATCGAAACATGCGACGAAATTTCTTATGACACCAAACAATCTGTCCTCCACACTTACGTACTGACCAAACTCGGAAAGCTTTTAAAACTTGTTGTTTTCAAAATGCAAGACGTAATGAGATTCCTGGTTCAAGGAAACCTGGAGATGTACAGTCGAATGTTCCAAAACGCTTGCATCAACTTGGAAGACGTGGAAGATGAATTTACATGGAACGAATCTTTCGTGAGCGATCGATGGGCTCCTGAAACGAAACCGATATTTGAAATTGCCCTAGAAATAAGGGGTGTTCATCTGGAGTTTGTTGTCGACTTAAAGAAGCATCGAGAAGTGGTCTTGGAATTGTTCGACGAAGGTCTTCGAGTGACGCAAGGTTTGCCGAAGCTTGAGAAATTTGTCATGAAGAATTTACTTTACAATCCAGATGACAAACTGGAAAGCGTTAAAAGTTGGGAGGAACAAGTTGTTTCTTGGAAAGAAGCTATCATTGCAGGTAAGAAATTCAAAAGTATTAGTTACAGGATAATCATGAAATGACTGTCACTACTCAGACTTTGACAGCAGTAGCCTTTACTAATTGCTACTTTATTATAAAAATGATAGGTCTTCTATAGCTGTTTAAAAAGAGAGTGGTTTAACTTTTATGGAATAACAAGGACTCTAAGAACTAAACTACTTTCCTTATACTTTAATTTTCACTGAAATTCTTATGAAAAACTAGTAGGTTTGTTACGGAATTTTTCACCTAGAACCGCTTATACACAAGATTTATTCATAGCCTGGACATACGACAGACGACTTAAAAGTATAAAAGGTAATAGGCCAGTGTTAGATTAAGATCCGATGATAGAACCGAATTTGGAAGGGATGTTGAGGACAACTAGAGCATATGCCTACTTTTTCACTTTGTTTTAATTCTTTCGAATTGAAAGAAAAAAGAAAGTATAGGCTAAAAAATATGATGGACGCTGATTTTTGGCTGTCATCGTGAGAAAAAAATTAATAAGGAAGAACTGCGATGCATAAAATATATGCATATAATAACCCTTTCCGACTGGGTTCACACGATCGTGCGGGTATTAAATAGAATGTTCAAGCTCTTTAAAAATATCGATACCGAAATAGCTGACTTGTACCATTCGCTGTTTGAATAAAAAATGACCTTGTTTTGAAGAAGTTGCAGGCATTGATGCTGTTTAACGTATTTGTTTCGATATAACTCCAAATTTAGTATCACAATTTTAAATCAGCGCCACCTGACCGCCGGTCGAAAAGGGTTAAATAATATTTCTTAAATAATATAAATAATATTTATTTTTTATGACACACAGCCTAACAGATTGACACCCAATTACAAGACTGAGATGAGTACAATTTACAACCACGCCTTACCCGAGAATCGAGCCCAGACCCCAATTAACAGTTCTGGACCACATTTGTCAAAGTTAAAACTGTCTCATTGGATTGGATTGGATTGGTTGACATATATTTTCAGGCTTGTGTGCTTGGTCGCAAGGACCCGCTTATAAGCCATCGTCAAGTAGGACAACACAAGACACACACAAACACATATGACAGATGTTGCCATCTGTCGCCACCTCCACAATTTAGACATGTCCCTGAAGGTGAGGGAAATTTTCTCCAGGAACCTGTATCCATGGTGAACTGCGCAATGACCGACCACAGGACTTTCGTACCCAACAGATTTTACGAGCACGCATATACTCGGTAGGTCTTCAGTGGCGACCGGGTCTCGAACTCTCAACCTTCCGAGATCTTTGACCGCTAGGCTCCCTACAGCCCTAAAACTGTCTCACTTTAAACATTCTAAACTATTCTTCGCACTTTAAATCATCTTAAATATTCTTTTCTATTTCTTCAGGCATCGACAGAGCCACTCTTATTGCCACTGCATACGTTCAGCATTACGACACGACTCTGGAGACTTTCGCTGAAGACCCCATCAACTATGTGAAGCGCCTGGCTCGATCTAGAGCTAACTGTGAGCAGTTGAAGGTAACACAACTACAGTCCACTATAGCCTATCCGGCTCATTCGATGCCACACACTCGTAGGGCCCATAACGCTAACAGTCGTGTACCGGGTGCGGGCTCAATTCCCGCCTTCGCCCTGCCCTGGGTGTAATTTCCCTCTCTATGTGTCATTAAATATTCTGTCTGTGTCTGTCTTACTCGATGATATCTTATTTTCCAATTCGTTCGTTGGTATATACATGTATTTCCGACTTGTGTGCTTGATCAGAGACCCTCTTATAAACCTTCAAGTAGGACAGAATATTTTACTAACAGAAAGAGAGAATTACACCCAGGATGAAGACAGGAATCGAGCCCGCACACGGTACAATGCGCATCAGACTGTTAGCTTCGTGGTCAGCTATCTCA
Source organism: Hylyphantes graminicola (assembly GCA_023701765.1). NCBI lineage: Eukaryota > Metazoa > Arthropoda > Arachnida > Araneae > Linyphiidae > Hylyphantes > Hylyphantes graminicola. The sequence continues at coordinate 35,926,665 of CM043112.1, forward strand.
ACCACGGTAATGAGTACCGCTTGTACCGCTTGTAATGAGTCCGCTTGTAATGAGTCCAGGTATGGTATGATATATATATATATTCCAGCTTGTGTGCTTGTTCAGAGAACCGCTTTAAGTCCAGGTTATGTTGTACATTTCAGACTGTGTATTTCTCCATTTTCTCGACTGTCCACAGAGCTTTAACCCAGCCAATGAAGCTTCGTAATTCAGAACTCTGGTCAAGTGACGTGTTTGTGGGCGTTTAAAAGGGATTATATTTTCCAATGGCTTGTGAACAACTACAGCCAGTCAGTCTTATACAAAGCGATAGCAAAGCTTAGCATTTGTTTGCAAACCGCAGAAATTTTAAACGCAAAAAAAATTTGCTTTTTAAAATTTCATTTGATCATAACTATATCCAAAAAGGTAAATAGTTGCTAACCCCAATGAAAAACGGATCGTGCTAACCTATCTTCAAATTTCTCTCCAAATAAGTTGAATTTGAATTATATTTATTACTTCACTTTAGTTACCATTATTCACATATTCAGAATATGCAAATAATTTTTACTTTTTGTAAATTTATTTTTGAGATACTGTACTTATAAGCTTAAAAAAATTATCTTATAGTTTTTTTTTTATAAAGAAACCTGGTACTCTCAAAAGGTCAATTCATATTTGTATCAAAAATCAAGTAAAGGTTGCTCCAGTCAGCCCCCATGCAAGCAATTGCTGTATTCCTTTAATACCGAGCTATCACAATGGTGCGGGTAAAAAAGAGAATGTTCATGCTTTTCAAAAATATCGATTCCGAAGCAGCTAAATAGTACCATTCGTTATTTGTATAAAAATTGACTTTGTTTTAAAGAGTTGCTGGCATTTTTTCGGTTGTTTAGGGCATTTTTTCGATAGAACTCTAAAATTTAGCTCATAAACTTAAATCAGCGCCATCTGATAGCCGGTTTTTAAGGAATATGTAGCTGCCTCGGGATTTCGTACCCAAAGAAATTTCCTGTTGTTTAAATAATAATACTACTATTTTCATTTTTTATTTAAAATACTGTTAGAGACGCAGTGGTAAATCAGCGCTAACTAGATAAGTGATGATATATTGAGGTTGCGCGTGTCATGAATAACCACATATATAAATTATATTTAATGTAGAAGCCAATATTAAAATCCAAAGTTTCTGTTTACTCGTAGGCTATAGTGGAAAAACACCTCAGCCAGGAGAAGCGACTGGCCGAGGTTATTCCCGATTACATGGACATCGGACCTTTCAGGCTGGTACTGCAGACTGTGAGGCTGGCCGCGCAAAAGAAGCACAGGCAGCTGGCTGACGCGACCATAGAACACTTCCACGACAGGTGGGTGGATTAAAATGACGAGATCGGTCATCAATATCCATCTTGAAGTTTAGTGTTTCTCAGCTTTCGACTGTTGGCACTTGTCCTTTCCTTATAGGAATAAAGAGTAGCTTCTCCTTTCTTTATCGAAATAGACTGATGACTTTCACATTGCTCACCCGTGCATTTACTCATTGGACTTTGGGGCTGGGGAGCCCAGTCGGTTAAGCACTCGCTTAGCATGCGGAAGGTCCCAGGTTCGGGTCCGGGCATCGCCAAAATAGCTGCCGACCTATAAACGGTCCGTACAGCCAAAAAATGTCCGACGAATAATACCCCGTGTAAGGGAGTGCACGTTAAATATCCTTCAAAGTCCTAACGCTGCGTACGATGTCGCCCTTAACGGTTGCGTTGGGTGCCTATTCAGGTGTGGCTCGTCACCTGACTGTGGTTCTAAAATACGACGCCCGTCGCCAATAGCCCTCGTGTAGCTCTAGTGCGACGATAATTCTAACCAAACCAAACCAAACTATTTGGACTTTGTTGATTGACACTGATTAATAACTAATTAATCCATAAACAATATCGTGCAGACAATAACAATACACGTACTCTGGTTTTATACATCATAATTATTTGACTTCTTGATTGTCGCAAAGCGAAGTCGTATTTTCTAATTTTGCAGTGCAGTCACCGATGCCCCTCTCATTTCACCCCTAAAAAATTCCCATATAGTACACCTGTATAGTTCCGTTTTCAGTAAAGGTTTGGCCACTTCTTTTAAATCCCGTTAACCTGTAACAATTTTGCTACGAGAGCAACTAGAGATAGACTAGTGGGTCGCGACCCACCAGTTGAGAAACGCTGGCGTAGACTAACGATCTTGATAATAAAATACCTTTGACGTTCGTTTTTGGGAAGTGGTTTTTGATGGGCTTCCACACTACCTATTTTAGCCACTTGAGTGGAAGCTGCACTTAGACAGCCAGGAGTATTCTAACCAAACAATCCGTTACTTGTTTTACCTCTTTTAAAAGTGCAACCCTGTATTTAATGCACTTTACATTTCCCTAGACTTCGACAAGACATGGAAAGCGCGCGAGATCAGTTCCTAGTATTATTGGACCGCATCGCACATCGAACGGGCAACATCGAGGATCTCCTAGACAAGAAAGCCTGGTGCCGAGGCGTACCTAGGAAGATCGAAAATCTGGCGGAATACGTCAATGAAATCAGGACGTCTTTTAAGACTCTTACGGACGTCTTTAACAGCTGCATGGTCGACGAAGACTTTAGCCTATACTGGAAAATTCAGGTATGTGCTTTATAAAAAGTTTGCTGAAATCGAAACCGAAGTGACGTGTTTCGATGCAAAGAGTCCTTACTTACAAGAAAGAACTCAACTTCGCCAGATGCATCCAAGGCGTGTCTAATAGGGTTTAACTTAGAATAGATACAAAAGATACTTGGAAAAATAGTCTCACATTAAGATGGTCAGAATTGTATCGAAAGGCTCTGCTCAAGCATGTTTTTTTTTAAATAAAGTTTGCTGTATACATTTTTATACATATTCATGATAGTTAGTTTGAAGCAATTTTTAATTCATTAGTTTTAAACGCTTTATTTAATTTGGGAAATAATTTTAATTTGAACTGGATTTTTTGTATTGTACTATGAACTATACCAAAACCGAGCTTAAGTATGCAGCAGAGAAATGTACTGAGCGGAGGAAACTAGGTAAACAACCCGGCTGGCGCCGCAACTTAGCGTACTCTGATTGGCTGCTCCTTTCGACCCTGATATTCGTGCGCCCTGTTACGTCAAAATCGAAGAAAAAAATAATTAAAATAACACTCTAACTGAAGCAAAAACAAATAAAAATAATAATAATATGTCTTGAAATAACGAATAAAGTGATTTATTGAGTATGAAATACCTTTTTGTATTCGATTCTCACACTCCAAAATGAGAACTATTTACCCTTTTTCTCGTAGAACATTTGTATACTGCAAACTTAAGGTCGGGAGAAGTATAGACAAGAGAGTCCATCAATTTGCAGTTTTGCATTGAATCAAGAGTGACGCCTCTCAAAGGGTATCCTTTGACACACTATCAATGATTATTGAGAGTTACTTTGCAATCATGTAATATCTCTTCTGAAATTAATATTATTAATTTTTTTTAGGAATTTCCTCAAATAACAGCCAAAAGTCTAGCAGAACGCACAGAAAGCTTTGACGAAGAACGAGAAGTCCACAAGAAGAATCTTTCCACTGACGTTCGACAGCTCGAAGTAGACCTCAACAATATCTCCCTCCAGGTGTCGCTTTTATGTACTCATCGAGACATTTCCAAGACTTCTGCCACAGCAACACATGTCCGCCAACTACGTAAGGAACTCACTGCGTGTGAGGATAAAGCCAAGTTGTACAACAGACGTCAGAGACTTTTTGGTCATCCGCAAACCGAATATCCGATCATAGAACAAATGGACAAGGATATTGTTCCTTTTGAGCTCTTTTGGTTGAACGCGGCTGAGTTTTTCAAGTACAGAGAGCGCCTGGTTGCCCGCGAATTGGTCATGGACTCATTCGAATTGAAGGGGAAAATCGTCGAATTTAAAAACAACTTAGAGAAGAGTTTGGAATACTTTGTTCTGGAATCGAACAAGGAAATCCGCGAGGCTGTGGTTTCTGTGATTGTAGAAGTGGACGAATTTTTGAATAGCAAGTGGGTTTTGCCGGAACGCAAATGATAGTCTTTCTAGTAAATAATCTAATCTCGAAATACTTTTAGCCTATGACTGATTTCTGAACTAAACCCGATGAAGAAAGGGATTAACTAAGCATTATTTCAGAGAACTAACTTTTTTTTTACTTTCAATACCTAAGTGTTTATCGTTTTACTCTTATTTCTCTGTCACTATACATGTTGTCTTTAAGAGATTTTAATAAACCCATGTGTTATTCTGGATTAATTTTATTTATAGTAGACATTTACTATACCGCAGTTAGTACAAGCAATGAAATTATACCCGAGTCTATTATTAAGTCAAAGTCCCTAAATGTGACGAACCCTGGTGGGGGTACTGCTGTTTTTTTTTTTTTTTTTTTAATTTTTAAAAATTAAGTAAAAAATATTTCTAAAGTGTAAAGTAATTAATTACAAGCGATGGATTTCACAGAAGAACCCAAAATGTTAGCCATGCAAAAACTAATCGCCTAAAATAATTATAACTAATAGGATTTGTTAAGGATTTTTGCTTTGTGTTACCTAATAGGAAATATATAAGCACAACCCTACTCGATCCATTCCGTTCACTAAACTTAATAAGGCTGCTAACAATGGACAATTCCCGTATTTTTTTTAAAAAACACTTCAAAACTATTTTTCTTGATAAACAAAACAACGCTGATTCCGAATATCCTGGTTACAATATCGAAAAAAATTTGTTTAATTTAATATTTAATTTCAAAAACTCGCAGAAATTAGTTCTTGTTTTAACCGTTCTGCTATTGGTCGAGCGGTTGTGACGTCACCATTTATGTTCGTGGGTTTCTTTACTAAAGTTTACAACGGCATGCAGACGACCTATCTATAGTTTTCAATTGATTTCTATTACATTTATTTTTTTCTTAAACGTTCGTTTTTTATTCTAATTGTCTTTTTCTTCAATTTATTTCGATGGAACCAGGCTTTTTCAAAGCGCAGAGCGACAACTTACCCAAAAGCTGCGTTATTATACACCTAGAATCTTACCCAGGTCGTTTTCACAAGCATTGCCGTCAGAATTTTCCGGGTTCTGCGCATAACAAAACCCAGTGCATTGTGGGATGCATCAGTTATAGAAAAGCTGTTTACTCTCTGTGCAGGTGTACTAATTAGATGGAGATATAGTTTGATGGAATTTCATTTTCAATGTTTTTAATAATTATTTTGCTTAGTACCCTGTGTAGACCATGGATGTTACAATAAACCTTCGAAGAAAATTGCTGGCATTCCATTGTACAGGTAAAAACATCTTCTTTTTAGTAAAATTAACTTCGATTTTGCTACATGTGCAAGCATTTAGAAGTCTGTCCTAATAAATCCTTCTGTTTTGTGATTGTTGATTAATGGAAGTCTATTATAATATGTTTGTAATACTGATACTAACTTTTTTTTTAAACTACGCTACATCTTTTTGTAATTATGTAGTTGCAGTAGTAGCATGATTGTTGTTTTTTCATTCAATTGTAATGTAATAACAACGTGATTATGATTGTTGTTTTTACATTCAATTGTGCATTGTGGTTTAATTTCTGGCTAATTCCATGTTAAATCAGATAATAAAATAATGTTAATTAGGCCTTGAACTGACCTTTTGTGTGTTTGGTTTTCTTGGTTGTATATTTTTGGTTTTGGTATACTTTTACATGTATTTCTGATCGCTATATATATTATACTTTGTTTTTTGTTTATAGATAAAATCTAATGTCCTGTGCAGACTATGGATGTTGCAATAAATCTTCGAAGAAAATTGCTGGCATTTCATTCCACAGGTAAAAACATCTTTTAGTAAAATTAAACTTGGCTTTTGCTACATGTGCAAGCATTTAGAAGTCTGTCCTAATAAATTCTTCTATTTTGTGATTGTTGATTAATGGAAGTCTGTTGTAATATGTTTGTAAAACTGATACTAACTTTTTTTTTAAACTACGCTACATCTGTTTGTAGTTATGTAGTTGCAGTAGTAGCATGATTGTAGTTTTTGCATTCAATTGTGCATTGTGGTTTAATCTTTGGCTAATTCCATGCTAAATCAGATAATAAAATAATGTTAATTAGGCCTTGTCTTGACCTCTCGCGTGTTTGGTTTTTTTAGGTTGTATAGTTTTGGTTTTGGTATATTTTTACATGCATTTCTGATCTCTCTCTATGTATATATTCTACTTTGGTTTTTGTTTATAGATAAAATCTAATGTCCTGTGCAGACTATGGATGTTATAATAAATCTTCAAAGAAAATTGCTGGCATTTCAGTCTACAGGTAAAAACATCTTCTTTTAGTAAAATTAAACTTGGCTTTTGCTACATGTGAAAGCATTTAGAAGTCTGTCCTAATAAATCTTTCTGTTTTGTGATTTTTGATTAATGGAAGCCTATTATAATATGTTTGTAAAACTGATACTAATTTTTAAAAAATTACACTACATCTTTTTGTAGTTATGTAGTTGCAGTAGTAGCATGATTGTAGTTTTTACATTCAAGTGTGTATTGTGGTGTAATTCCATGTTAAATCAAATCATAAAATAATATTTTGGGCCTTGGCCCCTTGGATTTCAATAATGTTTGGTTTTAGGTTGTGTATTTTGGGTTTGGGTATATTATTTTGCATATATTTCATATAAATTTACTTTTGGTTTTGGTTTATAGGTAAAATCTAATGCCAAAATGTCATGTGTTGCCTTTGGATGACTCGCTTGACCAGACAGCATGCATCGAAGAAGTTCTGGAAACATTTGAAGCAAGCTCAATCAGAGGAGCGTCAACTCCATTAGACCCTGGGACTCGGCACTACCGCACTACAAAGTGGAAGATGCAGAATGGAATACCATTAAGGAGGAGGGTGAGAAGATACCATACAGGCAGGTCATTGGTAGTTTACTCTACCTTGCCTGTGGGACTTGACCAGATATAGCTCACAGTGCGACCTACATGAGCAAATTCAACGAGAAACACTCTGAACTGCACTGGAGAAGTGTGAGACACCTCCTGCACTATCGCAAGGAAACAAAACACCTGTGTCTTGACTTCAAGAAAAACGGCAAAGTGCTTGATGTGTTTTCTGATTCAGATTGGGGTTTTGACGAGTGGATATAAAATGTTTTAGTGGTTATGTGGTTATCTTAGGTGGTGCAGCAGTGTCATGGTCTAGCAAGAAGTAGTTTTGTACTGCGTTGTCATCAATTGCTCACAGTATGAAGGAAGTTTCGTGGTTTAAGGGACTTATACAAAAGTTGGGCATACAACAGCCAATAAGTGTGAAAGTCGACAACCAGGCAGCAATATTTATTACTAATAATCAGACTACGTCTGAGCGTAGCAAGCATAGAGATATCATATACCATTTCATTCGTGATTACATTAAGCAAAATGTTGTCAAATTGGAATATGTGTCATCGAAAGACAATGTTGCAGATTTGTTTACTAAAACATTAGCAAATGGGTATGTACTTTTTAGCTTAAGAAAACATCTAGGTTTTAATGTTTGATACTAGTGTAATTAATATTTAGTTGCTTAGATAATTTATGTGTTTCTTTCAAATTTTTTTTCTTTTGTTCAATTGTATGTGTAAGATATTTTTGGTACCTATGTTCCTATTTTGTGTGAAATTTGTCAAGGAGGAGTGTTGAAATTAAATGCGAGGTGTCAAATTACTCTAATATCGAGCCACCTTGCAGGTCACAAATTTGTATCTTTCCGATTAGCAACACACTTGTTCTTTACGTATTCAACAACATGTGAAATAAAAGTTCTGTGTTCCTATATTTTGCGAATCATCATTTAAAAAGAAAACAGTAATAATTTATCTTCAAATTGACCCTGATCTAATGAATAAACAATCGTAAACTGTTTTTTTTAATCGCAACACAAACCTCCTTAATGTTTAAAGGACTATAAATGAATTTTTTTAAAAAATTGTGTAGTAAAATTATTTTTTGTATTAATAATTATGCATAATTTATGTGTATTGATGATGTTGTTAATAATAGTTTCAAATTTCTTTTTAAAAAGCTTTGTATATTATTATGATTGATATTGTTGCATATCTGAAACTATACATACCAGTTTTGAAAAATAATATTGCATCAACAGAGAAAAAACAGTTTTTCTATGAGACATGTATCCCACGGTGAACTGTTTTTTGCTATATGTATGTGCAGAACTTTGGACAATCCCGAAGGCAATGCTTTATTTCGTTAATATTATACGGCATACCTTGCAATTAAGACAAAGCATTTTATTTTACAGTTGTGTTTGAGCAAAACCCGAACATCAATGAATATATGTGTTATAAATGGATTTTAATGGATAATTATTATATATAAATTATATAAATTAGTTAAGTTATTAACTGCTGTGAAATTACTTCTTTGGCAGTATTCGAAGAAAAATATTTGTACTAAATACAAGTAATTGTTTTGAAAAAAATAATTATAGTTCAAGAGTTATTTTAAAATATATTTAGTAATTTTCTAATTATTCTTATCAAAATTAGAATTTGAGGTTGGTTTTTACTACTATTTGTGCTTGTATAAATATATTAATTTTGTTTCAATGGTAACTGCTATTCATAAAAATAATTTTTCTTTGATGACAGAATCCAATTGTACCATACTTTTGTTATAAACGTTTTCATTAAAGATTTTTATACTTAAAGTTAAAACTGGGGCTGGGGAGCCCAGTCGGTTAAGCACTCGCTTAGCATGCGGAAGGTCCCAGGTTCGGGTCCGGGCATCGCCAAAATAGCTGCCGACCTATAAACGGCCCGTGCAGCCAAAAATGTCCGACGAATAATACCCCGTGTAAGGGAGTGCACGTTAAATATCCTTCAAAGTCCTAACGCTGCGTACGATGTCGCCCTTAACGGTTGCGTTGGGTGCCTATTCAGGTGTTGGCTCGTCACCTGATTGTGGTTCTAAAATACGACGCCCGTCGCCAATAGCCCTCGTGTAGCTCCAGTGCGACGATAATTCAAACCAAACCAAACCTAAAGTTAAAACTATGTATACGAGCCCTCTGAAACATATTTTATTATAATAAAATAATCTATTAACTATATTTTTTAGTATAATTTATTAGCGAAAAAAAAAGATTCATTAGTTTAAGTGAAAAAGGTTATAATTTGTATGAAAATAAATATTACTACCCCAAACATACAGCAACAATTTAAAAATTTAAATTCCAATGCAGTAATTAATGGATAATTAATTAGCTCCCTTTAATTAATATGGTTGAAAATAGGTCTTAGCTCCTCCAAAACCAATTTCTGGATCCGACAATTATTAACCAAGACGATCTGTCACACTCCATGCTTTCGACTTATTCGTCTGCATTACTGATCTCGAAATCCGAAACTCACGATGTATCCCAAGATGCAATGCGGCGTTGGCTTCTTTTGTGCGCTACTGCGCAGGTACTGGGGCTTCTCCATTCTTCTCTTTCCTCCATGGTTTTCACTTTGTAAAGTCATTGTATCTAAGTTTATAATTTTATTTAACAACTCAAATACATTTACCATTCATACATTTTTGTTTCAATTTAATTCCAATTGAAAAACCCAAAAATAACTAAATATAAGCTATTAATTAATTACTTTATGTATTTAGAACATTGATTCCAAAGCACTCGTGCTGCCATCTATTATTTAGATATTTATACTATGACTTTTTTTTAACAACAAATTGTTATGCAATTAATAACTCAACCATTAAAGAAAAGTAGCTGAAAAAACACACATTAAACTCTCTTTTGTTTCTTAACTTTTACAATTGAGCTATTCTCTATACTTTCTGCAAAGCAAGTTGTCTACAGCTTACGATTTAGGAGAAACAGGATCACGTCGCATAGCCGTTATCCATTAAGTTTTCTTCTTTCAGGACAATTTCTTGGAATATAAAAAAAAACAAAACTTTTCTTGGGTAGTAACTGTAGTATTATGGCACTCAAGAACTATGCAATACCGATATGACATGTTCAAATAGTTATAACAAACGAAACTAATTGTATCGCATACTTCACAGTTTCAGTTTCACTCAAATGTCAATATCAACCAGAGCTGATCGGAATAAGTCAACGAGTTCTGTAAAAACTGATGTCACAGCGTTTCCGCGCGCTTTTGAGTCATATAATGTTAAATAATTTGGACTTGCAATTTTGCTGTATAATTTAAATTATTCTTAAATTATGAAGTTTTATTTGTGTATTTCCTTGAAAAAACAATAAAGTTTTGTTTCGTGACACAAATTAGTTCAAGTGTATGACTATTGACTGAATTATAAGGTATGTCCCAAGGTACAACACCATGTTGTACCTTGGAGCAGTTTATCCTCTCTTCTTTAAATGAGTGGCAATTTTTTACTTTCTGCCAGAATTAAAAAATATATATATATATTATACAGGAATATATTGGTGTGTTGAAATGCTGCTTTTAAATTTTTATTTTGACTAAAATTATCGAAGAAAAAAATTAAAATGTAAAAACTGTCCCAAGGTACAACACTCTCCCCTATAGCTATCTCAAAGTTTCTATGGTATAAAAAGTAGCGGCACCAAGCTGTCAAATATATTAAAGAATTTTTTTGCTATCAAATTAACTGTAAAAATTTTAGGATTTATAACTTTCGGCAAACTTATAAAGTATCTCAAATCGCAATAATCCGATTTATTTTATATACGCATTTTAGTGAAAACCTCTCTAAATATTTTTCATTTCTGATGTCCTCATGACCGCAGTAGGTTATACATAGTAAAAAACAAAAATCAAACACAAACCAGTTTTACAAAATTCAATCAATCGATTAAAGTTGTACACCACCATTTTTGTTAAAAAATAAGGAATATGAAATTGTTAGATGCGTTAGCAATCAGTTTAAAGTAAAGTAGCATTTTCGGTATATATAAAAAAAACTAGTTTTCCTTGAATTAGGGAAACTGGTACGTAATCCATAAGAAATTATTTGGGGATGGCTAGGTGCACATCAGCTTAATACACGAATTAAACGGATGATCAGTGTGTTGAAGGGAATTCTCAGTCCCACCTTATAAACTTTGAAAATTTTTTTTTAATTACTTTCTTACTTGACATGGCTAATTCTCAAAATGCATTGGACCTATGTCATCATATCCGTGAAGTGAAAAAAGCTATTGGATCACATCACCTTAATCGTTTGTTTATTTACAGTTATTTTATTATCACTTAAAGACCAGCTATCAGATGGCGCTGGTTTAAGTTTATAAAACTAAACTTAAAACAGTCATTTTTTGTAATACAAATAGCGAATGGTACCAGTCAGCTGCTTAGGTATCGATATGATATTTTTGAAAAGCTTGAACATCTTTTTTTTTTACCCGAACGATCGTAATAGCTCTGTCTTAATTAGTAATAGTGAATGCTTAGTAAGCTTGCAAATACGAATTTTAATTTTGTACTATTTTCGTTAACCAAAATGGTTTTTGTTAAAAAATTATGCTTAATAATATTTTTTAACGTTATAATGTAGTTGCAACCATTGAAAAAATTTTGTGATTGCTGCTATTAAACACCGTTCTCCTAACAATATTGTCAAGCCATTATATGACGAGATTTACAAGAAAGGTTTTACAATCCCATATTTGCTTATGTCGTACTAATTTAGAGCATGTGTAAAATCTAAGTTTCTTTATTTGTAAAAAAAAATCCTCAGTCTTATTATTTTTTAAAATGCTGCAAGTAATGTTACAGATGAATGCAATGTTACCCCTCTAATGCATACTGTTAGCGTTTGGTAACAAGTACATAACCCACTTTATTCTATTAAATTAGAGCTCCTCCAAGACAAATCTGTGTTTTTTTTTCATCTATTACATTTCATTTTAAAGTTTTAGTAACTAATAATCCATAGATGACAGCAGTAAAAGTGTATTTAAAATTAAAGAGTGAGGTTATTAACTTGTGTGAAATTACGTTTTTGGCAGCATTCAAAGAATAATAATATTAGTACTAAATACTAATAAATTGTTTTGAAAAATTAATCATAGTTAAAAAGGGTTATTTTGAAATATTTTTAGTAGTTTTCTAGTCACTATTATCAAAATTGGAATTTTGCAGTTGGTTTTTGTCATATGGAAAAAATTTAAAAAATTGAAATTATTTAAATTCTAATGCAGTAAATTTTTTTTTAGTATTTTTCTCATAATGTGTGAGTATTAAAGATACATATATATATATTGTTTTTGGATGAAAATAAAAATTCATGCATTTGAGGGTTAATGCGAAATTTCATTTTAAACCTCTATTAAAGAAGTGTTTAACATTTACCTAACAGACACAGATAAATTAATATTTATATTTAAGATACACAAACACCTACAGAAATGTGTAAAAAACAATTCAAATTGTTATATTTTTAATTTGTAGAACCTCGATATAGCGACCGCTCTTAGGACCAACAACTTACGGTCGTTATATCGAAGGGACGTTATAAAGAATTTTAATTTTAAAAAAACCTTACAAACCTATAGCAACATTTATTTTTTTATTTACACTTACTGTGCAGATAAAAATGAAGTAATTGAAGATTGTTTCAAAGTTCTAACAGAGTTCTTAATTATGGCATTTTCTCCCTTTTTTTATATACATTTACAAGCTGGCCCGGCCATGCGCTGCTGTGGCTCAATTAAATTCAAATTTGTTAAACTTTATTTTTTCCTTTTCAAGAGCTCCATACTATTTATACAAATGATATAGTCACATGTTAAAGTAGAAAAAGCGTTACTTAGTGACAATTTATAGGTATAATTTTGTACATTAATTTATTTTACAAGAAACAGATTAAACCGCACACATTCAAATAAAATTTACTTTACAATTATTTCATCCCTCCCTATTATTATTGATATTTTTGTTTAAATTAAAATTGTCACAATATTTTTAATTTATATAATCATAAAAAAAACGAATAAACTGAACATATTCAAATAAAGTCTACTTTATAATTATTTCATCACTGTCATTGATATAATTATTTTTTAAAAAATCAAATTGCCAAAAATTTAATTTAAACCTTCAGTATTATAAAAAATAATTTAAATCTGAACAAGTAGATAAATCTTAAAGTTTCATTTATTCTTAAAATATCCAGGTTATATTATTACATACGTTAATCGGACAACTTAATTTTATATGCTGTTTATTAGCATATACATTAGTTTAAATTATTACTTTTTGTGATTGGAACGATAAACGGAAACAAACTGAGTATATCCATTTATGACCGAGCTATCACGATCTTGCTGGTATAAAACAGAATGTTCAAGCTTTTCAAAAATTAAATATCAATATCGATGCAGCTGACTTGTACTATACGTTATTTGTTATTAAAAAAATGACTGTTTTTAAGGAGTTGCTGGCATTGATGCTTTTTAAGGTAGGCGAATACCCATAATTCCCCCAAATTCTAAGATTTTTACTATTACTTTAATCGTTTCCAAATTTGGTATAGTGATTTCAAATATAATGAATACTATTTAGGCATTTTTTTTTTTTAATTTAAAATATAATTTATTTTAAACGGTGTTTTTCTACTAAAAAAAGGGGTTTACGCTAACAAGTCTACCACATTGAATTTTCATCCTATAAACATTAATTATGTGTTAAATTCTTCGTTTTGAACTGATGCATGCAATGACCCTCTAGAGTTACATACAAATTACAAGAAAAGAAGTTATTAAGAAAAATGTCATAAATTAGCCACAAAAAAAGGATTTTTTTCGATTAACTTACACTTGGACATTTTTTTTAAGAAAACTTATATATCTACACCAGATGATAGAGGTTCATGGCACAGATATATATTGAAATAGCATCTGTAAAAATTTCAGGTAAATTAATGTAAAACTTTTTATACTAGAACTGTTGCCGTAAACCCCCCTTTTTAGGTGAAAAACACCGTTTAAAATAAATCAATTATATTTAAATAAAAAAAAATTGCCTAAAAAGCATTGCTCATTATATTTGAAATCACTATGCCAAATTTGGAAAAGATTAAAGTAATAGTAAAAATTTTAGAATTTTGGGTATTCGCCTACCTTAAGGCATTTCTTCGATAAAAGGCCTAAAATTTAGTCTCATAATTTTAAAACAGCGCCATCTGATGACCGGTCTTAAAGGGTTACACGATGCGACAGGGAAACTGAGGAGGTAATAATAAGGTAATGAATTCATTGCGATGCAGAATAAAACAGCCAAAACTGAAATAAAAATGTTTATTTACAAAAAAAAGTTAAGAAAGTAACAAATATATAATAAAACAAATATAAGATTTGTATTTTTTTTCTCTAAATAACTAACAAAAGCACCAAATTAAATATAAAGCATTTCATTTAAGGCAAGAACATAAAAAGCACTAAGTCTCAAACAAAGCTTTTTTTAAATCACAATATAAAATTGTAAAGTGGTGAAAGAATTTTAATGTGGAATTAAATAACATTAACATTTCCTAACAATTTTTTTTTGAGCATCTACTAAATACTAAAAACACAGATTCCTTAAAAATTAACTTTAAAAAAAAAAGGAATTTATACGTTAGTTGATTAAAATAAATATACGACAGTTTTTAAACAAAACTCAAGTGAGAGGTTGGATGTAATACATATTATAATTTCTATAATAAAAGCATTAATGTTGTAAATGACTAAAACAATAAATGTTCAAAACCTTGATCTGTTCACAAAAACATTTTTTAAAAAAAGATTTCAACTTCAAAAATAACACTCCAAGTTCTTCAAAACCGTAAGAAAATTTTCTTACTAAACCAAAAAGTGATATAATGGGTAAATCACTAAAATTAAAATTTAAAAAAAAAAAAAATCATTTATGAGAAATGCGGGTTTAACATTGATTTTTGTTTTTAATAAAATATAAATATATATAATGGCAAAAATTGGTTTTGACAAAATGCATTTATTTTAGCTAATAGAATATTAAGTTGAATATTTTAAGTTAACATCTTTAAAGAACCCAAACATAAAAGATGTTTCACAAATAGTTTTTTTTATACTGTCGAAATAGGCTTAGCTTTTTTAAATAGCTTTTTTCTGTGAAAAATCTTTCTTACACATGGCTTATTATAGATTGCTTAAATCACCAATTAGGTTTAAGTTGCCCAAAACTAAAAATGAATATTTTCAATATTTATATTGTTTATTTTGGTTCATAATCTAATTTCTGGACTTGTGAATCTCAAGCTTGTTTTTTAAGAGGATACATTCATTGAAATATAAACTCCAATTCAGCATAATAACTTAGATTAAATACAGGGTGAGGTAAATAAAAGTGGCCCTGGTCTAGAGATAGGAATACGTTGAAATGCTTGGCGAGAAAAACTCTTAAAGCCGCCTGAAATCTGTTTTTGCATTGGTTGGATCAGATTAGCTTCACATTAGAGCTACTCATAGACTAGTGGCGAGTTCAGATCTTAGTTCGTATTGTATGAAGACATCCCATCATGCCAATTGAGTGCCTTGCAATCAATTAAGAATGTTTTGTATTAACAAAAACAAAAATGTCTGATTCTCTAGGATAAAAACGACCGAAATAATCACCAGTGGGAACTTTTCTTGATCAGCACTACAAACCTTGTTTATATATTTCATTTTACTAGCTTCTCAAACCATTTGTAGTTGACGGCAAATAAGGTCCCCAAGGGTTTTTTTGGGCTTAATATCGAAGCAATCAATAGCTTCAATTAGCAAACCTGTTTTTGTATTGGTTTTTGACTTGGCAACACATTTCTGTCGTATTCTTATCTCGATGGGGCCACCTTTATTTTCCTCACTCTGTACATACGATTTAAAATTCATAGTTGAATATTTAATAAGCAGCAATAGCTATCCAAGAGTTAGTGGAGAAAGATTGTTAGCTAGAAAATCTGAAATTTTGTACTATAGAAATGCAAAAATGTATAAAATATTTGCCTGAATTTAAAACCTGATAATACATTGAAATATACATAGTTTCAATGAGAAAATATTAATTGTAAATATTGCAATTGTATTATTTTTACAATAAGTCTTGACAGCTATATTTAATCTACTTTTATAACAAAATGCATTGTTTATTTTTATACATGACAAATATTGTACTAAAAGGTTTTATTATCATCGCAGCATAGCACACACATTAAACATATTGAGCTAGGACTAAAACTTACTGATATCAAACTTTAAAAAATTTGCCGTTGACTATATATTAAATTATCATTACAGTAAAATGTGCATGCCTTTGTAAACCAATATTTTTTTTGTATTTTGAAATAATGCATAGTAGCACATATTATAAAAGGTTTGTAAACTATTAATTTTTAAGTAAAAAAAGCATACTACTTTTTTTAAGTGTTCAAAATAAATTATTCATGGTTAAAACACCACGCGACACATTAATATAGCTACTTTTAACAGGTTATTATAACCCCTTACAAATTTATGACTATCTCAGTTTTTGCATAACTAAGCAGCAAATCTGAATTTTAAACATCAAACCTATTGCCTTTTTTATAAAATCTGGCAACATATGACATGCAAGGCTTGCATACAAAAAGCTCAAAGACACCAAAAAAAAAGCACTGGCGAACGCAATGGGTAAAAAGCACCAACTAAAGACTAAGAGTTATAAAAAAAACGTAACACGCAAGTCAAATTTAAAAACAAACTTTACCCAAAGGGCAGTTTTGACAATCAATTTGGCTTTATACAGTTCCATTTTCAAAATTCTGACTTTTTCATGAAAAACCATATAGTAGCAACAATGTTTAATAATAAACTCTTAAAACTTGGAAGAATATACAGAACAGATTTTAAGTCACTAAGATTAAATAATTAGATTTAGTTTTAGAAAAAAAAATCAATGGGAAAACACATGACTCCATAAATCACATCTCAAATAATTTTTTTTTAATTAAGACAACATGAAAGTTGACAACATTAACAAAGTAAACTACTGCTGTTTGTGTGGGCAATTTTCACATTGCCTTAATTTAATGTTCAAGTGCACAAATTTATTTTCAAAAATAAAATATTGTGTTAATTATTAAAGTTTAAAAATACCATTAAAAACCAATGAAATGTTGTTTTTTCCCCTAAAGAGTGCTGTTTTTTGGCGGATGAAGTTTTTTAAGGAATACTCTCCAGAACCAAGAACTATTTTTTCATGACACCATCTAGGCAGCTATCGCTACCAATTTTGAATCATACATTGCAAGTAATCTAAGCTCTCTGTTGATGTTAAAGTATGACAAGATTTAATTTTGCAGAGAGATACGAGGCCAAATGGGTATTCAAGGGGTCTTTTAAATGCTACATAAGCATATGACACACAGGCTGACGATTTTAACATCCTGTAAATATGCCATTTCAGCAGGGCTCTAACCCACGACCTTAAGCTTATGAGGCAGGCTTTAAAAAATAGTGTTAAAGTGAGTAGTATGAATTTAAATTTCTAAATTCTTTCCTTCAAACAAAAAGATTTTGATGAAGTAACGCTAAAAAATTAACCAAATTTTTTTTAACATCTGCTGACTTGAAAGACTTTCCTTATGCATAATGTTACTGTACCATACATTCTTATCTCTCTACAACACTCTTATTCAATATTGCATCTGTTTTCATAAAGCAGAATTGATTATCAAAACTAAGATTTTGCGAAAGGCTGCTCTCAAAACTATACGACTCGTGTCAGGAACAAAAGATATTGAGCATTAAAAAGTTAATGTCTATCAATTCTAATTTTTGGTTATTCAATTAAGTTGCCATTGGCGAATATATTAAGAGGGTCCACACTTTGCTTCACAGCTTTCAACATGTTCACACCCACATCCGAAACTGTTTCAGGAAGCCAACGCTTTCGTAGTTTTCCAACTAGAAAATACAATAATTGTTGAGAAATATTTTTTGTAATGTATTCTTATACAAAGAGTACAGGGAAAAAACCTCCATCCACAGGATATCTGTATCAGTCCTCTTAAGAGGACTCCCTTGGGATTTCACATCTTGAAAATCGTAATGTTATTCCTATGAAAAACATTCGCAAGTCAATTACCGCCACAATTTTATTGAAAGGTGACTAGTTTCTTGTATCATTGTAAAGAACGAAAGGGACTAAAAGGCTAAAATTAATTTGTTTGTGAAAATCACGTATTTAGTATTAATAATTTTTTTAAATTAGAACTTAATGCTTACTCCATTTTTTACTAACTTCAAAAAATTATTAAAAATACTAAATATGTGATTTTCACAAAACAAATTAATTTTAGCCTTTTAGTTCCTTCCGTTCTTTACAATGATACAAGAAACTAGTCACCTTTTATTAAAATTGTGGCGGTAATTGACTTGTGAATGTTTTCCATAGGAATAACATTACGATTTTCAAGATGTGGAATTTCAAGGGAGTCCTCTTAAGCGACAATAGGGAATCATCGCCTAAATCATGTAAGAAAACCGGTTTCTTAAATGGTTCTTCTCTCGCAGTAACCCTGATTCAAGCGAGACCAAAGTCCAACATTTGTACAGCAAGAGAAGATCCAAGGCAGAAATCAGTTTCCTGTCGCCAATGTTTGCCAAGCAAACCTGAATGCGGAACGATTCCTAAACAATCAAGGGGTTCTTCCCCAGGACTCTTCATATTTAAAATAAATTTACAATTAACACAACTTTTAAATAATTTCTTTTAATTTTTATGTTGAATTTAAATTGTGTTGAATAGAAAAATAGTACATTTACTACATTTATCAGTTAACTTAATGCAATAGAACTCCTAAATAAGCAAGTATAGTTTTATTGCTTGAAGTAATTGAAATAAAGATATTAGTAGTTCAATCTTCTATTACATGGTTTATTATTTTTACCGCATATATATTGATCTTTGACCAGCCTTTGTCTTTCAACTTAATTACATAAAACTTTAAAACATTGGCATTGCTATAGACTTCAGCATTAACAACCATGCATTAAATATGGGGAAATTGCATTATTTTAATTGTATGCGACATTTTTGTCTTTAAACAGTCAATTTTTTATCCTAAAATATCGATGCAGCCTCCAGTAGATGAAATATTGCTTAAATTACTGAACATCAACAAACTTTTAAAGTCATTGAAGTGTATGTTACCGAATGGCAATAGTATATACTAGAAGGTTAAATAGTTGAAATTGTAAAAAGTACATTACCTCCATGGTGGTGGGATATGCTACCTCCACTGGCAATAATTTCATCTCTAGCAGCAGCCTATTAAAAAACCGCAAAATGTTAAAGTTTATTTCAAATATATTTCTTAAAATACTCACGCCACAATGTAAAAGACAAGAATGGTCAAACATATTCATTCAACAAAATTTTGTTGTTGGTCAGTTATTCATGTCTTTATAATAAATAGAAAGAAGGAAAAAGGAAAATAAACTCATCATAAACTGCATTTTATGTGATTGAAATATTTATTTTGTACTGTAATACATTGTTATTAATTGCGCAGATAGCATTAAAATAAGCAAAAGCAAACAAAAAAATTGAATCTTTATTTAACCCTCTAAGGGTACGCTCTCAGTGAGACTGGTTTCCTGGTTTCTGAAAACCTGCTCCAATCTGAAGCAGCGCGAATAAATTGTCTGAACTGGTTTCTTGTTCGTACCTGCTCATGGTAGAGCAGATTTTCAATCTACCCAGCTATTCCGAAAAGAGCGGTCTGAGCGCCATCTACCTAAACAAACTCGCTGTTTACAGTGTTCTGTTTATACATATATAGTGATTTTCTTTCTCTGATTTCTAATTTTCATGAATTTTATATACACTACTCAAAACAATTAGGGGATTTCCATTTCAATATTATTAAATTTGGAATTATTGGTTAAGCTCGCACTTATTTCAAATAAGTTTCATCGAATTTCCCATACATTTTTCTATAAAGTTATATTTTCTTTTTGTATAATTAAATAGACGGAAGAATTATGTCTTTTGAAGTATGTCTTTTGAAGATTTAAATAATGCTTTTTTAATTAAATAAGATGAAAAACATGGTAAAATAATAATTACCCTGAAACAATTTTAATAATTGTTTCAGGGTAATTTTTATTTTAAAATGAAATAAATTGATTCTAAATTCGTCATGCCTGTATCTTTAGTTGCAAAAAAATGGTTTTTAAATATTTTTACTGAATAAAGTTTTGAAAAAAAATTATTGTTATAATTTATTCAAAAGTTATTATTCAATTTTTGTTCCTTAAATTTTAGTTAAAAAAATTACTATTTTTCCTTTTTTTACCATTTCATTCTGGAAGCATAATGAATCTATTTTAAAACTTTTAGAATAAAAAATAAAGTTATGACTGAAATTGTAGCAAAAGTAAGCAAAGTGACCCCCCCTCCCCTAATTGTTTTAAGCGATGTATTTGTTCCATGGTTTTATACGAAGATGAATAGTTAATTTTGCTTTTACCTTTAGAAAGCCTACAGTCAAAAATAAAGCCAGAAATAAAGTATGCTGTTCATCCCATAATTAAAGGTCGAGCTAAACTTGGCAAATATTACCATTTATTCAGGAATTGAGGGAAGAACTTCCAAAATTTTAAGAATCTTTTTGGATGGAACCCTCTACACTACATTTTGAAAATGATAAAATGCAATAATGCAAATTAATCAATCAAAGATTAGTGCAACTTTCGTCAAAACAACATTCACCGTATCCCATTGCAGCCAAATCACAATAACTTCAGAATTGCCGCACCATGTGACTAAAATAAGCGCGGAAATTCGAAAACCGGAATGAATATTTCATTCCTGAGAAAACCAGACGCGTATTTTCTGATCGCCAGGTCAGCGCATGCGCACTCACTAGAAATAAGTAGTCTGGTTAGAGCAGGTTTTCGGATTTCAGGAAACCAGTCCCACTGAGAGCGTACCATAATGCATGATTTTTTTTTCGTCCTGAAAAAATATATTTGTATCTTTAATACTGATACATTATGGGAAATATACTGAAAAAATTTAACTGCATTAGAATTTAAATAATTTCAATTTTTAAAATATTATCCATCTGATAAAAACCAAATACAAAATTCCAATTTTGATAATAATGACTAAAAAACTACTAAATATATTTCAAAATAACCCTCTTTAACTATAATTATTTTTTCAAAACAATTTATTTGTATTTAGTACTAATATTTCTATACTTTGAATACTGCCGAAAATGTCATTTCACAACAGTTAATAACCTCACTCTTTAATTTTGAATCGACTTGTACTACTGTCATCTATGAGGATTATTAGTAACTGAAACTTCAAAAGGGAATGTAATAGATGAAAAAAAATTTTCGAGAGGGACCTGTACTTTAATAGAATAGAGTAGATTATGTTACTTGCTGCCAAACAGCAACAGTATGCATTAGAGCAGTGGTTCTCAAACTTTTGTAGGTGACGACCCCCTAATGCCACAAAATAACTTCGCGACCCCCCCCCCCCTCTTTATTAACTATTATATTTGGGTAATTTTTTTATTTTACGATGGCTGTCCCATGGGAAGGTTTTGAACAAGTTATTTGAGCTGCAATCTGAAATGCTGATATTTTTACAAGATACTACCACAATTGACCGGATTTTTTTAGCTTCCCAACTTGGTTGTTTCAACTTTCATACTTAGCAGACATATTTATGCACCTAAATGAGCTAAATACCGAGCTGCAAGGTTGAAATATAACAATAATCAATACCCAAGACAAAATTTATGGATTCTTAAAGAAACTGAATGTTTATGATACTAAAGTTAAGAAATCTAAATTTGAAAACTTCCATTTATGTTACGAATTTAAAAGTTCTGACAAGCACAAGTTTCTCATTAGCTTGTAGCAACGTAACGTACTAGAATTAAAATTATGTAATAATAACATTAAAAAGTTGGAATGTAAATTAGCCAAGATATAAAGTAAAATACTAATGTGTGGTGATTTTTTTCTTCCATTCTAGTTGTAAAATTATTGTATAAAACTTTACTTAAATATATATTTTTATTTTTGAAAAACTTTTTTGCGACCCCCCTAGGATCCCTTCACGACCCCCTGTGGGGTCGCGACCCACCGGTTGAGAACCACTGCATTAGGAACCACCAGGGTTAACATACCTCTATGCTCTCATAAGTATGCACTGGATCAGCCACACCCTGGTATCCGAACGCAAAGTAGAAGTACACGCAGGCCCCAACGTCATAGGACTGCGTGACGCGGCAAGAAGCAAAGGCGGGAGACTGGATGCCGTGGCTCCGGACCTCTCGTTGGATTCGGTCCTTGACGTTGCGGCACAGGTCTATCACTCTGGAATCCAATGCAAATAATTATATTTAAAGCCAAATTGTTCCAGCTGCTTTGAATATTTTTATAACATAAATGTAGCTGACTTGAACTTCTATATAATACCATTTTTGGAAATTGGTTCGAATATTTTGACGTTGAGTTATTGAAAATTTCAAAAATGTACAAATCAATTTCAAAAAAAGTGTTAGAGGAAAATTGAAGTCAACTATATGAATAAGATAAAAAAATTCTATAAAAGGTAGAGTTTAAGTTACTTAGTTGAATAAGATTATACATAAAGATACTTTGGAAGGGAAATTTGGTTAAACTATTAGCAATATATTTTCCATCAGACGTTTTTCTTTTTTTTAAAGTCCCAAAAACCTTCTTAAGATAGAGAAAGAGTGTATGATGAGGAATGAGATATGATATAATTTGAAGAGCACAAGGGGAAAACCTTTTATAGACTGAGAATCTGTCTGTATTGAGGTCTGCTTGGCAAGTAGCAGCACTGGAAACTGGTTTCTCCCTTGGTTTTTCTTCAGCCAGTGGTTCAAGCATAAGACTGGTGCCTGGCATGAATCTTGATACTAGAGATAGTCGAACCATGCCCAAGTGATAAGAACCAAGAAGGCAAAACTGGTTTATTCACACCAGTTTAGGTGATGACCTGCTATCTTCGCCAAGCAGACCTGATGCAGACCGATTCCTAGTCAATGAAGGGGTTCTTCCCCTGGTACTCTTTAAATGTCTTTTACATTTAACTGGCATAAGAGTTATATAAATACAATTACAGACATATGCTATCAAACTGCTTAGCTTACCTGTCCCAAGGAACTGAAGTTTCGAAAGATTCAGACACAACACCATAATCTAGGCCCAAATCCTATGGATGAAACGAAAAATAGATGTTAAAGGAAACTGCTTTCCAATCACAGATTCCTACTTCAGAAGAGGTCTATCACACACAAACTACTAACAAATTAAAAATTTAATTTTATTACTATTTTTTAGGCGGGGGGGGGGGGGATAATTTAAAGTGTTTATTACCTATGAATTGAATTAATGATCATCGAACTAATTAAATTTATGAGCAAATTTCAGTTTAAGCAGATGGATTAACAACTAAAAGTGTAAAAGGGGAATGGTAGCAAAGTCTTCTAAGTCCAAACCAAAGTCTCTCTATATTAATCCAATGGGGGGGGGGGGGGGGGGATTGTGAAGCCGAATAATTCCGGCAGCATTGGAGAGGTTTTTTATATGATAAATGAGCCCGACTTAAACATCCCTACAATCGCACTTTTGAATTTGGTTTAAATTATTTTTTAAAAACAATATTCCATAATTTGATAACAAAATATTCAAACAAATTTCACAAAGTAGCATGAAAGAATATTTAAGTATGTTACATTTATCCTATAAAAAATGTCTACAAAGATGTCAATTTAATACAGCCAGAGTTAGGGCTAGCAAAACATTTTTTTACATTGGATTAACATAGAGGCACTTTGGCTTGGAGACCCGCGGTCGATTGGGCTCATTCTCCTGTAAATAGAATCAGATGTTAATTAAGTAAAATTTGCTTTAAGTGATCTGTGCAATACTCAAGAGTATTTGTTAACATGTAGACTTGAACCGTTTATAACTTTTTAATTTGTTAGGATACATTTTTAAAAATACATTATATTACAAAAAAGAAGCTGTAATCATATTAATCGTACCCTTATGTATGCAATGACATAGGTCAGCATGTAACCTCTTTTGCCATTGTCCTCGCCAGCTGGAAGGCCACTAAAGAAAATGAAGACAAAAAATAAATTATTGTACATTTTTATCTTCACAATAATTATTTTATAATAATTATCTTTAATAGGATAGCGTTTAAAATTTTAAAAGTAATATTTTTACTTTATTTCAATGCTATTAACAATGGCGAGAAAATTTGTTATGTGAAAATGAGATTTCTCCTGAAGTCAAGTTAAATAAACAATATATAAGATCCTGAGGTCCAACAAATTAAGTTAGACGAAAAACGAACCTTATACATTTAGGTTAAAGTTTTCATATTCAGAAATGAAGGTGCTAATGGAATTCACAAAGTCATTGTTAATGGGATAATAATTTTGACTTAGAAAAATGTGTTAAAAATAAAGTCAATACCCAAGATAAAGAAAAATTAACAAAAGCAACTTGCTTTTGTTGTAATGAAGTATGATTTTTAGAATTATTCCAATATGATTTTTTTAGAAAATTCGAAAATCAAGTATTATAAACTCTTTAAAAATATTAAAATCATTACCCGTATTTAGCAGCAATGGCATATATTCTCCTTTCCAGGTTTTCAACATCCTATAAACCAGCAACAAAATAGTTACAAAACAGAACATTTTATGACGGATATTAAAAACTATAACTTGAAAATACTTACTGACTTAGTTCCTTCGAAAAGAAGGGTAACAACACACATTTTGTGAACATCATACCCTTTAATCTGGGTAACATAGATCTTCTTCAGCTGATCTGCCAAAGCGGATATCACAGAAGTAGATTCTGGTTTTAACGCATGACCTAAGAAAAAATTAATTGAAAATTTGTAATTTAACTGGATTTTACAGGACATCCCAATCAGATACAAAAGTGTTTCAGAGTATAGCATCCATTTTAAAAAAGTAAAAACTTGCTCTTGGACAAATTTAAAGGATTTTGGCTCAAAATTTTAAGCCATTAATATAAAACTTAAGGGGGATTGAGCTCGCTAGACCACAGGTCTTCAAACACTCAGTGCCTCAGTGGTAATCCAGGGGGGGGGGGAGGGGAATTATTTTCTAAGCCACATTATTCCTGGTAACGCTTATATCACAAAACAAACATATTGTATGAACCAAAACAAAATTTAATTAATAAAGTGAATTTTTAAAAAAAAATTGTTAAAGCATTTATTGATATTCATAATTTTAAAAATAATTAAAATAAAGAAAAAATCAACTCACCAAATGTAAATTGCAAGTTATCCATCAATCTCATAGAGGCAGGTTTCAATTGCTAAAAAAAAAAAAAAAAATCAGAAAGCGAACATACAGGAGACCAGAAGAACAATATTGATCAAACAATTTAGTACAGACAAATTTAAACTCCATTTGAGGTTTTGTTTTAAAAGAAAGTTTTGGTATTAAATAGGCATACATTACTACTATATATTTATTTTCATAAATAAATTTATTTAAAGAAAATTAGTTAACCATAATAATTTAATAAAAACCAACATTTTAATAATCTGCATAAATAAATCAGTTAAAATAATTTCAATGTAACTTTGAAGAAACTTATCCAATCAATCATCACAAATCATTTATTTTTTTCTTTATGGCACATGACACTTTATCAAAATTTTAGCACTTCCCAGAATTAGGAGAATAAGGAGACTTAAATTTCGAAAAAGAAACTAACTTCCTCAATGGAGAAATTGGATAGAATGTTTCATAAGTAGTCATTGGGAAAGAGGTAATTTCTAAAAGCAACTGTAACAGAGTTACATTTTAATTAAATAACTGTAACTGAGTTAAGTTACTTTTTAATTAAGTAACTATATCAGTTACTTCTTAATTAAATAAGTATGGTTATTCAGGAAATTCAGGACAAATCAAGTAACGCAACAGGAGTCAAGATTTCGTTTTCTATACTAAGCTTTAATGACAGAAAATATGTACAACTATTTACAATTTGAATTGCGCCGTCTAGCGGCAGGAACAGAACTTATCACGTGACTGACCATTCTCCCCCCCATGAACCCAGAAGGGTTCTTAATCTTAAACTTACAAAGAACATTTTCAATATTAATAAAGGGAAGAACAAGCAGTTCACTGATACTAAAATTTACCTACATAATATATCTAAAACAACAATCATTAAAATTACTAAGTAAAACATCATTGAATTATTATGAAACATTATCCTAGAAATAGAACACATTTTAACGAAACTATCAAATGAACTAAAATTGTTATTTCAGAAATATAAAAGATTCACTCATAAATTGGTAATTTAGAAATCTTAACAATTGGACGAATAAGTTCACTAGTAGCAGTTTTAAGTTTCACAACTCTAATCCTGTTGTCTCTTCCTGGAAGTAGCGCAGTCACTCTACCCATCTTCCAACTGAGTGGTGGAATATTATCCTCTTTCACGAGTACCAACTGGCCAACCTCGATATTAGGGCTGGCGTTGGTCCACTTTCTACGCTGCTGAAGACCACTTAAGTACTCACTAGACCACCGCTTCCAAAATCGTTGTACCAGCTGCTGATTGAGCTTCCAACGCTGCAAAATGGGAATTTTTTCATCGATCAGTTTATCTTCAGGTAAAGCAGCTAGTGGAGCACCGATCAGAAAGTGCCCCGGAGTTAGGGGCTGCAGATCTTCCGGGTCTGTTGACATAGGAGTGAGAGGACGTGAGTTGAGGCAAGCCTCCACTTGAGTGATCAGGGTCAGGAATTCTTCCATGGTCAGCACTTGACCCCCCACTGTCTTTCTTAGGTGCAACTTCATGGACTTGACAGCAGTTTCCCAAAGTCCTCCTTGGTGAGGTCCTCCCGGAGGGTTGAAACGCCACACTATGCCTTCTCTGGAGAGATGGTTTTGGATCTCCTCGCTGGATGAGAAGGAGGAAACAAACCTTCTCAATTCCTTTTCTGCACCCACGTAGTTGGTACCGCAGTCGCTCCAAATCTGTGCTGGTCTGCCTCGGCGAGCTGTAAACCTCCTTAAGCACGCCAAGAATGCCTCAGACGAAAGATCACTCACAACTTCTAGGTGCACAGCCTTCGTAACAAAACAGACGAAGACACACACATAGTTCTTGCTAGACTTAACACCTCGTCCTTTTCTTGGTGTCAAGAGAAAAGGTCCAGCGAAGTCGGTCCCCACAATCGAAAAAACTCTTGATGGTGTGATTCTTGTAGATGGTAAATCGGACATAAATTGCGTCTCAGTTTTAGCCCTTTGGTTATAACACTTCATACACTTGAAAATCACATTCCGCACTAGCTTCTTGATGTTGATGATCCAGAACGATTGCATGACAGCAGACGACGTTAGTTGTACTCCACCATGCAGGTTCATCTCATGGTAGTGTTTCACGATGATTGTGCTCACGTGATGATTCTTGGGCAGGAGAATGGGATGTTTTCTTGAATCTGACAAACCCGAGTGTCGAAGACGTCCTCCAACTCTAAGTACTCCTGATGAATCCAAAAACGGAGCTAGTTGTAAAATGTTGCTGCTAGGACTCGGTGGGATTCCCTTTTTCAGGCGATCCATATCTTCTTTGAACGCTCCCAACTGAATCCTTGTTACAATCACCTTAGTGGCCAATTGTAGTTCTTCGGCGAGGAGAAAGGTTTTCCTCTTCTGGGCACCCCTGCAATTTTCTATGAAGCGAAGACACCACGCAACAACTCTACGTAACTTGTTCCAGGAAGAAAACCTGCAGAGGATTTCATCAATGCAATTTGCCTGCTGATGTTCACCCGAGATTAGATTCACTTTTACCACCTTAGATCTTGCTTCTACGATCACTTCAGATTCCCTGCTCATCTCAATCGAACACCCCTTGATCCACTGCGATTCAGACAGACCTAACCAGGAATTAGCCTTCCACCAATTAGTAGTACCACTTAGAAGATCATCTGCTGAACAGCCTCTTGTAAGCAAATCTGCTGGGTTGTCTTTTCCTCTGCAATGTTTCCAATGGCTTGGTTCTGTTAGTTCTTGGATTTCATTCACTCGATTACTCACGTAAGGTTTCCAATCTTTGGCGTTACCCTTTATCCAGTATAAGGCAACGGTAGAGTCACTCCACAAAGTGTAGTTGCTTCCAATCTGGAATATTTTCTTCAACGAGTTAAGGACTCTTGCTCCAATGGCCGCTGCTAAAAGCTCAAGTCGCGGCAACGTTATCTTCTTAACCGGTGCAACTCTGGACTTGGCAGTGATGAAAGTTACTGTGTAATTGCCCGCATCAGGATAGCGGACGTATGCAACGCAACCATAAGCTGCTTCACTTGCGTCACAAAACACGTGTATTTCATATTCTGTGGTGAGGCACGGGGATTTGGAAAAGTAGGATCGTGGTATGGATAAATTTGCAAGTTTTCCTATTTCCAAATTCCATTTCTTCCATCTTTCTTTCAAGTCATTTGGTAATTCCTCATCCCAGGTTATACCCCTTCGCCATGTCTCTTGAAGTAGGATCTTTGCTGTGATGGTGAACGCAGCTATAAAGCCCATTGGGTCGAACAACTTGCAAGACATTTGTAAAATACTTCTTTTAGTGTATTTGTCCACCTCTAAAGCACGAAGAATTGAAGTCAGGTCGTATTTTAATTCATCGGTAACCGTGTTCCATACAATACCGAGCACCTTAATTGAAATTAAATTCTCCTCGGGTTTCTTCTCAAAGTTACTGGTCTGCCAAATTGTAGCAAGTTCCTGGGAATTAGTTCTCCATTCGCGTAAGTTCATATTAGCAGAAGCTAGAATGTTTTTAGCATCTTTACAAGTTTCAACGGCCTCATTTAAGTCATTGAAGCTGGTTATCAAATCATCTACGTAAAGGCATTCATTTAAAGCTTTGTAGGCTGATGGGTTGGAATTTTGAAATGTCTTTGTATGATGCTTGATAGTAGCTGCCAAATGAAACGGAGAGGATTTGACTCCAAACGAAACTGTAGCGTTTCGATAAGCCACATTTTTCTTTTCAAAGCAAAATAATTCATTGTGAGCCGGACTTTTACACGTTTGGCAGGGAGGAATTTGTTCCTTGCAACTGGAACTTAAATGAGAACACTTTTCGAAACATCGATAACATCTACCCTCTCTCTTTAATTTTAATCTTTTTTCCCTAGCAGATAAAGTTCTACAATTTAAGGAAGGGTGGAATTTGTCGCAGAACAAACAGGCATTTCTTTTAGCGCACGTGGCAAAGGAAACTTCACTTTTCACACATTTTTTATTATCTCTATTACTATACCCTCTACTCCCTGCAAAACCATCGTTTCGTACATGAGCTTGATCCAATAAATTTTGACATTCCCTCGCCTCCAATTCTAATTTTAAAAATTTCATTAGTTCCAAAATGTTAAATTCAGATTTAGATTCTCTTGTTCTATTATACTCTAAACTCAAATCATTAGGCAATAATTTCATGACAATTGGGCACAAAAGTTGACCATAACTTCCCGCAACAACACTTAAACTTTCCAAAGATCTAATATTTACCTCTAACTGATCATACAACATTCGAAGTGCTTTTATATTTGACGAATTTCGAACCGGTTCCAAATTCAAAAGTTTAGTCATGTGACTATTAATCACAATATCATCTCGCCCAAATCTCGATTTTAACAATTCGATACACTTTTCATAATTTTGATCAGTTAACGCAAGACCCCTTATAGTATTCAATGCCGAACCTCCCAACGAACCCTTAAGATAATGAAACCTTTCTATGTTCGTTAGAGACTTATTTTTATGAATCGAGTCTTCAAATTGTCCCCAATATTCCAACCATTGACTCGTGTCACCGAAAAATCTAGGCAATATTAACTTAGGCAGAGCCATTCGCATGGGTAAATTACCAGAATTTTCATTGTAATTTGAAGTATTGGATCTATCGTTTTGTATAGAAACATTTCCATTAGCATTCAAAATTGAACTATTCAGGGCTCTGGCTTCATCTTCAAGTTTAAGAAATCGTTTTATCTTACCTTCCCATCTAACTATTTTTTCAAGATATTCTTCTACGGAAATAATTTCTTTTTCCAACTCGTCACATGACACCAAGCCTTTAATTTTGACGTCCAACTCTTTAAGAGCTGACCTTTTTTCAAGTAATTGGTCCAGCAAACAGTTTAATTCTTCGCATTTCTCATCTTTATCAACAGCTTCATCATTGAACAACTTTTCAATTTTGCTAATCAACTTTGTTGTAAGTTGCCTTGCAACACTGCGCTCTTTTTTTACCTTTTCAAAATCGTCCGCCATACTGTGAACACGTAAATGTGTATATTTCAAAGCACACTATATGACTATTGCAATAAACACGATACACCACAAGGCAATAATCTTGCACACTCTGTCCACTGTTTCAAAATAGTACCAGGTAGTTCAAGCGCACAAACCAGGATAAAATTCAAGCTTCAAAGTAGCATAAAGCTCAAGCGTAAATTCAAGTTGAAATTCTTGTTCGGGATACGCCCCACGTTGGTTCGCCACGATGGTTATTCAGGAAATTCAGGACAAATCAAGTAACGCAACAGGAGTCAAGATTTCGTTTTCTATACTAAGCTTTAATGACAGAAAATATGTACAACTATTTACAATTTGAATTGCGCCGTCTAGCGGCAGGAACAGAACTTATCACGTGACTGACCAAAGTAACTGAATTATAATTTTTAATTAAGCAATTGTAACAGAGTTACTTTTTAATTAAATATCTGACTGAATTATTATTTTTAACTAAGCAACTGTAACAGAGTTACTTTTTAATTAAATAACTAACTTAATTATTATTTTAAATTAAGCAACTGTAACAGAGTTGTTTTTAATTAAATAACTAACTGAATTATTATTTTAAATTAAGTAACTGTAGCAGAGTTATTTTTTAATTAAGTAACTGTAACAGAGTTACTTTTTAAAAGTAACTTTCTAATCTCTCATATTTACCTGCCGCACAACCTCTCGTAGACAATCCACACCGGGTTCAAAGGAGGGAAAGACAATGGAGCCATACTTGATGCAAGGAGGAATGGGGCGAACGCGAATGATCACTTCAGTTACTACTCCAAGGGTTCCTTTTTTTAAAAAAAGAAAGCGAAAAACATTGAAATACAAAGTAAAAAGGAGAATAACTCAGAATTTCACTCAAATCCTTTGCAAATTGATTGGCACTTTATTGGGCTACTCAAAGAGTTTTAAGGGGGGATCATAGTTAGCGACAGCAAAAATGACCGATTCTTTGTATTGATTTCGAAAGGCTATAAATCATTTAAAAATTATGGTACAATAAAAAAAATTGTACCAAATTATAAATTGTACTTTTATTATTATATTTACACCTAAGAATCTTATTTTTTAAAAATTATTATTTTTGAAAAAAGACATATTTTGAAACATACAATTACGAATTTTCAAAAATACAAGTATTTTTTCGGTACACTTTTCTCCAGATCTATTAAGTATTTCTTAATAATTTCTTTTGTGTGTTATAAAACCATTTTAGATCTAATTAAGTCACCTATTTTTTTTGCCTAAAATAATTTTTAAATATTATTTTAAAAACATTGTATTCTGAATTCATAAAAATTCTGATTTTCAACGAAGAAAAGTGTAAAATAATAAAATATTTTTTTTAATTTGTAAGACTAAATTAGGTGACTTAAATAGATCTAAAATGGTTTTATAACACACAAAAAAAATTATTAAAAAATATTCAATAGATTTGGAGAAAAGTGTACCTAAGTGATGAAAATTATAGTTTTGAGAAAAACGCGAAAAACAAATACAGTCGATCCCGTTAACACGAACTCGAAATGACCACCGAAACATTTCTTGTTAACCGAATTTCATGTAAATCGTCAGGAATTTTTTTTTACATTGAGCCAGTGAATAGTTTTCATAGGCCTCGCAGTGACTTTTATCAAAAATATAATAGGAAATATAGGAATTTTTAAAGAAAATATAGGAATTTTATAGAAATTTCTAAAGAAAATATAGGAAATTATAGGAATAATTAGACGTTATATTAATATTCATGGAGCAAATAATGGCAAAAAGCCAATTATTTTAACCATGATTAAAAATTACACATAAAATATATAAGTTTTTTTAGCAGTTTTACCGATATCCGATAGGGATTGGACCTAATATCCGAAAAATTAAAGCGATCCGATAGGGGTTGCAGCCCTACCAGAGGACCTGAAATACCCTTAATTTCCATTAAATATCGCTAGGTTTTAATCGGCGACTAAAGTGATCCTACAGCATTTTAAAAAAACTATAGCTATCTCTTATTTAAGAAAATTCCAGCGATCCATAAACAATTACAGAACCGGTATTTTTTTTTTTTTTAAACTTAATCCTGTCCAAAATCAGAAACCCCAAAATAGACCTAAGTAAAAATAATATAACAAAAAAAGCTTCAAACATAGAAAAAAAAATCCTAACAATCAAGCTGTTCTTGTGATCACAAGGTCACACACTTGATCAAAAGAAATTTGCTGTTGGTCCAATTGGCTTGAACCGGAGCTACAGTAAGGAGCCGATCATGCAGAGGGAAAAACTGTCATTTATGAGGCATTGCGACCCCATGGTTAGATTTGGTGAAAATTACTAGGCGGAAAATAAGTAAATAAGTTCGAAAACATCTTAGTATAATCTAATTATGATTCAACTTTAAATTTAATTAATTTTTTATTTTAGTTATTAGAATTCATCATTTTAGCTAGTTTTTTTATTGAAATTTAAACTTAGTTTTCAGTTATATAGACAAAGAATGGATAGGAAACAGTATTTTCAGGATTGTCAATGCTCTAAAACATTTGAGGTATGGCTCCCCTTTATTTGGCTTTATTTTTTTTTTCGAAATTTCTCTACCTTTGCACTATATTTCTCTTCCTAGATATTTATAAGCTAGGGTGCTTTTAACCCGATTCGCAGACACAGTTTCCCTAAACTCATTCCAATTTTCTGATTTCCGGAAATATTGGGTAGTAACCCATAATCCAGAAAGACTCAAGTCCCGCGATGCCTGGATTAAAGGTTCTGTACTGTATCTGGAAACTCCGACGATCCTAATATCCGAAAACTCTGGCGATCCTAATATCTGACAATCCAAATATCGAAAAACTCCGGAGATCACATAATCGGAAAACCTCCGAGAATTATATAAAATAAAAATTAGAAAATCACACGAGTGTAGAACACCTCTGATCCGGCGATTCTATGGAAATTTTATCCATTAAGGAAAATTTTGAGAGATAAATTTTCAATTCATTTCGATTTTAACAAAAAATTACTAAATTCCTTAAACAGAAATTTTTTTTATATCGTCCATAAATACCACACATTCTCATGCTCGTATATCTCGATTTTTGGTCGAGAAATTTAGCACAAAAATAGCGCCTGAAAAATTTGACTTTTACACGAGGCCTCAAAATCTCCAAACCATTAAAGGCACCAAGACAATAGTTTTCTCCATTCTCGGTCTATATCAATGAAAACTAAACTTAATTTTTAATGAAGAACGAGTTTAAATAATAAATTTTAATAATAAGGATAAAAATGCAATTAAAATTTGAAGATGAATTAAGATTAGATTACACTAAGATATCTTCAAATATCGGCCACCCGCATCATGAGAGGAGGATCATCTTCACATGACCAAAATATGCAGTCCAATAATGCTTTTTGTTTTACTTATTTAGCTGCCTAGTAATTCCTACGCAATCCACAAATGACGTCGCATCACCTAATACTGATTGACAGATTTTTGCCTCCAGTTGATCGGAATTGTGTCTCGTTTACTTTTGTAGCTCCGGTTCAGACCAAGTCAAACAAATAAGAATATTTTTCTGCTGATTAAGTTCGTGAGTCGTAATCGCAGTAACAGTTTGTATGTAAAGAAGATCGTACTGATGAAAGGGGGGAAAAAGCGAAATTAAGGGTCTAAAATATAGGAAAAAATAGGAATTATAGGAAATATAGGAACTTTTTCAAATTTATAGGAATTATAGGAAATATAGGAGCGCTGCGAGGCCTGAAATATCAACACAAAAAAATCATGTTTTATAATGTAATACATAAATGATACAAGCATACAATTAGTAATTCAAAGGAGGCGTGGCACATTTGTTTATTTTTATAATTTTAATTTTTTATAAGAAATAATTAGCCGATCGATACAAAATTGGTCTTATTCGATAGATTGGGCTTCCATCTATCAGAAAATACTGGTTTCAAAAATTCGATTTTTTGGTTTTTGCTAACTATGATCCCCCCTTAAGGATATAAAGGTCCTAATAAGATAATGTAATTTTTAACATAATTTGATAATGTAATTTTTTGCATATTTATCATATTATTTCAACTTCAAAAACTATTCTAAAAAACAAATTAAAATTTTTTAACCTTTTTCCCTAGTAAAATATTTAATAAAATAAGTTCATCTAAATTTTAGTTTCTAACTTTAACTTAACTTTATTTACTTGCCTTACATTCTCAAATCGAAAGTGCCGTCTAAGTCAAGTATTTTTCCTATTTTGAGTGGATCTTTTTTTTTTTAACTGAGTGAATGAATAAAACAATAAATTAGGTTTAAATTTTTAGACCCAATTTTGGCATTTTAAAGGAAAATTTTTCTCAGAACCCGAAAATCATCAACAGATTTTAGTTTTTTTTTTAAGGTGCTTGAAACTATTGAAAAATATATTTGAATAAAACTTCACCTTCAGATCCCAGAATAAACTGATGAATGTCAGGGCCACTTGACATACGAGGAACCTAAATTGAAAAACCATTTGTTACATTCAAACCAAGGGTTTATGCAGGGTGAGGCAAATAAAATGGCACTTAGTTAGAGATAGGAATACGTTGAAATGCTTGGCGAGAAAAACTCTTGAAGCAGCCTGAAATGTGTATTTGCATTGGTTGGATCGGATTAGATTTCACATTAGAGCTACTCATAGACTAGTGGCGAGTTCAGATCTTAGTTCGTATTGTATGAAGACATCCCATAATGCAAATTTTGTGTCTTGCAATCAATTTGCAATGTTTTGTATTAACAAAAAGGTCCGATTCTCTAGGATAAATAACAACCGAAATAATCACTAGTGAGAACTTTTTTCGATCAGCTCTACAAACCTTGTTAAATTTCATTTCAACTAGCTTCTCAAACCATAGCGTAGTTGCCGGCAAATAATTCAAAAAGCGTTTGTTTAGGCTTAATATTGAAGCTATCAATAGCAGCTTCAGCTGGCAAACCTGTTTTTGTAATGTTTTTTTACTTTTCAACATTTTTGCCGTATTTTTATCTCTACGTTGGGGCCACTTTGATTTGCCTCACCCTGTACTATATCTATGATAATGAAATTCAGGAGTTTTTGAGTTTTTTCAGGAGTAAAGCAATGTAAATTCAGGATGTAACTAGGGATAAAATTGATTGTTCGTTTATTATCGTATCAATCTATTGACTTCACAGTACTTATGGGGTAAATATTGCACCATATGCAGAAAAAATACCGATTAGCAAATACGACTTCTTGAGTTATAAATGCTATAATATTCAAATTTTAAATATCCAGAAATGAGAGCTAATCTAAAATCAATTAGTAGACGACTAAGGATATAGTTACCTTATCTTATTATAATCCATTTTTTTTTATTATTATCCCAAGTGTATATACACAAGTAGATGGACACACAAAACAGGAGCACAACAATTAAACAATATCAAACAAGTTGAAAACATTAAGAAAGTCCAGAACTTGTAGCGGGTTGGCAGAGAACAGTTCCTTCTTTGACACGCCCATGCAGTCAAGAAGATGTTCGGGTGAAGCCTGATTTACATTGCAGATGGTGCACGTCGGGAAAACCCTTTCTCCATTAATAAATTTAATCTGTCTCGTATGGCCAGTACGAAGACGTGACAGGGAGGAAAAAGCATGCCGACTCAGGCCAGAGTCAATGTAGGTTCCAGGCTTGTCGGGCACGTACCAGTGGTGAGATACTCCTTGGAGAACTTGCTGTTTTAGTGCCTTCGTTTGACAAGATTTAAAGAGGTCGAAGTCGATTGATAAGTCCGGAACAGCAGCAGCCTTAGCCAATTCGTCGGCTGTTTCGTTTCCCTTCAGGCCGATATGGGAGGGAATCCATTGGAATGTTAGTGAGGAGTCCTTGTGGAAGAAGTCAATACCGGTCGCGATTTCTTTAAGTATTGATTTGGAACTAGTGAAACACTTTTATTTTAATCCATAATAAAATGCGATGGGAAAAAAATTTAGAATTTTTTTTTTTAAAAACTAGATTTTTGCCAAAAGGTCACTTTTTCCTGTACAGTACAATATGAGAACCCTGGTGCATAGTTCTATTGGGTTAAGATTGATTTTCTGGTATAAATTTATCACAAAGGTCAAACAACATAAACAGATTGTGAAAAACAAATTATTGAAATACTTGTTTTCATTTATTCATTGTTGATTCTTTCCAAAATAATAAATTATCTTACCTGACAGTTCTTTTGTATTTCTCCTTTGGGTGTGACCATTTTAACATGCACCAACATGTCTTCTATGTTCCCGTAAATGTTCTTCTTCATTCCGGAAGCCCGGGTGGCAACCCAGCCCCCAAGGGAACTGAACTCGCATGAGTCGGGTTCGTGGCCAGTGCATAAACCAAATTTAGACAACTTAGGCAAAAAGAAAAAAAAGATTGATGTTAGTTAGGTTAGGTTGAATTGTCGCACTAGAGCTACATGAGAGCAATATATAGACTTTATATATTGGCAAAAGGGTTGCAATTTAGAACTATTTAGAGTCATGTGACGACACCCAAGTAGGCACCTAAACACAACTTTATGGAGTGCCATTATACACAGTGTCAGGACTTTGAAGCATATTTAATGTACACTCCCTCTATACAGGATATTATTCGGACATGGCTGCACAAGCCGTTTATAGCTTGGCATTCATTATGGCGATGCCTAGCCCCAAACCTGGGACCTTCCTCAAGCAAGGCGAACCTGCCTTAACAGACAGGGCTTCCCAGCCTCTTTACCTCCATTGGGATACAGATGTATAAACATCACTTGAAGGTCAGATTTTCCAGCAAACACAAATTACCTTTCAACATTAATCGTTTTTTAAATGTAGCTATAGTTTAAATTTTAAAGTATAGAAAAGTCATTTATTTTCAGCTATTTAAATAAAAACTTATAAAATTTAAAGTGATTAAATGTTCAGTTAAAATATTTAATTTAAAACTCAACCTGTACAAAAAACCTGTACCCCTGGTGACGCCATGCTACAGAAGCACCCTCTAACCTGGAACCATTACCTAAATTGTTTTTAGTCTTTCAACAAACTGCCAAAAAAGACAGAAGTACTTTAATACCAATAAAACTAACGCTACTCCATGCCTTCTCGGCAATCCATACACATAAATATCAAAGCACGTTTTTTTTTTTTTAGCTACTTTAAGACAACAAAAAGAACTAAATTCAAAATTCAAATTACAGTAATAATTACCTCTCTTTCTAGGTCTTGACCTATAATTCCAGCTTCCACTAATGCTGTGTTGTTATCTTTATTAACCCATAAGATTCTATTCTATAAAATAAAATTAAAAATAATGTGAAAAGTAAATAAATACTATATCAAAACTTTTATTCACACCAAAATCCAGGACTCGTACTCTATCTATGGCAGCGAAATTCGGGAGTTTTTCAGGAGTGCAGCAATGTAATTTCAGGAGGTAACAAGGAATAAAATTGAATAAGTTTGTTTACTATCTTATTGGCCAAGTGACTCCACTTCACTTCAAATGATTGAAAAATCTTCTAAATGAGATATTAACTAGCATCACAATGTCCGAACTCCATTTCTCTACTGCATTTAAATCTCTATTTTTCTACTGCGATAAAGTATGGGGGAAAAATAGCAGAGAAGGAGAAAAACGATTTGTGTCAACTTTTTTTTTCAGGAGAAGGAAAAAAAATATTAGGATATGAGACACAAATATCAGGAGTTATTTAAGGGCCCTTAGAAAAAATATATGAATTCAGGAGTTTTTCGTGAATTTTTGAAGGTATATGAACCTTGAAAATCAGTAATTTTAAGATGCAACAATCGGTATTTATAATATAAACAGATATATCATATTAATAATTTTTACTAATCAGCACCCTCCGAAACGTGTAGAAACAAATTTCTGTTTCGGATTTTCGACACCATTACAATGTTTTTTTTCTTTTTTTGCCATGTATTTAATATAAAGTAATTGAAAGTGAAAACAATATGTTATTCCCTTACCATTTGTGAAGTGTCCAAAGAAACGATCATGCGCTGCTCAGTGGGAGGGCATTCTACAGCACCAGAGACACT
The DNA here is from genome assembly GCA_023701765.1 of Hylyphantes graminicola. Lineage (NCBI taxonomy): Eukaryota > Metazoa > Arthropoda > Arachnida > Araneae > Linyphiidae > Hylyphantes > Hylyphantes graminicola. Next base: position 35,965,218 of record CM043112.1, read on the forward strand.
AGTGCCACCTAGTGTATAAGAAATAAAATACAGATAGTTAAATAAACATTATTTATGTCTATTATCAAATGTTAAATAAATTTCTTAACTTTTAAAAATATTTAGTACCACTATGATTCAATAAAAAAAATTCAATCATTTGTTTTTCCTTCATAAATCTACACTTTCACAAACTGAATGTTTGTCAACGGTCTACTTTATACCATTTTGATTGTTAAAGAAATTTTTTCCATAGGCGTAAATGTATATATTAATCGAATGCTACAAATTTTTTTAATATATTCTCTAACTAAGTTGCAAAAGGCAAAAAATGCTTGTAAAAAAGATTACTGTAAATGTTCTAAAATGCCTCTCTCCTATATGATTAGCATAAGTTTACATTTGACAAATATTTGTGGTATAGCAGTATACATTTAAAAAAAAATGACAAAGAAAAGAAATTCTAACCAGGTGTAACAACTTTAAAAAATAGGAAAACACAATTTAAATCAAATGCATATTGAAATAGAGAGAATAAAACAGCAATCAAAAGTAATTGACTGCTTAACTAATAATTAATTTTACTTATGAATGGATTTCACTTATTGAAATATTACCTCCAAATGGTATAATTGCAACATTCTGTTCAACAGCAAGCCGAACAATGCTTGAAACATCATCATGACACCCTATTTTAAGAAAAATTCGATAAGTTGCCTTCAACCTTTCCATGCTGTTAAGTATAATGAATAATTTTGTTACAAATTAATAAAGTAATGTATGAAATCATTAATTCTAGAACAAAATCTAATATTAGATATTAAATATTTCCCTTAATAAATTTATATGTATGAAATTATTTAAAAATTGAGCTTTTTGGTTTATAATTTAAATTTAATCTATGTTATATACAGTATTTTTTGGTGAATAACTACAAATACCAAAACTTAGACACTTTGGCTTATTTAACAAAATCAAATGAGTTCAAATTTTAAGAGCTGTATACTAAAAAAAACTTATAATATTTTTTGGATAACTAAAATTTTACAATTTCCGGAAAATACTAGGGCATTTAAGAAATTGAAACTTTATTTATTTCAATTTTAAATAGTTCAAATTTATTTAAAACTAGAATAACTATAATGATTTTCTCAGTCACCAAAAGTTTTATAGAAAATGAGTTGTGTTGTTACTTTAAAATTGAAGCTTGACCAAACACATTTTGAAGTTGATTGACACAAGTTTTGTCGGATTTTTTCAGCCACATAATCAAAGGTTAAGCTTACTTACTTGGCCATATTACAATATCAGGAATCCTTTCAAAGTTGCTTTCTCTTAAAATAAATATTTCTCGCATAGTGTGACCTGAAAAGATATTTTAAATTTATATAAATTCAAAATAAACACATTTTTGTACAGGGAAAATATTAATATAATGGGGAAATGAATTTCAGTTTAAGTCCTAAATATTACAAAAATGCATATTCAAAGAGAAAATATCATGCATCACTAGCGGGGTAATGACTATTTTCAAGGAAATCTTTATAAGGTAGAAACTAAATACTGATTTCCAATAAATGGAGTCAAAATTCTGGAAAGATTTAAATTTTCGCAGAAGCTAAGTACCTGCCCAAACCAGTCCAACAACTATTGCGAAGTTGCAGGCATTGGCTATTTATAGCTAGATTGTCAGTTCTAAAATCGCCAAACGCTCAATCAATTCAGTTTAGTAAGTCCAAGCCAATGATAAATATTAATCTTTGATAAACTAGTTTAGTTGTTTAAATTTGAGCTGCATTCTGAAGAAAATTAATATACACAATACAATAAATATACAAAATTCAACAACGAATTTCTAATCACAAACAACCTGTTACATCGCGTGTGCGTCATTTTAGGCTATTGGCCGTAGTTGCGAATATCTACGTATGGCGCAATTTTAAAAGCAACCTTTTTTTCTGGTTTCAACTGCGAGTTTTGGGTAGGTTTTTAGTCTTTCCGTTAAACTTAATGCATCTTTATAAAATAACAAGATTCCTTCATTATAATTAAAAATATACAAATTATTTCAATTTAGAATGACCTGGAGATTTACTTCTTTACAAAAAAATCATTTTTACTTAATTACACTGCTCAAAACAATTAGGGGAGCACATGTTTTAAACCCTTTCGCTCCCAATAATTTCTTTGGGAATCATCAGCTTGTGATTTTTTTTCTGACTAAGTTAAATTTGCCACTTATGTATCGTTAGATGGAAGAATAACGTATTTTGAAGAATTTAATATTTTTTTATATTAATAAAAATATGAAAAATATGGTAAAATAAATTTCACTTTAAAACAGTTTTAGAAAATAAATTGACCCTAAATTTTTCATGCTTGCATTTTTTAGATGTTTAAAAATATATTTCAACTATTTTTAACAAAAAAGGTTTTGAAAAAATTATTGTTATAATTTATTAAAAAGTTATTATTCCATTTCCCAACTTTAAATTTAAGTATTAAAAACTTAAGATTTTTTTTCTCCTGTTTTTTACTATTTCATTTCGAATGCATAGTGAACCTATTTAACAAATTTTAGATTTATAGGACAAAAATTAAAAAGTTGGGAGTGAAGTTAAAGTTGGAATTAAAAAGTGCTCCCCTAATTGTTTTGAGCAGTGTATTTTATAATTTAAATTTGCACACAACTATGCTTACTAATTAACTTTATACTATTTTTACTTTACTGTCTGCTCACCATGGGCCCTAAAAAGTCTGTCTTGAGGATCCAAGGTATAGTCAATCCCCAGTTGCTTGATTTCTTCCACAAACTTCTCGTTGATAATGGGTTTTGGAAGATCTTCATTTTTTATACCAGGCTAGCATGAAAACAAAGTATTGTTAGATAATTTATTGACTTGAACAATATTTTAATATTGCTACCTAAGAAATATCTACCTTATCTATTTACTATGCGCTTGGTTTTCTAGAAAACAGGGGAGCTTTGTTTTTCTAAACCTAATGCGTTTGAGGTTCTGTTGCAAGGTTAACAATCCAAACAGTTCAACCCCCAAGTAGGATGGGAGAAAAACACGCTCACGCCGTTTCGAAGCAAACCACATGCGATGTGGGGGAGGAAAATGCTTTCGTAGATCGCATTTAAGATAGACAAGGTATAAAACAGTTAAATTTTAGTTTAGGAAAATACTTTCAAAACAAATTTCTGAAAAAATAACCTAGTTTCAGTCAATGTAGATAAAATAAAATTATTATTGAAAACTACATAACTAATTAAAACTATTAACCCCTTTCTGAGATATTTCCAGACTGAAGCGTTCAGTAGTAATCTACCAATAAGATTGCAACATAAATCTACCAATTAAACTGCAAATGGTTTAAGAGTTCAGTGGTAAAGTGCCAAGAATATAATTAAAACTAATATAAATCCAAGAAATAAAATTTCAATAAAGTTAACTAACATTACATTTAAAACTTCAACATAAAAACAATTGAAAAATTAAAAATGAATATATGAATTATTCATACATATAGTTTTACATAATTTTCAAGGATAAATAGGCACTTTTACAGTAGAGTCACGCTTATCCGAAAGGTACAGGACCAAAATTGAGTAGCCAAAATAAAAAATTCTGCATATTTTGAGAAATAAATCTATCTTTGTAAGAACGTATTTATTTTTTTTGTGATTTATTTGTGTGTATACATTTCACATTTTAACCAAAAGGCTCGGGAATTGTTTTTGATAAACCTGTACAGGCGTGAGTGAATGCTGGGTTAAATAACTACCATCTAATTCAACGCTTGTAACAAAATTTATTAAACAAAAACATTAACAAGAAGGTTATCAATGTACAAAAAAGTTTTTTCCGGCTAACTCTCGCAACCGTCTGCATTACTTCGACGTATGCGAGAGTTAGCCGGAAAAAACTTTTCGGAAGATGTTATTAAAACTATTTGGTTGTCACGTCTTCCTACAACAGTACAATCAATTCCTTCGGTCAGTTCAGAAACTCTTGATAAATTATCGGGTTTAGCTGATAAGATCTCGGAGGTTACTAGTTTTTCAACAGCGGTTTGTCAAACAGTAGAAAGTTCGTCATTGGAGGCTCAAATAGCCGACCTACGTCACGACGTTAGTTCTTTAAAAATTCAAATCGCTGAATTGGTAAAAAACTCCGAAAATCCTCGAGGTCGCACACGCTCTCGTAATAAACCCTACTTTCGAGGAATATTTAAGAGCAAGTCAAGGGATAGAAATGCGGCTCAAGACAAGGATTCTACCCTGTGTTGGTACCACTCTAAATTTGGCGAAAAAGCAAGGGATTGTGTTGATAAACAGGACTCTACTGTATATTCATTTTCTTGAAAATAGAGTTGTTTCAAGTGGTGAATGGCAGCTGTCTTGTTTTAATTTTTGGCCTGGAACTACTTTTATTTTGGTACTTGAAAATTAATTTTCCAAGAATATTTTATTTTTTAAATTTTTAAAATTTTATTTTTTAAATTTTTAATAATTATTCAAAGCATTTGTTAAAGAAAAGCTTGCATAAAAAGAAAAAATTATTTTCAGCTATAATGGTAAATTTGAGGGTGAATCCGAAACAACCAATGAAATAGCAGTCCGTGAAAAAATAAAAACAAGAGCATTACATCATCTGAAACATATCCATTATTTGAATGTTATGGCTTCAATTACTTTTACTTATTTTACAAACATTAATTGAATAAATTATAAATCATGAAGAACATACCTGGGATGGAGAAGGGGCATTTAAATCAATGCCGATAATGTTCTCCACCCAAGCCTTAAAGTTGGGAAGCACTTTGTTGCCTATAGGATATCTAGGGGGGGAAACATTCAATCAAAACCGTGGTAAGACACATTTAGAAATCAAATTTTCATATATAACTAATAGTAAATGAACTAAAAATGTGAAGAAATAAATATCAGTAAAAAAAGTATGCTGAGTTAAATATACCACTGGAAGTAATAACTTCAACTCAAACTCTAATCATGCAAATTAACTCCAGAGCCATTTTCATTTACTCTAATACTGTAAAATAAATAATAAACACTCTTTAATCAGGGTCAGACTAATTATAGCAGGCCCAATTAAAATACATTTTAAAAAAAACATAGGAATGTTTATTTCTCACGAATAACTGTACTTTTATGTAACACAAATTATTCAATCAAATTCAAACCACTTAAATGATAGAGAAAAATACAAACCTGTCTCCAGAAAATTCAATTTGGTTTATTTTATCGTTCAAACTAAATTTTGAGTCCTTATAGCCCCAACCATTCCATTTCAAAAGTTCTTGTCTAAAAAGAATAGAAATAAACCACTTAAAATAAAAAATGTATTTTGATGAGCACATATATAAAAATAATATGTTATGACATTCATCATTCATTAAAGTTGTAATATGTGCCAATCTTATCACTTGACCAAAAAAAAAAAGCATGGGCTGTGTTAAAGCACATAAAACAGGACAGAAATAGGTGGTCACTTCCAAATGAAATATATTTACAATATCCTATGTCCTTCCAATTACAATGCAAGCTTTGAAAGCACTAACTTCCTCTTACCCCCCTCGTATGGTTCTCCAGGAAACAGTGTAAGGCTGGGGGTATTTTCTACATCCTACTTGGGTTCAGAAAGCAATTGAAGAGCTTAGTGGAAGAGCGTGCTTGCTAAGTGACACTTTCGAAAAAATTGAGATTTTTGTGTCCAATGAACACATCATTCCATTCTTTAAAGATAACAAGTTCCTCCTTTTTCATAAACTTAAAATTTAGTACGCTTTTTATGGTTTATAAGTGCCGTTTTCAACAGATCTGAGTGCAAACTAAAAACTTTACAGCTCATTATCTTGTTTTCACTTTTTTGGCACTTAGCATGTTCTTCCACTAAGCTCTTCAATTGCAATGAACTCAGGTAGGTATAGAGCAGCGTCGCTCACTCTATTTCCTGAAAACCACAAAAGGCGTGTACATGTAGTAGAAGAAAGTGTTTCCAAAGCTTGCATCGGATGGTGTACACCAGTTAGGAGCTAGAATGTGGTCCACCCTATGTTTTTACATTAAACAGCTAAGAATTAGGTAGTATTTGGATATAAATATAGAAACGGTTTTGTATACACGGCACTAAAATCTATAGCTATAATATTCTTATACAGCACCCAAATTTCCTTATATTTCTATCTCTGGAATGGCAACAATCGAAATGAACAAAAATACTACTAATTTCAAAATGACCGATAGAAAACAACAAAAAAGTGTTTTTTCAAGAATGGTTTAAAAAAGGGAAAATAACTATAAATATTATGCACAAAACAGTTCTTACTTCGATATTAGTTTTAAAAATTTGGATAGAATCAGTAAGTTTAGATTTAAACAGTTAATTTATTAGTGGACGTTTCCTGTTTGAGAATTTAATTTATAATTTCGATTAACTGAACTACCAAACACAATTGTTAATAAAAAATGAAAAATTCAAACTTTTAAAATATAGTTTTTAAGCGTTGACGGCTACCCAAGGTTACCAATTTACTTACAAATGGATCTTTGTCAAACAGCGAAATATTTTTGCAATAATAACCATTAATTTATAAGCATAATTAAGTGTGTGTTTGGGTTGAGGAGCTATAGCGAGAAGGGGGTGTGCCCCCTAGTTTAATTAACTATTCTTTAGATTTGGAGAAGCATCCTCGAATTTCAACATTAAATTACTTTGAATTATCAACGCATTACAGCTACACAAGGGCTATTGCCGACAGACATCGTAATTTACTAATTTAGAACCAACGTCAAGTAACGAGCCGACCCCCAAGTAGGCACAAAATGCAACGGTTAAGGGCGAATCGCATGCATTGTTTGGACCTTTGAGCATAATCAATGTGCACTCCCGCTAAACTGGGTATTAGTCATGAGAATTTTTTTAATGCGCCGCTTATAGGTCACCAGTTATTTTGATTATGCTCGGTCATAAACCTGGGACCTTCTGCATGCAAGGCAAACACCTTAAATGACTTGGCTCCGCAGCCCATTAAAAATTAGGTGATAGTTGGAAAAAAAGAAAAGGTTCTGAATTTGTATAAGAACAGTTCTTGAGATTTGGCAAAGCAACTTGAATTCTGAATGTTTGGGCAGTGACATCTGTGTGTGCACATATGGCAACTCTAATTTGTATAAAAAGAAAATTGTTCAAAATAACCAATATCTGTGAATCGAAGATTTGTTACATTAGGGAATTTTCATTATTTGACAAAAAAAAACTACATGTCATAATTCATAATGTCTAATCGTGTAAGCTAGAGATGTACCTCCCATTTTGAAATATATAATAAATTGATGATCAATTTATTTGAAATAATAATTTATTCTAATGAATATTTCCTTTTATCTGGTATAGCTGCAACTGACATCCTACCAATGACAATCTTAACATTTTGTTTGAGAATTTGAAAATAAATGCAATGATTGTTTTCTAATCCAATGAAATGCAGGGGAGCCAAAATTTTAGAATTTATACAGGTAAAAGCTAACAGGGAATACATATACAGGTAAAACAGCAATATTTTTAAAAGTGGGTGCACTTATTAAATTATTCACTTACCTGCATTTAGGAATTGTACTCTTGGTGTGAATAACGTTCTGATTATCAGTAGAATTCGCAGTAAGGTGACGTTTGATAGTCTGCAGACGTTCGTTAACTGGCATTATATTTTACAAAATATATTGCTTGACTAGAAATCGACGTACAATCTGTTACTAAAAACACACTTTCGTTTAAACACTTGACTACAAAAATGAGGGATCTTTAATAAGAAAAGGGCTAGAATGAAACGAATTTGAGACACTAATCAAATTTGGTGAGGATATATCAACTAAAAGTGATAACATCTTCACATAATACCGGCATTTACAGATTTTAGCTAAATAAACAAGATAAGAATAAAATCCAAATTCACATCCTATTCCTATAAACAGAGAATCATGTACCTCTGAAATAGACGTTACATTATTTATTAAAAAAGAAAATACCTTTTGTTTTCAGTAGTTTCGGTATGCTGCCGCTAGCTACTGCCAGAGGTATTCAAAAATATTTATAGCTTATAATGATTCAAATATTTTTTAGAAAGATAAAGGTAAGTTTATTTGACGTTTTGCATTTTATTCCAAAGCTAAAATTCATTTTCGTACATTTTTCTTTATTTTTTAAGAAAAACTGGCCAGTAGTTGTAACCGTTTTAAAATTTAAAACCAGAAAGTCTTCGGAATTTTTGCTAGTTGCAGTTGCTATTGCTATGGCTACCGCTCGCGATTTGAAAGATGGTTTGCTATTTATATTGTTACTAAAATGTGCTTTATTTATTTGATTTTGTTTCATTTTAATTAAATTAATAAATATGTTTGTGTGACATGTTTCCAAAACCCTAAATCGTGAAATTTCATTAATCAATACGACTATCACCCAACAGCAATCTACGTCCATATAACTTCCCTTCCTCTCCCAACTTTCCAACACCAGAATAGTTAATGTTTTTAATTCTTTTAGTATTTCAATAACTAATAACAAGGATTTACAAATAAATTTATTGCATTGTTCAGTTATTTATATCACTCAAGTATAAATGAATTTAAAATCTTTAAGGTTTTAAACAAAGAGTATGCATAAGAATGTTGTAAATTCTATATTTTATTTATACTTCACCTTTTTTGGGTCTTGTTAAAGAGAAGTGGGACAGTCAAACTAAAGGCAGGACTGTCCCGCCAAAAACAGGATAACTGTTAACGTTTGGTATTCCATAACTGTAGTGTAAGTCACAATTTAAGAGGAGATTAAAAGCTTTTTAAATTTGTAAAATAAATCAAATTAAATTGAACACATTACATTATTTATATTTAATAAGTGTAGATCCGCTATTCCACTATTTTTTTATGATAAAAGTTGGAGTGATAATCACTTTTTACAAATGTGACTTAACTACAGAAAGGATAATTTTTCATTTAATAAGCCCATTATCTGTATAATTATCTTAATGTATTGCAGTTTTAAAGGATGCTCTTTCGAAATCTGGAGCCCTGAATGAAATACGAGCAAGAATTCGAGCCGAAATCTTCAACCTACTTCAGGATGAGTCTGAGCCACCTCCTGCGATTTCCAATGAAAACCTCATTATAAATGAACTTATTAGAGAATACCTCATTTACAATGGATACTTGTTTACTGAATCAGTGTTGCTTGCTGGTAAATATAATTTTGTTTTGGATCTCTGTTTCAAACACTTGGTTTTGGTACATATATAATAGCTGGTCTGTCAATAGGTGAACTGAAAAATTTGGATTTATTTACCTATTGTGTTGTACAAATTGGCAAGTGGGATGTTTACCTTATTTGGGCATATGCTTGACAACATAACTCAAATCAAGACCTACCATTGTATTATAGCTGTTGCTTTACATTTTTCCATGTTAAATCTTTTGTGCCAATGTCCTGATGCAAATGCAGTTATTTTAGTTTCCTCCTTCTCTAAATACACTTAGTTTTTTTAAAAAATTATCTTGATTGTGTAATCCTTTAAACACATGGCTTGTACACTCCTTGAAGAGCTAGAATTTAAAAAAATCACTTCCAAGTCCTTAAAAGTGCTTGAAAAAAAATCTGTTCTATTTAATGCAAAATGGGATGCTATAAAAATTCTCTCATTGCAATTGCCAAAGCACATGATGGACGAAACTTATGATCTCTCACCTGATTATGTTACTGCTTAGATGTCATTAAAATCATTTCCCAGCTAACAAGCGACTGGTATCTTTCAATAACTGTAACTGTATTTATAGCCCATAGGTTTTTGTTTTGATCGTATTTTATTGAGTCTTGATTTTGTTGAGAGGAGCAAAATTTTAAGTTGGCACATCTTTAAGTTTGAGCTATAAGGCGCGTTTACATGAGCTATCAAATCCATGGAATGCCAAATCCTCCATTAAAGGAAAAATTGGTTGATCGTGATTTCTAACCCAAATGATAGTCTGTGGCCGAATCCATGGAATTTAACATCGAACTCTTCTTCATTGGTTGGTTTGTGAAACCCCCCAATGAAACTCTGCAATTCCGGTTCTGCCTGAGCGAAAATTGCGGAGTTTGCTCTTCATTCCATGGCTCATGTAAACGTGCCTATTGAGTGGTTTCAGGCTGACACACAGAAGGACCAATGTTTAATAACCACTTTATTTTTAATCAGCACCTGCCAAAACGTGTAGAAAACACAAGCCCTCTATTTCAGATTATCAATCCAATCACAATGCTTTCATTACCTTAGGTTTCATATTGGGTATATGAAAGTAAAAAGCTTTTGAAAAAGTTTGAAAGTAAGAAGTATATGAAACAACGTTGTCAAAAGAAGTACAAATTGTCTAATGATTAAAATTGATAGTCACTCCAGTATTTATATATCGTTTAATTCTTTTTTAGAATCAGGTCATCCCCAGTACCCATTTGACAGAGAATTTTTAAAAGAACGTTTGAATGTGAAACCATCAGGAGAAGCTGATAATTTGTAAGTTTTATGTAATTTATTTATAATAATATTTATTTATTTTTATTTATAATAATTAAGTTAATACATTGATAATTTTTCCAAGTGTTATTCATTTAGTCTCTAGTTTAAATTACAAAAGTGGTATACATGCAATACTTGGATAACATTATCTAGTCTTTCTCTATCAAAAGTTAAATCGTTTAAATAATTTGTCGATTTTTTTAAATATATTTTTCTAGAAAACCTTATTGTTCTGGGTATTATGTCCAGAGCTGTAAATAATGCCCAGATAAGAGAAATTGGAAGTTTAAAAATTATTTTAAAAAAACTGTGAAACTAATTCAAATCACAAATTTGGTGCACATTATCATTCCATGTTAGCTTTGTCTTGGCATTCTTTGTATTTCTTTAAGGCTATTTTTATAAAAAATTCAATTAAAAAAGCATAAATTCAAACTCTTTTGATTTGTTTTCTTTTTTCAACACCAATTTTATTACATAAAGTAAATCTTAAAAAAAGCAGCGTTTCCAACTGTGTTAACGGTTTCACCATAGAGGTCATAGTAAAAGAGTGGCTGTGATCATGTGACCTCCAATATTAGCAACGGGACATGCATGGAGACAACATTGGAAAAATGCTATGGAGTCATACTTAAAATACTAGTTAATACTGAAAAAAAATTTAATTCATGTACCATAAGTGTCTTTATAAAAAATTTATGCGAAACACTTTTCTAGTATTTTTTTTTTAAATTTTAGTATGAAATGGAATTTTTTCTCTCTGAAGCCACAGCATTTTCCCCCTTTAAATGGTGGCAATGGCAACATTGGCATGTTTTCCCCTCAAATTTTTTGGCCCCATGCATGTCCTGTCGCTGCCATTGGCGGTCACGTGATTAGCCGCTCCAATACTTTTTTTACTATGGGTTTCATGTAATTTTCATAAAAAGAGTTTAACAAGATATATGTATTAGAATGCTGCATTAATTACACATAGTCCCCTTTTTTTCGTCTTTATGAAGTTTTGAAATATTGCAAAGAAACACTTTTAAGTGACAATGACCTTTTAAAAACTTTTTTTCAGACCATTACTTTATGGATTATTTTCACACTTTTCTAGCAAAGATAAGCCTTCATCTTCAACTGATGTGTTGTCAACTGAAAAGTCTTAATGTTGGATTGTACTAATTTAAATAAATTGTATATAATTTATCTTTAAATAGAAATTTGTGTTTCTTTTATTTTTTAAGTTCTGTTATATTGGTAATGTAAATAAAAACTTGTATCAATTTAGCATTTAAACTGCAAAAAAAAAACCTTCTCTACTATTGCAGCTGCATGTCCTGTGTGCTGAAATAACTTATCATATAAAAAATTAGATTTTCCCAATATAATACAGTAGACTCCCTCTTAACCGGCTTAAACGGGACCGATGGTTAGCCGGTTAAACGAATATCCGGTTAAACCGGAGAAATTAAATAAATTGAAATTTAGATGTTTATTTGATTGCACTTCTGTTTATTGATGATATTTGCCAAATGAAATACATGTACAATTGAAATAAGATGTAATTTTTCAGGTTATTTTATATATTATTAGTAGTATTTTGCATTTTTGATTACATACCTTTGAAAAAACCTGATCTTTTTTTGTCGAAGTTTGGAAATTTGCCAGTCGATCCCCACTGCCTTCCAATGTCAAAAAGTCCCCCCCCCCCCATTCTCCCGAACAAACCACGCGTTTGAAACATGTGCGACACTGAAAACCGATGGAAATAACCAAAAACTTGTAATTTCAGCTATTTTTAACATTTTAAGGGTGGAAATTTTCAGCATGGTTAAAGCGGAGATCCGGTTAAACAGAGGCCGGTTAAGTGGGAGTCTACTGTAATTTCTTAATTTCAAATATTGAACTTCCAAATTATAGCAGACACCCAACTAATTTCTTAGTTTAACATCATAAAGCATTTTCTGCCGATTCTCTCATAAAAGTAAACTTACATTCTTGATTAAACTTGTATAACTCAAGAAAATACGTGTAAAATCTTATTTTTCAAAAAATTATTCTTTCAATAAAAGATAAAGTTTTAAATAATTTTGCAGACATATTTCCACAAAATACAGTAGACTCCCTTTTAACCGGCTTAAACGGGACTGAGGGTAAGCCGGGTAAACGAAAATCTGGTTAAACCGGAGAAATTAAATAATTTGAAATTTAGATGTTTATTTGATTGCACTTTTGTTTATTGACGGTGCTTGCCTTATGAAATACATGTACAATTGAAATAAGACGTCATTTTACAGGTTATTTTATATATTATTATTAGTATTTTACATTTTTGATTACATACCTTAAAAAAAACTTCTTTTCTCACTTTTCGCTATTTTGGGAAAAAATTAACTTTTAAACTCTGACTGAGAACAAGCATTTAAAACTTTCGACACGTGTTAGGTTAAATCACCTTCCTTTCCAACCCCTCACTAAGATTGGGAATGTCTGACCAATCGCCACAATCCTAAAAGGAAAACAATTTAAACTAACTCGTCACGGGTCCCTAACTTTAAAATCCCCCCTTTCAACCCCTAGCTAATTCATTGGAAAGTCCGGTCGATCCCCACAGCCCTCCAAGATCAACAAATCGCCCCCCTCCCCAACAAACCACGCGTTTGAAACATGTGCGACACCGAAAACCGATTGAAATAAACAAAAACTTGTATTTTTTAAGCTATTTTTAACATTTTAAGGGTGGAAAATTTTCAGCCCGGTTAAAGCGGAGCTCCGGTTAAACGGAGGCCGGTTAAGAGGGAGTCCACTGTATTAGGATTTTCAGCATAACTTCATGAACAAATCTTCAGGTATTTACAATTTAAAAAAATTCAATTTATACTGTATGTTAGATGACACAGAAAATTTAATAGAATTGATGTATTTGTCAACCAGAGAAAGTTTTTAGAACTACTTAATAAAATATATTACACACTGGTGTTTTTTATGCTTTTAATAATCAACAATATTTGCATGTGCTAATTTATAACAAAATCCAAACTGTAACAGGCGACAAGACATTTTTGCTGCAAGATACAATCAGGAATCTACTCCATGTCGGAACTCGGCTCCACCTTCACTTTGGACTTCTTTTTCTTGTGGCTCTTTCTGGATGTTCCAGCTCCACTCTCCTCAGACTCAAATTGCATTGCACTAGGTTCCACTTCATGTCCATTCTTTTTAGATTTGGGCTTAACGAAGTTACTATCGTTCTCTTCCGCCTTGACCTGCACTACTTCCTCTTCCATGACGTTATCATAGAGCAGGATGCTGCCCTGAAACATCTTCTTGACCCCTCTTAACTGGTTGGTGTCCCTTTCTGGTAGAACTAGACACAAATTGGGCATACGGCACCGCTCAGAAACGCATTCGTATTGGTTGTCTCCGTCGGATATCACGTTCAAGACGTTGTTCACGTCTATTTCTTGGTTTTCAAGTGTTTTAGGGTCAACGTGGCTCGGCAAGCGAACTAGCCATAGCTCGGAATCTTTGTCGATGTCTTCGAAGTATAATTGGGGAGTTACAATTTCTTCCTTGGAGAAGCCTCTTGGGCACTCGAAAACCCCGTTTATAATTTCAGAACTCATTGCATTTGAATTTAAGTTGTGAGGTATAGCTAATATGTTATCTTATCGCTTAGTTTTCCTTTCTCAAAATCAGCGGCGAGGAAATAAAAAAAAAATTATAAACATCGCGCCTTTTCATTTCACTTCCATTTTCTAAACGCAAAAAAAAATCTGTTTTTTTTTACTTCTATTTTTAAAAACTTAAATTAAGGTATTGATACAAAAAGTGTGAAATTTAATTTAAAAAACATGAAATTCTCTCTAAAGATTTAACAAGTCACAACAATTTTTAATGTTGTAACCGTGATTTAAAACTGAAGTGAAGAGAAGTCTCCAAAACAGAAAAAGCGAAAATCTACGGAAATTTTGTAGAAAGAGAAAAACTCTTAAAAAAAGGTCTTTAGGTAAAAGTTTTCTTTGAAAAATTGGTATTTTAGTTTCAAAAGGATTTATATTCTATTTCTTTATGCATTTATTTGGTAAATATTGTTATCTTTAGCGTACAAAGATGTATACTAGTGAAGGTCGTTAGGGACATGGTTCTTGTCTTTAACATTTTTGTATGCAATATTTACTGTTAATAAAAGCACAAATAAGCTTAAAATTTATAAAGCAATAGAAGAAGTTTTTCATGGTATTTTTCTGCAATAATTGCAAGAGTTGTTGATAAATTGTAGCATTGGTAATTTCACGAATTGTAACTTCTAATGAATATTTCGGAGTTGGTTTACATGTTTACAAACATGTTATTTACTCATTGTGTTTGCCCTTTTAAAAAATATTCCCCCAAGGGCAAAAACGTTATACTTATTCAAATACCAGTTTCTGCTTGGCCCCATCAACTTCCCTAAAGTAATATTCTATGTACTTTATTTTGTATTTATATTGTATTTAGACAACCTTTGATGATGTGCCAATTTATAAAAGCAGTTGGTTAAATCCTAGTTTCGGTGTACGGCGACTTTTTCGGAATTTTGGCGACAAAAAAAAGGCGATAAATAATTCCAATCCGGCAACCATGCACTGATATTCCTCCCGCGATGTGTGTGGCAACCCTAAAACCTGACGGGGAAGAAGGGGGGTTCGGAATGTGATGAGTCACTTTTGATTTTTTTTTCTTGGGATTTGTTCAGTTGTGAACGACCATTTCCGGTCCGGTTGGTGTTTTTCGGAATTTCGGATGACGCTACTCGGTTTTTTAGTAGTTTTAAATTCTTAAATCATCTGCATTTTATTTTAATTTTCTCAATTATTGCTCTTAAATGCGAATAAATGCGGCGATAACTTATTTTTAAAAAAAGCAAATTTTTTCTGCATTTTGCATGCTATTTTCGAGGTTAAGTGGCTGAAGTTAACGTTACATTTGATAATTTTGTTGTCACATGTAGTGTAACGAATTTTGAATATGGCGGCCATTTTTTCCCTAAACAACTCTTCCAGAACAGCGTCACGTGATTTACAGTTGTTTGACTTCGCGGTTTCCGAGTAGCGTCGTCCAATCACTCGTGGCTACGCGATGTTTTCTCGCCAACAAGTTTGGCGAGAAATAAAAAGTCGCCGTACACCGAAACTAGGAATTAACCAAGCAGTTAAGCTTTTTAAAAATAACAGTGGTTAAATCCTAGTTTCAGTATGCAGTGACTTTTTTGGAATTTGGCAACCAAAAATTAGCTATAAATAATCTAGCTACTATGTAATAAATAGCCCTCCTTGTGTATATCCTGGTAGTGAAGAGGTAAGTTCAAATTAATTTCTTGTGTAAATCTAATAACTTCATTGTGGCTTAAATGAAAGTGGCCCATGCATGGTGCTACAAACGCAAGGAGATGCTCTGTGAGAAAAACTATTGAAGCCACCTGAAGGTCTTTTGAATCCATTAATTAATCAAGAGTTTAAGGACTTCACTTTTTAAACCTGTTTTCATTGGTTGGTTTTTGGTGTTATCAGACTAGAACTACACAGGGATTATCCGCTAGTTTAGATCTTAAAGCACTCTGTGTAAGTATGCGTTAAGCAGATCAGTGTATCGGTGAAGATTGTATAGTTACCAGTAAATTATTTGCCACCCAAACATATTTACTTGTTTGGGCTTAATATTGAAGCGATCAACTTGTAACTTGTTTTATATCCTACTTACTTGTACCTCTTTCACTCCAACATGGAGCATAGGGCCTCCGTCATGGTCCGCCACCTCACCCTCTTGGCTGCAATGGTCTTAATCTCTCCCCATGACTTGTTAAGTTCTTTCATTTCATTGTTAATTGTTCGATGCCACATTGTGTTTGGTTTTCCTCTTGTTTTATATCTGGCTTTTACTAATAAATTCTATTTTCCAGCCATGTCTTCTGCAGTCCAAAAGTTGGCAAAACCCGAGCTGAGGGGCCTGTACAGGTCTTCCTTAAGGAAACACCTGGCGATCGCCGTAGTCTTGGGAATCGCCAGCTCCTATGCATGGAAGTTCCTGGTCCAGAATCCAAGGAAGGAGAAATATGCAGAATTCTACAAGTAAATATGTTTTGGGTTCTGGGCTAAGATATGTGGTGTAACTGCTCATAGGCCAATTGTGCCCATTTCAGCTTAGTAACTAACAGGAGATTCTGGTTGATTGGTCAGACTGACAAAAAAAAGCTTTATTTTGTTCCCATATAAAGCTGATGTTTTTTGGAGGAGGGGAAGCATACATTGCATGAGGCAGCTTAGGATTTTTTTTCATCCTCCCCCTTTCTCCTTGATGATATTTTATAAAATTTGATGTTTGACCCATCCCCTAATTTCTCGTTAGATTCTTCATAAGTTGTATGATTAATTGCAATGTAATAGATTTGTAAATATATGTAATTTTTGTTTCATTACTTTTGAGGACTGATGCACATTCTCAAGAGTGACCAGACAAGTTAGATTGAATTGAACTATATTTCCCGAAATTTCCTACTTTTTTGCTAATTATAATTAGGTGAGATTTAACCCTTTTGTTACTGAAACGCCCGAACAACTAAGGATTTGATTATGTTATTCCCATCAAATATTACGAGGAAGCAAAAATCCTTCGTAGCGAAAGGGTTAATGAGACACTCCCTCCTCCACACAAGATTGGGTGGGATTCGGCTCAAATGTTCCCCAGAGAGCCCAGTCGGTAAATCAGTTGTCGTGCATGCAAAAGGTCCAAGGGCTGGGCATTGACCTGTAACGGTCTGCAGCCAAAACGTCCGAAAAATAATACCTCGTGTTGAGGGAGTGCACTTAAAATATGCTCCCATTTCCCATCCCAATGATGCAGATAATGTCACCCTCATAAGTTGTGTTGGGTATGCCTACGGTGATGTCGGCTTGTCCCTTGACTGAGGATCTAAATTATGACATCAGTTGTCAATAGCCTTAGTCTAGCTCTAGTGCTACACTAATTAAACGAAACTCAACCCTTCCCACCCCCTTCCTAAATATTTAACATAATGTTATGGACATGCCTTAAGAAATGAAAGGCTGAATGAATCTTGTCTAATCTGGGCCTTGAATTTTCGCAGTCTGGGGTTGGATATGGTAATGCAATATGATGGTACTTCCAAGCCTTTTTATATGTGTTTAGTTCAAAGAAATAATGCTTTCATTGTTATAATCTGTATATCTACAGATGTTTTTTTTTTTTTGGATCAACCATAAAAATACAAAATAAAGGTATGGTGAAGATATTTTCTTGTTATGTAATCCTAATAGCGTTGTTTGGAATAAAGGTTTATGCACTTATTCCTATTTTAATAAAATAAATTAGTATATAATTTTAACACTTTGATGTTGGGAAAAGCTTTTATTATTGCCAAAACATTCATAAATACATTTTTAAACAACTCAATGAAACTAAAAAGTTATTTGTTCTAGAAGCTAAGTACTTATATTTACTTTGCTAATTAATTTTTTATATAAATATTTCAACAGGACTTATGATGCCCTTAAGGACTATGAAAGAATTAAGGCTCTTGGTATCTTGCCTCCCCCACCACCACTTGAGAAAAGAGAATATTAATTTTTTATGAGGTTTGTATATTTTTTTTACGGATTGGACTAACATGTTTCTTGCAACAGTTACTTTTTTAAGGTTGCATAGAGAAGTAGCTGTAACAAAGTTAATTTAAGGGGTAGCAAAATAACGAAAATTTTCATTGCTTTAAACTTTTGAAAACTTGACTGTTAAAAAATTTCAACTATGGATTTTTCATTCTTGGCTTGTCACTATTTCTTCTATCTTGGTTCTCTTTAAATAAACGGTTATATAGTTAACTAGCAATTTTTCGTATAACTTAAAATTTCTAAAAATTGTAATTACTTACTTTTCATATTAAGTAAGAGTAACTGTTTACTTTTCATGAACAGAGTTTCTAATAATGTTACAATAACAGATTTACTTAAAAGTAACTTTTCAATCTTGGGTTGCCCTTCTTTGGGTGACAAATGGGATGATGTTGTCTTTTCTGATTAAAAGAAGTTTAACCTAGACGGACCTGATGGTTTTAAGTATTTTTGGTATGATCTTCGCAAAGAAAAGAAATCTTTTCAAAGCATTCATATGGTGGCGGCTCGGTAATAGTTTGGGCAGGTTACGCAGCCTCTGGAACTACAGAAATAGTATTTCTTCAAGATAAAATGAACTCAAATAGTTATGTTGATATGCTGGGTGACAATCTTTTGCCACAAGTACCATTGATAATCAGTGGTGACTATTTATTCCAGCAGGACAATGCATCCATACATGTGTCAGCAGCTTCAAAATCATGGTTTAACGCTAATTCTGTAAAACTATTGACTAATTGGCCACCTAAAAGTCCCGATCTGAACGCAATCGAAAATTTGTGGGGTATTTTGGCGTATGAAGTTTACAAAAATGGCATTCAATACCATAACAAACGAGAACTGATGTCATTAATTGAAAAGGCATGGAAAAATATCCCTGTGTGCACCCTAAAGAAACTAACAAGCTCTATGACATCAAGATTGATTAAAGTAATTTAAAATAAGGGTGGACTTATTAATTATTTGGACTTGAAAATTTTAAACGTCCTTTTATTTTTGTCCAGTTTCCTAACAATGCATTTTTTGTTTATTATTTTTATAAACTCAAATTTTCTAGTTTAAGTTTTTTTATTGTTCTTAAATGATTTGCAGCATAAAGAAGTATTTTATATCCAAAAGCTATTTAATTTAATTCAGAAATAAAAAATTTCTGTTCTATTTTCAGTTGTCCTTATAATTTTGACCACCACTGTATATTTAAATATCCATACTCTATTTTATGCCAGTTGTTTATATAAATTTAAAAACAAAATTTGTTTATTCCTTATTGTATTGCACACTCTTCTATTCTATATATATATATTTTTTTTTAGGATGAAGCATCTGTGTATTTAAAAGAATATTGCTATTATAGTTTCACTCCAACTATAAGCTGTTTTCTTATGTTATAAAAATAAATGTATGATTTCTAGTGTATGTTTGTCGTATTATTTTTTATTGGTTTAAATAAATTGCAATCAGATTTTTTTCAAACTGATATAACAATAACTGACGATGAACTGAGGAAAAGGTCTGTCGTATAAAGTTTTGCTACAGCCAATTTTCAAAAATAAGTTTTTGCATATATTGCTAACATTCTAAAATACTTTAATCAACAAATTCAAAAATACCTAGAATGCCTTGTTGAATATTTTAAAGAACTTTTGAAACTTATGTTTTAAAATACTAATTTTATTTAACTTTGGTCCCTATGCTTTCTTTAATTTTAACCAGATTTTTTCATTTTTTGCAAACATCTTTCTTGAAACAATATCTTTTTAATGTAATAAAAATATTATTCTTTATTTTGAGATTTTTCTACTAGGTCTATATTAGCTCCACTGCAACGTCAATTCACCCAAACCAAACCTACTGCTAGATACGTAGATAAAATTTTACTATAAATAAGATACTAATGCAATATTACAAGACACAGGCAAAATTAACAGTAAAAATGATTTATTTATAAAAAAAAGTATAAAACATTAAACACAATAAGAGATGGTAATGCACAACATAAAATCATTTAAGTAATTTAAAATATTAATTCCTATTTAATTATTTTGACTAGACAATAATATAAAAGCTAAATTAACTAGGAACAATATTATGGCAAATTTCCACCTTTAAAATGAGGTTGTTTCATGTGGATGACAACAACTCCAATGGTTTGTAGTCCTAAATTTGGTTTTGGTATTAGACAATGAGTTTTCTAAGAATATTTCAATTAAAAAAATTTTAATTGCCAAATTATGGCTGCGCTGTTGGTTGTTCAAAACATTTGTTGAATGAAGTTTGCACACAAAAAAATTATTTTATCAATATCGGTCGTTTGAGAGTGAAACTTACAAACAATAAAATTGCAGTACAGAGAAAAATAAAAACAACAACTTTACTTCATTAGAAACATTAATATTCTGGCTGAGACTTATTAATATTAGATTATTCTAGAAATAAGCAGGTTTCATGCCTTGAGTGGCAATAGTTCTACAGGAATAAAAATAAGTTCTTGATTGGTTAATGTAGTAGGCAAAGCTTATTGTGTCAAATTAAAGAAACCAGTAAAATACAGGAATAAAGAGGAGAATTTCGTCACATGGTACATGCTAATTGGAATTTAAATCACCTTGCTTTGTTCATAGTTTAAAAATGGAAGAGAGTTAATGTAACAGGGTGGCTACAGGATCAGGGAATCATGGAAAAGTCAGGGAATTTAATCAATCCGAAAAAAACCGGGAAAAGTCATGGAAATTGGTGATTTTTTTTTATAAATCAGGGGAAATTTCCAAAAGGGCCATTTTAACTGGTAAAAGCAAGGATAAAAAAAAGTTTAATCCTGAAAAGGCTTTCATTTAAGTGGTTTTGTTACTGCTTATTAATCTTTCGTTTGAACTGCATTGCCCTTCCCAAGCTCTAGTACAACAATATTCAACTTCGCCATTCTTGGCCCATATCAATAAAAACTAAACTTAAATTTCAGTAAAAAACAAGTTTAAATGATAATTAAGATAATTTAAGATATGCGCAATCTAATTAAAATTTGAAGATTAAATAAGATTTTAATTGCATTAAGATATCTTCAAATATTGGCCAACTAACTTCCAGTGCAATCCAACAATGCCTCCTCATTGAACTTATTTTGCTGCCTCTAGTAATTTTTTTTAAATCCACCGATGACATCGAACACCTAATAATACTTTGTTTTTATATCATAGCTTTGATAACCTTAATAAGTCTTATCATAACTAAAAATAATTATTTTATGGGCTTTAACGCTTGCTTTTTTTTATAGATTTGTTTCAAAAAGCTTATTGTATTCATTAATTGTTTTTGTATATTCATTAATTAAATTTCTTTTTTTTAAAAAAATCTTTTTTTAAATGTTAAATATACTAGAAAGTGGTTTTACTAATACCAAGAGGAAACCAGCATGCTAATATAGTTCATTGCCGCTAATCAGGGAATTTTTTTACATTTAGCCTGGAAAATCAGGGAATAGTCAGGGAATTTGTTTTCACACATTCTGTAGCCACCCTGTGTAATAATTACAAGTTAGCAGCCAGTAAATGTTCAAAAGTTTTTTACAAAAAAAGTATTTAAACATAAGGTTTTTCAGTTTTATAACTTAAGAAAAATACTATTCCAAGAGAAATCAAACAAAAAGTACAATTCATTAATTAAAAATGATTCAATCTTTTTTTTTAAAGTAAAAAGTCTCTTCTATTTAAATGAAGATATTGTGCTTTACAATGATAAATTATACATGCATTTTCTAGATTTAGATATTATTCAGCCAGTAACTCTACCACTTACACATCAATCGCTGGCACAGTGGTTAGTGTTCTAGACTTTGGAGCTGATGGGCTCAGCTTCGAATCCTGGTAAAGGCATGGATGTTTGTGCTTGTCAATAAATGTTGTTATTTGTCTATGTGTTTGTGTCATCCTTCTTTGTGTGTCTCTTGTGACTGTCTCTTCTGGCGAGCTGGGTAATGGGCTATAAAGCCTATACTCTCCCTACTAGAGGGCGCAATCACTTTCATTATCATACACATCAATCGTACAATTTATTATAAAAATATACATTTCTTTGAAATTCCCCAAATGATTCTATAAAAATAACAAGATAAAAAAAATTATTGCTTGTTTTCCAAGAAAATGTCATTCAATTTTGGGTCTGATGAAATAATTTTAAGCAAGAGTTTTTGAATAAATTAAGTTAAGCATTTACAGGTTACAGTTATTAATAATCAGGGATCTAACCACCTGGCAATTCATGGGGTTGTTTCACGTTGTGAATGGCAACAGCTCAAGCGGTCTTGTTTTCATTTTTTTTGTCTGGAATTACTTTTGTTTCGGCATTTTTGAAAGTGAGTTATCTAATAATACTTTACTTATATAATTTGTAAAATGCCACTTTCTTGCTGTACTGTTCATTGTTCAAATCATTTGTTTAAGAAATTATTCATAAAAGAAAAGTTTTTTTATCAATCTTTCTCTCTTTTTATCACATAAGTTTCTTGCAAATAAAATTGCAGGACGCAGGAAAATGAAAACAAGAGGGTTGTTGTAGCTTCTGCTGGCACGAGGCTTTGAGTACCCATAAGAGGGCGGATGTCTGACATCTACTCCGAGATGGCGCCACCTCCTCAATTTAGGCATGTCGCTGGAGAGGAGGGGCAATTTTCTCCAGATGACATGCACCCATGGTTAAACAGCGCAATGACCGAACACAGGACTTACAGACCCATAGATTTAACGAGCACGCTCTCTGTATGTACTCATTGTGGGATTCGAACTCGGACCCACTCGCTTCTCAAGCCAGGGTGTAAACCACTATAATAGCTGGGAGACTGTGCTTCAAATGAAAAGATAAATTAATAACACTACTAAACATTATAGAAATTATCCCTTACGATTAAAAAATGCAAACCTCTTCTGGTTTCTGTTACATTCTGAAGACTAAGTCTATTTCAAACAATGAACTTTTTGTTTAACTAGGCATTATTTATAGGACTTTCGGACCCACAGATGTAAATGGCATGTTCTACGCACATGTACTCAGGACAACACAAATATCCATGTCTTACCCAGGATTAAAACCCCAGCCCACTTGCTAACAATAGAGTTGCATCATCTGAAACATTCCCATTGTACAATTTGACATAAAAAAATATTTTCGTAAAAGTATCACCAAATTATTCAATAAAAAATACTAAAGTAAAAAATGCTTGCTGGATTTCCTAGAAAATTTCATCAAATTTGGGTCAGGGTATTCTGGATTTTCAATAACCCCTTTTCCAAACTTCAACTCCAGAAACTCCTTGTAGCTATTCGGTACTGAAACCGAAACCCCGACAAATTTAATCACATGGAGGGGATTCAAAAAATGTTCTGGAAACTCCATGTCTTGCTTGTGGTCTTTGAACCAAGTATTTTTAGTCATGGTCCCGTTTTTGGAATAAAAAGGGAAAATGTCAACATGCAGATGATTTGTTTCGCTAAACTGTACACGGATGAAATCGCCTTCGATTGCCTTTTCCCATAGGAATCCTTGTGTGTCTACAATAGATTGTTTTAAACAGTTTTTCAGCCATTCACATTTCGGGATGTCTTCCTGGTATATACCTAAAATATGAAAAGTCAAATTATATTTTATAAATTAATTACCATCTCAATCAACACCAAATTGCTACATTTGAAGTTTTTTTAAAAAAAAGGTAATACAGTCTATGACTTAGTAAAATAAATAATAAGCTTGAGTTATGGATGATATTGGCAAGTAAAAAGAATATTTTTAGGATAGAGATAAGTAATTATTTTTATTTTAAAGTAGTGTAAGGGTAATCAAAGAAATTCTTCTGAAAATTGCACAAAAAATCTGTTGGAACAGAGCAGTAGCAACTATTAGAATTACTACATGGTGCAATTGTTTACACTTTTGATTTCGTGCTTTGAACAAAAGAACTATTCTAGATCAGTAAAAAGCTAAAAACATTCAGAAAATTAACTTTAATAAACCTAACCTCTGTGTTGACTAATGCCCCAACAATGTTCGATAATGCAAGCTTCAAAAGCAATTTCTTCCCTTACCCTGGTGCAGTTTTTCAAGAAATTGCATGAGCATCGCTGTTTTCATTTTTTCTCTACCTTTCTTAGGTATAAAAGGCAATTGTAATTAACCTAACAAAAGAGCCTCAAACAAGGTAGATTTTGAAAAGTGCCTCTCATAGACCAGTGGTCGCAGTGCTTGGTCATGATGGGCCGCTCTTCTCAAGGGATAACAGTGTCTCTCACACACCAGAAAACCACATGAGAGGGTAGAGGAAGAAGAGCTTTTTACGCTTGTACAGAAAGAATATAACAACAGCTCCCATAAAAATAAGATAGCAATGTTTCAGATAAAATGAGCTATTAAATACTTTGCATAAGAACAACTATTACATACCTATATCAACATCATAATCCCACGGAATAATATCCCCAGTTCTCACGGCACCAAGCAAGCTTCCACCTTCCAACCAATACCGAACCCCGCATTTCTGCAGTATGCCAAACACGTACCGAGCCGTCTGCCGTAAATTCTCTAAACAACATGGCGGTGTCCAACGACCTTCAAATAGGTACTCAGGCATATTGCTGATGACTGTGCCAAAGCAGCGAGAGGTGTGTTTATGGCAACCATACCACTCGACCTTGGAA
The DNA here is from genome assembly GCA_023701765.1 of Hylyphantes graminicola. Taxonomy (NCBI): domain Eukaryota; kingdom Metazoa; phylum Arthropoda; class Arachnida; order Araneae; family Linyphiidae; genus Hylyphantes; species Hylyphantes graminicola. The sequence goes on from CM043112.1 coordinate 35,990,101, forward strand.
GGTTGGAATACTACTTTCTTGATGCCAAAATCGCTGTATAAGGCGGTTTTTCGTTGCTGTTCCAGAGATTCGCGTTTCCATTTGCGGTGGGGATCGGAATATAGTTGCTTGCCTCGTCGGAATTGGATGTTTCTTGCAATGGACGTCTGTAAAATAATTAGATTCGGTTAGATTTTGTCATGATATTTTACAGAAAGAAATTTTATGATGGACATGTTTTGTTTTGTGATTTGAGCTTAACCTTAAGGTTCAAAAACAATAAAGATCAGTTAACCCGATAACAACGACGTTGTGAACACCATTAAAATTTTCATTTCCGAATAAAAAGGTTAATTCAAACTTTTTTTAAATTCAACTCTTTAAATAACTTAATTTGTCCTACATAAATTGTTCAGGATTATATACATTTGGCTTAAAATTAGTTTATTTAAACCAGCGGGTGACCGAGCTCTGCTTGGAGAAAACAGGTATCGAAGCTAACTCGAAGATTTAAATTTTCAATTGTGATTTATCAAAACAATACATACCATAAGAAAATTTGTGAAACCCGTGAAACCATTGGTGAAAAGATAACCGGTTAAAGTTAATGTGACCAGATTTTCAAAATCAAAAAGTGGGACACTCCATCACCCCCCCCCCCCCCTGGTGTATTTTTTAAGTATTTTTTTATGCACATAATAGTCCCTTCACACAATTACACACTTGGTATAAGAAAGATAAGGAAGGCGCGTTCAACAGCAGCAGTGGTTCCAGGCAAACAGAAACCATACTCCACCAATTTGTTGATGACTATAACTTCACTTAACAATTTCTAAAGACGTCATAGTTTGGTTTGGTTTGAATTATCGTCGCACTAGAGCTACACGAGGGCTATTGGCGACGGGCGTCGTATTTTAGAACCACAGTCAGGTGACGAGCCAACACCTGAGTAGGCACCCAACGCAACCGTTAAGGGCGACATCGTACGCAGCGTCAGGACTTTGAAGGATATTTAACGTGCACTCCCTTACACGGGGTATTATTCGTCGGACATTTTTGGCTGCACGGGCCGTTTATAGGTCGGCAGCTATTTTGGCGATGCCCGGACCCGTACCTGGGACCATCCGCATGCTAAGCAAGTGCTTAACCGACTAGGCTCCCCAGCCCCAAGACGTCATAGCGTTTTACAACGATTATTCATAAAAAAAGTCTATTTTATTTACAATTTCCTCGTTTTTCGGGACATTGCGGGACTTTTACAAAAAAGCGGGACGTTTTGGCGGGACATTCGGCCCGCGGGACAGTAACACAAAAAGCAGGACGTCTGGTCACATTAGTTAATGTGCACCATTGTAAACAAAGTTAGAGTTTGGAAAGGGAACTATTCTATACAAAGGTAAAGTTTTAAAAGTCATAGGAAATGAAATGTAATTGATAATTGGCGTTTCGTTGAAAAGCAACGAAAATGTCGAAATGTGGTAAACATTCCATTTCATACTTCATTCAACTCGATAGGTATAGCAACCATACGTTAAATTTTCAAGATCGCCAAAAATCGCCAATGAACAGAATAGATCTAAAATCGTCTGCTGATTGGAACTAAAATAATATTCATGTTACCATTTCTGTAAAACTCAATAAAGTTTAAAGCAAGGTTGAATTTATTTAAATTTGAAAAATTAAAATCTTAACTAAACATTTATAGCTTAAGCAGAGGCTTATAGCTTTAGCAGATGGCATCAGCAAAGTAGCCATTATGGCGAAATAATGAAGTTTGAAAATATCCTATCTGTAACTCCAAACTGCTTGACCGTAGCGCTTCAAAACCGGTGCCAATCGATTCGTCGTGGCCAAAAACCCCAGACCGCCAAGTTTACCGGAGTTTATTAATTCTGGTGCGATTTTCGACTTGGCACCAATTCCTCGTATTATAGTATACCAGCGGGTGACCGAGCTCCGCTCGGAGAAAATTTGTATCGAAGCTAACTCGAAGATTTAAATTTTCAATTGTGATTTATCAAAACAATCATACCATAAGAAAATTTGTGAAACCATTGGTGAAAAGATAACCGGTTAAAGTTAATGTGACCAGATTTTCAAAATCAAAAAGTGGGACACTCCATCACCCCCCCCCCCCCCCCCGGTGTATTTTTTAAGTATTTTTTTAAGCACATAATAGTCCCTTCACACAATGACACACTTGGTATAAGAAAGATAAGGAAGGCGCGTTCAACAGCAGCAGTGGCTCCAGGCAAACAGAAACCATACTCCACCAATTTGTTGATGACTTTAGCTTCATTTAACAATTTCTAAAGACGTCATAGCGTTTTGCAACGATTATTCATAAAACAAAAGTCTATTTTATTTACAATTTCCTCGTTTTTCGGAGACTTTGCGGGATTTTTACAAAAAAGCGGGACTGTCCAGCCAAAAGCGGGACGTCTGGTCACATTAGTTAAAGTGCACCATTGTAAACAAAGTTAGAGTTTGGAAAGGGAACTATTCTATACAAAGGTAAAGTTTTAAAAGTCATAGGAAATGAAATGTAATTGATAATTGGCGTTTCGTTGAAAAGCAACAAAAATGTCGAAATGTGGTAAACATTCCATTTTATACTTCATTCAACTCGATAGGTATGTTGCAACCATACGTTAAATTTTCAAGATCGCCAAAAATCGCCAATGAACAGAATAGAACTGAAATCGTCTGCTGATTGGAACTAAAAAAATATTCATGTTACCATTCCTGTAAAACTCAATAAAGTTTAAAGCAAGGTTGAATTTATTTAAATTTGAAACATTAAAATCTTAACTAAACATTTGTAGCTTAAGCAGAGGCTTATAGCTTTAGCAGATGGCATCAGGAAAGTAGCCATTATGGCGAACTAAGTTTGAAAATATCCTATCTGTAACTCCGAACTGCTTGACCGTAGCGCTTCAAAACCTGTGCCAATCGATTCGTCGTGGCCAAAACCCCCAGACCCCCAAGTTTACCGGAGTTTATTAATTCTGGGGCGATTTTCGATTTGGCACCAATTCCTCGTATTATAGTATAGTTAGAGTTTGGAAAGGGAACTATTCTATACAAAGGTAAAGTTAAAAGTCATAGGAAATGAAATCATGAAATGTAATTGATAATTGGCGTTTCGCTGAAAAGCAACGAAAATGTCGAAATGTGGTAAACATTCCATTTCATACTTCATTCAACTCGATAGGTATAGCAACCATATGCAGGGCCTGCTCTAGGAAATCTTAGACTATAGGCACAACCTATTTTGGGGGCCCCTTTACGGAAAATTCTATGTATGATTTCCAATAATGAAGGTGCTATATATGACCCCTGTATAAAATTTTTGCTACAATTTTATTATTATTTAATTATTTTTGCTACATATAGGCTTCCTTACAAACATCGGTCAAAACAATAAAGTTAGGTCAATTACTCACTTAAAATTGAGCAAATAACAAAGTGGAGTACCCGAATTTTTTTTGTTTACTGATATTTTGGGGATTTACAGCATTTACCATAATAGAAACTGAAATTTAGGGGGCCCCTAAAATTTGGGGGCCCTAGGCCCGGGCCTAACAGGCCTTATGGAAGAGCAGGCCCTGACCATATGTTAAATTTTCAAGATCGCCAAAAATCGCCAATGAACAGAATAGAACTAAAATCGTCTGCTGATTGGAACTAAAAAAATATTCATGTTACCATTTTCTGTAAAACTCAATAAAGTTTAAAGCAAGGTTGAATTTATTTAAATTTGAAAAATTAAAATCTTAACTAAACATTTATAGCTTAAGCAGAGGCTTTTAGCTTTAGCAGATGGCATCACGAAAGTAGCCATTATGGCGAACTAATGAAGTTTGAAAATATCCTATCTGTAACTCCGAACTGCTTGACCGTAGCGCTTCAAAACCTGTGCCAATCGATTCGTCGTGGCCAAAAACCCCAGACCCCTAAGTTTACCGGAGTTTATTAATTCTGGGGCGATTTTCGACTTGGGTCCAATTCCTCGTATTATAGTATAAGATATAAATATCGAAAAAAATATATAAATATCGAAATATAGAGTTTGGAAAGGGAACTATTCTATACAAAGGTAAAGTTTTAAAAGTCATAGGAAATGAAATCATGAAATGTAATTGATAATTGGCGTTTCGCTGAAAAGCAACGAAAATGTCGAAATGTGGTAAACATTCCATTTCATACTTCATTCAACTCGATAGGTATAGCAACCATATGTTAAATTTTCAAGATCGCCAAAAATCGCCAATGAACAGAATAGAACTAAAATCGTCTGCTGATTGGAACTAAAAAAATATTCATGTTACCATTTCTGTAAAACTCAATAAAGTTTAAAGCAAGGTTGAATTTATTTAAATTTGAAAAATTAAAATCTTAACTAAACATTTATAACTTAAGCAGAGGCTTATAGCTTTAGCAGATGGCATCACGAAAGTAGCCATTATGGCGAACTAATGAAGTTTGAAAATATCCTATCTGTAACTCCGAACTGCTTGACCGTAGCGCTTCAAAACCTGTGCCAATCGATTCGTCGTGGCCAAAAACCCCAGACCCCTAAGTTTACCGGAGTTTATTAATTCTGGGTCGATTTCTGACTTGGGTCCAATTCCTCGTATTATAGTATAAGATAAACTTAGACAGAAAGTAAATTTTCAAGTGGAAAATTTTTATGCATTCTGTTGTTAATAGGTTAAGACTTGTGGCAATGACTGTTTAGAGAGCTTATGCTTTCCTTTAGAAAAAGATTTTTGAATTTTGCAACAAGGAAAAAGTGTAGTTTATCCTTGCGTCATTAAGACATTCAACGTTTTTGCCAAATGCTGCTGAAAAAGAAGATTATCTGTAGCTGTTATTTGAATAACGGTCATTAAAGGTATTTCTTGAGCTATGTCCACACTACGACAATAAAAATGACAAGAAACTGTCCGCACATGGAAATTCATATACAATTTGGTATGGCTTGCATGCGCATCTACCTCAAATGGTACAAATTGTATATGCATTTCCATACGCGTGTAATTTCTTGAAGAATTTTAAAAAATGAAAAAGTAGGTATTCACATGTGGTCGATGTCCGTCCGTCTGTTTGTCCGTACCCCCCTTCCAAAATCAGTTCTATCAATCCCATCTTAAAAATTCTTTTTTTATTAGAAAGGTATAACCTCAGACACAAAACTTTCATATTTTTTGTACGTCTGTCTGTACGATAGGACGGACATAAATCTACTATTTGACGACGAATTTCCTATTGAATTAGCATTGAAATTCAATTTTCGAGTCATTTAAATCGCTGCATTTAACTGCAAATGCTATGGACAAGTGAGATATGTCAAAAAATTCAGCGCATCGAAATTAGAATACATTGAAAATTTCAGAAAAGAATTCGAAGTACTTCAATTATTTAAAAAACTTCAAAATTTAATGCTCATTTAAAAAGCATAGGAAGCCATTTTTATTAGAATTAAATCACCATTGCAATCGCAACAATTGCTTGAGAAACTTTAATTCTTTTAGACAATAAATTAAAATAAATTTATTTTTGGGACATCGATCAATTTAAGATGATGTCAAATATATATTTCACTACGAGATCTTTGTATGTTGATATAAATTGTTTTCATTCATTTAAAAGCTAGGAATATTACATATTTATTCTTTGAAATACAAATTTTAGCAAACGATTTAAGTTATAATTATTTAATTTTCGAAATAAAATAAATGAAACTAGCTGAATTTAGCAAGTAAATGTTTATTGAGGAGTAGTTTTTTTGGTTTTTGTTCTACGAAAAATTAAATATTTATTTATGACTGCAAATAAAGCTGTGTTTAGTTAGATGCTGCCTTTGGTGAAATTTATTTTTAATTTAATCTGGAAAAACGGTTGTTGATGTCACTTACTGTTACGAACCTAGTTTTATCAAGATAAGAATTTTAGTAAGCATTTAAGTAACAGGAAAGTAGGCTATTTTAGTTCTTTAAGAACTTCTTGTTGTTGTTGTAGTGTGGACATAGCATTGGTCAAATTATTTCATTTAATAGAAATGTGGCATCCATGAAAGGTTAATTGTTATGTTTTAATTTTAAAAATCAAATTTATATAACTGTACACTCTTTCAAAATGCTTAACAAACAAATTTAGCTTTTGGGTGCAGATTTCAGTTAAACAATTGTTCAACTTTTATGCTTTGAGCAATTCATAACAGTAAAACAATCTTGAGTTATCGGTTTAAAAATTAAAGTAGTAAAAAGAATTATGGATAAATTTGTCATTTTGCCACATTATAGTACTTGTAAAGTATGAAGATGCCTCAAGGAAGGTAGGTTTAAAACACGATGCTCAAGTCCTTTCTTGGATCGGTTAGGCTTGAATTATTGTCATACTAGAAATACACAAGGGCAATTGATGACAGACGTCGTATTTTAGAACCACAGTCAAGTGACAAAGCGACACCTAAATAGGCACCCAACGCAACCGTTAAGGGCAAAATCGTACGCAGCGTTAGGACTTTGAAGGATATTTAACATGCACTCCCTTACACAGGAACATTATTTGTCGGACATTTGGGCTGCATCGGCCGTTTATAGGTCGGCAGTTATTTTTGCGATGCCCGAACCCGGGATTTTCCGCATGCTAGGGGAGTGACTAACCAACTGGGATCCCCAGCCCCCCAAGTCATTTCTTGGTAAAACCACACAAGGTGTTGGGGAATTCATGCTTGTGTTGTCAACAAACAAACTATAGTGTCAGAAGTAGATCAAAGAAAGGATTGCAGAATATTTAACAGTCCAAAATACAGTAAAAGGACATAAATATGTTTGTGACAAACATTACCTTAATTTTAAGTAGAGATGCTTGTATAAAAAGAGAAGTAGAAAACGGCCTTGCGAATGGGAAATTCAAATGCAATAACAAAGCTTTTGTCATCAAAAGCACATGCTCCCCTTCTACAGCATTACAGTTCTGAGAGTCAGCCTCTTTCCCAAATTTCATAGTCCAGTACCTCAGACTGATATTCAAAGCCATGCAGTTCAATACACTGTCTACAATTGGTGCAGCGATGATTTTATTAGGGTCTTTGTAGTGAAACTCTAACATTTGCCACAATTGGGACACATTATCGAGTCTGGTTGAGTCAGGAAACACGAACACGTGCTCCCTATCCAAAACGTCGAATGGGTTTCTGAAGTTCGAATGCGCATTCAAGGAGGGCTTTAAGGTTATAAGCTGCACTTTGTTCTTATGCTCATCGTAATAATCGATTAATGGGTACGGTTTTTTATCAGCTATAACGAATACTTTCGCGGATGGTATTTGTGTCAGGATTGATTTGACAGTCTCGGGTAGATCGTTCTCGAAGAATTCGAAATCTCGTAGGATGATGGCGATTTTGTCTGAGAGTTGATGGAGAGAGTCGTTTGCGGTCCGCTCTTCCCGGTGTTTTTCGTTGATGGTGCGTATGTAGGATGTGTGTTTTCTGTGCACTGTCGAACAGTCGCATTGTTGATCCATGTAAGACCACATCACAGCTGCGATCATTATGTTGGTGAAAAAAGCGGCAAACATAAATATTTTCCATGTTATGATTCTCATCCCAGTTTTAACTTATCAGGGATGACCTGTAATCACTTATGCTAAATAATCATGACAATTAAACACTTTAGTTATAATAAATAAGCGTTTTAAAGTTGTTTAATAATTATTTAATGTTAAAAATCTTCTAAAAAACTTATTTCACCCAGAAACCGCAACCTGCTCTGCTTCGCTCCTGCTGGTTGGTTGGTTTGACATATATTTTCAGGCTTGTGTGCTTGGTCGCAAGGACCCGCTTATAAACCATCGTCAAGTAGGACAACACGAGACGCACACATACACATATGACAGATGTTGTCATCTGTCGCCACCTCCACAATTTAGACATGTCCCTGAAGGTGAAGGGGAGGGAAATTTTCTCCAGGAACCTGACCCATGGTGAACTGCGCAATGACCGACCACAGGACTTTCGGACCCAACGGATTTTACGAGCACGTACTCCGCATATACTCGGTAGGTCTTCAGTGGCGACCGGGTCTCGAACTCTCAACCTTCCGATCTCAAGCTCGAGATCCTTTGACCACTAGGCTCCCTACAGCCCTCCGCTCCTGCTTTTGCAGAAAACGAAAACAAATCATTGAGTTGAGTTGACCGCAGGCACCATTCCAAGTTTTCATTAGGGTTTCATTTTTGGTAAGCTCCGCCCTCTACATCGACTAAGCAACCGAGAACTTATTGTCATTCCTTTAGAACTGATCCTAATAGGACATGAAACATGCCCATTAAAAATTTTCATCATTGAATAATTTACCAAGCATTGATGCAAAGCTAAAATTGGCTGTGTTGTATGTCAAAATAGTTAGAAACAAGCAGTAGATACAATTTATAAAGCGAAACTTTAAAATCTTGCATTTTAAGCATTATCAATCTTTTTGGTTATCTTTACCTCAGTTTTACTTTGCAATAGCAACACCCCTCTAAAACCTTTTTACAATCTTCACTTTGATATTAAAAGTTATTTTGACTTCAGTATTTTTTAATCAAATAGTTTTTTTTTTTTTTTAAATATCATTATTTTATAAAATCCTCTCACCCGTTCACTAAAATGCGTATAGTACTTTTTTTTATGCTTCATTTGACAATAGTTAATTGTATAGAACCTATTACTATTGGTGCTTCTGTGCTGGTTCTTTCAAGTGGTTATGCTGGTTATGAAAAGTATTTAAAATGCAAAATTCAAGAATGCTGCGATGACGATTGGATTCGTTTCAACAATTCCGGTAGGTTATTGCATTTTTTTAAAAAATTATCACATAATTTAATTTTTAGTTCGTGAAATAAACATTTTTGTGTTAAAGTTTCTTAAGGGGTAATGTAAATTGGTTTCGTAATTTTGAAGCGCGGTCAGTAAGTGATGAATTCAGCACTTGAAGTACTCAAACGCAACCTCGTAGAGCCATCAACAACAGAACTTTACCTTATATCATCAAAACTTACAGTAACTCACTAAGGTCCCTCCTTGAAACCTTTATGCACCGAAAAATAAAATTTTATTTTGATTATTTTTCCTTTCCGATATATATCTAGTTGTGCAATTAATAATATATTACGATAAAAAAAAAAGTAACAGCACCATAAAAACTGAATACTGCTTTAATAAAAAAAAACTCCATTACCATCTATTTAACTTAAACGAACCATGAAAAGTAAAACAACGGCTTTTAAATCCGTTTTTTTTTTTTTAAACTTAAGTCACATTTTTCGTTTTCGGAAGAATTTGCTTTACCTTTATAGACTTTAGATGTAGATGATCTAAAGCCATACAACTTAATGATAAAGTTCCACCTTGCCCAATGTGACCAGACGTCCCGCTTTTGTCTCACTGTCCCGCCAAAGCGTCCCGTTTTTTTTTTTTAAAAAAAAGTCCCGCAACGTCCCGAAGAACCAGGAAATCGTAAATAAATTGAATATCCCTCGTTTTTTTCCACCATGGGCAAACGAAAATGCGTTTTTAACGACGGTTAAAAAAGAAATTGTTGAAAACTTTTACAAAATATCATGCATACCTTTTTCAAAAAATATAATTATGAATTAAAAACTAGTAAGTTTTTTAATTATGTGTTTGATTAATTAATATAATTAAATAATGACATCTATTAGTAATGTTTTTAGTTGTTTATACTTATATCTTTTTCATATTAAGAGTGGAATTGTGTGAAGGAACTTTGTGTGCATACAAAAAAAAATGTGAAAAATTTACTTTGGGGGGAGGGGGGGGGGGGGTATCGATAGAGTGTCCTGCTTGGTTTAGAAAATCTGGTCACGTTAACCTTTCCCCCATTTTATCCAAATGAATTATGAAAAGTAAAACAGCGGCTTTATAAGAGATACTGTAAGTACCATCAGTAGATAAAGGGTTAACAATTTATCTACTGATGGGGACACTAAAGGGAGTTCTGATTCATCATGTTCTCTTGCTTGACGTGCAACATAGGTGCTTATCAAGATCTAAAGATATAAATCTTAGTTACAAACAAGTATAGTTTCAAATATTTAACAGTTTTTTTCCTTCTACATTTAAATGAAATAAGTATCAGGTATCAAGAAATTTGGTTTAAAAAAATTTCACCCCATAGAGCTTGTAAATCTGTGCACTATTTCACACTTTCTAGAGGAAACACGGAGAGTACAGAGTAATTTGGCTTTGAAAATAATATTTTTCTGTTGCATTAACACAGAGAGGAGCCCTAGCTTGAGAATTCGATTGTCGGTCTCTTTCGGTCTTAATATATGAAGAGTACATGGAAGAACCGATTGATTTTGTGGAGAAGTTTCCTTAGCAGGCCACTTTGGCGATGATAGCGAGTGATCGCCTAAACTTGTGTAAGGAAACCAGTTCCTACCACGGAGATCATAGTTAAAGTAATATAGTGGCAGATCACGTAACCTCCAATGCTAACGACGGGAAGCGCAAGGAGTTCCCAGAAGAGCCCCAATGAAGCCAGTGTTGTAGGTCACGTGATCTGCCACTCTAATACTTTAACTACCATCTCTGTGGCTCCAAGCTACCAAGATTCAGGCGATTGACGATCCCGACGCTTGGACCAAGCGAAGAAGAACGAGAGAAACCGGTTTTATGCCGCCAATGTCCACCAAGCAGACGGTTGCGGGCGTCCGCCTAATAATTCAACCGGTTCTTCCCGTGTACTCTTCATATACTTCTATCTACGCTGTGTCCCCCTAAAAAAAATATATATCTGGATTCCCCCTTGTAAGGCAAAGTGCGCTTATCCCTGTGAGACCGGCGGCGGTTAGATGGCGCTGATTTAAACTAATGAGCTTAAAATTGCAGGTTTTTTTTCGAAAAAAATGCATGATACAGCATCAATGCCAGCAACTCCTTAAAATCAAAGTCATTTTTTATACAAATAACGAATGGTAAATTTGTCGCGAGGGAGCTCTACTTCAATAAAATAAAGTGGATAATGTTACTTGTAGCCATATGACAACAGTATGTACTCCTCGAGGGTTAAAGGGATAACGAGCCCGATCGACCGCAGGTCTTCGAACCAAAGTGCCTCTATGTAAATCCAATGGTGAAAAATTATCTTTTAAGGCCCATTTCTCCGTCAGTATTGAATTTTTTACAAACGTTTTTTTATATGATAAATGTAACTGACTTATTACATAATAACAGTCCTTAAAATTGGTTTATATATTTTGTGTAAAATTATTTATTGAAAATTCAAAACAAATATTCAACCAATTTCAAAAAGTGGGATTATAATAAAGACCTGTAATTCAGCTACATTTATCAAACTTTTTTTGTAAAAATATTCAACACAGCCAGAGAAATGTGGCTTAGAAAAAAGGTGGATAATGTGGAATCTGTTAAAAATCAAGTGGTTTCATGTTCTTTCTAGGTCTTGAACAGGACCTTAACGAAAAAATTTTCGGACAACACTTTGTGCATCAGCTTATTCCTCGATCCCTAAGAGGTCACATCAACAACAAGAATCCTAAGAGTGCACTTGTGATGTCTTTCAATGGCCCGACAGGTTGCGGGAAAAACTATGTCAAGCAAATAATCGCCAAACACTTGTATGTGAAAGGAATGATGAGTGATTACGTTTATTTCTTTGACGGGGCACGAAAATTTTCGCATAATAAAGAAGCTGATCAGTATAAGGTAGGAAATTTTATTTAATTAATCGGACACAGTAAAACTTAAAATAGCCATGAAAATCATGAAATGCATACGATCAAAATTTTATTGTTATCGCCTTTGAGAATCTCTTTTTAAAATTTATGTTTAAACTATTTTAAAGGAAATTATAAGAAAGGAGATAGAAGAAGCCACCAAGAAATGTGGTCGATCCCTTTTTGTGTTTGATGAAGTGGACAAAATGCCCAAAGGCGTCTTGGATGTATTGAAGCCATATGTAGACAATCATCATCAGTTAGATGGGGTAAACTACAAAAAGAACATCTTTCTTTTCCTGAGGTAATATTCATGCAAATTCCTTTTTCTACCACTCAGATATTTTAATTAAAATGTCTAGTATTTCGAGAGGAATATCTAATGGGTCGGATGGAAGGGTTAATTACAATTAATCTATATATTCTATTCTATTGTTCGATTTTCTATTTTAGAATTTTATAGGCTCATCGTTTTTTTAAACGGAGGCCATAAAGATCGAAGTTTTTTAGCTATAACTTAAGTCGAAACCGACTTTAAGTGAGGTTAGTGTAAAAAAGTTTGAATTACAATCCTGAACTGAATATTGAGACAAGAATCTTGTATCTTTTTTCGATGTTCCATAATGACTATTACTACTAATCCTAGAATCAATTAAAAATCGATGCTTACGTATTTTATAAAAAATATTTTAAAAAACTACGTTCTGTAACATACCTTAGAGTGAAATTGTAACTGAGCCATTAGGTGACTATTTTGCGAGTCAAAATTAAATTGAGCAAAAATGTGAATCCGCACTAAATGCTCCGCATGAGGGCGCTCGTTTTAGCAGTGATGCTAAATCTGTATTCGTTACAGCAGAGCTTCTTATTAATTCTTGTTTATAAACACGAAATTTTAATTATTTTTAAAATTTATTAAACACTTAACTATTTAATTGATTGCTTTGATCATTTAATTTAATCTTTCGAATTCTACAAGCTCACTAAATCCCTGCAATCCCATTAAAAAAGTAATCTAATAAAAAAATTATAACCAAAATGCATTTTTTTTTACATTTCTAGCTGGATAAGTTTCAAGTGCATTGGAAAGTTATGAATGAGACGACAGGTAGCTTATTGTTATTGCACTGATATACTGAGTAGCAATTTATAGGCGCCTAGTTCTCTCCCCCCCCCCCTTCATCACCGCTATTATATGTAAAGGAATTGTGTATTGTATGCACTTTTGGAAAATGAATCATATTGTGGTTTATTATTTATGTATAAGAGCCACTTAATGCCAATAAAAAACTAAGATGTTTTTTGTTTTAAGCAATACGGGTGAAAAAGATATAACAGCTGCTACTCTAAAATTTTGGTCTGATGGAAAAAGAGAGGACATGACGTTGAAAGATATTGAGAATTCTATAGCTGCTAGTACTTTTAACGAAAAAGGTAAGATTATAATTACTACCTAACTCAAAAAGTCAAAACTATCGATTTTTATGGAATTGGTTCTTTTTAGATATCCTGACATGATAGAATAATATTTTTCTTCTCTTAGTAAAGATGAATATTAGAATCATATAAGTTAGACAAATCTACAATTTTCGAACTCTGTATAAATAAAATTGTACATTTTGTGTAAAGCCTATCAGATTATATGTACAAGAAATATATCTTAGTTTACCTGAGAAGTTAAAAGCCTTTTTCTAAAATGCCGGAAAAACATATGAAATTAATTTTTTTTGGATGGATCAAGAATATCTGACAAGTTCATCTGTCCATCTTTTACTCCTTTTATCACCAACAATTTATTTCAAGAGGTACGAACACACCCAATTTTGATCCAGGAACCTGTAGCGTGCACGCCCAATACTAACCGTCTTGGACAAAGTAGTAATTACTCGGTCGCAAATTCTAGAATTGTGTATTTGTGCTGACTACCCCCATACTATCTTTCCAGTGAGCCGGATAAGAAACAATCAATGTGGAGTGTTTGATGCTGCTGCCTGATTTGAGTCACGGTACTTGGCTGGCTGTATTAAATCTCAAGACTTTGCTTTGGTTGCATGAAAAATGTAAACCGTTCGCCCTTAGATGGCGCCACGTCCGATGTAACCACTGAAGAGATACGGACATAAAGTTTTTGATCCAGAAACCTGTTGCGTGCATGCCAAATACATAACCATCTGCGACAAAGTAATTACTCGGTCGCAAGGGCTAGAATTGTGTATTTGTGCTGACTACCCCCATACTATCTTTCTAGTGAGCCGGTTAAGAAACGATCAATGTGGAGTGTTTGATGCTGCTGCCTGATTTGAGTCTCGGTACTTGGCTGCCTGGTTTAAATCTCGAGACTTTGCTTTGGTTGCATGAAAAATGTCAACCGTTCGCCCTTAGATGGTGCCACGTCCGAAGTAACCACTGAAGAGATACGGACATAAAGTTTTTGATCCAGAAACCTGTTGCGTGCATGCCAAATACATAACCATCTGCGACAAAGTACGTAATTACTCGGTTGCAAGGTCTAAAATTGTGTATTTGTGCTGACTACCACAGTACTATCCATCGAGTGAGCCGGATGAGAAACGATCAATGTGGAGTGTTTGATGCTGCTGCCTGATTTGAGTCACGGTACTTGGCTGCCTGTATTAAATCTCAAGACTTTGCTTTGGTTGCACGAAAAATGTAAACCGTTCGCTCTTAGATGGCGCCACGTCCGAAGTAACCACTAAAGAGATACGGGCACAAAGGTTTTGATGCAGAAACCTGTTGCGTGCATGCCAAATACACAACCATCTGCGACAAAGTAATTACTCGGTCGCAAGGGCCCACAGTATTATCTTTCCAGTGAGCAGGATGAGAAACGATAAATGTGGAGTGTTGGTGCTGCTGCCTGATTTGAGTCACGGTACTTGGCTGCCTTTATTAAATCTCAAGACTTTGCTTTGGTTGCATGAAAAATGTAAACCTTTCGCCCTTAGATGGCGCCACGTCCGAAGTAACCACTGAAGAGATACGGGCACAAAGGTTTTGATGCAGAAACCTGTTGCGTGCATGCCAAATACACAACCATCTGCGACAAAGTAATTACTCGGTCGCAAGGGCCCACAGTGAGCCATCTTTCCAGTGAGCAGGATGAGAAACGATCAATGTGGAGTGTTGGTGCTGCTGCCTGATTTGAGTCACGGTACTTGGCTGCCTGTATTAAATCTCAAGACTTTCATTTGGTTGCATGAAAAATATAAACCGTTCGCCCTTTGATGGCGCCACGTTCGAAGTAACCACTGAAGAGATACGGGCACAAAGGTTTTGATCCAGAAACCTACTGTTGCGTGCATGCCAAATACACTACCATCTGCGACAAAGTAATAACTCGGTCGCAAGGGCCCACAGCACTATCTTTCCATCAGTGAGCAGGATGAGAAACGATCAATGTGGAGTGTTGGTGCTGCTGTCTGATTTGAGTCACGGTACTTGGCTGCCTGTATAAAATCTCAAGACTGCTGTGGTTGCATGAAAAATGTAAACTTTAGCCCTTAGATGGCGCCACGTCCGAAGTAACCACTAAAGAAATACGGCCAACCCTGCTTTGATCCACTTCTTGCGCGCCAGCCCAACGCCGAACTACAAAGAAATCATTTAATCGCAAGGGCTAGTATTGCGCTGACCGCCACATATATGTTACCATATCAAAATCTTTTTTAATATATATTGTTCTTGTTTTAATAATTGAAATTTATTTCTTTTCGATTTTAGGTGGTCTACAAAACAGTGAAATAGTGAAGCGCAGCCTCATAGACTTATACGTGCCCTTTCTGCCATTAGAAAAAAGACACGTCAAGCAATGCATTGATGCTGAATTTAAAAGAAGGGGAATCATACCATCAAGGGCCGATATTAATAAAGTTGCAAACCTACTTGATTATACTCCTAAAGATATCGAGCTGTTTTCAAATTCAGGGTGCAGAAAGATAGATACAAAAATTGATGTGCATTATGATTATTTGCCATCCGTCCCAGGAGCAAATGAAGAATTCAGTGGTGAAGAGTTCACTTTTCAATCGTATTGGGCTTCATACTACAGCACTTCTTCTGAGCTCGCAAAACAAGGATTTAACAAATTTTCTAATATTTTTAACAAACAGCGCCGGAAATGGTTTAGCCGGAAATAATTTCTATTGAAAAAAGAGCGACAACAATTTTAATTTTATTAATTCAGGAATACTTTTACGTTTGATTTACTATTGTGCGTTTTACCTTTTAAATTTTTTTTGCTGCGTTTCAAGTTAGAGTTATCCACAATAAACTACCTTAAAACAACAAGTTTAATAATCGAGTTAGTGCACAAATGGGGGATCCGTTATGGCCCATTTGGGTTTTGATGTACACTATCTACATGAGGCCAAGCAAGATACGACCCTCTTTATTTTTGGTTAAACCACAAATGCCCAATGGGGCTACCCCATGCATGCGTATTTGCAATTTTAACCCATTTGCAGTTATCTCTATGAAAACAATTCAAAATAAGTTAATTTATTTGTGCAAATAACAAACGCGATATTTCATTAAAATTCCTCTGTCTAAATAATAATTAACCCTGCGCTTAAAGCAACTTTTTCTCTAAAACTCTTAAAGTTTAGTCTCATAAACATAAATCAGCGCCATCTGACGGGGTTTTAAAGGGATAAAGATGATCTAATCGAGCAATCGAGAGCACGTTTATCTTTGGCAAGTGTAGTTATGATTTTCTATGACTTTGCGTGTAATTATTAATTTTCTATCATTCTGCCACATAAATTTTTATAGTTTCATTATTTGAAATTATTTCCCTTGAGATATGTGTCAAAAAGGCATATTTGAATTTGCACATATGCAAGTGGCCCCATGTAGTTTGACACAAAAAAAATGGGTCATTTCTTTCAGCGCCATATGGGTAGTGCCCACACTAACCAAGTGGATTTATATACATCACACATTAGTTCATTGCCTGGAATTAAAATAAATATTTATTTAATAATACGATAAGACATAATTATTCGCTTTCAGATATTGTATCGAAATAAAACTAACTAATGTAACGGATTCAATAAATATTTTTTTTATTAATTTGAGTTCTTAATTTTTATTAATTGATATTCTTCTTTACGTATGTTTATTGTGTACGATTGTGAATGCATGTTTTAAATGCAATATTTGTAAAAAGTAATGCAATAAAATAATAGCCGTTTGATTATGGTGACAGAAAATAAAGCTGACTCGATAAGTAATAAAAACAAAGAAAGATTATCATTTCGAAATAATTTCAATTTGTTCTAAAAAATCAATTAATAAACAAGTTACAAAACGCTGCAGGAACCCGGTTTCTGTCTTAGTCCAAGCGTCGGAATCGTACTTCGCGTGAATCTCAGTAAAAAAAATGTCTTGAAACTGGTTCCCTTGACAAATGACAGTGATTGCTCCCCCTAGAAGGGAAGGACGTAGGCTATATAGCCCATTACCCCGCTCGCCAGAAGAGACAGTCACTAGAGACACACAAAGAAGGACGCTACAAACATAAACAAATAACAACATTTATTAACAAACACAAACATCCATGCCTTTACCGGGATTTGAACCCGAGCCCAGAAGCTCCAAAGGCTAGTACACTAACCATTGCGCCAGTGGACCGGCAACTGGCTCCCTTACACCAGTTTAGACGATTACTCGCTATCATCACCAAAGAGGCCTGAAGAGGAAAGTTTTCTACGAAAATAAACCAGTTTTTCTTCTATACTCTTCATTTACTGATAGCCTGTTGACAACATAGCGGGGCACGGGAAGAAAAAGAAACAGACTCGTGGAAGACAGCAGGGCCCTCTAGCGGATGTAAGGATACGATTTCTGTTTTAGCTTTCTACACTACCTCTTTTAGCCACTATAGGCATGTTTACATGAGCCATCGAATCCATGAAATGCCAAAATCCCCATTAGGGGAAAAAGTGGTCGAGCAGGATTTCTATCCCGAATGATAGCCTGTGGCCGAATCCAATGTATGAAACATTAAATCCTCCCTCATTGGAGGGTTTGCGAGACCCCCTAGTGAACCCTGCAATTCCGTTTCTGTCTTTGAGAAAATCAAAATTGCTGAGTTTGCTCTTCAATCCATGGATTCGATGGCTCATGTAAACGCGCCTTATAACTCTAAATGTCAACATGAAAGAAAAGTTGCACTGGTTCCATGCAAGAATCTTGCTTAAGTGTTTATAGGAGCATGCAATTTTTCTCGCGGTAAGGCACTGTAAGATATTTTATAGCTTTGTTGCTCCTTGCTCTAGGCAGCAGGTGCTGAAGTCGTTGATTGTGTTTGAAGTCGCTGAACGAGATAGTCTGTTCTCTTCATCTATGGTTTGTGTGAGTTATTAACAACAACAGTTATCGGGATCATCCATTCCATCGTCTGAATAAAAATAAAAGCTGTCGCTTTGATATCGATTGGTTAGGCTATTAGAAATTAAAGTGCCCGTCAACAAAAGTATTGGTGAAGAACAGGGTGATGAAAAGAAATGAAATATGGAGTGTTTAGCAATTTATTTTAGGAATTAACAATAGAGAACTATCAGCAATTAACATTTTAAGACCAGCCATCAGATAGCGCTAATTTAAGTTTATGAGAATAAATGTCAGGGTTTTCTCGGGAAAAAAAATGCCTTAAACAGCGTCAATGTTTTCTAGGAGAGTTATTAGTGACTTAAATTTTAAAATGGAATGTAAAAGATGAAAAAACACAGATTTGTCGAGAGGGAGCTGAAA
Source organism: Hylyphantes graminicola (assembly GCA_023701765.1). Classification (NCBI taxonomy): domain Eukaryota; kingdom Metazoa; phylum Arthropoda; class Arachnida; order Araneae; family Linyphiidae; genus Hylyphantes; species Hylyphantes graminicola. The sequence continues at coordinate 36,008,608 of CM043112.1, forward strand.
TCTGAAATCAAAATATAACAATCTGAGCAGCGGCGCGAGGCACCCTTTCCTCATTCGTCGAAAACGTTCCGTAAAGGAGATCCCTTATTACAGGACTCGTTTGGGAGAGGGAGCTCTACTTTACTTTGGATTTACCTGGAATACTGTTAGGACCACAGTCACACTAGATGACGTAAATTAGCGCCGTCTAGTGTGAATCTTTTTAAAGTTGCACGTTTGGTGAACTGCAACGATGCATACACGTGCAAAACGGGTTGAAATCTATAACTTGCTAAAAACTTCTGTAAGTTTTGTTTTTGATTGAGGATAAGTCACCCTAAGCCTAATTCATTGATTGTTTCACATTTAAAAAAAAACGTGAAGCTCTTCTGAATTAGTTTAAAACATGTAATTTTAACGGTGAAGCTGCGTACCTGCCCAAAACCCGTCCTGGACAAGTTTTCCCATGTAATATGACGGCAGGTATTGGCGATCTAACGCTAGTTCGTTTAAATTGAAAATATGATTAATTTTGAATATTTTTTAAAGCATTTGATTCAGTCTTCAGTGTTTTGCTTTAGAATATCTGAAATTCCGTATACATCTGAAATTCCGTAAGATTCACAAGCAAAGTACTGTAAGAGCAAGTGTAAAGACCAAATCCCTCTTACGATGTAATTTCACCGTATTTCGTTTATTTAAGACTATAAGTATATTAATGTACTATTTATATCGTTTGCCCGTTTAAAAATCATATTTAAATTTATTTCTTACTTACTCCTCGGCACCACAGTCCATGAAGGACCTTGGCCTTCTTTAACACAAAGCGCCACTTTTCCCTGTCATTGGCTTTGACCCTATAATTTTTAACTTCAATCCTTCTTTAATCTTCTTCCGCCTCGTCCAGCCATCTCTTCCTAGGACGTCCAGCTCTCCTCCTTCCTTCTGGTTTTCCTTTAAAGATTTTCCTTGTGGCTCTCTCCTCACTCATTCGCTCAAGATGTCTGAGTCATTGAAGCCTTTTGATTTTTATTATATCCACAATATCCCTCTCCTTGTATAGCTTTCTTAACTCCAGATTACTTCGAATTCTCCACACCTCTCTTTCTCTGACCGCTCCCTATATATTTTTCTTAGAACTTTTCTTTCAAATGTAATAAGCATCTTTTCCTCCTTCTGAGTAGTAGTCCATGTCTCTGCTGTATATGTAACCACTGGTCTGATTAGTGTTTTATAGAGTTTTATTTTGAGAGTTCTTGAAAATAGAGATGATTTAAATAGTTAAAGGAGGTAAAAGTAAGCTCTATTTCCGGCAGCTAATTTGGCCTTTATCTCTTAGTTTATTTCATTGTTTTTAGTAATAACTGAACCAAGATTCTTGAATTCTGTCACCTTTTCAAAACCGAGCTCCTTATTTAAGGTATTCGCTGTTGGTCCATTTCTTTTATCCATTATTGCTAGACTTTCGTTTTGTCCCTGTTAACTACTAAACCAGTGTCCTTTGCCTCCCTTTCTAAATCTTTATAACAATGAATAAGGCATTTTTCTGATCTCGATATCAGATCCACATCATCGGCAAAAGCCAAAATTTGCATTGATCTGTTAATTATCGTGCCCCCTGGATTAGCGTAAATTTTCCTTACTATGTGCTCTAAGCAAAAGTTAAACAGTGTTGTAGGCAACACATCGCCCTGCCTTAATCCAGTGCCAATTCCAATCCTTGAGAACTTTCCCTGCGCTTTTACTTTAGCTTCAGTGCTTGAAAGCGTCATCTTAACAAGTCTTATTAGTTTCCCTGGCACTTTAAACACATACAATATATGTAATAGTTTTCCTCTATTTATGCAATCATATGCCTGCTTGTAATCTATAAAAAGTTGGTGTAGTGAAATGTTCTGCTCAAAGAACTTTTCTAGGACATTTCTAATACTACAAATTTGGTCAGTAGTAAACCTACCAGATCTGAAACCACATTGATAATCACCTATTGTCTTGTCTACATAGGGTTGCAATCTATTTGCAATAATTCTTGATAGCAATTTATAAGAAGTGCTCAAAAGCGATATCCCACGATAGTTTTCCCAAACCAGGATGTCTCCTTTCTTATGTATAGGGCAAATGATTGCGCTGTGCCATTCTTTTGCCATTATTTCTATAATCCAAATACTTTTCAGAAGGTCCTGCAACATTCCTACTACGTTTTCCCTTCCATATTTCAGCACCTCTCCTGCAATCAAGTCTTCTCCTGGTGACTTTCCATTTTTTAATTTTTTTTATAGCTTGATTTATTTCCTCTACAGTTGGGGGTTCACGATATTTATCATAATCAATCTATATTCAGTTATTTCTACATCTACATTTGCTGTTTCTTCTTTATTTAGCAGCTCTTCAAAATACTCTGCCCATCTCTCAATTATTTTGCTTTCCTCACCAATTACTTCTTTATATCTGTTTTTACAGAAATTTACTTTGGGTTTTCTCCTTTTGATGTTTTTAATCTTGGGATACAGTCTGCTAGTGTCTCCTATCTCAGACAGGCATTCCACTTATTGTATCCTGCTTCGCTCAAAGGCCCGCTTTTTGCGACGGACTACTTTTGCACTGATATTTCTCATTTCTTTTTATAGACTAATAATTTGCCTTGGTTCCACAAGAAAGCGTTTTTTCCCTGGCTAGATTTTTTTTTGTCTTATGAGCCCCATGCATTCTTCATCAAACCATTCATTTCGTGGTGTTTTTTCTTCTTTTCCCAGGACCTCAATTGCTGTGTTCTGTAATATATTTTGGCATTTTCCCCATTTTAATTCAGATATATCCTCCTGATCGCTTCCATATATTCTTTATCAATTGCCTCTGTTAGTTTATTCTGGAATTCCCTTTTAATCAAATAGTCATCTAAAGCTTTAACATTTATTTGTTCAGGCTTTTCACCTTTTTGCAGTCTGAATCTTGTAATTCTTTGCTTGTATTTTGTAACCACAAGGTAACGGTCTGAATCTGCATCTGTGCCTCTATAGCTCCTTACGTCTGTGACACCTGAAGCATGTCTTTTTTCAATCATTACATGATCAATCTGGTTTTTTGTTTGGCCGTCTGGTGATACCCATGAATGCTTTTGTATCAGTTTGTGCTCGAAACAGGTTGATCTAATTATAATGTTGTTATAACTTGCAAAATCAACGGCTCTAAGGCAATTTTCATTACACAGGTCATGTAGGCTAAAAATTTCCAATCATGTACTAAGCAAATTTTTTACCACTTAAATTAAAGATATGGCCAATTATAGTACTTTTCAGATAAAATTATGTTAAAGTGTAAACACATAAAAATTTGATTTTTAAAAAGATTAATAATCTAACTTTTATATAACCCAACGGCTAGCACTGAGCCTCGGCCCGTGGCCAGTAGACAAATGCCCATTCTCTTCCTCGGAGGAGAAAAGGGTGATGAAGTGGTTAAACGCATCGCTGAGTCGGTAGCGGACGACCTCGGCGCAAAACCTTTTCACAAGTATGTGAAGGTATTTCCACGGTCCGTGGAAGAGGAGGCCAAGATCCTAGCCATCCTTGCCGAGGCGAAGGTCGGTTTTTTCCGCCATTCCCGACGAAAGCGGTCGCAATTCAAAACGGTCGTCAAAGGGTTGCCCCGCGACACCGATACATCGAACATCTCCTCCGCGCTCGCCGCGGAAGGTTTCATCATCGAACGGGTCGTCCAGCTGACCAAAGCTCGGACAAAGGCCCCCCTCCCGATTTTCCAAGTCGTAGTTGTTCGGACGGGCAACTACAAGGTTTAATTTGAGCAAAGCATTCTCCTGGGTAAGAAGGTCTCCTTCGAACCATACAGGAAGATTGCCAGAGTTCCCCAATGTTACAACTGCCAGGGGTACGGTCATGTGAGCAGTCTCTGCCATATGGACCCCAGGTGTCGGTATTGTGGCCTCGGCCACGACTCGTGCGTGTCCCACCCGAGAGGTAGATCAGACCCGCTGCTGTGCGAATTGTTGTGGGCCCCACCTCAGTTCCTCAGCGGCCTGCCCGGAGAGGCCAAAGCCCCCCAAAAGGGAGCTTCCAGAGAGTTCCACCAGGTGGCAGAACCGACCTAAGCCACGCCTAGAGGAGGAAGGTCCTACCTCCCTATTGGCTGCCCTGAGATCCGTTAAGAACGCCATTGCTGACGTTTTCGGAGATCTAGAGGCTTTCAAGAGGAAAGCAGCTGCCCTGGCAGCCTGCTCCAGCAAGGAAGAGAAGATGTTGGCACTGTTCAGCATGCTTGCTCCATAGGACTCTCGGCTCGTGAGTTCTCGTATTATTGTTCCCAGGACTCTCGGTTCGTGAGTTCCAGTTTTCGTCCCAGGACTCTCGGCTCGTGAGTTCATATTATTGTTCTTAGACCGGTCGGTTCGTCTGGCTATTTTATTCCTGTTTTTAAGTTATGCCCAATGGGACTATTTCGATGAATGAGTAAGGGCGCTTCGCGCCGAGGCTCAGATTGTTCGCTGTCGATTTCAGATTTCTTTTATATAAATAATTTAAGATGAGAGTATATAAATATAAAAAAAGATTAATAAATATTAATAACTTTATAACAAACTTTACATTTATTATGATAAAAATCATTTAATTAAGCCTAATAAATTTAGTGCCAGCAATAGCGGTTAATCTAACAATTGTAGGTTTGAAACTGTCTTCCTTTCCAATTTTCGAATTCAGATCACCCAAAACTATTCTCACAACATTCCTTTGTATTTTGTCAAATTCTTCCTTCAATTTTGCATAGAATCCGTCCTTCTCATCCTCCTCAGATTCTTCTGTTGGTGCATGCACCGAAATCAATGATTTATTGAAGAACTTTCCTCGTGTCTTACAATATTAACTTTTTCATTTATAAAACGGAAATCTATGATGTTTCCGCTCAGATCCTTCATAATCAGAAAACCAGTTCCATGGGTGTTTCTTTTCGTACTTGCACTATTCATAAAAAAATACTTTACCATCTCCGATATACCACTCTTTTTCCTCCTAACTTCTTGCACCGCCAATATGTCCAATTTGTATCGATCCATCTGCCCCTGCAGCTGTTTCACCACACCCGAGCGATATAAACTTAACACATTCCATGTTTCAATTTTCATATACCTAATCCGTTTTCCACTCGTCGCCAAGTTATCAGTCCGGTTTTGCTGTGTTATTTGGGGTTTCGTAACAGTGGGTGCAGGGTCGTTAGCCCCACGCCCAACCTGGAGGACCAAGGTGTTCCTCTTGGTCTGGTGTCTCCCCTCCGACCTGTCTGGCATGGGTGAACCTGCCAGTAGCTAAGCTACCACCAGCATAGCTCTCGGGATCAACAACAATCAAAATTAAGCCACCACACTACTCCAAAGTGGAAACATGTTCGCGGTGGTAAAAATTATTTGACTCTTGTATTTATACTTAAAATGTAGTATAGAATAACCCAGACAGAAATATTTTTCAAATCTAGAAGCGCAATCAAGCAGAAAAACAAAGCGCTCATTCCTCAATTTAGGCGCGTTTGGCGATTGCTACATTTTGCATCAAATACAAAGTAACCCCTCTCTCTCTCGCTTTGATTAAAAGTTTTGGACAGGTATTTAGTCACTCCTTTTGAATAACGCCTTCGACTACGAAGATACTTCTCAATCTTCTTGAAAAATATCTTTATTCGCATTTTCATGAAAACGCAAATAATTGTTTTAAAAAAAGGATCAAGTTCAAATTCAGATCGGAGATCGAAAATAACACTTTGTAGCCTCGACGCGGAGCGTCTTTACTACACATCGAATTATCCCTAGAAGGGGCGAAACAAGTCAGGTTTCAAAAAGTGGTCAGCTGACCGGTATAAACAAAAGGGGGGGGGGGGGGGGGACCAAGCCTTCCAATCCGACCACTACCACGTCGGGTCGTGATGGATTGTTCTTGGGCGTTTGAAATCCTGTTCAATGAGATGATCATAATGGATAATCTGGCCAATATTTTCATGCTCGGTGGCTTCCATAGCCTTGAAATAATTGTGGAAGGCCGACAGGATGGCGGAGTCAATGGGTTCGATGCCTAAGTCCTTGTGTAGGATCGTATTCCTTACATACCAAGGGGCGTTGGTAATGTTTCTCAGCGACATTAATAAGCTTCTTAATAAGGCCCTGGTGCCATAGGCTATCGAAGGCCTTTTCAATGTCGAGAAAGACCGCTCCAACATGTTCTTTGTTATTGAACGCATTGCCAATAAATTCGACAATCCTGTGGACTTGATGTACGGTGGAATGACCCTGTTTGAAGCCGTATTGGTTGAGGTTAATAGTCCTGTTGGTTTGGGTGAAGTTTTGTAGTCTAGCAAGAATGACTCTCTCAAAGACTTTTGCGAGTGTTGGGAGCAGACTAATGGGTCGGTAGCTTGAGGGTTGGAGGGGGCTTTTGCCCTGTTTCTTAAAAAGGACAACAATAGCTTTCTTCCAGCTTTTTGGGAAGTGATGTTTCCTAATGCACGCGTTGAAGATATTTGTGATAAGGACAATTGCTTTTGGGGCAAGATGTTTCAAAGCCTTATTGGAAATTTGGTCATGACCCGAAGCAATAGCTCTTATTTCGTTGCGGATATCAAGAGGTAACTTGTGGTCTATGTTAGTAATGATTGGTCTAGAACTGCAGTCGATATCTCTTCTGATTTTTTCAGTGAGTAACTCAATTGATTTATCAATTTTGTCTTTGGAGGTGAGGTCTGGACTGGCATTAATATTATCGTGGGTGAGATCATGGAATTTATCCCAGTTGGTGGTGTATCTGAGGGATTCAGGTGATTGTGTTAGACCATACAGTGTAAAGGTGACCGGGCAATGGTCAGAAGAAAGGCTATGGTGAATTTTAAGTGAGGGGTAGCTAGGGATACCTTTGAGCAGCATAATATCCAGAATGTCTGGTCTATGTGACAAGGTACCCGGGTAGTGTGTAGGCTCATCGGGGGCTATGAGAGTAATTCCACTCTTTGTAATATAGTTTTTGAGGAACAGACCATTGTTATTATCTGCTCTACAGCTCCATGTGGTCGACTTGGCGTTTAAGTCGCCGGCTAGTATGGTGGGAAGCCCTGTATTCATGAGAGCGTGCATGTCTTCTATAGTGAGTCTCGAGTTGGGGGGATTGTAGACAGAAATAATGAGAAGTTGTCCGAATTGGTTATTTTCAATGATAGCTGCAGTAGCCTCGATGGTATTGAGGTTTGGCAGGATGTATTCTGTGCTTTTGATATTCCTTTTAGCGTAGATGGTGACTCCTCCGCCTCCATTAATAAGTCTGTCTTTTCGGTATAGGTGGAAATTGGGGATTTTAACTTTGTCGCAGGGTCTTAGGTGCGTTTCATTGATAAGAAGAATGTCGAGGTTATTTTCTTCAATGAAGAGTTTGACCTCCTCAAGTTGTCTTCTAAGGCCATTTAGGTTAGCAAACCCGAGATTGGTATACATGGTTGGCAGAAAGGTACGAGTATTAGTAATGCCTAAATTATTCATAATTTAGGGCCGTTGATAACTCATTAAAGGCGTTCATGCCTATTTCTACTTTTTCCCATATGTTACTAGCCGACTTGATCTTTGCGGCGGTGTTTTTTGCTATTTGTATGAACTTCCTTAGATTAACACATTTTAGGAAGTTTTGAAGTTGTCCTATGATATCAGATAAACTGAGATCTTCTGACTCGTCTGAGGAGTTATTTACATGAGGGGTGGGGATGGTTTGTTGCACTGGGGAAGTGGTTCCTGAAGTTGTTTGGGAGTAGCTTCTCCCTGTTTGTGCTAGATTACTCACGAAGGCTCTGGGGGTGTTAGCCTGATTATTTGCGAGTAAGACTGGACTTGGGAGGAGAGCGGCCTGCCTGTGTGTGTTGAAATTATCGGCATTAGAGGGAACATCGTGTTCGATTTCCTCTTTTTTTGGCTTGGGGGCTTTTGGGCAACCTCGGTAGTTAGCTACGTGCTGTCCTCCGCATAGGACACATTTGGGGTTGGGGATTTTGCCTTTAGTGGGGCAGTCGGCAGAAAAGTGGTCTCCAGCGCATTTGACACAGCGCGGTTTGTTGGAGCAGCCTGATTTAGCGTGCCCATACCTCTGGCATTTATGGCATTGGGTTTGCTGTTTGTTACGTTTGTAAGGGGTCACTGAAACAATGAGGTGCATTAAGTCTGTCATGTTGAATATTCGTTTAGAATTTTCATCATTGGGGAGTTCTATGAAATAGACTGGAAGTGGCCATTTAACACCATCTATCATCTTGGAAAATTGGAATACAGATTTAATATCATATCCTAGGTTCGTCAGTTCAGACTGAATGGTTTGAGCTCCCATGTCAGCTGGAACGTTTCTTAGAATGACTTTTAGCGTCCTCTCACTCTTCATTTTGTAGGAGTGGAATTCAATGCCTTTTCCTGACAAGATTGAGGTAACATGTCTGTAATCTATATCTGAGCTAACTCTTATGTTAAGTGATTCAGGGTTTGCTTTGGCGGTGAAGTTATTGATTCCGGCCTTTTTAAGCTCTTCTGATAGATCTTGCCATTTAATGTTGGCGTTTGTTATGACAATTGGAGGAGGTTTAGGGCTATTATTCCTAACGGTAGTGTAGACCTGGTCATTAGTCTGTACCTCTTTTAAGGTAGCGTCCGTGTCCATGTTTTCATGGCCAATATCGTCAATGGCGGTGAATTTATTTGTTGTGGAGATCGGATCTGGGTCCGTGGCGGAGCGTCTCCTTTTGAAGGTTTGCTTGGGCTTTACGAACCCAGCATTATCGATGCTTGTTTGGAAGTTAATTCCCTCATCTGGTTGGGATTTTGGCGTCCCGGATTGAGAGCTGATAGTTTCAGCGTTAATTTGGTCGGTTTCAGCGATACCTTCGTTTTCGTGACTAGGATTAAGCCCTATCTTGGCTTGGGCTATCATAGTTGAATGAAATGATTGGTTTTTGGCTAAGCGCTTTGCCTTGGTCATAGTGAGTTCATCGTCATTAGGGTTTGACGCATGATCAATAACACGTTTGGATCCCTTTTTTATCAGGTCATGTTCAAGTTGAACAAGATTTTCATAGTCAACTATTATACTATGCTTTTCACAGTTGGGAATTGAACATTTTCCCAATTTCTGAAGAAACATCATAACCTCTTTCACCATATTTTCATGGTACATTGAAATTATTGAGGCTGAAACCTGATACTGGTCGGGTAAGTGATCATGACTGCTTTGAAGAGCAAGTCTCGTGTCTTCGAGTGACTTTTGAGTGATCCTATAGCTTTCTTCAGCTTTAAGGATTTGATCACAAAGGTCCAACGCAATTTGCGAATTGGCCATGATAGAAGTGAATAAATAAAATCGTAGCAGAAGAATCAAAAGTGATTTATCGCTATGTCAATAAAAGCACGTGTGAACACGGCTTGATCAATAAAAGTTTAACTATCCAGAATAAAAATATTCGAGTCAATAAAAACGGTATTCGCACATGCAAGCACGGCGTAGTTCAATATAAAATGAATGCACAAAGTTTAAAGGAAAGCCAAGTAAATAGAGGCAAGAATCAATTCAAAACACGGAATAAAATCTACTAAAAAGTAGAAGTCAAAACAATCAACAATAAAAAGAAATCAAATATGGCGACCACACGTGCAAGCATGCAGGTACCGCCCTAGAATTAAAAACAAACAACAACAAACACACAGATTGTTGTTATCGAAACAACACAATTGAAAACTAAAAATACATAAAAACCTTTTAAGCAGGAGATGCAATGAATCGAAATATTCCCGTGTTTAGTCAGAAATCACATCGAATCGATCACACGAAAAAGACGCTGTATATTACCCTGAACCCGCAGTATATTACGCTTTATGTCCAAATTCATTTTAAAATAAAATTTTATAAGCAAATTTTTGAAAAAAAAATACTGGTGTTTATTAAAGGAATAATTACAATTTGCAGGAAATCTACTATAAAGATTCACTGAAGTCAGCACAAGCACGCATTTTAAACGTTGTGATCCATCCAAAATAAGCTCCGGCAAAGATCCTTCTACACCAAGTTGGGACATAACATGGGAGAGAGTGGCTCAACTGGTTCGGTGCATTTTCTACCTCCAACGGATTGCAGCGCCTTTAGCGGGAAAAACTTTGGCTCTGGTAGAATGTATGGAGTGTCCTAACTTGGTGTAGAAGAAGCTTTGGTTCCGGTACAAAGTTTTCACTAGTGCATACTGTTGCCGATATTAGGCTACAAATAACATAATCAACTTTATTCACTTAACCCTTTTCGACCAAGCTATCGTTTATTTGTATAAAAAATGATTGTTTTTTAAGGAGTTGCTGGCATTGATGATGTTGAACGCATTTTTTTCGATAAAACTCCAAATTTAGTCTCATAAACACTCTCACTTTAAATCAGCGTCATCTGACCGCCGCGCCGGTTAAGAAGAGTTAAGAAACGGTCCTAATCTAGTTCGTTCGATGAATGACATATTTGGACTTTTTGAAATAGTGCTGTAGGCGAAAGGGTCGACAGAAGGCTCTGCTGCCGAAAGCGTAATGAAATTTATACTTATAATTTGGATTATAAATGTCAATATTATGAAAAATCCAAGTTTACAAATAAGATGATTAGTTACAGATCTTACTTTAAAATCAAATTATTTTATCCATCTTCTATTAAAACTTAAAAATGAAGCTTTGAAATATGCTGTATGATCTTAAAGTAGACCAATAATTTGATGGACTAATTTTTTTATTATTTATTAATAATTACCTTAAAATTTTCAGCATAGATGAAATATATAATAATTAGATTAACCACTTAAAAAAAATAATAGTATTATTACTTTTTTAATTGATGGCTAACACTTTTTTATCCGGTCCTTAACCTATAAGACCGGCCATCAGATGACGTTCATTTAAATTTATGAGACTAAATTTTCGAGTAATGTAGTAGATTAATGAAATACATGAAAAAACACAGATTTGGCGAGATGGAGCGTTACTTTGATAGAATAAGGCGGATTATGATATTTGTTGTCATATGGCACAGTAGGTACTGTTAACGATATCTGTTCTTTTGTCTTTGCATTTTTCTAGTTTTCATTTGGATGTATCTTAGATGGCGATTGGCGAAGTAAGGACTCCTCGCGTCGATACTACGTATTTTTATTTTGATCTCAAATAGTTTATGGATAAAAAGATTACCATTTGACCCCGATTTTCTATAAAAATATTGAAAGCCCTTCTCCTTTCTTAATTTTATCGATTCAAAACTAATTCATTTTTTTCACATTATTATGTAAGGTGTCGAATAAAGCTATGCTGAGATATCGTGGAAAAAAAAACAAATACATATTTTTTTTTGCAAAATTAATTGCCATGAACACTAAATTTTTTTAGATAAGATTTGCATTTTCGATGTAAATTACACTTTTTAAAAAATTTAGACAACCATATTTCACAAATACTCAAACATATTTGTTTACCAGAAAAATTGAGTTGGGTATAACTTTTCCTGCATATAAACATGCATAATTCGTTCTCGAAAAAAATTAATAAAAGTAATTCAATTACTGTAAATTAGACTTTAAAATTCTAGAATAAATTGCAGCTGTAAAATGACAAAATATTGGGAAACTCGCATGGGTTTCCAAAAAAATACAACCAAAGGTAGTTTATCAGTGAATATCAAGTTAATCCAAACTAAATTGTAGTTCTTAACTGTTTTCTTCCGAAATATATTATTATTAAGGCTTAGTCGCAAAAAATAATTTGAAAATCTTCAAGATATACAAACGAGGCTAACTTAATAATCAGACGATAAATTAATAGAGGTTGATTTTCCGCCTGGTAGGTCATCTAAATTGTAAAAAAAAAACTTGAACCAAACTGCTGATGACAACCAAATTTGAATAACAAATTCTTCAATATAACCAGGTATCATTTCTGATACGTGCAAAACGGGTTAAAATCTTTAACTTGCCAACATTTGCAAGTTTTTTTTGCTTGTGGACAGTAGACTTAACGGCTATAATTCATTGACGATTTCATTTTTTTTAACATACAGTTCTATTGGCTTCGTTGTAAAAACGTTACTTTAAATAATAAAGTATACAGCGCCTTCGAGAAATTTCTGATTCTTATTATTAAGGCTGAGTTGCAAAAATAGGTTGAAAATCTTCCCTAATTACAAACGAAACTAACCTATTAAGCAGACGATAAATTAACAGAAGTTGATTTTTTCGCTTGGGAGGTCATCTAAATTGTAACAAAAAAAAAAACTTGAACCCAACTGCTGATGACTACCATATTTGAACAACAAATTGGTACTTACAAAAATTATTCTAGGTATCATTTCTGATACGTGCAAAACGGGTTGAAAACTTAAACCTGCAAACAACACTTGGAAGTTTTATTGCTTGTGGACAATTAACTAAAAGCATATAATTCATTGATGTTTGTGATTTCATTTGTTTAACATATGGTTCTATTGGCTTCGTTGGTAAAAACGTTACTTAAAATAATAAAGTATACAGCGCCTTCGATAAATTTTAGACTCTTCATTTAAGCATCATTATTTGCATTTTCAATCAAGAAACGCAGATAATTTTTTTTAATGAGTTTTATATCAGATTCCAATTTTTACCTAATTAACGAGAAAAAAATTTATTATATAAATTTTTAAAAAAAAAAGAAAATCTGGTATTTACTAAAGGAATAATTCAAACTTGTATGAAATACACAAGTAACGGTCACTCGAATTTGCACAAGCACGTTTTTTAAGCGGTGAAATCCATCCAACATTAGTTCCAGTGAAAAGTTGTTGCAATGACACGTCTAATCCTTTAATACCGGCGGTCAGATGACGCTGATTTAAGTTACTAAAATTTTAGGGTTTTATAGAAATAATACCTCAAACAGCATCAATGCCAGCAACTCGATAAAAACAGTCATTTTTTTAAAAAAAATTTTTAAAATAACGATATTACAAGTCGGCTGCTTCGGTATCGATATTTTTGAAGAGTTTGAACTTTTTTTTTTTTTGCTTTTGGACATCAAGGATGGTTTCACGTTTTTCTAACATTAAAATCTTTTGGCTTCGTTTAAAATATATTACTTAAATAAATGAATAAAATTTCAGGTTCGCAGATATTTCTTTTTCCTTTTTTAAATAAATTTTCGGGTGTTCTCTTCATGTCTCATTTCACTCACTTCATCAATCAGGTCCTTCATTTTAGATAAAATCGGATATCGAATTAGAATTTCGCAGCATCGACGTGGAGTATCCTTTCTGCACATCGAATTTGTCCCAGAGGGCAGAGCGTTCATGGGTTCAAAAGTAGCCGAGCCGGCTGGTCTAAGAACTGATAAAGAACCAACTAAGCGGCAAGCATGTTGAACTGTGCCTACATTTTTTCCTCTTTGCTGAAACAGGCTGCAAGGGCAGCAGCATTTTTCTTTAACGCCTCTAGGTCACCGAAAACGTCAACAATTACGTTTTTGAAGGATCTTAGGGCAGCCAACAGGGAGGAAGGGTCTTCCTCCTGGAGGCGGGGCTTCGGCTGGTGCTGCCTCCTCGTGGCACCCTGCGGAAGCTGACGTTTGGGTGGTCTCAGGACTCTCAGGTGGTCCGGGCAGGTCGCCGAGGAGTAGAGGTGGGGCCCGTCGCAGTTTGCACAGAGGTGGGCAGTTGTAACGTCTCGGGAGGGGCAGGCAAGAAAATCATGGCCGAGGCCACAGTATCTGCACCAGGGGGCCATGTGGCAGTGAGCGCTAACATGGTCGTATTCTTGGAAACAGTAGCATTGGGGTATTCGAGAGACCTTCTTGTAGGGCTCAAAGAAGATCTTCTTGCTTAGCAGGCTGCTTATGTCGTAGACTGCCTTGTGGTTTCCGGTCCTGACAACTTGGACTTGGAAAATAGGCAGCGGTTGTTTTTGGTCCGGGCCCGAGTCAATTGGGCCACTTTGTTGATTATGAAACCTTCCGTGAAATGCGCGTTGGAGGTGGACTGAGGGTCGGTGTCTCGGGGTAAGCTCTTGATCATCGTCTTGAAGAAGGAAACCTTGCGGTGGGAGTGGCGGAAAAATCCAGCCTTGGCATCGGCTAGTACGGCCAGTATAGAGGCTTCCTCCTCTGTGGTTCGTGGATATAGCTTGACGAACTTGTTAAAAGGCTTACAGCCTATTTCACCGCCTACCAAAGCTTCTCGTAAGATGGCATCACCAAACTCTCCACCTAGGAAGAGAATTGGCAGTGGTTTGAATCCAGTAACCGGGGGTTCCGGTGTGATGAGTCATTGTTTCTTTTAGCCGCCGGGACATCCGTATTTCCCTCCTGGGACTGGGCATCCGAGCAAGAATCCTGGAATTGGTCATCCAAGGAACGAAGAGGAATTGCTATTTTGGTGCAAAAGGTTGCTATTTTTGGCAATTTATCGTAGCTGTTTAAAAAAAAAGCTTTAAATTATTTTTTTATGGTTATACAGGGTGGCGCAAATAAAAGTGGTCCCGTTGTAGAGATAGGAATGCATGGAGATGCTTGGCGAGCAAAACTATTGAAGCCGTCTGAAAGCCTTCAAGTGGGAATAAAAGATAAATCAAGTGTGCAAATAGCGGCACTATTAAAACCTGTTTTTGCATTTTTTGGATTGGATTAGCACCACATTAGAGCTACTCATGGACTTTGTTAGTTCAGATCTTAGCGCGTATTTTATGAAGATGGTCCAGTATGCAGATTTTGTGTCTTTCTGTTGTGTTTTTCTTTATGACATTCAATTTAGAATGTTTTAGATAAACTAAAACAAAAAGGTCCGAACGATTCTATAGGATAAATAACTTCCGAAATAATCAATGGTGTACAAACTTTCAGGTTATATTGCATACATTTTTTAAACTGCACAAAAATTAAGCTTTTAAAAGAAATAAAACGAATGGAAGCAAATATTTCATACTGAACACAACAGCAAAAGGCTAAAAAAAATATCGTCTAAAAACACATTAAAATGCAGTGATTTCGGCAATCCCAAGTATCTTGGAAAAAGATGCGAGTCACTATTGCGGTTTGCCAGTTCACTCTTATCTGAATTTCAGGACAAGCGACACTTGGCATAGGCCAAACGAAACGATAGCGAAAGTTTCCATATTAAGTAGCAAACTTTCCCCTCTTGGCGATTTTCATGCTGAGTACGTTTTTGGAAGCTGCTTGACGACGGAAGGAGCAGTATATTCTATTTTTATCACTAGAACTTACAGTATCATACCACCAATCACCAAAACCATCGATAACATCCAGGAGTGAGAACGGGAAAGATAGAAGTTACGTTTGACAAGCCACAATTTATATCAAACAAAAAAAATTATGAATATTAATATATCATGGATCAAAAATAGATAAATTAGAAAAACTGCAATCAGAATCCAGCTTTGTAAGTACGTATTTATTTTTTGTGTATTTATTTATGCGTATACATTTCTTATTTTAACTGAAAGGTTCGGGATTTTTTTATTTTTTTATAACCCGATTTTCGGATAACCGGGATTCGGATAAACGGGACTCTACTGTAAATATTAAAACAACTACAACTTTGTTGTTTTCGCAGCGCAGAGACCTACAGCGCAGACGAGACAAACAAACCAACATAAACAAACATCCAGCACACGCGAAACATGCGAATTATCTCAGTTTATATCCAATTTCAAATCTTATATTCAATAAAATAAATTTCAGTTATACATGCAGTTGTCATTAAATCTTTTTACTGTTTTAGTAAATTATTAACTTGTTAAAAAACGAAACCAAAATAATAATGAATTTTCCCCCTTTTTACATCTGTCTTTTGTTTATCTGTAACTTAGCTTTAGGTATTAAGTGTGTTGAACCAATAACTACTATAGCAGCTGCTTTAGGTGCAATAAGTCTTTCAGTTGGCTATGCTGGATATAATTATATCAAGTGTATAAGCTCCGAATGTTGCGATAAAAATTGGATACACTTTAACCATTTGGGTAAGTCAATTGTCGATGTTACTTTATATCTAAACTCTTAATTGACTATTTTGCTATAAAATCTAATTATATACTTATTTTCATACCTATAAACCTGTGCTTACCAGTAATTTTTATGAGTCCCCACTTTATTTTTAGCTTGACTTTGACATTAACCTAACATGATTGGTTTGATCGTTGTTATAATAATAAATCTGATAAAATGGTTTCAAAAATATAGATAATGCATTGGCCAACTAGCACCATTATTATGGGCAATCATGAAAAAAAAAATCCGCAGTAGGCCCCCAAAATGTTGGTTAAACTGTACTTGAGGGTGCCATTGCCAAGCTGGGCTAAGGGGCTGGGGAGCCCAGTCGGTTGGGCACTCGCTTAGCATGCGAAAGATCCCAGGTTCGGGTCCGGGCATCGCCTAAATAACTGCCGACCTATAAATGGCCAGTGCAGCCAAAATGTCTGACGAATAATTAAATACCCCATGTAAAGGGAGTGCATGTTAAATATGCCTCAAAAGTCCTAACGCTTGTGTACGATGTCACCCTGAACGGTTGTGTTGGGTGCCTACTCAGGTGTTGGCTTGTCACTTGACTGTGGTTCTAAATTATGACGCTCCTCAGCAATAGCCCTCGTGTAGCTCTAGTGCGACAAAAATTCAAACCTAACCTAACCAAGCTGGGCGATGTTGTTTCATTTATGGGAATGCATATATTTTTGGTTTTTATGTATTTAGTTTTATTTTTTTAGCAATCGTGATTCTGATTAATTTAGAAGTTTTGGAATGTTCAGATTCTGATTAGTTTACCTTTGGTTCCGTACGAACAGGATCGGCGACAAACAAAAAATGCCTAGGGGCACCCTGAAGTAGTGTTTTACCAACATTTTCCCTATAGTCGGAATTATCCTAGATCAGGCCCTCGCTATTGCACACAGTTATACTATCTCTATGGTTTGTATTTTAAACAGTTTAACTTTAATTCTAGGCCTTGAACAAGACTTGCAGGACCATGTGTTTGGTCAACACTTTGTGGATCACATAATACCGAGATCCCTAAAAGGCCACATCCAGAACAAGAATCCGAAGAAAGCCCTAGTGATGTCGTTCCATGGGTGGACTGGATGTGGTAAAAACCATGTCAGCCAAATCATCGCCAAGAACTTGTATAAAAAAGGAACCGAAAGTGCATATCAGCATTTGTATATAGGTTCTAGAGATTTTGCTCACAAACAAGATATTTATAAATATAAGGTGAGGCCAGTAGCAGATTTAGCCCATAGCCTACCTAAATTTATGAAATTAAATATATATAAGGATATCCTTTCATATGTCTGTACTATAGTAAAATTCAGGAAATGACGAACATTGTGCTTAAACTTAAAAAGATAGTAAAAATAAAATTGATCCAATAAAAAATTAATCATATAGAATAAATAAATAATTTAGTTAATCCTTTTATTTAATGTGTTTGTTTCAACTGTCTAAAAAATATTATGTAATAATACTTATAGTGGCTTATTTAAAAATACTTATTTTGTTACAGCCCAGCCCTGCTTAAATATTTAATTAAAATAAACATTTGAAGGCATGTGTTTATGCAGTAGTAAGTGCTCTAAATGCTCGATGCTCCATTAGAAATCTCATAAATGAAACAAATTTATATTCACTCTAATAGTTTCGTTAAGTTAATTAGCCAAGTCCAAGACTATAAACAACTCCTTTTTGGCAAAAGATTGACACCTAATATTACACAAATATCAATTTATTGTTACAAATATTTTCAAATGTACCCATGTAATAATTAAATTTTAAATTTGATTTAGTATTTTAATTTTAATACACTATTATTTGAAGGTCATTGTAAATTTATTAATAATTGATGCTTAAGTACTAGTATTGCAATGTGCTTGGAAACATGACCTATCGACAAAATGCCAGTTTTTCAGGGAAATTGTCTGAAGTTTTATTTTTTTCGCTGCATTATATTATAGAAAAAATAAGGATTCTCTTACTGTATTACAACTGTTCTACCAATCGACTTATTATTTGCTTCAACTAATTAACATTTAAATTTTGAATGTTAGATAGTAAATTTATTATATTGGGCCTTGACCTTTTTACACTAGTTGGCGAAGTACCTATACATAACTCTTACAAGGATGCATTACAAAAAAAACAACAGATGAAATACATGAAAACACTTAAATACATAAAAGGAAACGCATGAAAGTAAACTAATTATCAATTTCATCAATGCTGAATACATAATGTCTAAATTTTGAAACTGATATTAAATAATTATAATAAATATAATTTTGAATATGATAGCCTTTACAACTCAAAAATTCGTATTTGTTAAGGGGCTGGGAAGCCCAGTCGTTTAGGCACTCGCCTAGCATGTGAAAGGTCCCAGGTTCGGGTCCGGGCATCGCCAAATTAGCTTCCCACTTATAAATGGCCTGTGCAGCCAAAATTGTTCGACTAAAAATACCTCGTGTAAGGGAGTGGACGTTAAATATGTATCAAAGTCCTAATTGTGTACGATGTCGCCATTAACCGTTGCGTTGGGTGCCTATTCAGGTGTCGGCTCATCATTTGACTGTGGTTGTGAAATACGATGCCTGTCGCCTATAGCCCTCGTATAGCTCTAATGCGACGATAATTCAAAAATAACCTAACATATTTGTTAAATAAGTCTCGCTTTCTACGATGTGATGTCTACAACCAATCTTTTAAACAAAGCTAATATTATTTAAACTGTTTTTATAGGCAATCTTACGAAAGGACATAGAAGAATCTACTAAGAAATGCGGAAGATCCTTATTTATATTTGATGAAGTGGACAAAATGGCCCCTGGAGTTCTGGATGCACTGAAGCCATACATTGATTACCATGATCAATTGGATGGTGTGAATTACAGAAAAAATATTTTTATTTTTCTGAGGTATATTTTACACGTTTGCTTAATTTTATTTTAAATTTGAATGTATCAGATGCTGTAACGCCTTTATTTTAATTTTTCTCTATTGCAATTTTATGTGTTGCTTCGGTTTCACCCTCAAAATTACCGATATAGAGGAAAAGAAACTTTTGTTCTATGCAAGCTTTCTTTACAAAGTTTTTTTTAACAACAAACAACACAGCAAGAAGTTGGCATTTAAAAAAATAAGTAAAATATTATTAAACTCCTTGCCAACCTAAGTTGGGTAAATAGAAATATGCTATGGAGAAGATCCTTCCGCGGATGTAGAGAGTTCCGTAAATTATTTGTGAATCCATCCAGAAAACATGTTTAAAACATTAATTTCGTTTAAGGTCTAAGAGATTTGAATATTATTTTGGAAAAAATTTCAATTTTATTTGGGTATAAAAAAAAGAAGCCAGAAGAAAATCATTCAGATTTTGCTTGTTTTGTCTTAAAAGAAACTTTTTTTAGTGGTTAATGTGCAGACAAAATGCTTCTAAAAATACTTTAATCGCTTAAAAAAAATTAGAAGTTTTAAGACTTGAAAACCAATACAATCAGGCAACTTTTTTGCAAAATTGTTATATCTTTATTTATTTTTTTTAACTGTTATGCTTTTTGAGCCTACTAGAATGTTTTTTCCTGTATAATATTACTTCACTTAAATAAAAGTTCCAATTAAAAGGCCATTTTCTGGATATTTTCTTTAAGTTTACGGATTATTTGAATTTGATTATCAGCTGATGCTGCACCACACAATTCTGTGGATAATCGTGAGTTTACTGTGAAGTAAAACAAATATCTTTTGAATGGGACTGATAGGAACCGTCAGGGCATAATTAATTGGCGCAGGAAACTAAAATTAAAATTTTCTGAAGAATTAATTTTACCTTTGTAGACTTTAATGTGCCAAAGCCTTATAATTCAATACAAAAAATTCCTTTTTGCCCCATGTTCCCCAATTTAACAATGAAAAGTAAAACAGCAGCCCGTTATAAGTACCATCAGTAGGTAAAAGGTTAATCTTCTGTTACTTCTTCTTATTATTTAATTTATTTTACCCCATTTAAGTAAAAAGTTAGTTATTTAAATACACTGTTTAATTGTGCTGTATGTATGAAATAGAATAACGTCTATTTCAAAGAAGGGCATACTTATATTATTTAAGATTTTTCTAATAAACGAGATGTTTGGACGTCCAGATCTTTATTAATTCATATTAAATATTCAAAGTAGTCAAACGTAAGCCATTACGGCTGTTAAAGAGAGCCAAGAAAGACCGCTAAAGCACACAGAATCTCGCATCTTCAGGACTTATTAGTAGGGTGGGCCGAAAAAAACTTTTTATTTTATTTCGGATCGCTATAGTGCGGAAAAGTTGCCATTGGTAAAGACATGAAAAATGCACTAATTATAATTTTTTTATTACCATATCTTCCGTTCGCGCAATGCCTTCAAAGTTGGCGAATAATTGTTAAAAACTGTAATTTCATATTATTTTTTTTAAAAAAGGCAGATGTCTTTAATTACCTTCCTATATCGTGAATTAACTACTAAAAGTATGAAAAAGCCAAATATTAATGCATTTATTAATAATAAATGCTATAATATATTGTATAATAATTTATTATACATTTGTGTCAGATTTTCCGAACACTCAACGTAGTATAAAATTAGGAAAATTCGTATTTTTTGCTAAATTTCAAAGTTTTAACTTTTTGTAAATTTTAATCATACAACATGATAAAGGAAAGCAATTAAAATCATATATCGGGTTTAAAAAAATTATGAAAAATTACGGTTTTTGACAATTTTTGCCAACTTTGATGGCATTGCGCGAACGGAAGATATAGTCATAAAAAAATAACAATTAGTGCATTTTTCATGTCTTGACCAATGGCAACTTTTCCGCACTATAGCAATCCGAAATAAAATAAAAAGTTTTTTTCGGCCCACCCTACTTATTAGAAAGTGTCTATTTGTATTGGTTATGAGAGGCCTGGTTCAGAAGACCAAACAAATTCTGCTGTGTCTGCAATTTCTGTGGGAAAGAATGTATTGATGCCTTCAGTGCCGGATTTCTTCTAGGCCTATAAGGTCCGGGCCTATGGGCTCAGTCAGGAAGAAGGCCCTAAAAAAGATAAAATTGCCTTAAAAATTTGAAAATTGCCAATCTCCAAAACTTATTGCCCGACCACTTTGAAAATTGCCAAATTTGCGAAAAATCGCCAGATGCAGTCAATTGACTATGATGACGTCATTGATTTTTTGTGCAGAAGAAAATTTGCTGTGTGATTTCGTAAATTTTACTTCACAACTTAAATCAACTTACTGTATTATGATTTTTATTAAAGTTGATTAAAAATTACATGTTCTTTACAAGTATATTTACAGATAATTTGCTAAATTTCCAAACTAGCTTCGATATGGTGGGGGACCCCATGTCAAGTGCTTAGGGGCCTTGGTTTTTAAATCCGGACTGCACATATTAAAATGTGGGGACTGTTTGATGGATCAGCAAGACATTAACTGAAAGTTATAAAGAAATAACTGTTATTTGTGTGGTTAATTTTATAACTTTATAGAGATTTGTTTGATATATCACATGTATAATTATTTATTTTATTTTATAGCAATGCTGGGGGTACTAATATTACTGCAGTTGCCCTCAAATTTTGGTCCGAAGGCAAAAGTAGAGAGGACATAACCTTAAAAGATATTGAGCATTCAATTTCCAAGGGTGCTTTTAATGAAATTGGTAAGTATAGTGTGACAGTTTATTAGATTTTATTTTGACAAATTTTTATTCATGTGTAGGTGGTATAACGAAAAACATTCAGTTTATAACGACTGAGCCTTAAAGTAGTTGAAATGCTGTTTTTTGATACATTTATTTCTATAATATCCATTAAATATTCTTTTTACATTAATTAAAAAAAATTGAAGACTTGTTGGTTCCTAAAAACTGAACAGCATGGAGATTGAATTAAATGCATTATGGGAGCATGAATTTTGGAAAACGAAGCTAACTCTCCCAATGTTAACCTATGAAGAAATTTAATAGGGTTTTTCATACTTGCATCTTCAATTTTTTTATCTATTGGTTTCTAAACTTATGCCACGCATTTGTGTGTTTTTAAAGTGTCTAAGTTCATTAGAATGTTTTTCATAATATGATAAGCCAAATAATACTTTATAGTGGATTAAAATGATTAATAAAACAGGGCTCGAAAACCTCTTGTCCTCGGCGCTTAAAAGTTCCCTGAGGACAAATAATTTCTTGAATCGAATCCGACGTTCGCCCTCAGGGGCGTCCATTTCATAATTCCATTCAAATTATTTCATAATCAGTCCATTTCAAATTATTTCATAAATGAATAACTAGCTAGGTTACCATTAGTAACCTTGTATTCCTTTTATTAATGTAAGTAACTAATACATTGTGCAATTTCTATGTGTGTTTGTAATAAATAAGAAATATAGATATACAAGAAACTCCCGATTATCCGCGGGTGGATTATCCACTTTGTGTATTATCCGTGGGCCATGATTCTCTCCCCCCCCCCTCCTTTTAATAATTCACAAAGCCCAGATTTTTTTTAAAAATACGTGTTGAAAAAATGCATTCCAAGAACAGCGAATTCCTTTTAAGAATGACGAACACATTCAAGGAACGATGATTTATTTTAAAAAAAACGAAGAATGCATTATAAGACCAACATTAAAACAAGGATGATATAGGAAACCTAGTGTGTGCCTAAATGTGTTCGGCCAGGTGCACATCACTTGTAGATTTTTGCCGAAAAGCTTCATTTGTAATATAAACTGTTCGCGATTTCAGTGAACAGTTTTTGTGTGAATTTGATATCATAATGAGTGATAAGCGAAAAAAGTTTTTAAGAAATCTTCAATCACAAATAAGAATGAGAAGTTTCAAGGCTAAAGGCAAAACAAAAAATTGACCGACTCTTTTGTAAAATTGTAAGTCTTCATATTTCATAACTGTTACATTTTTTACCTTACTCTTATTAAAGCAAAAGCAACTTTGTGGATATTTTCTTTACTTTTGCAGATTATCCGAGAATTCGCTTATCCACGGATGCAGCGCCATACAATTCCTTGGATAATCAGGGGTTTACTGTATTTTAATTTATTTAGAAGTTAGATATCGGAATAACTCAACTGCACAGTACAAAAATGGAGTTTGGGCATATAACAAGGAAAACATTGAATTTTCTGATAAACTTGAATTTAATTAGTGGTTTGTAAGATCAGATCTCTTACTCTTACAGCAGTTCAAAAATAAAAATTATTTTTTTAAAAGTAATATTAAATTAATATTTTATGACTAAAAATTATTTATTTTATTTAAATTTCAGGTGGTCTTCAACACAGCGAGATAGTAAAACGAGATTTAATCGATGTGTATGTTCCCTTTTTACCATTAGAACGAAAACATATTAAACAATGTGCTTCAGCCGCACTTCGAAGAAAAGGAGTTATACCAAACGACAAGGTTTTGAACAAAATAGCCAATCAGCTTGTTTATGCCCCACCAGAAACAGAATTATTTTCAGTATCAGGCTGTAAGAAAATTGAACAGAAAGTTGAGTTGTTTGCTGACTGAGTTCCGTTGACGGAATTCTTTTTAATGGATTCTTACTATAAAAAGTAACTAATTTTTTGAAGGTTTTGTTTAAATGCGCATATAAATAATACTGTATGCAAGTATACTAATCAATTAGCAAATAATAGGATTCTTATGAACCCTTCGATTAAATTTAAAGGATCGAGTAACATGAAGTTAAGTAATTTATGTTATGCTTTTTTTGACTAGGTAGAAAAAGGTTTTATGTCTTAGTAATGTGCCTTGTCAGCGCTTTTCTTACTATTACAAATGTTAATGTTCCGTTTTTGTTTCATTGACCAACAAAGACAGTCTGTATATAAAAAATCTCTGTTTAATGTTCCAATTTATTGACAAAACTTTTTTTTTTGTTTTTAGTTTAAAATGGTTTTTTTTGTAAGGCTTTGGTTTAATTTTATGTTATAAAATTTAGTCTCCTCTCTTTTATCAAGTGGTATAGAAGCCCCTGATAATAACCTCAGTATATGGTTAATATTTTTATTCTGAATTAATCAAGTTTTAATTATCACAAACTTAAAACATTTGAAGCACAAGTATGCTTAGAAATTTGCTTGATTGTAGTGCCAACTAGTTCTGACTAAATGCATTCTAAAATTGTTTTTGGATGTTCTAACAGTTACCACATTTTTAGTGCTTTCAGTAAGTGATATATGTTAGGATAAGTGATCTATGTTAGTGTTACATATATAACCAATATTTTACCTTAATTAATATTGTCCTTTTGGTTAAATTAAATTTCCTCAGCTCTGTATAATATCACTTATTGGGCAATAATTGAATTGATTTACTTATTTCAATGATATGCTAAAATGAAATTGAGATTATTCAATATTTATTGTTTGCGAAATTTAAATTGAATAATTTATAATGTGTATTTTAATAAGGATGAATTTTGTGTGCAAAACAAGTGTTATTTGTATGTTTTTATTTTGAACTCGTTACCTTTTGTGAAGGTTTATAACCTATTAAATTTGATACTACAAATTTTAAGAAATGCTTTTTGCATTTGCATCGATTTCCCCCATAGGTTTACATATGGTAACCCGATTTCTTTAATATTAATAAAAAATTTCGTACACAAAGACAACATTTCGAAGAAGAAAATCATAGCAGATCTATCCTGCCTAATCCGCATTGTTATTTTGCTAATTTTGTACCAAAGAGTTTTAGGGTAGACTAGTCAATGAATGAACGCTTAAGCACAATTTGTTTTAAGAAAATTCATACATTTAAAGAAAATATAGTTTGTGGGTTTATGACAATGCGAACGCATCTGTCATTATATGTAAATTCTACAAAAAAAGGTGACTTTCTATTGCATAGTTTTGGGTCTTTTGGGGGTCCAAATAAAAAGTGGTATAAAAGCCAAGTGAATGAACAGAACTCATACCAGGGAATGAACACAAAAATTTCCAGTCAATAAACATGTTGGATTTTAATTAATGACCAGGACAACCAATCAGATAGCTTCCTACTATATGAGAGGAAGTCAGTGTAGCCAATCCATCCAGTGGAATGATTTTTAATCCTTACTTTTTAAATGTATTTACCAACTGTTCATTCACTGGGGCCTGTTCACCCACTGGTCAGTCTACCCTATATTAAGTTGATGCAAACAATTAGAGTTGAGTGGAAGAACTTGCTAAGTGACATTTTTGAAAACATTTAAATAAACATGTTTTTCCCCCCTGTATATAGGTAGCAAGTACCCCCTTTTTCAGAAACTATGTCGAGTATATTTTTTACTGTTTGCTAGTACCTTTTTTTTATGTAACCAGCAAACTGAAATTCTTAAAACCTCATTTACTTGTTTTCGTTTTCACCTTTTTTGTCACATAGCATGTTCTTTAACTAAGCTCTTCAATTATGCATGTAATTTTTAATATAAAATGATCTTTGCCAATCATTCCTGTGTAAAAACTATGTAATATTTTTTGTGAGGGAAAAAAACTCAATAAAACTTTTTTTGTATGTTTGTTTTGTCAATATCTGTGATTTCCTAGGTGTATTTTTTATAAAATGATAGGGCTTTATGTCATAGATTGACTATTCAGAATCCATTTTCATTCTTTTTAAAGAGTTTTTAGTTTGTTCCTTATTAACTGAAAGCTTGTTGTCTTTCTAGTGAAAATATAGTTGTTTTTTTTTTAGTTAATATGGTTAGGAGTTTTAAATAAAGAAAAGTATAAATTGTAGTACAAGAGTATATTGAGGGGAGAGTGTTGTACCTTGGGACAATTTTTACATTTTAATTTTTTTCTTCGATAATTTTAGTCAAAAGAAAAATTTTAAAGCAGCATTTCAACACACCAATATATTCCTCTGTAATATATTTTTTTTTAATTCTGGCATCTTGAAATTAAAAAATTGCCACTCATTTAAAGTAGAGAGGATAAACTGTCCCTTGAATTGACTGAATTATAAGGTGTGTCCCAAGGTACAACATGATGTTGTACCTTGGGACACACCTTATAATTCAGTCAATAGTCATATACTTGAGCTAATTTTTGTCACGAAACGAAACTTTATTGTTTTTTCAAGGAAAAACACAAATAAAACTTCATAATTCAAGAATAATTTAAAATTATGCAGCAGAATTGCAAGTCCAAATTATTTAACATTATACGATGATACAATATGCTTAACTGTCCCAAGGTACAACACACTACATGGTCTAAATAAAAGCAAGATAGTGGCCAATCTAAATGCATTATCATTATTTTCTCATAACCAAAATATTTTAAAATCTTCTGTTTTATGACGAAAATAAAATGTAGTTAACTTTTTGTAAAAGTACAAAGTTAAAAAATTATATTAGAATTAGAAAAATATTTACTTTGGGGTAATGAAATATTTTTTGTCACCAATTCATCAATTCAATGATGCTAGTGCTAAATTTTATTATGATGATGTCTGTTGGTTAAGGCTACTATTAGAAATAAACAATGTATGAATATTGCCAATAGATTCTTAGAAATTGTCAGTGTCCCAAGGTACAAGCGTCCCAAGGTACAACACTCTCCCCTACATTTTCTTCTGGCTTTAATCATAAATATTTGACTAATTTCGTCCTATGTTGGGTAATTCTTGGTAATTTTTTAAATCTTGCACTTGCAGAAAACTATTTTTAATCGCGGTATTTTTTAAAGTAACTTGTACAAGATACCAAATTCTTGTGTAAGTTCTTAACACTTTAAAGACGGGCGTCGACTGACCCATAGACTAAGAACACTCCAAGTTTCAAACTCTCATTGGAGAATTTCTACATTGAAATTGACATAGAAACTAGCGCGCCCCCTTTGTGTCTAAGGGAACTAATGTAATAGTTTCTGGCTGCCTATTTGCAGTCACCTTTAGGAGATGTAACAGAGCCAATGACATCTCGTAATTTGGAACCCTTATCAAGTGACGAAAGGGATCTATTTTTGACTACAACTTATTTTCGACTTTATTTTTGAATATATACAGCTACTCATTGACTTTTATATCCCTCGTAGGCCCATCCTCAAGATATTTGACCTTGTGCGTCTTTTTCTCCATTAATAAACCTACAGACTGACTACGCTGGTCATTTTAGACATGGTCCCCCAAAGATCCACAAGTGATTCGATTGAATAACTCGTCAAATATTCATCCAAATGTAACAAAAACTTAGATTTAGGGGTTTACGAGGGTTTTTCACATTTCTAAGTATTTAAAATTGGGTGTTGCTATTGAAAATTTTAAAGTTCGTAACATTTTTAATATTAAGACGGACCCTTATGCAAATTTTGTGTCATGCAATTAACTCAAAATGTTATTTGTTCACATAGTCAAAAATGTCCGATGTAAAAGGATGACTAACGGTTGAAATAATCACTAGTGGGTAACTTTTTTTTAACAGAGAACATTCCGAAGAAACAGTAGCCCTACAATTGAAAGTACTATTATGACAATCAACAAATCAACCTTTAATAGTGTTTTAGTTGCTTTCGACACGTTAGAAGAGCTAGGCATTAGATTAAGTTGCTGGTCTAGAAGATTTTTAGTCTACGGGTCAGTCGACGCCGACGCCCGTAGGTAAAGTGTTAATTGTAAGGAGAGTGGCATAAAAAAAGGGGGTGGGGGGAGATTTGTCACACTTCAAATTTAACATTTATTTAGTTGTGCATATTTTAAGTAATCGGGTTCTTTATGAACTATACTTTTAATCGAGGTAATTGATTATAAAAACTATTATGCTGAAGAATCATCTTCATGAATAATGGAACGCTGTAAAAGTTGTAATTTATCTTTAAATAAATTAATGCTCTGAACATTGACATCAGCTTAGAAGTAGATTATTTTTAGAACATTGGCAAAAAAGTAACCTGTTTTTGCAATTGTAGTTTTTGAATTATTGATATTTAAAAAGTCGAAAGTTTGTTAAATTGAACAGTGAATGAATTGAAATAGCAATTCATCTTTGTTCCTTTTTCAACTTCTTTTCATACCACTAGATGGTCGGCCTCATATGCTCAAGTCGTTGTGGAAAAACTCGCCAAGTGGTCGCAATCACGTGCTGGGGTTAAACTCGTCAAATTTTACTCCAGCAGCATGCAACCATGAGGGGATCGCCAATGCGCAGTCCCCTCTATTACATGTCCCTATGTAAAGAACGCAGCCACACTAAATGGCGCAAATCAGCAAAGTCTAATGGTAATCACGATAAAAAAAGAAGTGCCATCTAGTGCAAATTTTTTAAAGATTGCGTGTGCAACCGCAACCATACGTACACGTGCAAAACAGGTTGCATTCCAACCAACTTGTGCCATTTTTTTTGTCGTTGTTAGTAATCTTAAAGGATCATTGATGGTTTCACATTTTTTAGACATTTATTAAATATCTTGCTGTAAAAATTGATTTTAATATCGCCTCCGCGAGAGAGAATCTTCATATAATAAAATCATTATTCGCATTTTCATAAAAACGCAAATAATTCTTTTGAAATAAATTCAATATGTTTACAAAATAGCATACTTAGAAAAAATTTCATATACAAATTTATTTTAAAAAATATCTGGTGATATTTATAGGGAAAATTCAAATTTGAGTAACATGCATTAGTAAGGATCACTCAGGTCAGCCACTAGCACGTGTTATAAAGAGTGTAATTTTCAACAATAGTTCTGGTGCAAAAGTTATTGAAAAGACACGTTTAAGAAACCTTCATAGTCCGTTCGATGAATAACTTATTTGAACTTTTTTTAAATAGTGTAGAAGAAACAATAGATGGAAAGCGCTGCTTTTGTGTTTTTGAAACTGTCATTTATTCTAAAATGTTCTGACGAAAATTGATTTTTTCGCCTGAGAGATGATCTAAAATTTATAAGAAAAAAAACATGTACGAAGCTGTTGATGACAACTAAATGTGGACAACTAATTCTATGTTATGTAAAGTATCATTTCTGATAATAATTTTTATTTTCAATTATTTCAAATTATTTTTCGACTTTCACGGCATAGGTTTACCTTAAGCGTATGTTAACGAAATATTGCACCCTTTTCGACCGGCTATCAGGTGGCGCTGATTTAAAATTATGAGACTAAATATGGATGGCTAAATATGGATCGATGGTATCGAAAGAAAAATGCGTTAAACAGCATCAATGCCAGCAACTCCTGAAAATCCAAGTCATTTTTTATACAAATAACGAATGGTACGTACAAGTCAGCTGCTTCAGTATCGATATAGTATTTGAAAAGCTTGATCATTCTCGTTACTACCCGCACGATCGTGCGATCCCGGTCGGAAAGGGTTAAAGAAAAAGTCGGTGAACTGTCACAGAAGCATACACGTGCAAAACGGGTTGAAAATTTTGCAAGTTTTTTTGCTTGTGGTTGTGGACTAATAACTTTAACATTTTTTTTAACTACAGTTCTTTTTGACTTAGCCACAATAATGTTATACTGCCATAGCGCCATCGAGACATATCAGATTCTTCACTTTAGAGTATCTAATTATTTCCATTTTCAGAAAACGGAAATAAATTTCTTGAATAATTAGAACGATTATCTTATTAAAAAACTTTTCTAGATGAAACTCTATATATATGCTTAAAAAAACAAATATCTGGTATTAAGTAAAGTGATAATTCAAAATTTTTTGTAATACAGTTGTAACGGTCACTCAAGCCAGCACGTACGTGTTATAAATGTAAATAATACTTTTTTCAATGTAATATATTTCATGACACGTTTATGAAACAGTCCGAATGTAGACCACTCAATGAATGACTTGTTTAGACTGTTTAAAGTAGTGTCGATCAATTGATCGGTAGAGAGCGCTGCTTTCATGACAGTGACGAATTTTGTACTTATAATTGAGATTATAAGGATCATTACCATAGTAAAGACTAAATTAAAAGATATGATGAAGCATTAGAGATCTTACGAGAAAATTATATTATCCATCATTATCCATCACAGGACGCCCCACAGCCCTAACCCATAGTTTAAACCTGGATAAGGCGCAAAACAACTTTCATAAATATTTTCGTCGTTTTCGCAGAGCAGACGGAAACTATAAACAAACATTCCCCGAGTATACTGGAGACGCGTGTACATGAGCCATTAAATCATGGAATGTCAAAATCCCCATTAGGAGAAAAAGAGGTCGAGCAGGATTTCTAACCCAAATGATAGTCTGTGGCCGAATCCATGGTATGAAACATCAAACCCTCTTTCATTGGAGGGCTTGCCAAACCCCTCAATGAACCCTGCAATTGTGGGGGTTCTGTTGGGAGAAAATTACCAAGAGGGAAAAATTTCTAAATTCGCTCTTCAATCCATGGACTCGATGGCTCATGTAAACGTGCTTTGGGACAGACATGCTCGCTAAATCTATGATTCCAAAGTCTCAACGGTGTTAGCGTACGATGTCGCTCTTAGTACAGTTGGGTGCATTTCACGTTACTTTATTGCGACTTTAAATTACAAGTAGTAAACAACTGTGTTAAAGCTCCTAGAGAAGGGTAAAAATAGACAGTCTTGAAACAATTAAATTACCAAATAAACAAACCACACAAGCGTTGGCATAGATGGTTTAGTTGGTTTCCTAGCAGCTCCTTACACCTTACATTTTGTGCAGGACACAGGATGCGGGCTCGACTTTTGCTTGTACCCTGGCTGTACTTTTTTTCTCTGCGTCAGTAAAAATTCTGTCTGTGACTGCCTTCCTTGACGACTTCTTCTCTGATCAAGCACACAAACCGGAAAAAGCATGTTCCAACCAACTAGATTTCGCAATTATCTGACTTTCTCCAATTTCAAATCAAATCTTATATTCGTTTAAAAAATAATTAGCAGTTATTCATGCAGTTGTTATTAAAACTTGTTAAATTAATAGCTTTTTATGAAACGATATCAAAACAATGAATTTCCCCCCTTATTACACCTATCTTCTGTTTATCTATATAGCATTAGGTATTAAGGGTGTTGATTCAATTACTACCATACCAGCTGCTTTAGGTGCTATAAGTCTTTTAGCTAGCTATGCTGGATATAATTATATCAATTGTATAAACTCTGAATGCTGTGCTAAAAACTGGACTAACTTTAATTATTTGGGTAAGTTCATTGTAGTTAGCCTGACCAGATTAGTATTAGTGATTAACTTTGCACTATAAAATAACCATTAAGTTTTTGCAGTTCATATTTTATTTACGTATTTTGGTATTTTTATTTGAAAAGACTATTTAAAATATTAAACCGAGACTATTTGCGCCGTTTTTATAGCTCGATAGTTGAATAGCAAACTAACCGTACTGCGAAATGCAGTACGTCGAGTCTTCCTAATTGTAGTAAGCGTGTCAAGTATAAATCGCCAATTTTACTAAAAAAAATTATTATGTAGGTATTTTAGCTTAAAGTACAAAATATTTTTTTTTTAAAAAAAGCAATGTAACATATATTAATTGTTGAAAATCCTCTTTACTGTTGATTACTTCCAAAATTAAATAAATAAAATTGATTTTTTCGCTCGCAAAATATTACAGTGCATGTTTTATATTAAGGACTTAATTCTACTTCAAACACATTGATTTATCTGCACTAATATTAAGGCTAAACCTCCAAGTATTCCTTGACGAAATGGGCGATTTTAGTTTGTTTCTAGCCTTTATCCACTTCCTCCATAATTTCAGGGGAATTTGCAATTTTGGATTTTTTGGAAATACATAGACATATAAACAGGTTGTCTAATGTGACTAGACTTCTTTTTTTTTTGTCTTACCTGCCCTGAAGACCAGATGTCCTAACAAAATGTCCCACTTTTCTTTTACACTCCTTCAAAAGTCTCGAAAAACGAGGACGATATAAATAAAAGGAAATAAGGACGATATAGATTTTACAAAACTTTGGTGAATGAACTTTTATGAAAACGCGCAAATTATTGTGAGTTTTTTAATATATCTATCTGATTACTCAGGATAATGGTAACTATCTACTAGTTACAGAAAGTAAACAAAATATCCCCAACATTGCTTTTGGTTTTATAAAAGTATAGGACAGTAGTTGGACAAAGTTAAGACCCGTTTTTAAAAGTTAATAAAAAATAAATGGATTGAGATATTTACGCAATTCTTGCAGAAAACGAATAAGTCATTTCTGGAATTTGATATGGAACACTTTATTATGTTAGTTATGTTTATTAGTTTATTACACATTATTTTGCTCAATTTAACCGAAAGATGGCGCTTCAATTCCGTGTGTTGGATGTATGAAAGAACTAGGCATGCGTATACACCGAAAAGAAGGACACATGTTCGGAAATGTTCAGTTGTGACCAAGTTTCCTTCTTTTTGTGTTTCCGCATGCCTTGTTCTTTCATACAGCCAACACACAGTATTCAAGTGCCATCTTTTGGTTAAATTGAACATAATAAAGTGTAATAACATACTGACGTAACAAACATAACTAACATAACAAAGTGTTCCGTATCAAATTCCAGACATGACTCATTTGTTTTCTACAAGAATTGTGTTAATATCTCTGTCCATTTCTTTTTTAACTTTTAAAAACAGATACTCCATTTTGGGACACCCTGTACTTCTTTATGGTGATATAGCATATTTCAAAGCTACATTTTGAAGTTTTAATAGATGATGAACATTTTTAATTTGATTTTTGGTATTCAGGAATTTTCCTTAAGGGTGGCAGAAGAGGCAAGGGGTCCCAGTCAAAATCAACTGCCTACAGGCACACTGTTTAATTCAGTCCTGCATGAAACCCTAGTAGTTTTGTTCCCAGTTCTTTGCACACATTAGTGTGAACCTGTCAATAGTAGTTCTTGCTTAGAATATATGTAAATAATATTCTAAGTTTCTCTTTATCAATACCTGGTTATTACTAAGCAAAACTTAATCCACACCGACGTAAGCAAACTTCTCTCAACCTCTGAATAATTTTGAATGCCTGATATTCTTCACGTATGCGTCCTTTCGTTGTGTCTTCAATATGAAAATTTGCTGATGAGGAGGAGTTAAAGAGGGAAAGTCGTGATTTTAGTTCTTGAAAATCTGGTAACTTTAAAGTTATCACAACCAAGGTTCATATAAACAAATATTAATTTTAATTCTAGGACTGGAACAAGACCTGCAAGACCATGTGTTTGGTCAACACTTTGTGGATCACATAATACCGAGATCCTTAAAAGGCCATATACAGAACCCGAATCCGAAGAAAGCTCTAGTGATGTCTTTCCATGGTGGGACTGGGTGTGGAAAAAACCATGTCAGCCAAATCATCGCCAAAAACTTGTATAAAAGTGGAACTGAGAGTGATAATCAGCATTTGTATATAGGTTCTAGAGATTTCGCTCACAAGCAAGATATTCATGAATATAAGGTATATCCACAAAGTACCTACCGTTAAGTCATATAAAAAAGTGTACAGATACATAAACTAATTTATTATACAAATATCTACATATCCTAAACTACTAGCTTCTGAAATTTTGTAGACACTTTTCATACCATGGCACAAGCTTTTGCATCCCTTCTTCATAGAAGGTTGCCGCCTGCATTTTCAACCATGTGGTAATATTTTTTTAATGGAAATAATGGAGTTTGTCAATAACAATTTCATGAATTAGAATTAGCGTAACTTGTTACTTTATGGTTTTGATGAAGCTGCTCTTCAATCAGTTACAAGACGGGTGTTTACTTCGTTCTTCATTGTGCACTTGATCACGTCCATTGCACTGTCAGGCCCAGTTTCTAAACATCAAATCAATCATAGCAATTTTTTCATAGGGTTACCAGGTCAAAAAAGTGGGAAAAAACGGGACATTTGCTTTTAAAAGGACACGTTTAAAACTGAGACAAAACTTTATTATTAGCACATTATTACATTATATTATTTAAACAAGTAAATGCCTAGTAATTTAGAGCAATGCATAAAACACGTTTTGAAGTAAACTAAAAAAAGTGAACTATTACACTCTGAAATGTATTCAAACTTCTTTAAAGCTTCAAAATTAAATTTTCCAAAATATGGACATTTAGGATTTTTAAAAAATAAAAACGGGAGGCAGGACAGAACCTCTAACTGTGGTTGTGTCCTTCTAAATACGGACGTCTGGTAACCCTATTTCTAAAATCTTCGCATATTTACTGATAATTTCACAGAAAAGGAATCACGGATTCAGAATCACAGATTTTCAGAAAAGGAATCACAGATTTAGTTTCACAAGTGGTAGCATTTTCAATTAAAGCTGACATTTTAAGCAAGCAATATCAAGAACATGTCAGCAGCAATCTGAAAAATTTCTTACATTTCTTCTTGAATCAGAGTAATAGCCAAGCAAAAATTTGTTTCTGTACCTACACATTATTATTTTTTTTTGTAATGAAAGGGAATTTTCTTTATTTACTGTGGATATATCTGGTAAGAGATGAGGTCAGTTGCAGTTTTAACCAGTAGCCTATCCAAATTTCTGACAAAATTTTCTAAAGATAGCTTTTCATATTTCTTTAGTAAAATTTAGTAAATGACAAAAATAGTGTTTAAATTTAAAAGATATTCAGTGCAAATTTATCCCTTTTCATCGATATTTGCCATTGCAAATATTTTCAAATGTATGAATGAAATATTTTAATTTTGTAGTTGGATTATATAACTTGTTAAAAATATTTTCAAATGCATTAATGAAATATTTAAATTGTTTAGTTGGACTCTATTTATTGTTAAAAACAAATATTTTCAAATTTATGCATAACATATTTAAATTCTAAAGTTGAGTTAGTATTTAAATTTCATTTGAGGTGGTCATTGTAAATTGTTTTGAGAATGGCACATGTATACATATTTACCTACAACCACCATTTTAAACAAAACCATTATTCTTCTTATTATTATTTTTTTAAATTTTAGGCAACCTTACGAAAGGACGTAGAAGAATCTACTAAAAATTGTGGTCAGTCCTTATTTATATTTGATGAAGTGCACAAAATGGTGCCTGGAGTTCTGGATGCACTGAAGCCATATATTGATTACCACGATCAATTGGATGGTGTTAATTATAGGAAAAATATTTTTATTTTTCTAAGGTATTTTTTACATGTTTGTTTAATTTTATTTAGAATTTTAATAGCCTCTAAAGCCTCCTGAGAAGTGCAAATCGAGGTATGCAGAGCCAGCTCAAGAAAAGAATAAACAGTGTTCATGCTTAAAAGGATGACTCTTTAATCGAGCTTAGTCTTTAAAAATATATTGTAGACAAAAATAAATAATAAGTCTTACTTGTATAATGGGGAACATTCATGTGACGTCCCGTGGTTTGTTATGCATCAGCTCGGGAAGCACGTGGTAATGTTATCCTATACAGCTATCGAAGCACGTGCTATTGTTTTCCTACTACTCAAACCTGTCTAACCGCTTTTTTTCATACAGTGATTTGGAATTGAAGCTCAGGTGGATATGGCGTGAATGTCCCCCATTTAGAGAAAGAAAATAAGCATGATAGATTGAGCGAGAATTCAGGGTTCGTTGATTTAAATCGTGATTTAAATCAATGGATTTTTTTAAAATCATGATTTAAATCCATGATTTTTTAAAAATTTAATTTCAACCAATTTTTTAAATTAATAGTTTAATAATGACATTATGACAAAAAAAAAAGCTTAGGAATTTTGCATTCAATTTTTAACATGACAATGCCAGAATGCCACTGGTAAATTGCCAAAGTGCCACTGCAAAATTTTCAAACATTTTAACAACAGTTAGGCTGATCACATAATGAAATAATAGACTAATCATTCAAACACAAGGCTATCAATTTATCAAGTATTGTTAGTAATTTTTTTAATCTAGTATTACTATTAAGTTAATTAATAAAGTACTGTTTTGGTAATATTTTGTGCATCTGATTTGGAAGATCTTTTTTTCTCTTCAATGAACCTGCAATTGAAAATTTCGAATTTTTAGTATTGGTATACATTTTTAATTTATGTTATTATACATATAATTAGGCTTACATGCTAAGTAATTTTAGTAAAACAAATTGCCTAGTACTATGTATTCAAAATTCATTAAAAAATTAAACATTTGATTAAAATCCGATTTTAATAAAAAAAACTGATTTAAATAAAAAATAATCCGATATAAATAAAAAAAAATCTGATTAATTAAAAAAAAATTAACAAAAATCACGAACCCTGAGCGAGATAGTAAGTAACACCGGCATGGCAGGAGAAACATTTTCAAACTAAAACAGGTTAAATTAAAATTAACTTATAAGGCAACATACTTGTCATCATGACGTCACAACTAGGGTGGGACATAAGTGAAACAAATGTCAAAGACTCATCAAAAATCAGATGTTTAATTATTATTCTTATATTTCAGCAATGCAGGGAGTGCTAACATTACTGCAGTTGCCCTCAAATTTTGGTCCGAAGGCAAAATTAGAGAAAACATAACCTTGAAAGACATTGAACATTTAATATCTGAAGGTGCTTTTAATGAAGTTGGTGAGTATAGTGCATAACAGTTTATTGGATTTTTTTTTTTTGAAAAATATTTTCATTGAACACTTTTTGTGATTTTTTTAAAAAATCTTAGAAAGATTATTTTTCTCTACTGAGGGTAGTTCAAGTGTTGTTGTTTCTTTTGGTAAAACTTCAATATTATCCTATTCAATATTTAAATTATTTATACATATATTTAAAAAGATTCAGAGAGTGATGGGTTCTCAAATATTGAACAGTATGCAAATCGCTTCAAAAGCATTCAGGGGACATAAATTTCCGAAAACAAAACTAACTTTCCCAATGTTAGGCTATGGATAAATTAAATTGTTTTTCATAACTATCATCTCTAATTGTTTCAAAACTTTCAGGCATGCTTACTAACAATAAGTCACACATTTGAATTGTCTCTTAAGTTTATTAGAATGTTTTTTCATAAGCTGACAACAAAACAATACTAAAATAATTTTGAGAACAATATTCCAAGGATTTTATTACACTACATGGTGAAAGCCCCTTTATCGACAGGGAATCTGTCCTTATTGAAATCGGCTTGACGAATAGTGATGATCGGGAGTCGGTTATTCTCTTGCTTCTTCTTCGAGGATTCAGGACATTGACATATATTTTCAGGCTTGTGTGCTTGGTCAGAGACCCACTTATAAACCGTCTTCAAGTAAGGCACAACACACATACGTGACAGATGCTGCCATCTATCGTGTGTTATCTCTCCAATTTAGAGAAGTCCCTCTGAAGGAGAGGGAAGTAGACTCCAGGGACCTGTACCCGTGGGAAACTGCGTAATGACCGCCCACAGGACTTTCGGACCCAACTGATTTAAAGAGCGTTTACTCTGCATATACTCGGTGGGTCTTCAGTGGTACCGAGACTCAATCGCGGGACCTACCGATTCGGAGATCAAGATCTTAACCACAAGGCTCCCTGCAGCACCTAGACCAGGTGTTCCCAACCTTTTTGCACCTGCGTACCACTTGACTTTTTGAAAAATTTTGGCGTACCACCAGACCTAAATATTTTAATAAACGTATATTATTTACTCTTCTATAAGTGTTCAAATGTTTTCTGAAAAAATTCATGAGAAAACTTCGTGTTTAATGGTTAGATATTTGTTTTTTTTTTATAACAAACTTGTAATTTGTTTATTTATAACAAACTTATTATAAAGGAGAAATAAAAGGGTTAAAATTGTATTAATTTAGAGTTTTGTTTATTACTTATAAAAACATACTGATGGAAAAACAAACTCATCAAAATCCGATCCAAAAATTAAAGATTTCTCTTTAAAATAATGTAAATGTTTGAACTAAAGAGTGATATGTTTGCGTGCTCACTGCACAGGGGTACAGAATTTATTTATAGCATCATGTTGCTCACATCACTCACGCGTACCACCTGAAATAATCCCGCGTACCACCGGTTGGGAACCCCTGCCCTAGACGATTCAAGTGTCAGACTATTTGTCTGGCGTTAACTTTAATCATAGATATAGTAAACCTGTGTGATAAGAACGTAGACAAAGCTGGTTTCTTCACACCAATTTATGTGATGACTTGCAATCTTCGCCAAGCAGACCTGATGCAGACAGACTATTATGCAATGCAGAAGTTCTTCCCCTGTACTTTTCAAATATGGGACTTATCGATGCCTATTTTACCTTTCTGGATTATCTCTCCGACTAAGACAGACCCCTAACCTTTGACGTCCACTGTGGCAGAAGGATAAAGACCTGCCTAGTGGAACTACAGAGTATAAAACGGACACAACCTGACTGTTATACCATACTAGCAGTATGGTCCCGCCTTACTGGGAACCCGTTAACTTCGCATTGCTTCCCTTTAGAGGCATGCTTGCTTGTGAAAATACACTCAAACTCAAAACAAAATTAAATTCGTGTTGGCGCATGGGCATTTAAAAACTTTTTTTTTTAAAGCAAACACTAATAGAGGATGAAGCAGCCTTAGGGCGAGCGCATATCTCAACCAAAATCAATCAATCAAACTAATAGAGGATGGCGTCAAGCCCCCGTTTTGGCCCGGTCCATGTATTTTCAAGCCCTGTTATGGTCCCGCAATCCCACGTGGATGACGTTATTTTAAAACTAATTATATTAATTCAAAATCACAATCAAATATGAAAAAACTAAGCCTCAGGTGCACACGTAGGTATTAAAGGGAATCTATAATAAAAATTTCGAATTTTTTAGAGCAGTCTAAGTAGGTCTTTTGCGATCCATAGACATACACACAGACAGACTCTTTTATTATTATAGATAGAGGAGGTTGGCATGCAATTTTGCTATGGTGCCCTCCTCATCATCGTTACCTTTCCCTACCTAACTGGTTGAGTAAACGAATATCACTAACATTTATTTTTGTCATCGTAAGCACATAGAGTAATGGGCCTGCAGTTGGTCGGTTGGTAGACATATATTTTCAAGCTTGAGTGCTTGGTCGCAAGGACCCGCTTATAAACCATCATCAAGTAGGACAACACAAGACACACACAAATGCATATGACAGATGTTGCCATCTGTCGCCACCTTCGCAATTTAGACATGTCCCTGAAGGGGAGGGAAATTTTCTCCAGGGACCTGTACCCATGGGAAACTGCGCAACGACCGCCCACAGGACTTTCGGACCCAACAGATTTTCCGAGCACATACTCCGCATATACTCGACAAATACAAACATCCATGCCTGAAGGGGATTCGAACTCAGACCCAGCAGCTCCAGAGGCCAATGCCTTAACCACTACGCCGTCGGATCTGCTGGGCCTACAGTTTATTGCCTACACTCTTCCTTCTTTGGGCCCACTTCTTTGTTATGTTATCAATGCCTAAGCATACCTACAAGCTGAGGAGCAATAGTATAAAAAAAATGCTGATGCTTGTCATGAATATCTCTATCCAATATCTCTTTGGTTACCATTTGGTTGAGTTAGTTTCTTTTCGGAAATTCCCCTTAATGACTTGTAATTTTTGGAATTCCATTGAACTAGATTCCCATTTCAATGTTGTCAAACATTTGCCTTGCATATAATTTTAAACATTGTATATATTTACATATGCTGAAATCCTTATTAAATACTTCGGGTAGAGGGAATGCACATTAAATACTTTCCAAAGTCCCAACGCTGCATACGATGTCGCCCTTAACTTTTGCATTGGGTGCCTATTCAGGTGTGGCCTCGCTACTTGACCGTGGTTCAAAATTACGACACCCATCGCTAATAGCTCTCCTGTAGCTCTAGTGTGACAATAATTCAAACCTACCTGTATTAATACTATTTTATTTTTAAAAACTATGATATATATTTTTTGAATATTTTAATCTAAACAAAAAATAACACCTACATTTATTAATTTTTTCACTTTATTTTTATACTTAATATTTAAAATTTAAACTATATATGTGTTTGGAACTTTTACAATCAATGTTTAAAATAAAATTTTATATAGTTAAACTTTTTTGTGCATGTAATTTAGGGTTACTGATTTTTATTGTTGGTAAAAAAACTTCAGATTGACCTTTAAATTTAAGACCCCAGTGTTTGGTGAATTAGTTATTAATATTGGTATCATGTTTTGTTAAATGCTTGTGCAAGAACACTTAATCATGGCACAAAATGAAAGGATATTACATTTTGTGCAGTGATCAAATAATGATTGACTTAGAATATTCTGAAAAACTTGAATTCGATTAAGGGTCTGCGAGATCCTTTGCAGGAGTTTATAGTTAAAATATATTTTTAAATATATGTTTTATTAAATTATATCGTCAGTCAAATGACAAAACCATGAATGTGCATATTCCAGGGATTTGCGGTTTTTGAAAAACAAAACCGCTTCTCGGTTCAATCGGTTCTTTTTTTCCCTCTGGTTTTTACCAGGACCAGTTAAAGTAGCTAAAAACTGGGCCTCTGAAAAACCGATTCTAGTTGCTTGGTAGGTTGAATGATTCATGGTGCACATTCAGGTTAGGTTTAAATTACCATCTCACTAGAGTTACAAGAAGGCTCTTGGCGGTCATTGTAATTTATATCCACAGCCGTGTGACAAATCAGCACATTAGTGCAAGATACAGTTTTTAAGGAAAATATAGCACTTCCTGTACTAATTTATGAAGATTAACTGCATTAAACTTTCCTTTCGGCTTAGGGGTTTCGGCTTATCATTTGTCTGTGGTTCAGAATTATGATGACTGTGGCCAACTGGACGTTGTGCAGCTCTGGTGTGACAATAATGCAAACTAACAAAAATCTTCATGGTTTAGCCGGTTAAAATGCTCATTCAAACCGGTTCTTCAGTTTTAAGGGGGAATGGGTGTGCAGGACCGGGGGTCTCCAAACTCAAGTGCCTCAATGTTAATTCAATGGGAAAAAATAATTTTCTTTGCCACAT
Source organism: Hylyphantes graminicola (assembly GCA_023701765.1). Taxonomy (NCBI): domain Eukaryota; kingdom Metazoa; phylum Arthropoda; class Arachnida; order Araneae; family Linyphiidae; genus Hylyphantes; species Hylyphantes graminicola. The sequence goes on from CM043112.1 coordinate 36,049,631, forward strand.
TTCTCCGGCTGTATTGAATATTTTTACAAGCGGATTTTTTTATGTGATAAATGTAGTTGACTTACAGGTCTCTATCTTCCCACTTTTTGAAATTAATACGAATATTTTTTTTTTAATATTCAATAAATTATTTTACACAAAATATTCGAAGCAATTTCAAAAAGTGGGAAGATGGAGACCTGTAAGTCAACTACATTTATCACATAAAAAATCCGCTTGCAAAAATATTCAATACAGCCGGAGAAATGTGGCAAAGAAAATAATTTTTTCCCATTGGATTAACATTGAGGCACTTGAGTTTGGAGACCCCCGGTCCTGCACTCCCATTCCCCCTTAACCGGTTCCGCTGAAAAATTGTTTTTGCCCATTCAACCGAAGCCAAAAGCCAGTTTAACTGTTTTCGGTTTTCCATCCCTTAGTATATTTGTGTTTTTACACATTCGTGGTTTTGTCATTCTACCCACGATATATTATAATTGAAAATTTATTATTCTATTTAATTTTTAGGTGGTCTCCAACACAGTGAGATAGTAAAGCGAGACTTAATAGATGTGTATGTTCCCTTTTTACCATTGGAACGAAAACATGTTAAACAATGTGCTTTAGCCGCACTTCGGAGAAAAGAAGTTGTACCAAATGACAAGGTTTTGAACGAAATAGCCAATCAGCTTGTTTATGTCCCACCAGAAACAGAATTATATTCAGTGTCAGGCTGTAAGAAGATTGAACAGAAAGTCGAATTGTTTCCTGACCAGGATTGTCAAAAACTCGGTTTTTTTTCGTTACCCACTTGGGATTTTCGATTTTGGTCAGGGTTTGGGTTTTTTTCCTATGCCTCCTGGGGTTTTAGCTGGTTTTATATTTTTTGTTTTTTAGTATTTTTGATGCTTTTGTATTTCATTTGGGTGTGCTTACAATATCTCTGTCTATATTGCTTCTTAGCGTATTTTTATTTAGTCATTATGATTTTAGAAATTTGTTTAACAATGTTTGTTCCTTCCAGAAATAAGAATAAAAGAAAGAGAAGTTGTAATGTAAATTAGAATAATTAAAAAAAAACTAATAATTGTTTGTACATTTGAATTATAATCAAGTATTGTTAGTTTGTTTGTGTATGTGTAAAATTATATATATTTTTTCTTTATTGGTGTGTATTTTACTCAAAATGTATTATTCTTTTTAATTTTTAGGGGGTCTCCAACACAGTGAGATAGTAAAACGAGACTTAATCGACGTGTATGTTCCCTTTTTACCATTAGAACAAAAACATGTTAAACAATGTGCTTTAGTTGCACTTCGGAGGAAAAAAGGAGTTGTACCAAGTGACAATATTTTGAACGAAATAGCCAATCAGCTTGTTTATGTCCCACCAGAAACAGAATTATATTCAGTGTCAGGCTGTAAGAAGATTGAACAGAAAGTCGAATTGTTCGCTGACCAGAATTGTCAAAAACTCGGGTATTTTTCATTACCCACTTGGGATTTTGGTCAGGGTTTGGTTTTTTTTTCCTATGCTTCGTGGAATTTTAGCTGGTTTTATGTTTTTTTAATATTATTTTTTATGCTTTTGTGTGTGATGATTTGGGTGTATTTTCCATTTCTCTATATATGTTTCATCATAATGATTTTTAGAATGACAAGAAAGAAATCAGATAAGTGGTAATGTAAATTGGAATAATTAAAAAAACTAATAATTGTAACATAAATGTACATTTAATTTATAAACTAAGTATTGTTAGTTTGTTTGTGTATGGTGTAAAATAATATATTTTTCTTTATTGGTGTGTATTTTACTCAATTTTAATGCTTTTATCGTATTCATTTTTAATCCTTGTATGTTCAATGTTTGTTCAATTTTAGTGTCTTACTGCTATGTAATTGGGAATTATCTTTCTGTATAGCAGACAAATAAATAAAATAAAAAATTATGTAACCCAAAATATTCTTATATTAAAATATAAATTTGAATAAAAAATAATTATGTTTAATTGTTATTAAATTAGTATAAATTTAAATTTGTAAATGTATTTTAAAAATTAAAGGTACAAAAATTAAAAGTTTGTTAAGAATTACACTAGGTATTAATTAAAAATGATATGAAAAATATATATAGATATTTTTTGTTTGTATAAAAAGTTTTTACTTTTTTGATTTTCAGTTAAGGTAATTTTAAGTTCAATTGTCCAGTTGTTGTTTGTTTCAAGTGTTTTGCCCAGGTTTTTTTTTGGTCAGATTAAAACATAACAACCTTGTCGCTGACTGAGTTCCATTATGAAAACCTCTTTCATACGATCTGAAATTGGGGTGGACTCCAATTGTAAAAAATAACTCATTTTTTATGGGTTTTGATTTAATGTGCATAAAAATAATATTGTTTGGAAGTACACTAATTTATCTGCAGATATTAGGTTTCTTATGGACTCTAATTTAATGTAAAGGATTGAGTAACATGAACTTAAAGCTACGGTAAAACTTATATTAAGTTTGCAGTTTACAAATGTTCTACGAAAAAAAAGGTAAATAGTAGTTCTCATTTTCGAGTGCGAGAATCGATTAAAAAACAGGCGTTTCACATTCAATAAACAATTTTATTTGTTATTTCAGGACATGAAATTATTATTTTTATTAGTTTAGATTCAGTTAGAGTGTAATTTTAATTAATTTTTCCTTCGATTTTGATGTAACAGGGAGCACGAATATCAGGGTCAAAGGAGCAACCAATCAGAGCAGGCGAAATTTCGACCAGCAGCTTTGTTTACGCAGTTTTATCTGCGTAGTACATTTCTCTGCTGCAAACTTAAGGTCGGTTTTTGTATAATTTATGTTATGTTTTTGTTTACTAAGTAGAAAAAAGATTTCTTGTGTCTTAGTAATATACTGTGTCGGCCCTTATTGCACTATTACAAATATTAATGTACAATTTTTTTCATTGAATAATAAAGACAGTCTCTGTATCAAAAATTCCGGTTAAGTTTAATTTTGTTCCGATTTTATCACAAAACCTTTTTGTGTTTTTAATTTTAAATGGGGCTTGGTTTAATTTTTATGTTATAAAATTTATTTTGACTTTTCTTTTACCAAGTGGTAAATGAAACCACATGATAACCTCATTGCATGGTTAATGTTGATATTTGAAATTATCACATATTTAATTTCTGCAAACTTTAAAACACTTGAAGCACAAGTATTCTTATAAATTTTCATTATTATAGTAATCAACTAGTCAAACTAAAAATATTCTGAAAATTGCAATTTTACCACAATTTTTAATACATTTTTATTCGTCAGTAAGTATACATATGTAAGGATAAGTGATGTAATGAAAATTAAGTAAAGTAATGAAAATTTTTACACAACGACAACATTTGGAAGAGGGAAAAATCATTGCATATCCAACCTGCCTAACTTCACATTGTTATATTGCTAACTTTGTGCCAAAGAGTTTTATAATTTGATGTACAAAACAAGTGTTATTTCTATGTTGTGAACTTCACATTGTTATATTGCTAACTTTGTGCCAAAGAGTTTTATAATTTGATGTACAAAACAAGTGTTATTTGTGTGTTTTTATTTTTTGAACTTTTGTGAAGGATTTTAACTCTATTAAATTTGATACTACAAATTTTTAAAAACGCTGTTTGCATTTACAATGATTTTCCTCAAAGGTTTACTCTGCATATGGTACGCGATTCGTGTAATATTGATGAACATTTTTACACAACACAACATGTGGAAAAAGGAAAAATCATTGCATATCCAACCTGCCTAACTTCACATTGTTATATTGCTAACTTTGTACCAAAGAGTTTTATATTAAGTGGATGTAAACAATTGAAGATAAGAGTGAAAGAACATGCTAAGTTTTGCATTTTCAAAAACATTGAGATTTTAGTTTCAATTAATAAGTTACGTATATATTTTTTACCGTTTGCAGGTACCTTTTTTGTGTATCTAAGGCCAAACGAAGAACTTTAGTTCTCATTTACTTGTTTTCACCTTTTTGTCGAATTGCATGTTCTTCCACAAAGCTGTTCAATTATGCATGTATTTTTTTATTGTAACGATCTTTATTAATTATTCCTGTGTGAAAACTATGATGTACTATTTTTTTATGAGCATGAAAAATTCAATAAAACTTGTTTTTGTATGTGTTTATTTTTTCTATTATATGTGATTCCCTAAAGAGTATTTTCTACAAAATTTTAGGGTATTTTGTCAGAGATTAACTACATTACTTGGATTCAGAATCCATTTTCATACTTTATAAAGTGTTTTTTGTTTGTTACTGTAGAAAATACTTTTTTTTTTAAAGTTAATATGGCCCGGATATTTTATTGAAGGGTATAAACTGTAGGGCAACAACAGGAAAATTGGCTTATATTTTTGAATACCTATTGTCCCTGAAGGTGAGGGAAATAGTCTCCAGGGACCTGTACCCGTGGGAAACTGCGCCATGACCGCCCACGGGACTTTCGGACCCACAGATTTAACGAGCAAGTACTCCTCATATACTCGGTGGGACTTCAGAGATATCGCGACCCGATTGCGGGACCTTCCGAGAACGAGGCCTTAACCACAAGGCTTTGTCGCACGTCAAAGTTGCAGGGAACATAGTGTCCACGACACTACTCTTCAACCTAGGCTACACATTGGGCCCGTTCTCATGCAAGGTAAATGCCGGCTTTCAGGGGAAAACATTCCATCTCATCTCTAGTGAAAATTGCGCTAATGATTTTAAGCCACCTCTGTATGCGTTGCGGTTTGTTGATCAACGAAATATTTTGCCTCAGTTACTCGGTTACTAATGCATAAAATAGTCAGTTGTATTAGGAGCAATTGTTTTAGAATGCTAGAATGCATAAAAACTGAGGGCATGCTTTTATTAGCTAAGGTTTGGGTAATTTTTCATTATATTGTGGTTTCAAACTGCTGCACATTTAACCATTTTTAAAAAATATTTATTATTAAGAAGCCTGGTAGGAGTTTATTTTATTATTAATTCTTTATTTCAGAAATTTTGGCTTAAACTAAAAAAAAAATTCCAACTCAATCTGCTTTATATGTATTTTAGCATTCTAAAACAATTGCTTCTATTACAACTGACAATTTTCTGTACGAAACTGACACCAAATATTCCGTTCATCTACAAACCGCAATGCATGCAGAGGTGGCGTGAAATCGTTACTACCTACGAGGCGGGCACGTTTTCGCTCCCGCAATTTTCCCTAGAGAGGAATTTTTTTTCCCTGATAGCCGGCGAATCGCCGGCTTTTGCTCTGCATGAGAACGGTTCCTATAAGGTTTCACAAAATTGCCGGCAATTTCTCAGCATACCTCTGACCAATCAGGACCAACCATGATCTGGGTTCAGGTGCAGGTGCCCGCATCTGCTGAAGATGCAAGGCAGCAGGTGCTGAAGTTGTTGCTTGAGTGGAAAGTCCCTGAACGAGATCTAAGCCTGTACTCTTCTACCGTGGTTTTTGTCAGTTATAAACAGTGATCGGGATCGTCCATTCCATCGTTTAAATTGAAGGAAAACTGTCGCTTTGATATTAATTGTTTAAGCTTTTATAAATAACAATGCCCGCCACTAAAAGTATTGGCGAAGAATTGGGCGCTGTAAAGAAATGAATTCGGGATTTTTAGTAACTTATTTCAGGAATTAGCCATGGAGGGCCCTCAGCAATTATAAAAAAAAAATTGTGAGCAAGTCGACATCCAATTTGAAAAATTAACTGAAAGTGAAGACCAAACTTGTAGCCGTAGGAGAATCCATCGAAACCCTCCCCGAAAATGAAGTAGAAGCTATTATGACACGTGTATTCTGAAGATAACGAGCAAGCAAGCAAAACCAAAACAACCATGTACACAGCTGCACAATTTGCAATAAGCTTGAAAGAATATCTAACTTTTTTTTTAGATCACCAGTTTTAACCGAGTAAGTTGAAGTTGAACAAACCGTTTATATTTCAATTTCTTTTAGGATCCTGCTAGGTGACGTACTGGGATATGCAATCAACTCAATAGCCCATTGTCCACCAAAAGGATCCCCAAGATGGAGATGAGTTACTTTGGGTTTTAAACTACTGTTTAAATTGTTAACTAGGTTACTGTCGGGAACGCAGTCACAATAGATGGCGATTAAAGCAGAGTCGCGTGGTCTTGTGTCCATCGAATGCAGAAAAGAAGCGCCATCTAGTGCTATTTATTTGGGGTTTTTTTAGGTTTCGCGTGTAGTGAACCGCACCGATGCATACACGTGCAAAACGTTTTGAAAACTATATCTTGCAGTCACTTATGATAGTTTATTTTTTTCGTTTGTGTGCAGTAACCTTAAAAGATTTCATCAATGGTTCCAATTTTTTTTAAAACCTTAATGGTCCAGTCAACGAAGAGTTATAGAGGGAAAGTTTAGGATCACAATTTTTGACGTCAAAACTTTGTTTAGACTAGTTAGGAGGTAGTCCCCGCCGGGCGTTCTGTTTTGAAGGAACTTTTGATGGAGGGTAACCCCGACGGGAAAGTTTAATTACTTACTGGTTTGTAACTTTACTGGGTTGTAGCCAGGGATGATGGCATGATGACAAATTTTTTCTCTACTACCTTGGCGCTTTTATCTATTGGGTTGTATTTTGGCAATATTTTATTACGCCAAGCATCGCTAATATTTGAAAAATATCCTAAGCAATTAGTTGAGTTGAAGGAATTAGCGGCAAAGTTATTTAGATGAATAAAAATACTTCACAAATATATTGATATATTGTTAGTTGTATTTTGTTTTTTCATTTTTTTTTATATGGAAACTTCCGTAAATTATGTGATGCCACACAACAAAAAATCAACGTAAAATTTCGAAAAAGTATAGTTAATCAGTAAAATATGTTTACCAACTTAAATTTGGCAAAAGCTTACGATAAAATTTATCGTGGCTTTAAGAACCATATTTCAAACTGTAGAAATTTTAAAGAACTACACTACTCAAAACAATTAGGGGAGCACTTTGCGTACTTTTGTTTACCCGCCCAGTTCCAACTTCTTATTTTTTATTATAAAAATTTAAAATTTATGAAATAGATTCCTTATGCATCCAGATTGAAATGGTAAAAAACAGAAAAAAAAATCTTATTTTTTAAACTAAAATTTAAGAGGCAAAAAATTGTAATCATAACTTTTGAAAAAATTATAATCAAAATCTTTTCAAAATTTTAAATTAAAAAAAAAGATAATTAAATTTTCGACTTCTAAGAATGAAAATTTAGGGTCAATTTATTTCATAAAGTTTTTGGGAGTGAATTTTATTTTACCATGTGTTTTTTCATATTTTTAATCAATTAAAACAAACATTATTTATTTCTTCAAATGACATGATTCTTCCATCTAACGATAAATAAGAATTATTTATCGTTAGATGGATAAATATTTCTTATTTATCGTTAGATGGACGAATCATGTCCTTTGAAGGCCCTCTAGCTCATTAATGTTTGAAGGAGTTCAACTTTAGTGAGAAAAAAAAATTGGAAGCGGTGTTTTGAGAAGTGTATTTAGAATTCAATTAAAATATATCCAATTTTTATAAAAAATTCACATGAGATTACTGACAATGGAATGGGAGGAGGTGGGGGTCCAGCCAAATATAGTGAAATCTCAACAGGGGGTGGGGATCAAAAAATTGTCAAAATTGCATCGCGTGAATAATTGACGCCCCAGCACTCGATGGTATTAAAGTTATACATCTGTAACATATTTTTTCTCCAGGCCTGGCCATTAATGTTTTGGGTAAAATAAACAAGTTCGAAAAAAAGAATAAAAAGGAAAAATTATATTACCTATCATTTTCTGGGAGAAAAAAAACGCGCGTTTTCTTTTTCTTTACAAAACTAAACTATGATTGCGTGCGTCTCTGGTAATTTTTGAAGCTAAATAAAATGCTAAATTTTCTGCATTTTGAATAACATGTAGAAAATGCGAATTTATGTAGTAGATGGAGGAACTATGAAAATTTCAGTTGTAAAAATGCTAATCAAGGCCAATAGACCGGATGTCATAATTTAGAACCACACAGTCAAGCTACGAGCCGACACCTGAAGTGGCACCCAATGCAATTTTCAAGGGCGACATCGTTCTCGGCATCGGGACTTTTTTGAAGCATATAATAACGTGCACTTCCTCTGCAACTGGGTAGTATTAGTATTCGTCGGATTAATTAACCCTTTCACTTCCAATGATTCCGTTTGGATCATCAAACACTCGCAATTTTCCCCTCATCCCTGCTAAGTTAAGAATTTTTCAATAGGAAGAGAATTTTCAATAACATCTTTGTTCATGTGTTTGAAATACAAAAGTAATGTAAGGGCAGATGCATTATTTAGTTGAGGGGGGCAGAGAATTATGGGGGGGGGGGGTCATGTTTAAATTTCATCCTTGAAAGGGGTCCAATTTTCTTTTACCAGGGTGTGAAGGGGGGATTATCATGATTAGGTTTTAAGGTCTCCAGAAAATTATATATTACCCGAAGAATATAAAATTCGTATCACACAAAATGTGTAAAACTGATGCTTTTCAAATTTAACCGAATAAGTAAAAGTTATACAACAAATGCATAAAGAAAAACTTTTCTAAATTATCTATCGTAATTACTGTGAGCTGCATCATATTGATTAACTTTATTAAATCGATACAACCTACAACAGGAAAGTCAACCCAATTGTAAAAAATGCATATTTCCAAAGACAATTCCCATCTTTTTAGAACAGATAAACAATTACCGCAAAAAATGTTTTAACTTTATTCACCTTATTTATTCATTTTTACAATAGAAAAGAATAAACATATTTTTTTTTGGAACAGGAAATGGGGTAAAGTCAAAAATATTAATTAATTTTACGAAAACTGTAACAGTAAGACATCGAAGTTGAAATTTTGAGAAATTTAGTTAGGAGTGTTATACCTTTGACCTGGTCAAAGGAACAACAACTGATGATGGTCAGAGGTACAACACCATGACATTCCAAATTAAAAAAAACATGCTACAAGCTAAAGGATTAGAATTACGATATTCAAAGCTCAACAATATTTTGTGCGTTTAGCTACTACGTCAAATGATTTCTATCAACAAAAACATAACACAAAATATTTATTAGGCAAAACCTTATGAACAAAATAGTTAAATTTTTAAGATAGAAATGGATTTTTATATTTCACACGAATCCTCTTTGCCTTGAATAATCCACATTAGGATACATAAACCTCCCAGTGGAATAACTATATACTAAATAGACTAATTTTTATAAAATATCGCTACAAGGCCCCACAGCCTAGGTGGTCAAAGGAACAATATGGTCAGAGGTACAGCACCTTCCCCTACTAATTACTAAACATTTATTTGTGTAAATGTTATCAATCATCACAATCTGAAAAGCTTCTTCTCAGCTACTTTCATATACATTTAGAAAAAGAAGCATTTAGCCTCGAGATCAAAAACATTACCTTCTACAAGAACCAGCAATTTATCGGAATCAAACGGTGTAAGTATACCTTAAATAAACCATTAAAATTTATGATGGATGCTAAAACTGTTTAAAAATAATATTTTGGATGTTTTATTTTTAGGATATTTTTTTTCCGGCCGCCCCTCTAGTTAATTAATGCGCTCAGGGCCGTAACTTGGACATTTTATTGGGGAGGGGGGGGGGGGCACGTTTTGGCGTTTGTCCACATTCGAGAAACTACTGTTAAAAAATATATAACAAATTCTGATTATGTATAACTTAACTTGGAATGCCTCTTTTTAGTTCATTAAATATTTTAGGCCCCAGAGGTATTAAGACCACCACCCTGAAATAAAAGGGTGCTTGTTATGTAGGATATTAATTAAATTTTTCTTTTAATCTCATACCTCCATTCATTTAAAATTCCTAAAAATTTAATTGTCAATTGGTATCACATAACTAGTTTATTTAAGTTTAAATTTCCATTTAAATTGAAACTTATAGCTTGTTGACTAGATTCTTCAAATTGTTTTAATTTTTATCGTTATAGTTAATGAAACCATTTAAAAAAAAAATCTTATGTTCAAAACCAAGTATAAATTCTATGTTTTTTTAAGGGGTCATAGGAGTCTTAAAAATGTGCAAAGAAGGTACTTACAAAGAACAGTTTGATCTTTCATGTAGTTTTTTTTAACTACTCAATAGATAAGTATAATTTTTTATATGTAATTCTATAGGATTTATTTAATATAAAACAAATTTTCAAATTTATGAAACTTTAGCCAAAACTAAAATAAATGATATTAAACAAATCTATTTGAACAAATTGGGATTAGGCTTGGGCGGCAAATTTTGAGGTCAAAATTGAAAAAATGACCAAGAAAATGACTTTATTTTGTACAAAGACTTATACCTAAATTCTCAGCTCAATTTTAATTAGAAATTATTTTTCTAAAAAATTAAAATTTTTATTAATTTTTTTTAGAAAAAGTTCTTAAAATAATTTCTAATTAAAATTGAGCTGAGAATTTAGGTTTAAGTCTTTGTTTGTACAATATAGTCATTTTTTCAATTTTGACCTCAAAATTTGCAGCGCAAGCCTAATCCCAATGTGTTCAAATAGCTATATGTTTAATATAATTTATTTTAGTTTTAGCTAAAGTTTCATAAATTTTAAAATTTGTTTTATATTAAATAAATCTTGTAGAATTACATATAAAAAAATTATACTTATATATTGAGTAGTTAAAAAACTACATGAAAGATCAAACTATACCTTGTAGTACCTTCTTTGCACATTTTTAAGACTCCTATGACCCCTTAATACAACATGGAAGGTTAAATTTCTTTTCGAGGACAGTTTATTTCTCATTAATTAGCTGACAAGAACAAAAAAAAAAAAAAACATTTATTGAACAAAAACATTGTACAGGGAAAATGCAAGACATCTCAAGCAACACACAAGCCAGGGCAAAGAAGCCAAACGAATCATAGGACTTAGCAACTTTTGGCAGAACAGCACTAAAAATAAATAAGATTAAATCAAAAAATAACATTTGTTGCTTTTCCAAAAAAAAAAACCTATTATAAACTAAGTTTTAAATTCATGATGAGACATTATTCGTTATTAAAAGGCTATAGAGCGGAATGTCTGTAACCTAACCTATTGAGTAGGGTGTTCCGCACAATAAAGCCTGTTTAAATAATGTGAACAATATTGAGAAATTGTATTTAGTTAAAAAGTTAGTTTATACATTGGTAACCAGATGCCCACAGTCTGTTATTTAAGTTAAAATCTCAATTTTAAGCAACAAACACTTATGGTCCCTTTGTAAAGAATTTGTGGATTTGAAAAAACTTGGCAAATTTACAAATGGGAGAGGCCAGCTTTGTCATTTGGTTGCCTTTCAAAATTAAAATACTCGTTGCCAGCAGCCCAGATGAACACCAGCCACCAACTCATGTTCAAACCCTGGTCAAAAGCTTGGGAGTGAGACAAGCTAACCATCACCTGCAGCAATATTTAACCAAAAGATATTTGATAATGAATGCTAACAGCAACAAAGCAGTCCAAAATCAAATGTCATTTAGTTTAGGAAATATGGTGTATCGTTGACAGCTGTCTGAAAAAAAAAACCACAAAAAACATTGAATTACAACACAATTAAAACAATGAAATAGAATAAACGATGTAAAGGGACACGAAACAATTATCCTTGGCAGGGCTGAGGGCAATGCATTTAAAAACAAGTTTTAACTTGCATCCTTAGAATATTAGCAAATCTGTAATTTTTAACTTAAACTTTTGTCAGCCATACTAGTTTGCCTTTAGCTTTTCCTACAATATTAATGGTAGCCCAAACACAGTTGCTCAGGGCCGGATTTCTAAAGGCTAAGTAGGCTGCAGCCTACAGCGGCAAATTTTGGGACCAATTAAAGCGACATTCAGCATAAAAAAAAATATATATTGTAAAGATTCAAATATTTTTAAGAAAGAAAACAAATAATTTACATTAATGCGTAAACGTGTATAGTGCTAATGTTTCGTAGCAAATACGTCGCTTTTAGGCAGGGTTGTTATGTTTAAAACATTTTGTTTAAAACAAATGTTTTAAACATGTTTAAAACATAGTAATAAAAAACATGTTTAAAACAATTTTATTAATTATTATATGTTTAATAATTTATTGGCCAAACAGTTCATTTAAGGAAATAGGTTTTATTTTAGGATATATGACCATGCTGTATTACCTTAAAGATTAAGATTGTGATAAATAGTAGACCCTGATGGAATGGTAAACCTTGTATGTGATACTTTAGGTCCCAAATAGGAAATAGGACACTACTGACATTTGTCAATATTCATTAATTTATTATAGCCCCTTTTTTGTGAGATTTATGCTAATCATCAATGTGGTACATAATTTTAGTTCATTAAAATAATACCAAACATAAACTAGTATTACATTATTAGTTTATAAATTCTCCTATTAGCCCATCCGATTTAATCAAAGGAAGACACCGAATCGCCAGATAGTCGAAGAATTTCTTGTATTCTATAATTCTTCGACAAATAAAGATGTAAGGCATATGCCTAAAAGTATTGGGGATGGAAGTAAATATAGGAAACCAAAATGCAATAAAAAACATGTTTTTTTTAACCTAAACAACTTGTTCAATAACCAAAATCTAATTGTTTAAAAAAAACATGTTTTAAACATAAAAAACACGTTTAAAACAAAAAAAACATGTTTTTTTGTTTTATTTAAAAAAAACATGTTTTTTTCCAACCCTGCTTTTAGGGCAAGTGCACCTGCCCCCCCCCCCCCTCCTCCAGGATTTCGAAGTTTAGTGGAATAGTTGAAAAAACTTCACCTATTTCTCTTTCGATTTAGAGTGTAAAGGTACATAGAGGATTCTAATCTGTGTGGGTATTTTAAACAGCACATACCATCCTATTTAATACCGGCTGCCGTTCCTAAAGTGGGAGAATATTGTGACAGGGGCGACCAACCGTAGCCTACAGGCGTCAAATCTTTATATCCGGCACTGCAGTTGCTGGATGCATAGAAGCTGGAGCGTCAAATCCGGAACAGCTAGTCTTGACGACTTGCATTACTTTTCCAAGCAAGGTAAAGGCCAAAATATGGTAAGCACTATACACAACTCAATTAGTATTAAGTGGCAACTGAACAAACCAACCTTAAAGGTCTGTTTGTGATAGCTATGAGAAAAAGGTCGGACCTTTATTTCGAATGCCAATTTATAGACAATGGTCAGGCAACATATTTGCTTGGTGACATTTTAATAATTATATAACTTTTTTGATAGTGCTTATAGCTCTGTAATTAGTTTACTAGTTTTCATTAATCTCCCCTCTTCGTGAATTAGAGTACAATCTAGTCCTTTAGTCTAGTCTTTTTTTTTAGTTCCTTTGAAATAACTAGGAATGTTTTTGAAAGCACTAAATTTTACCATTTGTCCCTTAACAAAAGGATTTCTCCAAGCTGCTATCTTAACCCTAAAAATGAGTATAGTATTAACTGAACAACAAATGCCATTGAATTCTTAATTATCTTAAAATGACAAACTGAACAGAACTGACAGACAGTTTTAAAATAAAAACTTCACAATAATCACATTTTAACCTCTTGAAACCTGGAGTTCTTTTTCGGGGACATTTTTCAAAACCTCCCCACAAACAATTAACCAAGTTAATTAGTTTTGAAATTGATCTGGTGCGAAATATTCGAAAATTAGTTTTCAGGCAGCAATATTTTATTCCTTTTAAAATATATTAAAAAAAGTAATTTCTTTTTTTAAAAAAAGGAAGTTGAACGAGGGCCCATGCGACATTGGCGTTCATAAAATAATAACTTTCATAGCACATATAATTTGTATTTTTAGAACTTAAGGCATGTCAGAGTAACTATTAATCATTTTTTAAAATTTACTCAGCAAAACATACTTTTTAGTATTATGCATGAAAACTATGTTTGATGAAGATACGTGCTGAGATCGTAAGAGGTTAAAGAATAATGGGAAAACGAAAACTTATTTACCTGCTTCTTTCGTTAAAATTTGATGAAAAACAAAAAGCGACAATAGTACATGGCTCGTCAAATATTAACTAGGAAAAACCAAAAACTGGGTTAATTTAGATTTTATTTACTTACCTATTTTGATTATATGCTTCTTTCCACAAATAGTTCTAAGACAGTTTTTAATTTTCTAAATTCATTAAATAATTCAAAAAAAAAATTGAAGCAGAAAACGTGGTATGAATTCCGACGCCAGCCATTTTGTAATAACAAAACAGATTGCGAAAGTGGTGACGTATACAGAAGCTGCACTCTGATTGGTTATTCATCTTTCCCATCGGGGTTACCCTCCAGCAAAAGTTCCTTTATAGTGTAAATCTCGTCCCCGCCCCTAGCCCCTGCGTTGAAGGGGGGAGGGGGTTGAATGTCCCATTTTTCGTTTTTTTTTTTTTTTTTTTTTGCTTATATCTCCAAAACTATGCGTTCTAGCGATATAATTGAAGAACACAAAATGAAAGCTGATTAAATTTGCTACAAGCTGCTACCCTCAAGTGTTTTAATATATTGCATAGTTTTCGAGATATTCGCTCTTGAAAGTCAGTAATTTTGAAGAAAACACTTTCCCCACACATTTGTTTTCTCTTTTGACCGGATAACTCTTCAATAGTGCTCCGAAACACTAAATGTTGGCCCTAGAGTGGTAGAGAATTTAATTCTTTTCAATAATATTCCTTATATTTCGATTTTATTTATTTTCCTTCAAATTTTAAAGCAGTTTCAGTGAAGAGGGGAATGTCAGTTTCATAAAGCTAATGTATTAGTTTTGAAATCGCAACGTTTGCAAAATAATTGCTTTGCCATGGTATCCCATTTTCACCAAGATATTAGAATTATCATAACATCAAATAACACAAATTTGAAAAGAAAATAACATCCGGTTATTTAATTATTAATAAAGGTTTTAAATAGTGGCGCCATCTGATGTATTTTTTTTTGCATTTTAAAATTTCATAAATATATAATTACTAGGGGGCAAATCCCCCTGCTCGCTACCGCTCACCAACCCCCGAGAATTGCTACGCAATTCCACTTTGTTTGCTCCGCAAACAAACATGCAAGACTAATATATTTTAGTTAAAAAGTCCCGACCAGCGGGCAGAGTGCACATGAGGAAAAAGAGAAGATGCATCGGCTTCGGCTGTTTTTACGATGCGTGGCCGGAAACTCAAGACCGATGCCAACAGTTGAAAAAAAAGCTAGTTCCCATGGGACTGCTCCAGGGTATCACGTAGCTCTAGTGCTAAGCAATGATCTCTGCAAAAGCCATGGAACACAACCTGAAGGAGCCCCGGCACAAAACAAACACACCGCCATTCTTACTTTCAGCGCTTCTGACGTTTCTGATTGGCTGAAGCCGCGTAAGTCACATGGCTTTCAAGCGTCCGACAATTACAATTGTATATTATATACAGAAATAACTAGATAAAATTTTCTTTTCAAATTTATTTCATTTCGATATTATGTTGATTCCTGTACCTGGGCAAAAAGGGCTAACATGGCAAAGCAATACATCTGCGGAAGCTGTTATTCCAAAACTAATCACTTAAGCTCTATTGGACAGACAATCCCTCTTAGGTACACTTATTCTATTCTGAACTTCTAAATAACACAGATACTCATTTTGCAGCCACAGCCCAACTTGGTGTAATATTTGGAGGGAATACTGTTTTACTGCTCTCTCGATGGGAAGAAGACAAGAGGTATCAGGCTTGATGGTGGCCACTGATGTCAAGAATGAAATATACCTGTAGCATTGAGGAAGGCCTCTTTCGTTGGAGCTCCATACCACATCAAGATGCAGGTTTTGCCTGCCTTTTGTACCTGATAGGTGGTTAAGGAAGAGTATGAAGAGACCGCTGCTACTTTCTGGACCTCTGGCGACTTCATACACAACTTCGCAAATGAGATCTTGCTTTTTCGAAATGCGAAAGATGTTGTGTCGCATCCAGCTAATGTGTTTGAGAAAAATAGCCCATCCTAAACCCAGTTGCTGGAGCTCTTGGGACGAGAATAAAAAAAAATCCTTTGTCTTTCCCCGTCCAGGCTTTATGAAAGTAATGTCGTTATGCGCATCAGCTGTAGCCATCAAGAGGACTATGAGGACGACGTAAAACACTAATGCATAACAGCGTGCCTGCAAAATGAGTATCTGTGTTGTTTTCGACATTATCACAGCCGTATCCACAATCAGAACGTCCACATCGCTTTCTGATCGAAGGATTCTAAATCCAATTGTCCTCAAGCTACACATCATGTATGTTGATGAGAATATTTTAATTTAAATTTTTCGACAGAAAATCATCTTCTTTGACGTTTATATAGGTGTCTTCGGTGAAATGGATATCAACCGACTTCTTGAGTCGATAGCGCTTCTGTTGGGCACAGTGAGTTAGCAGCAGCACCTGACGATATTCTGAAAATAATGTTCTGCCGATGCATGAAAGACTGTGCCATCTCAAGAGTAGCAGCAAAAATAGCAAGTCTCAAAGGTCCCAGGGCATGCCGAACTTACCATTGGAACTACGTCAATGGGGTCCCTCAAGTTGACTCCGAAAATGAAGAACAGGAATAGAAGAACATGAGGTTCGACGACTGAAATGAAATTGATAAAATATTAAATTAACAACGTGCCTACAAAATGAGTATCAGTGTTAGTTAGACATTCAGCATAGAAAAAGTGTACATAAGAGGGATTTTCAGTCCCATTTAGAACTAATGCATTAGTTTTGGAATAACAACTTCCGCAGATGTATTGCTTTGCATGTTAGCCCTCTCTGCCCAGGTACGGTAATCAATATAACATCGAAATGAAACAAATTAGAAACGAAAATGTTGTCTAGTTATTTATTTATGTATTTTTGAAATTTTAAAATGCCAAAAATATAGAACTGGTGGCGGAACTAATTTAAAACTTAATTAATTAATAATTAAATAACCGGATGTTATTTTCATATCAATTTTGTGTTAAATTGATGTTATGATGATTCTCATACTTTGTGAAAATGATATAACATGGCAAATAAGTTCTGTCGCAAACGTTACGATTTCAAAACAAATGCATTAGCTTTATATTGGACTGACAGTCCACTCTTCACCCAACACTGAAACTGCTTGAAAATTTGAATGAAAATAGATTAAATAAGATATACTATTGAAAAGAATTAAATTCTCTACCATTCTAGGGCCAACATTTAGATTTTCGGTGCATTATTGAAGAGTTATCGAGAAGTCAAAAAAGAGGCAAAAAGTGGTGGAGGGGAGTGTTTTCTCCAAAATTACTGACTTTCAAGTGCGGATATCTCGCAAACTATACAATATATTAAAACACTTAAGGGTAGCAGCATGTAGCAAATTTAATCAGCTTTCATTTTCTGTATTATAATTATATCGCTAGAACGCATAGTTTACGAGATATAAGCAAAAACTGAGCACGGCCTCGGACATTCAACCCCCCCCCCTCCCCCCTTCAGCACAGGGGTTAGGGGCGGGACTTTTGATATGTTTACCTCACCTCCTAACTAGTCTAAACAAAGTTATGAAGTCAAAAATTGTGTTCCACAACTCTCCCTCTATACCCTTTTTTCAGTGCTCGTAACCTGGACTGCAAGTTCTTCTGGCGTCTTTCAAAAGTATATTATTTTAAAAAATGAATTAATTATTGCCTTCGTAGTAATTTTTGTGCCTTTATTCAAATTATCATTATTCGCATTTTCATGTAAAACGCAAATAATTTTTTAGAAATAAAAAATCACGAAATATCAACATTGTACCACAAAAAAAATATGCCATGTATAAGTTATTTAATTAAAATATCTGATGTTAATATAAGGAAAAATTCAAATTTGTATAAAATACCCTAGTAAGGATCACTCAGGTTAGCCCCAAGCACGCGTAATAAACAGTGTAATAAGTTCAACAATAATTCTGGCATAAAAGTTATTGAAATGACACGTTTAAGAAACCGTCCGAATATAGTCCGTTCGATGAATAGCTTATTTGGCCTTTTTTAAATAGTGTAGACGAAACAATAGATGGAAAGTGCTGCTTTCGTGTTTTTACAACTGTCATTTATTCCAAAATTTCAGACGATAAAATGATAGAAGTTGATTTTTCTAGATTATCCAGCCAGGGTATCTAAAAATCTCGATTTTCACGGTATGCGTCTACCTTAACCCTTTAAGACAGGCTATCAGATGGCGCTGATTTCAAATTATAAGTCTAAATTTGGAGTTTTATCGAGAAAAAAATAGTTAAACAGCATCAATGCCTCCAGCAAATCTTTAAAAACAAAGTCATTTTTTTTATTCAAATAAAAGTAACGAATGATACAAGTCAGCTGCTTCGGCATCGTTATTTTTGAAGAGCTTGAACATTCTCTTTAATACCCGCGCGATCGTACGAGCCCGGCCGGAAAGGGTTAAGCGTATGTTAACGAATTATTATTATCGGGTAAGGTGGTGAACTGCCACAGATGCGTACACGTTCGAAACGAGTTGAAAACAATATTTGAAAGTTTTTTTTTGCACGTTGGCAAGTTTTGGTTTGTTTTTTGCAAGTTTTATTAAAATTTATAACCTCAGATTAATCTATACTATGTATTACATCGTATAAAAAAAAGTTTTACTAGAAAACATAGCATAGTTTTTGAGAAAAGGTACATCGAAGTTCAAAAAATCAAGTTCTGAGAAAAACGAATTTAAAGTTTTTATTGTTAACCCATTTCCTTACGAAGACATGACATTAAAATGGCTTTTAATGTCAAAAATATTTTTCCAATCGTCTTGATGCTTTGTGACATAATTAATAAAGGTTGTAATAGTATTTTAAGCCAATAATTTTGGTTTTGATTTTTTCTCCGATTTTTGGGTATTGAACAATACAATTGGATAAAGGATACAATTCATTGATGATTTCATTTTTTTTTTAGCTTCGCCAGGGTCTCAAAAATTTGATATTGCCATCAAGAAAATTTCTGATTCTTCACATTTTTTAAATAATTATTCGCATTTTTGGGAAAACGCAAATAATTTTTTTTGAAATTGCAGCGTTGTTTACACCGACTTCTTGCTAAAAAAATACATATACAAGTTTGAAAAAACAAAAATCTGGTGTTTAGTAAAAAATGATTTTTCTAAAAAAATAATAATTCAAATTTGTTTGAAATACACTAGTATCGGTCACTCAACAACCAACAATAGTTTCTTTTTAAAAGTTATTTAATAAGGCGCGTTCACATGTGCTGGGAAATAGCCGGCGTTTAGCTGGCTATTTTGTGAAGCCTTATAACCCCGTTCACTTGAAAACCCCGGCATTCCGGAAAAGACGTATGTGGGTACGTCATACCTTCTAGGGGATTGTTTGTTTTGGTTTAATACTCGAGACGAGATTCGAGTCGAGATCTTGATTTCTGTACAGTGTATTCTTTTATAACGCTACCCTAGCCGCCTCGGTGGCCGAATGGTTAGTGTACTAGCCTTTGGAGCTGCTGAGGTCGAGTTCGAATCCCGGTCAGGCATGGATGTTTGTGACAGTCAATAAATGTTTGTTATTTGTCTATGTGTTATTCATTTTTTTGTGACTGTAAAATTTCTTTCTGTGTCTGTCCCACTTGACGAAAGCTTATAAGCGGTTCTCTGAACAAGCACACAAGCTGGAATATATATGTATCATACCATACCATAACGTTACTTTGTTAGGGATGTCGTCGCAAGAATAACTAAAAACAATTATTTTATTAAAAATTCGTGGACCGACATCTATCGATTTTATTGATGATGAAGAAAGTAGGAGGTTGATGCGAATAAATAAAATAATTTTAGC
This sequence comes from Hylyphantes graminicola, assembly GCA_023701765.1. Classification (NCBI taxonomy): domain Eukaryota; kingdom Metazoa; phylum Arthropoda; class Arachnida; order Araneae; family Linyphiidae; genus Hylyphantes; species Hylyphantes graminicola. The sequence goes on from CM043112.1 coordinate 36,069,540, forward strand.
ATAATGTAATTGGCGATATAAATTTAATTTATATCACAAAATACAAATCATACTTCATGATTCTTTTTCAGACTAAAGAAAGGATTTATAGCATCAAATACTGATTGATTTCAGAATAAGGGGCAACATTTTAATTGAAAACACGTATCTGGTTAATTTCAACTAAAATAAATTCTCTCTAATATATTTGTGATGCTGATATTATTTGAATTCTTTTATTGAAAGTAGAATTTATCCACAAAATAAAATTTGAAACACCTAATAATGAAATACAAGGAAAACTTAATAAAAATTCATTTAAAAAAACATAACCAGGTTCATTTTAAGTTTGCCAAACCTTCAAGTTCTTTAATATTGACTTAACTTTTTTTCCCCAAGTTTATATCGTCTAAAATTTATAGTTTTCATTGTCAATAATGTTGAAAAATGATTCGAGTGATTCAATGAGAAATATTCCGTTTTTGCAATGCATCACGGGATACTGGTTCACAAAAAATGCTTTTGCCGAAAAGTTACATGCAATGAAAACTGCATTTTTAATCTGCTTCTTTTATGAATATATATCCTCATGTCTGGCAGAAATTATCAATACATATCCAGCTATAAACTTATGCCAACAAAACTGGTAAAAAGTTTTAATTAGTTAATATTAAATATATATTTTTTATTAGTCGAATTATCGCATAGTGCCATCTGGTGGCGTATGGAACGCCATGTGCTAGGATTGGCCTCAGGACTTTTAAAAGTAGTGTAAACGAAACGATCGGTAGAGAACGCTGCTGTCTTTAGAGTGAATATTGTACATCATCTATTAAAATTTCAAAATAATAAAAACAAAATATATCATCACTTGTAACGAATATGTAAACACTAGCAGTATGGTCCCGCCTTACTGGGAACCCGTTAACTTCGCATTGCTTCCTTTTAGAGGCATGCTTACCTTGTGAAAATGCACTCAAAATCAAAAAAAATTAAATTCGTGTTAGCGCATGCGAACTTAAAAAAGCAAACACTAATAGAGGATGAAGCAGCCTTAGGGCGAGAGCATATCTCAACCAAACTCAATCATTCAAACTGATAGAGGATGGCGGCAAGCCCCCGTTTTGGCCCGGTCCATGTATTTTCAAGCCCTGTTATGGTCCCGCAATCCCACGTGGAGACGTTTTTTTTAAACTAATTATATTAATTAAAAATCACAATCAAATATGAAAAAACTAAGCCTCAGGTGCACACGTAGGTATTAAAAGGAATCTATATTAAAAGTTTCGAATTTTTTAGAGCAGTCTAAGTAGGTTTTTTGCGATCCACAGACCTACACACACTCTTTCTTTTATTATTATAGATTCCACAAAAAATTATTTATCTCACAATTTGGCAAGTATCATCTTTTTGTTAGCAAACTTTAATCAAACTATAGGCATCGTTTGCATCAAACAGAAATTTATGTTTCCGAACTTCCTTAATAAGATCAATTTCCATTTTTGAAATCCATTTACTACCCATTTTTAATTGCACAGATATTTGCATTTTTTGCAAACAAGGAAAGTTGGAGTCTTAAAAAGTAAATAAACAACCAGTTGGCGAAGTCTAGTTCGCCACAATGCAGCCAAACAAATACCGAGGTCTGATTGGCTAAGGGTACATGCTACTGAGATTTTTTCGTTCTCGCATGAAAAAATCTCACGACTGAAGTGCAACTTTTTAATGCACGGTGCCGGTGACTACTTGCCCTATGGGAGTTGCAAGTAGTTGTGACAGATGTGAAATGGGCTTAAACAGGGCCATCTTGAAAAGGGAACGGGCCTGAGTGCAGAAAATATTGCGCAATCATAGTGGGCCCACAAGAGAGCATTTTCTCCCGTGAAGGAAAGTGCCGTTTTTCCTTCGTTACTTTCTACCGAAAGTTTTTTATACATCGTGAAAATGATCTTTCAAATTTATTCAAATAAATTGTAGACTAAATATTGATTTCAATTAATTAGATGCTAAATATTAGTGCATTTAAACTGAAAGATCAGGTAATCTACATGTGTTTTTAATAACTTACGAACTTAAAATAAAGAAGTATTTAAAAGAAAGCTGCATATTAAATTATCTTACTAATCTTTAAGAGATTAGTAAGAAGCATATAATTTTTGAAATATTATTAGAAACATATTTAAAAAAATAAAAGATTTTTTTAACAGAAAATCAGAAATAAAACTTAAATTTTAATAAACACTAACCTTATTACTTTACAAAAGGAGATTTACAATTTTAGATCTTTTTCTTTTATTATTCATATATATTTTTTTACTTGAAATAGTTGACAAATTATGATTTTTTCTCTTTCTTTTTGTAAAAGGATTTCCTTTGCTTTACAACAGCAAGTCAGCTTACTATTTTTTTTTCATATAGTTTACTATAGTCACATGAAAGGATTAGAAAAAAAAATATTTATCATTTTTAACAGAACTTTAAAAAAATCAAACAACCACAATTTTAGGAAACAAACATTTTATTCATCAATATTTACAATTAGAATTTGATATCTTTTTTCGCTATTTGAAATAGATGACAATTTACTTTTTTGTTTAGTTCCTTAACTTCTTAATAAAAATTCATCCTTCACCCTTCCTCATTACAATAATTATTGCTAAACATTAGAAATAACTGGCAAACATTTTGTACACATTATTGTAGTCATGCTTTTACAAAAAATAATTTTCCCATCGTTTTGTACATTAAGGTTGTTTTCAGATCAGTACTTCAAAAGAATTTATCTTCATATTTTGAAATTATTGCCTCAGATAGTCACAAAAACCTAAAAAAAAGAAATGGGGTTATGTTGACCAGATTTAAACGACATCTTTTCTACTCATAACACATAATCTGTAACAATACAATAATGCAATTTCATAGAGTCGAACATAAAAAAAAGTGCCCCAACATTCCTCTCAAATTTATACATCGGTATGTAATGGGTATTTATATTTCCCTCATCAATAATATATGCTTGATATGTTATTTACTCGCCACATGAATAATGGGATTCCTAAAAACCGAACACCAATGATAGGCCACTATACTATAAATAGGGTCAAATCACAGAAGTTCGGTCAGTGGGATGTATCCCTTTTAATCATAAAAAAAACCATTTTGGCATGCACATTATTTGAAGCGGTTGTCATACATAAACAATACAAAGCAAAATCAAATGATAAATGATACGGTTAACGAAATCATCATTTCATCCACATGTCATATTTTGTTATAGAGTGGTTAAATAATTTCACAGACTACTTCAGTCCAGCTTTAGTGGCAGCCGCCGAAACTCAGCCACTAGGCATTAACTACTAAAACATGTTTTACTCATCATGTGCATACAGTTGGAAGATTCATTCACAGTAAATGGAATAGTTAATAATTTAAAAAAGAACGCATTAACCTTGAACTTCTTTTAAAAACTAGATATATATATATTGACTATTACTAATTTAATTAGCAGTAGCTCAAACCTTTCTTACGCACCCTGCAATCACTGAAAACATATCAAATACCAATAAAGTGCAGACTGATACAGTCAAACCTCGATAACTCGACTTCCTACAAGTCGAATAATCAGCTAACTCGAACTTTTAATCAGGTCCGAATCATGTCTATACTTTTCTTTTAAAAACTGTCTCAATAACTCGAAGTTAACATCTTCTAAGTCGAAGTTTTTGTCATAGATTTCACATGTTAAAGACACATTCAGTTAAAAATTAAATTTCAATTCAAATTAATCAGTATGTTGTATCCATGCCTGCGAATGCCAACAACCTTATAAAATACAATTACACTCAACAAGAAATGTTTTTTTAAATGAAATTTACATGGAGTTTTAATAAACCTTTTGACCCCAATCTTCACTTGTTGTTTATTTGGACTATTAAATAATTGAAATGTGTATAGCTATAGTTTTATGGCCCATATCAAACCACTTAAACCATGTCTGCCCATCTTAAGTGACAGTAGAGAGAAATAGAATGTAACTTCTGTAACTCGAACTTTGGATAAGTGGAATATTTTTGGGGATCCCCAGGGACTTCGAATTATAGAGTGTTTACTGTATAATTTATGTCTTCCACTTCAATTCTTTAATAAGTTATGCATACTGTATGATAAAAAATGGATATCACAAGTTCCATGTTTTAGTTTTATTTTGCATTTAAATGGGCAAAAAATATATTGTAAAACTGCAAAGCACTTTTAAGCCAATATGTATGATTTAAAACAGTTTCATAGTGAACAATAATGGCATACTTTCAATTCGACCTTTCAGCTAGTGTACACAATTTTTAAATGAATGAAGAGTTAAGTATTAAATAGTTAAATGCAGAATACAAAGAGTATAATATTGAAGTTCTATGCACAATGTGTCTGATATATATATATATTTTTTAAAATACAAGTCAACTAAATTACTATATCAATATATTGAACATGAATGTAAACAAGAATCTCTATCAAATTTTAAAACACTTAAAAAGCAAAATAAACATGCAATACCTCAAAATTAAGGACAAATAGTCAAGGAACACATATTTTCATTTAATTATACGGTATTATTTTCATGGGTTAGTTAGTATATAATATAAAATAATCACAAATGAATGTTTGTTTACTTTTTTTTATCCCTTTCGCAAACGCATTCTAACTCGTTTCAAATCAAAATTATGCTGCCATATTTTAAGGTAAATCCCAACTTGATAAAAAAAGAACAAAAAACATAATTAAGCACAAAACAAAAGCGTTTCTATAACAAAATCAAACAGCTTTGTTCAACAAAGCTCGTTAACACTAACACACACTCAATGCTTAAAGAAAGTCATAAATACAGTCATATAATTAGAACATAAAGAGATAAAAACTTTCAAGAAGTTACCTGTAGGTTAATTTGAAGATATTTCCTTGTTTAATTAAAAATTATCAACACAAAATGAAACGTTAAAGTTCACAACAATCCATACACGCTACGCTACGATTTTGGGCCCACTAGTATTGCGCAATATCTTCGGTGGCAACCTGCAGTTAGGCCCGTTCCCTATTCAAGATGGCCCTGGCTTAAACGATTAGTAGAGGCCGCTGCTGTCGTTTTGATAACAACTTCTAAAAAAAAATGCATTTTTTAAAAATTCTACTTACCTCCCCTTGTAGACCATAATACGGTTTTATAACAGTTTTTTTTTATTTGTTAATGTAATAAGAATAGAACTGAAATTTTATGGAACTTATTTTCCGCAATATACAATATTTGATTTGTCCTATATGGTATACACAATTTTTTTTAGCGCGCACTAGAATAGTAATTTTTTGGTTCATGAAAGAATGCCCATTTTCACTTTTCAGTTGACTGTTATAATGAAAATAAATAGATAAAGAATCCTTACATAAGTAATCGAATCTATGGAATGCCAAACCCTCCATTAGGGAAAAAAGTGGTCGAGCAGGATTTCTAATCCAAACGATTTTCTGTGGTAGAATCCATGGAATGAAACATCAAACCCTCCTTCATTGGAATGTTTGCGAAACCCCCCAATGAACCCTGCAATTCCAGTTCTGCCTGGGTGAAAATCCCCAAGAGGGAAAAATTGCAGAGTCAATTCCCCAAAGCGAGATTCCAAGGTTAAATTCGAATGTGAAAGGAGCATAATGATACAAAAATATATTTTAAAACTATATCCTGCATTTCATTAGTATGATTTACTAAAAAATAGATATTTAGAAATATATACATACTTGCTAAGCGGCAGCCTAAAGTTAACAGCTTTCCTAACTGCGTTTGTAACTGTAAATTTTAAAGAAATTCGTTCGCGAATATTTTACGCGCCATTCTCATTTCATCTCTTCAACTGTACGGACTGTGTTTCTCGTGTCTCCAAACTCTTAAAAAAATGTCCGGACGAGGCAAAGGCGGAAAAGCAAAGGGCGGCAAGAGCAAGACCCGGTCGAGCCGTGCCGGTCTCCAATTCCCCGTCGGCCGTATCCACCGACTCCTGCGAAAAGGCAACTACGCCGAGCGCGTCGGTGCCGGGGCCCCCGTGTACTTGGCCGCGGTACTGGAGTACCTGGCCGCCGAAGTTCTAGAGCTGGCCGGCAACGCAGCCAGGGACAACAAGAAGACCAGGATCATCCCGAGGCATCTCCAGCTGGCCATTCGCAACGACGAGGAATTGAATAAGTTGCTGTCCGGAGTCACTATCGCCCAGGGAGGCGTCTTGCCCAACATCCAAGCTGTCCTTTTGCCCAAGAAGACCAGCGCGGGACCGGCTGGCGGCAAACCGGGCAAGAAAGGCGGGCCCAGCCAAGAGTTCTAGTTTTTTGGACTAGAATTGGACTCATTTGAACATTCATCTGCCATTGTACTTTCATTTGTGGTGCTTAGTGTTTTTCATTATGTTAGAATTCATATTCATTTGTCATACAGCTTCAACGGAATTTCGTTCTGTGTACTAGGAGTCATTATCGTTTTTCTATTGTTTATTCATTCAATTCATTACCTATAATTCACTTCCATGTTAAATCATTTAATTTTTCGCGCTCTTTATTTTCATTTATGAATAATCTCAACTACATCTGTTGATGATATTGTGTGAAACGTTGAAGTTTTAATAAAAAAAAAAGCTGTTGTAAAATGTTTTATTTTCTTGTATTGTAGAAGTTTTCTAACATTCAACAGTGTTGCCTAAATTTTTCACTATGCTTTTAGTTTAGCAGTTGATAAAACCTGTATATGACCTTAATGCATCCTTTATTCTAGTCCAAAGGACTAGGTTCTCAAGAAAATGAAATTGGAAATTTAACTCCCTTAAAGTATTAATATTCCCAATAGGACCTATATTTTACCAATTTTCCAAAGTACTTGATGAATATGCTCAAACTTAACTAACACTTAGTGTAGCAACTTTGACAAAACAAAACTAGTGAAAAATGGAAGACTTAACTAACATAATCTTTAACTTAATCCATTGTTCATTAGATATTTTTAATAGTTTTCATAATTATGCAGTTTTGTATTTAAATAATCATAAATTTATGATTTTTGTTCATTTTATAAGTGTCTGGGCATTTGCCTGACCCTCATAGCTTCAACGAATGGTATATCAATTTCAAAACACTTTGGGAGATTTAAAAAACTATGTATAATCGAGGAAATTTATTATTTGAGCCAGGTTTTGTCTTCTAAGTATACAAAATGTTAATTCAGGTCTGACCTAATTTGGAAAATGTAACTATTTAGAATGCTTGGATAACTGGCAAGTTATAAATATCTTCTCAATCAAACGGTTTATTATGTGATTGGAAAAAGGAATGATATGAGCTTCACAGGTAAGCTTGGTTGAATAAACATTATGCTAAAGCAATACACAGTATGTTGGTCGTGACTTTAGAAGTTTAAACTGCTTTATATAAAGTGTCGCACCCTAAGCAACAACACGCTATCCTGTCAGAATTTTGAATCGCAACATATTTAACTTGGACTAGTTTTATTCAAATGCAAGACTTTGACAGGAGTTAGGTCGCATACTTCATAAGTTAAAACTGCTTTATAGAGTGTTGTTGCACCCTAAGCAACAACATAGTACGCTGCCAGGATTTTGAATCGCAACAGATTTAACTTGAACCAGTGCTATTCATATGCAAGGCTATGTCAGGAGTTTAGATTGCAATAGATTTAACACCGACCATTAGCGACTGTTATTTATAGATAGGATTATGTCTAGACTTCAGATCACAAAAGATTTAAAACAGAACCGTCTTTTTTCTTGTTCAGGAGCGCAACAGGCCTTGGCTGCTTTAAGAGCATGCCTTCTCCAGCTGTCCATGGCAACTCTTTTCCAGTCCTTAAGTTTTCGGACTTTGAGGTCATTTTTTGGCGTCGTTGAATTGAGTATGGGGTCTACCTCTGGAGCGGGACCCCTGATGATTCTTGAAGGAGGCAAATTTTTACAGGTCTATCTTCAGGGCCTCTCCAGATATGGTTGAGCTATCTTGGTTGCTTTGGTTGATCTGCATGATTTGAGGCTGCTTATACGACCTATAAACGGTCCGTGCAGCCAAAAATGTCCGACGAATAATACTCCGTGTAAGGGAGTGCACGTTAAATATCCTTCAAAGTCCTAACGCTGCGTACGATGTCGCCCTTAACGGTTGCGTTGGGTGCCTATTCAGGTGTGGCTCGTCACCTGACTGTGGTTCTAAAATACGACGCCCGTCGCCAATAGCCCTCGTGTAGCTCTAGTGCGACGATAATTCAAACCAAACCAAATGAGGCTGCTTATAAAGCCTATAAAGTCGTATCGCGTTGGCCAACATCCTCCCTCTAGTATGGCACCTAGAGATAGTTCTAAGTATCTTCCTTTCGAAAGTTTCTAGCGGGCGTTGGACGTCTTGGTTTAAAGTCCTGGTTTATACGACTTAAAATTGCAGTCTTTTTTTTTTATAAAGTCTTATTTATAGGTTAAACATTTTTATCCACCACAATTTGTTTATAGGATGCCAAAGATTTGGACAGAACCAATTTATCTTCCATTCCGCTCACCTTAAGAGTACTGTGCTTGGGACACTGAAGGTAAAATAGAATTTAAAACTATTCAGGTGTTTTAAATGGTCCTTGGTTGGCCATGTGAGGAGGGTGTTAATTTTTTTCCTGTTACAAGGAAGCAACAAAATTAGTTAGGTACCTTCATCTCTGTGGTAAGGTAATATGAGAAATTTATAAATTGATTATATGTCTAGCTTTTATAGGACAGTCTTGCATGTTAATATTCTCAAAAGTTGCTACCCATTATTATAGTTTACCTATTTTCTGGGTATTTTTCTAAGTTACTTGTCATTTTTTCTCTTCAATATCAAGTAATTGAAGGAACTTTTCTTAAAAAATATGTATGTACAACTACATATATATAAATACAGGAACGAACTCGACTTTACTTTTATGAATACAGGAATGTGGAAACTGAAGTTTAGAAATTTCCAATTTTTTGAAACTGTCGGACAATGGTTTATGTGTAGCTCAGTACTAGAAGTATGGTTAGACACGTAAACCATTTTTGCAATAAAATGGCCATGCATACCCTCACTTCTAATATGAAGCGTACTGGGGAAAAAACTCTTGATTTCTTGGAGAACTTTCCTCAACAGGTCACTTTGCAGATGATTGCGAGTAATCGCCTAAACTGGTGTAAGGAAACCAGTTTCTACCTACCCACATTCACGCAATGCATGATCCGATGCTTGGACCAAGCAAAGAAGAAAGAGAGTAACTGGTTTTCTGTCACCAATGTTCGACCACCGGACCAATTACAGGATGACTCCTAATAAATCAAGCGGTTCTTCCCCTGTTCTCTTCAAATGTATATCTCTACAATCCATTCCTGCCACTTATTTTGCACACTTTGTTGTCTCGTCTCCAAATTTGTGTTTTTCTGTTTACAAATGATAATAATAGTGGCTCTTTTAATAAATGAAAACAATGACAATTTTACTTCTATATAATTTTAGTTGTTCTCCTTTAGCCAAACTATGAGTTGCAACATAACGACTTAACCTTATCTTGATATAAATTTGTATATTTGCTCATTATATTTTATTTAGGACGAGCGAAATCAGTAAATGCTCATCAAACTGGGGGCAGTGCAGTAGACCCAAGAGACGGCCTGGTAGTAGTGCAGCTGACTGTCGCATTGCTGTCAAACAAGGAACACGTGTAGTATACTCGAATTAGGAACTCACGAGGTAGATTTGAACGGGAGAGGCGTGGTAGTGGTGCCACCCTCTGGTTCTGCCCTCTGTGCCACATGAGGTTAGGTCTGAATTATCGTTGCACTAGAGCTACACGAAGGCTATTGGCGACGGGCGTCGTATTTCAGAATCACAGTCAGGTGACGAGCCAACACCTGAATAGGCACCCAACGCAACCGTCAAGGGCGACATTGTACGCAGCGTTAGGACTTTGAAGCCTATTTAACGTGCACTCCCTTACACAGGGTATTATTCGGACATTTTTGGCTGCACGGGCCGTTTATAGGTTGGCAGCTATTTTGGCGATGCTTGGACCCGAAACTGGGACCTTCCGCATGCTAAGCGAGTGCTTAACCGACTGGGCTCCCCAGCCCACTGTGCCACATGAGGAAGAAATGGACTCTTCGGCTCGGTGTAGAAGGTGGCTCCAGTAATTTGGGGTTGGTACAAAATGCCTCAAAAGCAGAGGTGCCTTAGCCCTCAAACCACCCTCACAAAGACAGAAAGGACAAACTGGGGGCACTTGCAACAGAATTCATCCCCCAACATTATTTTCTATACTTCTACCACTGGTGTAGCTATTAGTGCAAGCAAGGCTTGATTTCTGGCAGGGCAAACTGGGCATGTGCCCAGGGACCCCACTTTAAGAGGGCATCCAAATTTTCTTCCTTTGCATTCATGCCCAATATAACTGCCCCAAACACTAACTTTTTAATTTGAAGTATACAAAAAAAAAATTCATGAACAAAAGTTGACTATGAAAATGTGTTTAAACTCAGAATTAATCAATTCACAAAAAAATATTTTGGGGGAATTTCGCATGCTTTCCAAACAAATTACTTTGGCTTTTCTTTTTGGTAGGTAAACACTGAAATATAGAAAAATACATATGAACATTTTAATAAAACTATATTCGGGGCCCTCAAATTTGCTTGTGCCCAGGGCCCGTAAAGTTGTAAGTCAGTCCCTGTGTGCAAGCCTAATTAAATGAAAGGTTCTATAAAACAAATCTTCATTTTTGTGTCCTGTATCCTTAAATCAATCCAACTGAGATCTAGCTCCTCTATGCAGCATCTTCAAAACTATATCTTAAATTATATACTACTATATTAATTTACTTACAAGTCTTGGTTTTAAGGCAACAGCCATTAAATTTGCAATTTAATCTGTACGAAAAAAGCAGTGGAAGAAAGGTTCACTTTGAAAACCAGTATAGCTTGAATCAGAACAAAGGGTGAGTATTATCCTTACTTGCTGTATAAATGTGCTTTAGAATTTACTCTATCCAGCTTCTGCAAAAGGCTGAGCTACACATTTTTAGATCATTCAGAAACATTTATAAAAACATTATTTTTCGATAAAAAAAGTCCATTGCGTGCAGCTGAAACTCATTAAGTTTAGTTCCACCCATATAAACAGGACTAAATATTTTTTATACCGATCAAATGGTTTTGCTTACAATAAACACATTGCATTACATTTAAGAAAATTAGACACCAAACTTATTTTTAAAGGTAAGAAATACTTTAACTTTTATCCCATAATATTTTTTCATTCAGGGAGAAATGAGTAAAAAATTCACTACAACCAAATGATAATAAAAATAGTTGTTACATGCAAGTTTGATAACTTTAACGTGATTTAGTTTCAGAAATTTTTATTTTACAAAACTAATTAAGGTGTTCTGTTAAAAAATGGAAAACTTAATTTCATTAATTTTTTTTTTAAAAAATTATAGATAATATCTATAGCTAAATTGTTCAAAAATGTTAGAAATATTTATAAATTATTAGAAGTTTTGATTTCTCATTCTAAAATATTTATTATTAGCAGCCTCCATGTACTTATAGCTACTTTCATGATTTTTTTTTCACTTTTGTTTAATGTAATGTTTTTTTTAATAGTACTTCTTAGTGTCTTACCTTAAAAGCCCACTAATATTTATAACATATTAAATATTATAATAATTTCATGAAGGAAAGAGTAAATTGCTTTGAAATAGTAAAAACGCATAAATAAAATTTAACAAAAAATATATAAATCTATTTTTGTTGAAGGTTTTATTACTATATCCAGTATTTACCTTATATTACAAAAGATCTATAACTGCAATAGGCAGTACACATATTTTATGAAATCGCTTAAGTAATACATTGAAAAATATCTGCCACATAAACTTTTACAAAATGAAAATAGCTTACAAAATGGAAATGAACACTTGAGTTTAAATAGCGAAAGAATGCAACAAAAAATTTTAAAATTCCCAACTGAGAACTAATTTTGAATTGTCAAAACATTACCAGCTTAAAGTGTCACTATAAAATGAGTATTAAAATGAAAATATTATTCATCTTTTGCAATGTCATTAAACAGTTTTAAAAAAATTATTTCTAAAAGAAAGAATTTTGCTAAGACAATTCGAGAAACTTACAATTTATGTGAGACATAATTTGGATACTTTAGTTGATTATTTTACTATACAAAATTAAATATAATAACATTCGTGTCATATGATATGAAAAGCAAAATGAGAAAAATATAAAGACAGAAATAAATTATCATTAAATGCAATATAGTAAGGTCAATATATTTTTCTTGTATAACTATGAAATTTATCCCTTGGTAACACTTCATATCAAAATTGGGTTATGTACCTTCAAATGTATTAACTTATTATTTTGTATCGCACTAAAATAAAAAATGACATCTTATATGATATAACAAAACATTGGAAAAGTGCACTTTTTCTTACAAGGACACATAATACATACAATAAAATATTAAATAGAATTAAATAACACGTGTAGGAAGTCATACAAATGGTCATTTAAAAAAGGTTGTATATCATTTCTAATACTACATACCACATACATACAATAACCAGGAAAAAGCATGATAGTTAACACAGATTAATTTTTTTTTAAGATAAGGGAAAACAAACTGATTTATTTCACAAAATAATAAATCTGTTTATCCCCATAATTCTTCGGTTCGCCCAAATTTGAACACCAGGGCCCTGCAGAAAAATAAAATATTAAATAGGACAATTTTAAATATTATTTATGAAATATATATTTTTTAAAGCAGTAAATGTATGAATATTTGATTTAAATTTATGTTATGACGCTATAGTTCAGATTTTAATAGAAATTAATGTTGAAGGAGAATGTAAAAAAAAATAATAATAAGATTGCTGATTTGGCACACAAATCCAAAATTTAACAAACAAATTACAAATAAATAAGGGCCAATAACAGCTACGAAATAAGTACCATATATTAAACAATTTCTATATTTAAGCTAAAAAAATGATTAAAGCTTTTACAAAGCAGGTACAAATTACAGATGTTTTAAACAAATCTTCGAGTACGAATATTAAAACAATTCATTAGCAAAAATTATCTGCAAACAAGATTTTTAAAAATAAAATTACACAAAAAACACCTAGTTATAATCTTTGATATTATTTGTTGAATCTTTGACGTTACTGCCATGGGAAAGTAAACCACAACAATTAATTGCATCATTTTTGGCCTGAAAAAAATAGTATTTTACTAAACTTTTTCATTGTTTAGATATATTAAATACTTTCAACCACGGCTATCAAATTTTTGCTGCAATTTTATTGGCTTCCTTATAAACAGTGATCAAAACAATCACGTTAGATCAATTTCGCAATCAAAATCGAGCAAAAAGCAAAGTGGAGGATCAGAATTTTTTAAGTTTACTAATATTTTAGGGGTTTACAGCATTTAGCATAATAGAAACTGAAATTTAGGGGACCCTAGGCCCATGCCTATCGCACCTTGTGGAAGAACATGCCCTGCTTACAACAAGTGTAAGTCATTAGTCTAAATGCTGCAGTTTACCTGCATAGCAGATGGAGTCATGTGTGGTAATAATATAACATAATTAGAAAAATACTGGTTTAACCCTCCAATGCATACTGTTGCCGTTTAGCAACAAGTAACATAATCCACTTTATTCTATTAAAGTAGAGCTCCCTCTCGACAAAGCTGTTTTTTTTTCATCTATTACATTCCATTTTGAAGTTTTAGATACTAATAATCCTCATAGATGACAGTAGTAAGAGTGTATTCAAAATTAAAGAGGGAGGTTATTAACTGTTGTGAAATTACGTTTTTGGCAGTATTCAAAGTATAATAATATTAGTACTAAATAAAATTAAATTGTTTTGAAATATTAATTATAGTTAAAGAGGGTTATTTTGAAATACATTTAGTAGTTTTTAGACATTATCAAAATTGGAATTTTGCAGTTTGTTTTTGTCATATGGAAAAATTTTTAAAAAATGAAATCATTTAAATTCTAAAGCAGTTAAATTTTTTTTTTCAGTATTTCCCCCATAATTTATGAATATTAAAGATACATCTATTTTTTCGCAATGAAAAATATTCCTGCATTAGAGGGTTAACACAGTAATTATTTGGGATACTGCAAAGTTCTTACCCCAAGAAGATGAAAATGTTCTGCAGGAAGACACCAACTCCTGGGCCTTGTGGTACTTTCACTAAAAAAAGGTAAATAAATAAAGGTTTTATCAAGGCTTGGAAAACCGCCCGTCCTTGGCAGTAAAAAAATCCCCAAAGATAACTAATTTCTCAGATACGAAGTCCTCATGGACGGCCATTTTAACGTTAATGTTCATGACTAAGTTTTGATTTTTGTTATCTTACAAAAGTTTAGAAATCGGTTGCTAGTAACCTAGTATCTTTAATTACTGTATAATGCAATCATACTAAGTACTAATGAATTGTGCATTTTATATAAATGTTTGTAATTATTAAGAAAAAATTATATTTTTATTTATTTAAAAGTTCTTTATATACAGTAGACGCCGCTTAATGTGATCACATCGAGACAAATGTGATTTGATAACAATAACCGATTGATTACAATGCACGAAAAAATTGAAACTAAAAAAATGATTTTTTTACATACATATTAAAATAAAGTTTTAGTTTAAATTAGGAGTTGTTGCTGTAAATCTCTATAGTATTTAATAGAAATTAATGCACACTAAAGAAAAATAATTACTAGTGAGTATACGTACATATTTAATGATGAACTGCAGAAAACAATACAAAAGGTTAGTTATGAACAGAAAAAGAAATCATCAATTGCCGATTGTTTAGCCTTCTTTCGACGCAAATCATTTACGAATCGCTCATAATCATAATGTTTATGAAAGTATTCCACTTCGGCTTTGTTTTGCACACCTAGATGCAAGATTCGAAGTGCCTCCTTCATTTGAGCACGTGTTGGAATTTTGTCCTCGACAGCACTTTTGGGTTCATCATTGGCATCAGAATCTTGTGACGAAGCTTGATCTTTGACACATACTGCTTCGCAAATGTCCTCATCAGTTAACGAAGTAGAAGTCACAAACTTTTCGTCGATCTCCAACCATGCTTCAAAATCCTCAGCTTTCATATAGGGTTTTTTCGGGAAATTTACAAATAAACTGATAACAATAAACGCACATTTGATTACAATAAACAATGATTTTTCAATGTATTTTGATATAAGAGGACGGGACTAAGCGATTTTGATAACATTAAACGATTGATAACATTAACCGTGATCACATTAAGTGGCCTCTACTGTAATTAGAGTTTGACGGATTAATTAAAAGAACGACGGGTGCATTATTGGACAAGCCGTCCTTGAGGACGGGTAAAAATTCTGAGATTTTTCAAGCCCTGGGATTTATACACATTTCTTCTCATGAAAACTAAGGACATTTTACTACAACCGATAAAAAACAATTGACATATTCATTGTCACATTTAAATAACCTATATATGAAGGTTTAAAAACAAAATATCTTGCAGTTAATTCTTTGATGATTAACCTATTGTTTATTTTAAACAATAAAGCTTTTTAAAACTAGGATATAATTAATCTAATACATATAAAAAAATAATTTTTAACATGTTATTGCTACTTATATTTGAATGAAAATATGCAGACAAACTTGACCAACTTGCATTTTTTAAACTAAATTATGTAAATAAAATTTAAAAGTGTTAACCAGTGATTAATATTTTACCGACAGTTCTTTATTATGTTGCAAGCTCAATATTACTTTCAAAAAATAATTACATAAAAAAGACTTCACAGATATAAATGAAAAAGTAAGTATTATCAAAGATATTAAATATCCTTTTAAAATAAAATTGGATTTGACATTAATTAACAGATGATCATTCAATAGAAAAGTTATTTCTACTACAACTTCAAGAACATCCATTGTACGATGTGAAATGACATGACACATAAAACATCTATGCATACATATAATTGACTTTGTATGCTAAGAACATTATGTATATATTTTTTATAATTGTGTGAAAAAAATTTGACTTTTACATTATAATTTCAAAATCAGACATGTGCAAAAAATCAGACTTTTTGAAACAGTGGAAAAAGTACTTTTTTCACCCAAAAGCAGTGAAAAAAAAAGTACTTTTTTCACTCTTTAATAAGATGCCATCATTTCAAGTTAAATTTCTATTTCATAATATTTGTAAAATACAGAGATTTATCGATCTGCTTTTATTCAAAGATATTAATGTCAGTGAAATGCTTTTGGACCACTGATATTTTTTTCATACAATTATAGTATATGCATCACTTGTGAAAAGACAACTTTTAAAACATGTTTTATTATTTCACTAGAAAATCGACTAAAAATTATTAGCTTTCCCATTTGTTGCATAAATAACTATTATATAGACATAGGAAAGTTGACTGCAGCAATAAGTATATAAAAGTGTTTACAATCATATTTTTTATAATAAGGCAAAAAAAAGTACTACAACTAAAATTTCAATGAAATACATTAATTTATATAAAACAATAAGTGCCCTGTTTTAAATTGGCTACATTACAATACTTTTTTTTCTAGAGAGAACAAAATATATGTCTTTGCATACAGAAATATTTGTAAGACTCTTGTAAGGCCCACTTTTCCAAAAATAACGAATGTAAAAATTGCCATAGAACTTTTAAGCTACTTTTACATAAAAAAACCTTTAGAGCAAAGATAAGTTCATAGTAAAATATAATAACTATTATCACAACTTACTTGGAATGACATACAATCCAAAAAGGATCCAACATGATCCGATAAGTGATCCGAATCCAAGGACAAATCCAAGAAACAGCCACACTCGGGCTCCTATAACAACAAAGAAGAATGCAGTGTTGATATATGAATGGAAAACATAAACAAAATATATAATTTGTTTGTAGACATAAAATTTACCATTCTTTGTTGTTCAGATATATTAATATCTTTAACACAATTCAAAGGTATGTAATTTTTTTTATGAAAAAGAGCAATAAATATAAACATTCAAAATAAATAATAAAAGTAATCATCGTAAAGCATATTTTTTTAATTAAAAGAGTGCTTTAATGTTATATATTTGTTAGGAAATTTATTTGTATTATTAATTTATTTTATTGATCAAAAGAAGCAAGAAAACTCAACAATGACGTTCTTCCCCAAATCACACTTAATGACATCAAATCAGTGGCCAAAGCAAAATTTAACATCAAAAGTGTTAAAATAAAACACCAAATCTGTGAATTAAACATCAACAACCAGCACCTAACTACATTAAGGATAGGCTACTTCAAATGGATGGAAATCCAAAAAGATGAAACTAGGAAATACTCCAGCTGCAGAAACTGCCCTGACTCGGAACTGGATCCAAAACATCTTTTCTCGTCCAGCCATCCTGGCAAAATTGCAGTAAATCACCAACTTGCCCTACAACGCCTACGATTGATTTTAGCACAAGCAATCCAGCACATAACATGAGAATGGGGCTACCACATATACTTTGTATAACCCGACTCTGTGTATAAATCAACCCCCCATTTTTAAACCAAATAGCTTTCCAAAATCGGTAACACATGTATCAGTCGAGGTAGAAAATGAAACCAGAGCCTTCTGAAGAAAATAAGAAGAAACCAGTTCATGATGGAACCTTATTACTCTAATTTTTTTGCAAGCAAAATATTAACCCTAATGAAAATATAACAGGTTTCCGGCTCGGTAGAAAATAAAGCCAGAGCCTTCTGAAGAAAATAAGAATATGGTTCATGATGGGACCTTGTTGCTCCTATTTGTTTTAAAAGCAAAATTTTAATCCTGATTAAAATAAAACAGGTTTCCATCTCTGCGTGTCCTTAACATTGCTGACTCTGAATGGAAAAGCTAAGTTGAAGCTATGTTCAGTGTGAAGCTTGAAGACAATGCTGTCATACTGTGAATAGATACCAATCTTATTTCATCCTCAGAATTTAACTGCTTTTGTGTCGTTATTTTTAATAGATAGTATTTAAAGTTTGATTGAAATTTAGTTTCAGTTTAAGGATTGGGAATTCTTTTTGGAAATTTGATGTCTCGTGCATATTTTTACGGCACTAAATTTGTTCAAACTTTCTTGGCTTATACACGAGTATATACAGTACTTACAATAAACAATGAAATCATTTGTTAAATAAAACGTATTGCTTATCAAAAGTTACTACATTTATGTACAATTAAGTTACTATGTTACAAAATAGTCAAACAAAATTACCTCTCTGTCCAAGACAGCCAGTTGTGTAAGCATCACCTCTCACTTGGCCATTTGACACTGCGTTAATCCTACAGGGAAGAAAATACAGTAAATCTTAAGTATCAAACATATATTCTTAAAATAAAGTTTTTTTTTTTTAAAAATTAACTTCAAATTTTAAGTGCTGCTAAATTAAAATGCAAATGAAAAAATGGTAAAATAATGTATTTTAGTTTACAGATTTTTGAATTTTTAGTTTACAAATAAGCATTAATAAATTGAACCATTAGTTTCAGCAGGGTTACAGTTACTTTTGTTTAAAAAATGGTCAAAATGTAAAAGTACTAAAAAATTATTCCTGTGAAAACACGACTAGATATCTATGTATCTCATAAGAAAAATATAGCCAATTATTAATCCTATTTACCCTTATTTATTGACCATTGTACTTAAATATAGTTAACACGTAAGCTAAATTACTAACATCAAAATAGTAATTTAACATGCATTATTTTCAGATAAAAAACTTTAAGTACAAAAAGTAAACATTTTTATTTACATAAACAGTGCTATAGTTCCGATAACTCCACATATATGGTAGGCATGATAGAAATCATTGGTGTCAGGATACCGGGCAGCAATGTAGATGATGATCCACCAACCGGTAAAAAACTATAAAGAAATTAACTATTAGTTTCTTTTTTAAAATTAAGAACATATAATAAACAAGGGAAAAAGGAATAAATGCCAGCTCATTACAGTCAACTAAGCAGTTTTGGCAATAAATTTGACTTGAAGAAGAAATTCAAGCTAAATAATGCAATTCTTGGTGGGGGTTGAGTTACTTTTGCACTAGAGCTACAAAAGGGCCGTTGCCAAGCACGTTACCACAGTCAACACCCGAGTTGGCACCTACTGCAACTTTTAGGAGCAACACAGTACACAGCTTCAGACTTTGGATTAATTTCACACGCACTCTTTCCCTACTTGGGGTGAAATTCATTTTTTTTTTTGGACTGCAAAGGCCAGTAAACAGTTGTTTTGGCAATGCTTAGGACCTTTAATGTACAAACCAGGAAGCCTTTTACTCACGGGGGCATCCCAGTGCTTTTCTGGGGTGGGCACTTAAATGGAGGTTTTGGCAAGCTAAGAAAATAGTATCAAGATTAGCTAGGTATATGAGGCCACTCATTCATGGCACCAGAAAATTTTGTTTTGTTTTAAAAAAGTAGGGATAGACCGATGGCGAATTTCCGCCGATGGGCTGATGCCGATTGTTTACCGATTGTTCAAAAGTTACATCGGTCGATGGGCCGATGTTTTCCGCCCTCCATCGGCATCGGCCGATGGAAAAAAACAAAATGCAAAATTCGGTAAATCCATATGTGTAACCCAAAAATATATAAAATAGCGTGATCCTTCCGATTTACATATATTTTAGGATTGTTTGTCTGTTAGTCTTAATCCCAGAATTCCAGGGATCTGACAGTCGTGAAACTACGATGATCCGAAAGTCGCAGAACTCCTGGGATCCGAAAGTCGCAAAACTACGTTGATCCGAAAGTCGCGAAACTAGGCCGACCCGAAAGTCGCGGATCTACAGGGAACCGAAAATCGCGAAAATCTGGAGATTCAAAAATCGCGAAACTACGGCGATATGGATTAAAAAAAAACATCGGCCTACATCGGTTGGCCGATCTTTTTTTAGGCCGATGGCCGATTTTTTTCACTAAATTACCATCGGCTGCCAATGGAACGGCCGATGGCAAAATTTTCAAACAATCGGCCAGGCCGATGTATCGGTCTATCCCTAAAAAAAAAGAAATTTTTTTCAGTTTTGTTTGGGCTAAGGAGACCTCAAGGCAATTTTGAATTCAAATACATACACACCACCTATAACACCACCTAAACAAAAACCAGGGATTGGAGTAACGTGTTGCTTGTAACAGTGACTTTTTCCGGTCATGCCAAATAACGTTGTTAGATTTTTCAGAAAGTAATTGTAACTTTAGTTATTTTTAGAAAAATTTGAAACTTTTCCTTTAATTCTCATGCCGCTCTTCACTGATCTTTTCGGTAGCTTGGTGTTCACTTTGAATTTGACAATTTCAAATTCAGCTAAGTTGAATTCTTAATATTTGCTTTTTTTTCCTGACTGTCACTATTTTTTTTTAAGTTTTGCTTTTCTATGAAAAATGATAATATGGTTAAATTGTTGGCGTCTTATAACTGGAAATTTCTAAATGTAACAGTAAATCGTTACTTTTACCACAAAAAGAATTTATCGCCCACTAAAAATCCGACAAATCCTTGGCGAAAAAAGCAGTGTTGCATTATAATTAAGCCCTTTATAGATTACAATGCATTAAACACTTTCACAAGTTTGATGGAAAACCTATGGTATGTGGTTGGCAGTACAATTCAGGGCACAACAAAATATGGATCACCTTTACTGTACGGTAACTATTGGCGCTATTTTCAGATTTGGCCATAAGAAGTTTTTATGGCAACCTGTCTGACTTCGACTGATGATTCGAATTCTTTAGCTTTGATGACGTTTTCCGGCAACCCTATCTGACCACCGTTATTTGCTCATTTTGATTGGGGTTTTGTGCTGGAAAGTCACCAGAAAACAGACTTTTGGCGCGATTTTGGAAAGTTCGTCAATAGTTACCGTACAATAAATTTCTACCCAAAATATCGTACTGTATGCCAAAGGTCTGTATTATATTTTCTGATGTCAAAAGTCACACAAGTTTAACTTCTTAACAACGTAACAAGCTAGCATATAAGCTTTATGAGATATTTTCAGCACACTATAATTTAAAGAATTCAAATTATAGCGTTACTCAACCTTTCTTTCTTAAAAGTTTCTTACTAAAACTTTCTTCTCTGCTTTTTTAACAATGAAAATACTCTTGAATAATGACAATTTTGTTTTTCGCTTCCAAATTCAGAGCAGATGTGCATAAGTGGTACACAAGCCAGCTACATGTCAGAGCTAGGGTTACTGGAATATCTGCGTATGAGGGTTGCGACATGATGCTCTCACCTGATTGGCTGGAGCATAGCCATGCTCCAGAGATACGGCGCTGTTTTTACGGTTATTTTTTTCCCGTAGACATTACACGGTGACTCAGCGAAGCTCTAATAAATTGCATCTAAACGATACAATCAAAGGAACGTAACCACTATTTGTTATTGATTTTGTTTTTAATGATCTATATTCTTCAATATTTATTCTTTTTTGGATTAAAATTCTTAACGGTAAAGCTGTAATCCATGTTTTAATACCGGCTTGTGTCATTGCTATGGAATAAAAAAGCTGTTTAAACTCGGAAAAAAGGTAAAAAGCTTTACTTTTTAATCTTTGTATTGCAAATTAAACATCATGTGGACTATTACATTTCTAAAAATAGTATTTTTTATCATTATACTACCAGAAAATGCCATTTTTAATGTCGAAGCTAACAGACGGTATTTGGCATGCGCTGGCGGAACAATAATTGGCGCGGAAACGTAAACAAACCGCAAATCAAAGTCATTGCTTACTTGAAAGTTGAAAACATTCTTATTTCTTCCAAACTAAGCAACACCATAATGTTTATATGCGTAAAACCTGAAACATAACTAGTTTTGTTTTATTGGCGAGTTTGGCTAAGCGATAACGATTTTAGCATGGCTCACCTGCTAAGCTCTTTGTCGTTACCCTGAACAGCACACAGTGTATTGAAGGTACCCTAGTCAGAGCTTAATACTGCTTCGTAGTGATCAGCCTAGTTTTGCTTTGTTAAAACTACTACTTAGTTAAAGTAATGAACTTTTAAAAATTTATCTGTAAATTAGAAACATTAATTAATGGATTGAATTAAAAGGAAAGAATAGGTCTGGAAAAAAATACAATGAATTCGCAAAGAGTAATTAAGATGAAGCCTCCTAAGGTACGCTAATTTTTTCAAAACATACCAAACAACCAGCAGCAATCGAAGCAACCGAGTTTCTTTTCTCTCCAAGATCCATCCAATCGGGCCTGTTGAAATGTATATTGTCGAGACAACCAGCCATGTTAGCTTCTTATTCTTTTTAAATGATAATTTATGAAAGTTCTTTAGTTTTCACTCTCAACGAAAAAATTAGTTTCTTTTTCTGTTGTTGTCCACCATTATATAAGATTTCACTTCAGTTCGACATCTGGCTGGCTGACATTGTACAAGTTTTAGTTTTAATAAAAGCTGAAAATCCTATTTCTTGGCAGTTCTTCACGTTTTATTATTTTAATATATTCACTAGAATGAATTTTGCATTCATATTAAAGGTAAAAAATTTCAATGACAAATTAATATTTTTCTGCCGCAGTAATTTAGCTTGTGATCTTTGGCATTTCTATTTTCTGCATGATAAAGGGGAAATTCGAAACTCTTCATTTGGCATCACAACAAACAAAAACAAGAAAGCAGCCGATCTCAATTTTGTACGATGGCGGGTGTTTTATTTGAAGATATTTTTGATGTAAAGGATATTGATCCTGAAGGAAAGAAGTTCGACAGAGGTATTTTAAAATCTTTATTGATATATCGCTAGAAATCCATGCGATATTCTTCTATTTCCATGAAATATCGAGTTGCTTACGCAATGTAAACCGATCAGCTGTCACGTGTGTAATGTTGTGGTTAAGCTCCTTCAAGTTGGTTTTGTATTTGTAATTCAATCTTAAGGGTGTTTTCTGATCGACTGTTTAAATTTCAATGTTAGAATTTTTTTAATTCTGGTTGTTCAGTTCACAATTTTTAGTCAGTTCAAATATGACCAGTTTTTGAAATCGTTGTTTTGAACGAACTTGTTCATATGATGTAATCTTTGCGTGATTTATAAAGTTTAAATCGTAAGTAAGTATGTGATCTACTTTGTGTATCATATTTCATTACGCTTATAAGCTAATGAACAATAATAAGAATAATAAAACGATTATTATCGTTTAAAATTGTTCGAGTAGCTGCCTTGTGTATATGAAATTAAATATGAAATACATTTGCTCAATTTCGCTGATGTTCTCTATTTGCCGAATTTCTATTTTAAGGTAGTTTTTATTATAGGTAAATGCATTGATTGTGAACCTAATAAGTAGAGTGGAAACATCTGGTTAATAGTTATCGTTAAAAGAATAAAATATCTGAGTGAATGGATAAACTTCTCTCTATTTAATTGTTAAATTTTTTCAGCATTAATCACTGTTGTATTTCACAATATGTCTGTATGAGTGTACAAAATGTCTTATTAAGAAAAGTCTATATTTTTAACTTGTATAACTTTACTTAGCCAACTGGTAACCAATTTGATTACACTTGCAGTTGTTTCATTTTATCATCTGTTAAGGCCTTTTTTAAACAAGATTTTGAAACTTTTTGTACTCTTCCGTTAAACGCACGCACCAATCACTCATACTCGCCAAGTAAGAGATAAATTGTCAATTATAACAAGCTGATCATCTGTATTAACAGGTACATGGCATTAAATTGTTAATTTTTTCAGTTATTCATACTCAGCTGTATTTTGTGATGCACATTTAAAATAATAAATATCTTTGCATTTTATTGAAAGTATTTTTGACTGCATGCTTTCTCCTTTTCAATTTGTATCCTGTAATATAGGGGTCAGGAATGTTTTTTTTTCAAAGTAAATAAAAAAATGTTTAAAGAAATCTTGACAGGTTGCTCGATTTCCAAAAATTTATACATAAAACAAACTAATAAAATTCTTGTTGAGTGATTGTGAAAAAAAGCTAACTTTTGATTCTAAATTGTATGCCTATACTGATTCTGATGTCATTCAAGGGTTTATGTTAAATGGTTATTTTCAATTCTGGCAACCATAGAGATCATGGCTAAAGTATTAGAGTGGCGGATCACATGACCTCTAATGCTAGCGACGGGACGTGCATGGAGAGAAAAATTGGAAGGGTATGGGGGGAGTGCTGCTAACACTTTAAGGAGAAAAGTGGTAGGAAAAAATAAATTTAATTCTAAAATTGCAAAAAAAAAAAAAAATGCTATAAAAATACTACAGAAGAGTTTCACATTTTTTTAAGGCCTCTAAAAATATTTCAAAATGCAGCTGGTATTTTTTTGAAATTTTAGATTTAAATTATTTATTTAGCACTTTTCTCCTTAAAGTGTTGGCAACACTGGCCCCATACCCTACCAAGTCTGCTCTCCATGCGCATCCCGTCGTAATAATTGGAGGTCACGTGATCTGCGACTCTAATACTTTGACTATGATCTCGATGTTGGTGACAGAGTTTGACACTGGCTAATTTCAGTAAGCGGGTCGTGGAACGAAAAAGTACTGATTCATGTGATGAAGTTGGCTTCTTTCATAATATCTTGGACGGTAGGGAGAAGGGCACATACATAGAATTTGAATTTGTCATCTAAAATGTTGACTCTTTTGACCCCTCCCCCTACGTTACGTTTGATTTAACTCGTCACTAAAATTACGTCATGTTGCTGCACCCCCTTCCAAAGAAAAAGTTATATTAATAAATAATATTTTCCCTTGATTCTGAAATTTGAAGAAAAAATGCTATAATCTTATTTAAAAATTAACTATGAAAGAAAAATTCAAATTTATGGGGGCTAAATAATTAATTCATAGAAATAGTTGGACATCGCATTTATTTATAATTCCATTGTCAAAGTGCTAACTATACAATAACTAATGTCTCCTTAAAAAAGAGGGTCTGAGTACAATTGTATCTGTTTAGTTCTGCTTACCTTTTTTAAATAAAGCGTTTCTTATGATAAAAAAAGATTACAGATTTTTCTCTCTCAAAAACTTCATTTTATGTATACATAGTAGATTTTCCTTGCAAAAGTTACATTTTCCGAATCAGTACGAAAATATGATGCCTGTTGCCAATAGCTCTCGTGTAGCTCTTGTGCAATGATAATTCAAACCTTACTTAACATAAACGAATCATTACATCATGGAAGCAATTACCCGTCCATGTCACAATCCGTCACGTTTGTATTATACAGGAGAGTATAATTATTGTTTAGTTCAACTAGAAATAAAGTAAAATTGGAGGTTCAAGATAATATTTTATTATAAAGAGGTTGTTTCAGAGGGTAGAGAGTGCTAAGAGCGGCCGCCAAAGTGTAAGCACACGCAGCCACTCATGTATCGAAGGTATAATTAAGAAGTGATTATTCTTAATGGTATGTTTTTTGGTTTAAGAAATGTTTTTATTTTTTTAAACCAATTTTTTATTCATGTTATGCATATTTGCATTATAACTTGGTATTATGATTTTCAATATCTTCTTTCTCTCATAATAATTTAAATAACAAGTACTATTAACAGAAAATTGTAATTAAGTAATTAAATTAAACAATTAAAACTTCTTAAAAATTTCAATATAAAAATTGAAAAGTACCTTCATTG
This sequence comes from Hylyphantes graminicola, assembly GCA_023701765.1. Lineage (NCBI taxonomy): Eukaryota > Metazoa > Arthropoda > Arachnida > Araneae > Linyphiidae > Hylyphantes > Hylyphantes graminicola. The sequence continues at coordinate 36,095,342 of CM043112.1, forward strand.
CAGGGGAAGAACCCCTTCATTGCAAAGGAAGCTGTCTGGTTTCCTGCTTTATTTCATATAACTAGATGATTTCTTGAGTCAAAAATTCTATCCACTATATGTAGTTATTATTATTGTTACTAGAATGCTTAAATTAGTCAGTAAGACGAAAAAATACGAGAAAAAAAACAGGTGACCAACACCAAAAATGCAAAATCAATACAGAATTTAAATCCTAAATATTGAAAATAAAAAAACCCTTGAAAACAAAAAAACTCATTTAAAAAAAACCTATTTGGTTTTAACTATGCCAACCCTAGTTTAAAAATTAATACTTTCAATACAGTTACCATTATCATGTGTGGTACAATTAATCTTCTACAACAGACCACCGGGGCTGGGGAGCCCAGTCGGTTAAGCACTCGCTTAGCATGCGGAAGGTCCCAGGTTCGGGTCCGGGCATCGCCAAAATAGCTGCCGACCTATAAACGGCCCGTGCAGCCAAAAATGTCCGACGAATAATACCCCGTGTAAGGGAGTGCACGTTAATTATCCTTCAAAGTCCTAACGCTGCGTATGATGTCGCCCTTAACGGTTGCGTTGGGTGCCTATTCAGGTGTTGGCTCGTCATCTGACTGTGGTTCTAAAATACGACGTCTGTCGCCAATAGCCCTCATGTAGCTCTAGTGCGACAATAATTCAAACCTAACCTACCTAAACAACAGACCACCTTTGCAAATGGGCAATTTTCCAAAGCACATATTTTTCCTAATATATATACGCTTAACACATTAAAAATACCTCTTGAATAAACCAGATCATACCTCCGGTTACGATTAGCTTCCTGGTCTCATACGAGGGTCACTTTAAAAAAAAAATCCACGAATTGTCTTAGTTGTCAATAGAAAGCTTCTTTACCTTTATTGCAGTTACCAATCGCAAGGTAAGGGCCATCCATTATGTACGTTGACATCCCTAGCCAAAGTAACACTTAGACACGTCCTTCCAAAAGCTTATCACTAGGGTGTTCAGTTGTCACACAAGCAAGAGGCTATCAGTCTGGAGTTTAAGGAACTCCCAGAATTTAGGAATACCAGTGAATGTTAAATTTGCGAAACCCGAAATACGTTTCAATAGTTTTTTTACAGAACTGAAAAGCAAATTGAAATTTAAGGTACTTTCCGAAAAATCGAAAATTAACCAAGTAGAAATTTCTTCTTATTTTAAAATATTGTATCTTAAACGTTACCCCATGTTTACCCCATAAAAAATTACCATATGTAATTATATTGTTTACGTTTGGTATTACGCTTGTGCACAAGTAAACTCTTCAGAAGAGATTCGAACATTCTAAAATATTGAACATCCAACCTGTGACTAAAGCTTACTTTAAGACAGGATTTTCTTTACTTTATTACCACCTGTAATAAGTTGATGTTTAATAACTTTGAACAGTTCAACTTTTGATATTCTCTTGAAAAGTAGGGAAAACGAAAATTTTTTAAGTTAGAAAAATACGACATCAGACACCTATATTTTTTTAAAAACCGTTTTGACAGTTCCGGTATCTTTGCATTTTTGTCTGTCTACTTGTCGTTTAATGGTTTGGATTTACTTTTTAGTTTTAACAGTCTGGTTTTAGTTTTTTTGCTTAGAAATATGACATCCGAACTTCAGTGAGTTTTAAAGTTAAAAGGTTATTCAAGTTTTTTCTGAATTTCTTGTTCTTATTGAATAATGTAAACTGAAATTATTATTTTTATGTTTAATTTTAACCTATTTATTCTTTTAAATTAAAAGCAAGTTTAGTAAAAATGTTTAGATTCTTAGTGGTAGTTACTGTCTTAAGCCTCTAATGCATGAATTTTTATTTTCAACCCCAAAAAGTAATAAGGAAGATACATTGCGATGAGGTTCAGAAGTCCGAAATGGAGATTTTTTTTACATGTTTTGGCAGCTGCTGATTCCAAAACAGTATATATTTTTTAAAACATCGGTCCGTCTATCTGTCCGAAAATAGCTCAAACTGAAAGGGCTACGAACTTCAAATATGGTGCACGAATTATTAGTACCTGTCGGACGTCATAATATGGTTTTTGAGAAAATTGTGGGTGCGCAAATTATAACGAAATTGTATAGACCTTATGAGGTTTTACAATTATTGAAATTACTTTTTAATACATTGATTTATTGAGTGGTAATATTTAAAGTATTGTAGTGTTACACCTAATACCCCTAGTTTATTATTTATTATCTAATTTATTATTTATTTGTTTTTACCTAACACTTTGAAGTAAATCTCCATTTTTTTTAGATTGTTAGTTATATTCAATGTTCATTTTAGCGACATACTTATTATTATGGCATTTGTTAAACATTATAATTTATGAATAATCGCTCTCCTGCAAAAGTAAACGTTTTGTGCGAAATCAAAGCAATCATGCATAGCTATGAGGCAGCCTTTAAAATCAATTAAATCTGTTAAAAGTATGTTAATAAAACTAATTTCGTTTATCGTTAAAGTTTGCGAAAAATAATAGTTGTATAAAGACACGATTTCTACTCAATTGGATTATTAAAAAACTAAGAATGTAAATTTATTTTTTGAAAGCTCAAACGGCAACATATTATTTAATATCAAATTATACCTAGTTAATACTATATATAAATTGGTAGTATAAATATTGTACAGGTAAACAAAGAAGCATTTGCTTAAACTTAATTTGTTTATTATAATTTAAATTTGTCTTTGCCACTCAAAAATGAATTTGCTGCTTCAAGTTTATCGAAACAAAATATAGACAATTGAATACCATAGTCCAGAATTTTTTTTTAAATAGGACAAATTGAGTTACGAGACCTTGATTGCGCAGTATGGCAGCACGTCTGACTCGTCGTATTCCGTCGACCTAGGATCGTGTATATGGGTCCGGGTAAGTCAAGGTTCACTTAGCCATCATTCCTTCCCCTGGAAATGAGTACCATGCTTGTTTGGGAAGGTAACTTTCGAGTCCATCGTTGGACTAGCCAGAGGAATATCAAAATAGCTAGCATTAGCTCCTTACGCAGAAAGTCTACAGAAACGGAGACGCTTGGACCAAGCGAAGAAGGAGAGAAACCGGTTTCCTGTCGCCAATGTCCACCAAGCAGTCACAATTTCGGGACGACTCCAATAAATCTAGTGGTTCTTCCCCTGTACTCTTCATATGTAATATACCTTTTAGTACCTTATATTACTAACATGAAATATAAGGTAGTAAAAGTATTGCGATGTTGATCGTGAATTCGAAATGGAGATTTTGATTTTTCTACATGGTCTGGAGGGCGCTGATTGTAAAAAAGTGGTTTTTGAACATTGAGCCGTCTCTCTGTCTGAAACCACTCTACACCTCGAACTAAAAAGTCCACAGACTTCAAATTCGGTGCACGTGTTCGCAATATTATTCGGTAAAAGGTTATAACAAGGTTTTCGAGAAAATCGCATGTGACTAAAGGGAAGCTGCTAATTTTTTTAAAGCGTTAAAGTTATTGAAATTACCTTAGAGTATGTAATTACCTTTAAATGTCTTTATTTAGTGGTAGTGTAGGTGTTACTCCTATTTTTTTTAAAAAAATAAGTTGTACGAAAAAAATAAATTAAAATAAAACTTAAATTAAGTTTTTTGAGATAAAGATGTCAATGGTATTCCCAATTTCGTCGTTTTTGGTTTTTGCTTGGGAAGGTAACTTTGTGTCCATCGTTGAACTAGTCAAAGGAATATTAAAATGGCTATTCTTTGATTAAGAATTGAAATGACCAAATTTGAAAAAATTCGACAATTCTTTAATTAAGAATTGAAGTTAATATCGTTTTTTCCCCCTCTTCTCGATAAAAATCTGTATTCTTGCCTATTGCAGTAAAGCTTCTCTGACTACGGATTCTTTTCAAGCTGGTCACGTATCTGACGCTCAAATGGCCAGCCAAAGCAACAAGCTTTGGAGCTCGATGGGATTATTTCATATCAGACAAATATCGTATCAAGTGCGTTGAATTCTGTTTCTTGGATTCGCACTTATTTTTGGTCATCGAATCACGAACGTTAATCTGTAAAGCGTCTATCGTAAGAAGTCTGTTAATCTGTAAAGCGAAATATAATTAATTCATAAACTGCTACGTATCGGGTTCATCTTTTGTGTTAATTTATCCCCCAAAAAAACTTCGTTAAAGACAAATGCCAATCTCAAAAAAAAAAAAAAAAAAACTATGTAATTATTTTATAACAAAAACAAGTCATTTTGAATGTTGTCGCTAAAAAAGGCGTGATATAAAATGAATGCCAATCTCTTATTTAAAACTTCCTGGTCATAATAAATAGTATAATTTAAGTTTCGCTGCCATAATTTTTTTTACCTACTGTTTGAGGTTGGTTCCCTACCGGTGGTACGCGGGAATATTTCAGGTGGTACGCATGAGTGATGTTAGCTACATGGTGCTATCAATAGCTTCTGTACGCATGTGCAGTGAGCATGTAAACATATAACTCATTAATTTAAACATTAACATTATTTTAAAGAGAAATCTTTAATTAACTTCTGGATCGGATTTCGGTGAGTTTATATTATTTTTTATTTGTATGTTTTTAGACTTATGGGTAATAAGCAAAACTGTAAATTAATGCAGTATTAATCTTTTTATTTCTCCTTTATTGTAAGCATGTTATAAATAAACAAATATCTGCCCATTAAATACAAAGTTTTCTCAGGAAAACTTTGAACACTTTTAGAAGAGTAAATATTATGCGTTTATTAAAATATTTTGGTATGGTGGTGCGCCAAAATTTCTCAAAGTCAAGTTGTACACAGGTGCGAAAAGTTTGGGAACCCCTGCCTTAGATGTACAGAAAGGACGCTTCCAATATCCAAATAAAGCCTATATATCTACATAAAAACACCGCAGACTAGCATTTAACTTTTTAGTTCCGTGATGAAAATTTAAAACAGAAAGTTCAGTTTTTTTACCTATTTATCCGGTAGCTTGTGATTTTTGAAAATAAGACTTTTGTTGATTTATTTTCTTGAGAAATAATGTTAAGTACTTACATACTGATCGTACTTAGTATAAAATGGTACATAGGTTGTAGTTGTGGAGAAAACACATTTTTAATGAAATTTTGTATTTTTAGATTATGGAAATTTAATATTGAAACACTTATATTATTGCTACCCCACTCCAAAATCGAAAAAAAATATGTCATTTTAAGTACTTTGACCTATTAGTTTGTACCGTGAAGGCTAATTTCTAAATTTTAACGTTAATTTCAATGGTATGATGTAGTAAGTTGTTTGCATTTTCCAATATAGTTTATAAGTGTAATTAAATACTAAAGTTTTAAAAAATTTCATCGGTGTATTTTTGTGTCGAACTTACACCATGATAAATTATCATCATGAGGTTATTTATAAAAAAAGTTGAACACACATACTCGCTAGCAAACGGGAAATTATTTTTAATTACTTTTATTTCAAAAAAGATACATGGGAAAAATATATCGTTTTAAAATTGTTGCAGAACGGTAGTAATTTGACTGGGAACATAGAAATTGAAAGGAGGCTTCGCGTTTTAACTAATTTAAAGGGACTGGGGAGCCCAGTCGGTTACGCACTCGCCTAGCATGCCAAAGGCCCCAGGTTCGGGTCCGGACTTCGCCAAAATAACTGCCGACCTATAAACGGCCCGGGCAGCCAAAAATGTCCGACGAATAATACCCCGTAAGGGAGTGCATGTTAAATATCCTTCAATGTCCTAACCCTGCGTACGATGTCGTCCTTAACGGTTGCGTTGGGTGCCTAGTCAGATGTCGGCTCGTCACTTTACTGTGGCTCTAAAATACGACGCCCGTCGTCAATAGCCCTCGTGTAGCTCTAGTGCGACAATAATTCAAACCTAGCCTAACTAATCTAAAATATATATAAATACCGCAAGCCGAAACCTGTGAACTCGCACTTGATAAACTTCAAACTAAAAGTGTTAATTTATTAACTGCAAACCACACCCACCCACTACCAAAAACTCAAACCCTTTACCATATCACAAAAACATCCTACAAGATGACTCTCTCCCTTTCACTGATAAAAATTCTATTTTAAAAAGCCCTCCGTCCGCGTCTATTTCAAACGGACACTTTGACCGGACATCCCGTCCGTGGGGCGCCGACCCTCTTCTCCCCCCCCCCCCCCCCCCCCCACTGCAGCCTCGACAGCAGACGAACTCTCCTGCCGAATGCGGCAGTTCTGACCTTTATCGTACAAGGCTCTCTGGTGTCGGTTTTTGCGGCTCTGGCTGGGAACATGTGCTTTTTGGCGGCCCCGGTGAGTTTGTGGGGTTTTTTAAAATTTAAGGGGTTTTTGGGAGGGTGTTAATTTGTATATTTGGTTGGAGTTTTTTAATTGGGATTATATGGGGTTTAGTGTTGTTTGTTTGTGGCAAAAAGTGAAAATATTCTCTGTGAAATTGTGCTGCTATTAAATGTATTGGGTATAAGTTTAAAGTATTTTAATTGGGATTTTAAATTTAAGGGTGTTTTTTTTTGGGGGGGGGGATGTTATTTTGTATATTTGGTTGAAGTTTTTTAATTGGGGTTATATGCTGGGTTTTAGTGTTGTTTGTGGCAAAAAGTGAAAATATTCTCTGTGAAATTGTGCTGCTGTTTAATGTATAGTTAAAAGTATTTTAAATTTAAGGGTTTTTGAAGGGTTGTTAATTTTTATACTTAGTTGAAGTATTTTAAATGGGTTTTTATGTGGGGTTGTATGTTGAGCAGGGCTAGAAAAATCTCAAAATTTTTACATGCCCTGTCGGGCATGTTAGTCTCAGAAATACATGCCTGAATAAAACTTTTACATGCCTAAGCGCAGGCCGAGGGGAAAAGAAAGCTGAACCCAGGCATGAGTTTGGCAAAAATAACAAAAGCTGAAACTAAAATGCGTAATTGGAGGTGTAATTTTTTTTAAGCAGTATACATATTTCACGAAATAAACTGTTACATTATGCAAGTTGGAAAACCAAATTCTCTGACTTTTCCAGGTTTTCCCAGAGAATTTACAGAAAATTCCAGATTTTATCAATGTTAATTAAAAATATATCAAACTATTATACCTTAAGAAACATTGCCAAAGTAACAAGGAATTCGAAAATTGTTGAAAGTGGTGAAATTTCCCGGCGCCCACCAGAATTTTATTGATGAATTTCTATTTGATGCCATGACAGCATTGTGAAGTAACTAATTTCGACTTAAGATTAAAATTATCTATTTTCAAGAAGCAACAAATGGATATGTTGGGGATTTATAAAAACGCAAAATGTTTAAATTTACGGAAAGGTATTTTTTATGAAATGTTTACATGCCCAGTCGGGCATGTAAGGCGAAAAAATACATGCCTGATTGGAATTTTTACATGCCCCGGGCATGTCGGGCAATATAATTTTCGAGCCCTGATGTTGAGGTATAGTTGTTTGTGGCAAAAAGTGAAAAATGTCTTTGTGAAATTGTGCTGCTGTTTAATGTATAGTTTAAAGTATTTTAATTGTGTTTTTAAATTTAAGGGGTTTGGGGGTGTGTGTGTGTGTGTTATTTTGTATATTTAATTGAAGTATTTCAATTGGGTTTTTTTATGCTGGATTATATATTGGGTTTTAGTGATTGTTTGTTGCAAAAAGTGAAAATATTCTCTGTGAAATTGTGCTGTTGTTAAATGTATTGAGTATTAGTTTAAAGTATTTTAACTTGTAGCAAAAAGCGTTTACATTGTTTGTTTCAACTATTTTCTAGTAGTGATATCGTAAAGGTATATTTTACTTTGTGTCGGGGAAAAATTAAAATATTTTCCAAATTTGTAACTTCTGTTTTTATTTTGTATTCGGTATTTGTTTAATTGAAATATTTTTTATTTAAATATTGTTTAATGGTTTTATTTTAGGATTTAAGCTTTTAAAAAAACCATTTGTTAGATTTTGATCTGAGAAAATGTGATATTGTACTAATCCAGATTAGCTGTCGAGTTTAGTGGGTTTTGAGAATTTCTATGATATTTTTGCAACGTTAAGGAAGTTATAAATAACATATAGGTTTTGAATTATATTTCCTTTGTAAATCGTTTCGTTAAAAACATCAGTTTATGCAGACATTTCAATAAAAAAAATTAAGTACTGTAAAAATTGTTCCAAAGAGAAAATTGATATATTTATTTAAAAAAAACCGAACTAAATACAATTTATTTTGTGTAAAGTGAAACAGCACTTTTGAAATATTACATACATTTTTGAAAATTACATAAATCTTGCACGTCATATATACTATGAAATTACATATTTTTCTTAATAGTTTTAGATTTCTTGTTTTCGCGTTATTGCATTTCTATCATATATTTTTTTAAATTCGAAAATCAGTAAACTATATATCTTTTTAAAGACTCTTTACATAGTTTGCTTTGAAAGTTTATTCTGGGTTATATTGTATTTTATGAATAAAAAATAATTATATTTGTTTTTATAATGATTATATTCTGTTTTGAAGTACACAAAACTCGTTATTTGTGTTAACTTAATAGCAAAAAGTCTTGACCTTGCTTTCAGAGTATTTCTTGCATAATACATCTCCTACATTTCAAAATTTTGAGCTCCTACCGGAATTCAAAAGTGTTCGGTTCAAAGAACATTCTAGATTCCAGATTAGCGGTTTTGTACTGTAAATCATCTATTTGAGGATCAAAGTATTATTCGATGGTTTTTTTCAAGTATTGCCAGTATTATATTCTTATTTTTGATGCTCAAAAACAATCCATCTATAGGTAGATAGTTTTATAACTATCTTCTCCTAAAACACTAAATGTTGGGTGCCTACTCAGGTGTTGGCTCGTCACTTACTGTGGTTCCAAATTGCGAAGTCTGTCGTTAACAGCCCTCTGTAACTCTAGTGCGACGATAATTCCATCTAACTCTGACCCTCCCTAAACACGGTTATAATTTCATTGAGCTGGGGAGCACAGTTGGTTAGGCATCCACCTAGTATGCGAAAGGTCCCAGGTTCGGGTCCGGACATCGCCAAAATAACTGCCGACCTATAAACGGCCCATGCAGTCAAGAATGTCCGACGAATAATAGCCCGTGTAAGGGAGTACTCTTTAAATACCCTTCAAAGTCCTAACGCTGCGTACGATGTCGCCCTTAACGGTTGCGTTGGGTGCCTATTCAGGTGTCAGATCGTCACTTGACTGTGGTTCTAAAATACGACGCCTGTCGCCAATACCCCTCGTGTAGCTCTTGTGCTACGATAATTCAAACTATACTAAACTATAATTTCATTTCATCATTACTACAATATATTTAATTGATCTGCTATATTAATCAATATAACTTGTTATATCAAAGTTATAATTCAGGGTTGCGTTTTATAATTTCCTTCTCACACGTTTATATTTGGTTTCCTGTCTAGCGCTATGTTTTAAAGAGCTGCCGTCGCAAATGGTTAATCAATTCGCAACATGGCAACCGGGTTCTGTGCCTTGCAAACATCTATTTTGATGCAGACAGACAGTGTTTTTTGTATGCTAATTTTGTAAAGGAATATCTGGGTTGTACACCTTTTAAAATTTTTGTTTCTGTTAGCTGGTATTTAACCCATTAACAGCAATTAAAACTCGATAATGAGTTTTTTGTTTCAGTTTATTTAACCCTCTAATGCATACTGTTACCGTTTGGCAACAAGTAACATAATCCACTTTATTCTATTAAACTAGAGCTCCCTCTCGACAAATTTGTGTTTTTTCATCTATTACATTCCACTTTGAAATTTTAGTTATTAATAATCGTCATAGATGACAGTTAGTAAAAGTGTATTCAAAACTTAGGTTATTAACTGTTGTGAAATTACGTTTTTGGTAGTATTCAAAGTATAATAATATTAGTACGAAATACAAATAAATTGTTTTGAAAAATTAATTATGGTTTAAAAGGGTTATTTTGAAAATCTATTTAGTAGTTTTCCAGTCATTAGTATCAAAATTGGATTTATAAATCCAAAAATTTTTTATAAATCGAAATTATTTAAATTATAATGCGGTTTAATTTTTTTCTTGTATTTTCCCATAACGTATGAGTATTAAAGATACGTGTTTATTTTTTTGGGATGAAAATAAAAATTCATGCATTAGAGGGTTAAATAAACACATAGGCACAAATGAGGCAAATGAAGAACATTGTCCTGAATTGATTATAAAGGAAAAAATTAGATTATCAAGGCTCTTTATTAAGTCCCAATTTCTTAATACATGTTCAGCTACACGTTCAAAACTTTGGTTCGTCTAAAATTTGCATTATAAAAAATGTATGTCTTAACTCAGTATCCAATGATTAAAAGTTTAAACGAAATTTCGATTTTATCTAATTCCGTTCTGTTCCTTAACGGTTTTCGTTACAGAGAAGTTTGTAGAGGTCACTACATTTTAAAACATTATTTTACTTTTCTAAGTAACTTCCACTAACTTTTTTTTAAAGCAAAGCATTTAATATTTCTAAAAGTCGTTATTTTGTCAGACATTTTTAATATCTCGTTATCTACAGTTGAAATTCACAAGCTACATTTAAAAGTTTTATGCTTTTTTTTTAATTATATAACTATAGAGGTTATAAGTCTAAAATACTTTCCAACGATATTAGAATTCGTTTTTTTTTCTTTTATCCTGTCAAATTGAAAATTAAATGTAAGTTTCAATATATATATTTTAAAAATATGGCTGTTAAAAAGCCATAAGTGTATTATAATTATACATATAAAACTTCCCCGACTTTCATATAAAACTGAAAACTTTTGTTAATAAACTACAAATCTAAGGGTTTTGCCTAAAAAAACTTGTCCCATAGACCTAACATGGGAAGATAATGAAGGAGGGAAAATGTTTAACTTCCCTTTGGGTTTGTTTCTCTGCTACTTGAATACGTGAAAGGAGAAACGACTTCTACAGCGATCCTTTCGGTAGGTTACCGAGACTTGCATTGACTCCCGAGCAAAATCCTACACGTATATTCTTAATCTAAACATACTTTTCATACGTATATTTGCTAAAAAGTTTATTTTTCAAAGAATTTTTTTTTAAAATTATGTTTAATGGTTACTTAGGGACACGCCTTAAATTCTAAAATACACATTTTTTGTGCTATAAATGCAACAAAAGAGGCACTTATTTGTAGTTAAGGGGGTCTGGCACCTCCATAGAAGCCCATGTTAAATTGTCCAACTTTGGGGGCATCTCAAGAATTAACTAATTAATATATCCATTTCAAATTTTCACAGTTTCATCTATAGACATTTTTAAGTATTTTAACACAAGATTATTTTGAAAAACTAAAAACTAGATTAAATATGATTTTTTTTTTTAAATATCGTTGAAGAATGTCAATATTTTTAACCTAAAAGATTTTTTTTAAAAAAAAGTAAAAACTTTACAGACTATTCCCTGCGTTAAAATGTTTAAATATACTTGTGAATTACACATAAAAAAATTCAAGTATTTAAATGAATAACATTTTTAGTTATGTGCCCCCAAACATTCACATGATTCAAAAATTGTAAAACCGAGAAAAACCAATTTAAAGTTTTTATTGTTAACTCATTTCCTTACGAAGGATTTTTGCTTCCTCGTAATATTTGATTGGAATAACATTATCGGATCCTTAGTCGTTCGGCCGATCTGGGCAGTTTCACTAAAGAAAGGGTAAAATAAAATTGCCTTTAATGTCAAAAATATTTTTCCAATCATCTTAAAACTTTGTGACATTATTAATAAAGGTTGATATAGTATTTTAAGCCACTAATTTTTTTTTAATTTTTTCAATGATTTTGAGGTGCCAGACCCCCTTAACAGATTATTATCACTTATTTGTAGTTAGTAGACTAAAATCTGATAGTTGGATCTTCTTCTATTACACCAGGTCACTTTCGGAACTAATTAATGTGTTAATTGTTTGTGGGGAGGTTTTAAAAAATCCCCCCCCCCCCCCCCCCCAGGTCGCAAGAGGTTATTGTGGATTTTTTTCTTTCAATCCCTAATATGAAATAATAGTATATGAATGTTATATCCATCTGAATATAATGTAATGTAAGTATTGCAATGGGGTTGAAAGTCCCAAGTGGAGATTTTGTGTTTGTCTTTTTCAGGTTTAGGAAGATGCTGATTCCAAAAAAACTAGAAAATATATTTTTTTGAACATTTTGGTCTATCCGTCTTTCTTAAATTACTCTAAGACTTGAACTAAAAGAGCTATGGATTTCAAATTCGATTCACGAGTTTCTAGTGCACAAGGTTTTTTGAGAAAATTGCGAATGCCCAAGTGATTTTTATTCTAACCAATGGGGTTGTTTCACGGAGGATCTGGCAATAGCTACACGGTGTTGTTTTCCTTACTCTCTAATTACTTTTATTTTGGTTAAGTTGGTTGGTAGACGTGTATTCAGGTTAGTGTACTTGGCCAGCACACAAACCTGATGATCTCTACCAACCAACTAACCAAAACAAAAGTAAATAGAGAGCAGAGACATTTAGATAGTTGTTAGAGAGTAAGGAAAACAAGACCTTATAGCTATTGCCAGATCCCTCGTGAAACAACCCCATTAAGTTGATATAGATAATTTTTCAATTTTTTTAAAAACAAAATTCGGTTTTAATATTGTATCAACCAACTTTTTCCTCTGGAATTGTTTAGTTTAGGCATATTTTTTGTTTTAAAAATAAAATTGCCCGTATTCTTAAATAACACGATTTAATCGTCATTTCAAGAGTTAAAAATTCAAATTGCGAGGATTGCAAAGTGAAAAAAAAAAAGATTTGCTTTATTTTTCTACATAGCTTACATTTGTAGATGTAGTGCAGCATTGATTCAAATGAAACCAAACTATATTTCTATTAAGCTCTGTGTTGATATTTGGGAACAAACCATTTGGGGAAAATTATAAAGAAGACTATAGAATTACTCGATATGGAATACACAATTGTCGGGCCATCTTTTAAACTAAACTTTGCGTATAGAACTATTGCCTGCTGAATTTGTTTAAGTCTAAAGAGTTCTGATACTATTTATGAGTCTGTTTGGGTTGTCCAGGTCCATCTATTTACTTGGCCGTAGCTTAAAATTACGAGGCTTTGGGGTGAATATGTGCCACATTTGGCATGAATTCACCAATTACAATTGACACTTGACTTAACAGTTTGCATTGGATGTCAAAATCGCTCGCCATGAATAGTACTCCAAGGAATTTAAGTTTTAAAGATTGTTCCTGCAATTTTTTTTTTTTTTTTTTTTTTTTTTTTTTTTTTTTTTTTTTTTTTGAAGAACATGTTAACATGTTTCCGAAACTCCATTCTATAAAGAACATCCTAAAGCGATGACATATAAGTTTTCTGTTAAAAAAATTATTGAAAAAGTTGGTTTAAAATGCCTATTTTAACATGTAAAGTATATGATTGGCGGCAAAAGTTGGGTTGCTCTTACAGGGTTGCCTGGCTTCACCCACCGATCCTATAAGCGAGCGTTTCGATGCTCCTTCCAGAGTTTCAGTTCAGTTCAGTTCAGTGATTCGTGTGTGCCAAGGTTTAGCAGACCATTATTGCTTTCAGACATATTAGCAAGGCATTTCAGTCTTTTTTGGAAATCAACAAATCATTTCACCGAACCCAAATCAACAGTACCGAAAGGTCACCCACCTTCTCGATATACAATTTAAATATGGCTCATATTTGGAGTAACGAAGATGGGGAACGTTATGTTTCTCACGGAAATAGGTGGGGCTAGGGTTATTTTTGATCTCGAATTACTCGCAGAGAGAGGAAGATGTTCTAATCGGTATCAGTTCTTCCTGTTGTGTGGTCATCTTATCGCTAATATGCCAGGACGATGATAAAGCAGGCTTTTATATTTATCATTGGACTGAATTTGATTCCATATATATTGGGCAGATGTATTGAATATTCAGAGAATATCTTCAACTTTGACAGTGAAACAAGTGAAACTAGTGCATGTTAAATGTTTCGGGAATGCTCTAGACTGGGAATTTTTAATAGTAGCCAGTCGCTACCAGAGTGAAAAAAAAAATGGTAGCCACATTTTGATTTTTAGTAGCCAGTTTTAAATTTAAGTATGTACGGCAAAAATAAGTGCGACATTCCACAAAACAAAATTTATTGAGGACATTTTTGATACGAAAAGATTGACAGTAAAAAAAGGATCATGCCAAATATGTAAGTATTATGTAATTGACCATTATTGAAAGGAGAAAAATATTTTATGTACGTACACACAATTCAACTTCTATTGGTTTCGGAGAATTCAAGATGTCGTCCACGATTGTTCATTAAATTTTCTCATATTAGAATTGTTTAAATGAAGAGTTGAGATCTAAATCAACTGTAAATCAATCACCTGTAAATTGCTAATATCGTAAAGCAAGATTAAAAAATCAAATTTGCATTTGAGATTTCCGTCGCCCAGCTCCATTTCCGTCAGACGGAGGCCGACTAAGTGACATCACACAAAACACCGGCCAATGATGAGGGAAAAATTTCACCGATGAGCAACAACTGTCATCCAATCTTTCTTCCCGACAGAATAGAATCGGAGAGGGTTTTTTTTTTAAATTATTACTTTAGAAATGCAGCTTCATTATTAATTACTTGCTGAACAAAAAGGAAAAATTATGATCGCCACTTTTGGCGACTGGGGTTCAATTTTTAGGTAGCCACTTTCGATGTAATAGTCGTCAGTTGGCGTCATCAGCGACTGGCGACCGCTAATCTAGAGCTTTAGCGTATAAAGTCCCCTGCAGGAGATGTCTCCCTATAAAAAAAACTTGTTTCGAAATTTCGATGCACGTTGCTATTCTTCAACATAATAATCCTATTAACTCAAACTAAAGGTGTTTTATTTTCTGATTTGTTTTTTTTTTATTTGTGGAAAAGCACTTTTTTAACTTAAGTAACGAGGAAGTAAATACAAAAATAGTTGAGTTTTAGGATTTATCCGAATCCTAAGTTACTTTTAATCTATTTACGTTTCTAATCGGGTGATTAAACTTCACCATTATCGCCATCGTTTAAATTTATTTGACCTATTTCACCAAATAGAACATTAGCTTTTAAATTTTACAAACCATTTTTATGTGAATTTGTTTAACATAAATTGTTCAGTACTGTGGTCTTCATTTGTATCTTATTTCGTTTTGTTAGGTGCAACTTAGTGTTCAAGTAGAATTTTAGAATTGGTCATAACAAACATTTATTTACTCTCTGGCTATTTTAATTTTCTAACCAGTAAAGTGTTCACCACTGTTACCATCGTTTAAATTTTATCTTAATGACTTAAGGTAGGCGAATACCCAAAATTCTAAAATTTTTACTATTGCTTTAATATTCTCGAAATTTGGCATAGTGATTTCAAATATAATGAGCAATGCTTTTTATGCAAGTTTTTTTTATTTAAATATAATTGATTTATTTTAAACGGCGTTTTTCACCTAAAAAAAAAGGGTTTACGCCAACACTTCTAGCATAAAAAGTTTTACATTAATTTACCTGAAATTTTTTACAGATACTATTTCAATATATATCTGTGCTATAAGCTTCTAACATCTGGTGCAAATATAGTAGTTTTTAAAAAAATGTTCAAGTGTCAAGTTAATCGAGAAAAAAAATCTTTTTTGTATGTAACTCTAGAGGGTCATTGAATGTATCAGTTCAAAACGGGGAATTTAATACATAATTAATGTTTATTGGAGGAAAATTCAATGTGGTAGACTTGTTAACGTAAACCTCTTTTTTTAAAGTAAAAAGCACCGTTTAAAATAAATTATATTTAAATAAAAAAAAATGCCTAAATAGCATTGGTCATTATATTTGAAATCACTATGCCAAATTTGGAAAGGATTAAAGTACGTAATAGTAAAAATTTTAGAATTTTTGGGAATTTTGGGTATTCGCCTACCTTAAGCTGCTAGGAATTTAATATTTGTACTACATTAAGTGATCTTGATTTGATGAAAAGATAACAATATGTTCCTTAAATAGGATTTACATCGCCTTTACTGACGAAGGTTGCGAGGTAGTTTCGAAGAGGAGGGATCGTACTCTAGGGTTTCCTTCTGTGATAATCTTGTTAGAAATCTTTTTGCTTTCAGGGGATTTCACATTTCGTTGAATCATAGTTTTATTTTTGATATAAAATGCACATTCTTTTTATCTGATGTTTCCAGATTTATTTGTTGAGTAGAACATCGGAGTGAGTACTTGACAAAACATAATGTCTGGAGTTATAATAATATGAAAGTTTGAAAACCGGATTTGGGGAATTATAAAGGAATGGAAAATTACTTTTACGAAGTTACTCTGTTACAGTTACTTAACATAAAAGTAACTATTTACTGTTACTTTTAGAAATTTCAAGTTAAACGGCAAATTGCAATTTAACCATTTTACCGTTTTTCAAAAGGGAACCAGAATTTTTTTAAGAATACCATTAATACTTTGTTTCATTTAGGAATAAAAACGTTAGTTTTTTAAAATTCGTTTTTTTATGTAACCTAACTTGTTCTAATAAATTGTTTAAGACTATGGCTTCATTTTTTGTATTTTGTTTAGATAAACATCAACGTTAATGAGTCGTAAAAAAGTAAATACACTATGAGAGTTTAAAGAGATTTTAGACCCGTTTGTACCGAAATAGATTACAAGGAAGTATATTGTAATATGATTGATTTTCAATTAGGAACTTTCGTTTAATTTCTCTACCTGGTCTGAACGATTTACGTCTTTTTATTGGCTATTCAATAATTGACAATACTCTTGAAACTACAGGGGGACCTAAAAGAAGATTTACAGTTAATGCCGGCCCAAATGTACCATTGGTAAGAACTTTGGGCTATTTAGAACAGGTTATTTAATATGGGCGGGTTTAGTTTTGTTGGTTGGCTAAAATTACGCCATTCTACTAAAACTCCTTGGCTTAACAGGCTCTCTGTTTTGTGGAATATACTGAGTCTGCAAGGGCTAAGCTGCTGATAAAGCAGCCCCGTCGGAGAAAAAAAAAACCCTGCAAAATACATTACTTTTGGTCACCCTAATTATGATACTTGAAGAGTACACGGGAAAAACCTATTGATTTTTCAGAGAAGTTTCTTTAGCAGGCCACTTTGGCGATGATAGCGAGTGATCGCCTAAACTTGTCTAAGGAAACCAGTTCCTACCATAGATATCATAGTTAAAGTAATTGAGTGGCAGATCACGTGACCTCCAATGCTAGCGACGGGACGCGCAAGGAGCTTCCAGAAGAGCCCCATTGAAGTCAGTGTTGTAGGTCACGTGATATACCACTGTAGTACTTTAACTATTATCTCTGTGGTTCCTAGCTACTAAGATTCAGGCGATTGGCGATCCCGACGCTTGGACCAAGCGAAGAAGAAAGAGAGAAACCGGTTTTATGCCGCCAAGCAGACAATTGCGGGCGTCCGCCTAATAAATCAATCACTTCTTCCCGTGTACTCTTCACTTGTTTAGAGTTTTTCTAAAATCCCATTTATTTATTTTTTCTTTCAGTTAGCAGACTCCATTGTGAGAGTGAGTCGTTCAAAATGGACCTGATTCTGGATGTCAACATACAGGCATATCCCATGGATTTAGGTAAATATTATTATTACATATTTTTCGCCTACACCAAAACCGACCTTAAGTGTGCAGTATACAAATGTTCTACGAGAAAAAGGGTAAATAGTTCTCATTTTTGAGTGCGAGAATCGCATACAAAAAGGTATTTTACATTCAATAAACAAATGTATTTGTTATTTCAAGACATAAATTTATTATTTTTATTAGTTTAGCTTCAGTTAGAGTGTTATTTTAATTATTTTTTCCTTCGATTTTGACGTAACAGGGCGCACGAATATCAGGGTCGAAGGGCCAGCCAATAGAAGCAGGTGAAATTTCGGCGCCAGCAGCGTTGTTTACGCAGATTCCTCTGCCTAGTACGTTTCTCTGCTGCAAACTTAAGCTCGGTTTTGGTGTACTTTCCTTTTTTTCAATCCCAAAGAATTTTTAAAAAATGAAAAATGTTGGTATATTTATGTGATGAAGATCTCCGTCTGTTTGTCAATATCCCCGGCATTTTTACATAATTAATCTCCGAACTGCAAATAAATTTAGCAAACGCTTCGGAATAAAAAAAATTATTTTCGAAAGAATGATAATAAAATTTTTGTTTTTAAATTTTGGTATGAAAAGTTTAAATTACAACTAAAATTTCTATGTTTGGCTATTTTGTTGATAAAGTGAATAAATCTTGTGTGAAAGCGGTTCTAGAGGACAGTTGTTACTGTTACAAATAAACTTGTTATTTGATAAGAATTTCAGTAAGTATTTAAGTAAATGGAAAGTAAGTTTTTTTTTTTTTTTTTAAGAATTTCTTGTTACCTTAGAGTCCTTAGACACAGGGCCTGTTCTTCCATAAGGCCCACTAGGCCCGGCCTATGGCCCCCAAATTTAAGGGGCCCTTAAATTTCAGTTTCTATTGTGCTAAATGCTGTAAATCCCCAAGATATCAGTAAATAAAGAAATTCTGATACTCAATTTTGCTTTTAGTTCGACTTTGAAAGAGAAATTGACCTAACGTAATTGTTTTAATCGATGTTTATAAGAAAGTCAATAAAATTGTAGCAAACATTTGATACATAGGTCATACAGCACCATCATTACTGGAAAGCATACAAAAAAAATTCCCCAAAGGGCCCCCCAAAATATGTTGTGCTTATAGTCTGAGTTTTCCTAGAACTGGCCCTGCTTAGACACATACATTAACTATTAATGGGCACATAAGAAATAATTTCCAAACATCTGTTTAGTTAAAGGCTTCATGCTATACTTGTTGTTGCCACATATTGTTTCATAAAAATTCTTATATTATAGAATGTTCTTGTAGATAAATATTACACCTCTTCTATGTATGTTTGTTTTTAAATTACTTATATAATACTTTAAAAAAAATCTTGTCCGATTAAAGTTTGGCAGTCTGCCACTTACTTTGGGCACACCAGTAATATGTAAAAAACATTGAACGGCTTGAAAATCTCATTAAGTGTTCTCTGCCACATTTTAAAAATTAGTTGTTGAGGGAACAAGTGTTTTGCAAACTTGTGTATCTTTTAAAAACAAATTTTTAATAATTTTATTCTTGCTAGAAATATTTGTTTAATTTCTTGTTAATATGTTGGTGTAAAGGTTGTTTGATAGGTTTGGCAATTTTGTTGTTATATTAAGACAAATATTTAAACCTTTTGGTCCCAATGACAATTTGACATTATCATCCTAGAAATTATTTTCTGATCGTCTGTAGCCATTTATGATATCATAAAGCATATCATTCGATTCTTCAAACTTTTTTCTATTTGAAAATATTTTTTATTATTCTCAATCGATGTCCCAATAGACTTACCCTACAGCCTACAGAAGTTATAACTTTGCATAGAATGAACCTATAGAATTAATATCTATTTCTGTTGTCTTGTTTCCAGCAATCCGTGTACAGACTTGCTAGTTTTCCAGATTTAACACGGCAATTTTAAAATATTTTCTTAATTTCTTTATTATACGTATCGATTGCTGGATTTTCAGTGGAAACATCAAACTTTCTCTTGGCAACTTGAAAATAGTTATTACCGAATTAAATACAGGAAGTTGGTTGGTATAACTAACGTCTCACTTGAACCACAGTTAGCAGGTCGCGTGTATTTCTCGATGTAAATCCAACGTTTAAGGAGAAAGGGAAGGATAAAACTTACTTTATGGTTACCCTTGGCGAATTTTCCAAATCTCGCCAATAGTCGGTATTTTGGCGACTATTTGTTTTTTAACAATCAAATCAAAGAAAAGAGCGTTTTGAAAAAGTTGACTGGGCGAAAAAATGGATAAAAAATACCTGAAATCGTAAATAATGAAAACTAAACAATACTTTTATTCTAATTGCACTAAATCAGAGAATGGTGAAAAAAGAATTATCTTTAAATGTGAAAAAATAATCGCGATTAGGGTGATCTTACACTAAATCTGATGACCAAACCCAACACACATTTACTCTTTCAGGTGACAAGTTTCGTCTCGTGGTAGCCTCAACCCTGAAAGAGAGCGGGGCACCAGATGATGGCGAATGGAATTCCATAAACGACGGTCTACCCTCGCGAGCGGATGCCTTCGAGTATGTCTGCTACGGGAAGATCTATCGCATTGAGGGAGATGACGCCACGTTGGAGGCCTCCAGACTGTGAGTAGAGATGCGATCGTGCTATGTTTGTGTACCATTGCTGGGCAAAAAAAAATTGTTTGTTTTTGCTGTAATACGAAAGCCAGGGTTTGTTGTAACCCTGGAAATAGTGGAATGAAAAACGCTTTTGGAAACATAGGTTACTTAGAAACTTGGGAGGGGTGGGAAGACTTTTGGAGAGAAAAAACAACTTTCAGAAGACAATTAACTTTTTTTCTTAGAAGCAGTTTTCTTTTTCATGCCAATAGGTAGTTTTGAAAATGAAGGGGACCATCAGGGCTGAGTTTGGGCAGGGCAGGGCATTGTTAATGACAGCCGAGTCCACGTTCTTGTATACCTTACATATTTTCCCATCCCTGATTGATAACATAACATAACCTAAAGTTTAAAAAAAAATTAAATTTAGGTTTGTCTGGAATGGGTAACTTTATAATATTTCTTTAATACAATAATATGAATAATTAGGTTATTTTTTTATTTGATTTAATTGATTTGACACCTTGAAAAGCATAAATTAGCATATTGAAAATCTTATAGAGAGATGACTAGGCATCGGCACTCTCAAAGTTTTATTTTTTTAGTTTTAGTATTTTGTGTAGTTTTTATGATTATTTTAAAATATGAATTAAGATTAATTTTTAAGATTATTTTGAAATATGCTTTAAAATATGTTTCAGAACTATTACAGGGCTGCCAGTGGCGACTTAAAAGGCTACTAAAGCGACTATTTTAGCGTCTAGGCGACTATGGCTACTATTTAAGTCTAAAAAGGGCCCAAAACAACTATTTTGAGCAAAACCTTCAACTATTTTCGGTCTCGGGCGACTTTTTTTAGATTTTTTAGTTATATATTTTCCACATAGATGGCGCCACAATGATACTACCGATGCACAAAACGTGAAGTGCCTTTAGTTTTCGTTTGGTTCTCAAATCCAACAGCACAAAACAAAAACAAAACCATGTGTTTTTGAAATTGCACTTGATTATGATATTTTAGAAGCCTATGTAAAGCTCATGGAAACTAAAACTTTGATTTTGTATGCTTTGTCGAAGATTTTTTTAAAACTGCATTTGGATAGGATTTACATCTGTCTGTTTGTTACTAATTTGCTTTGTTTTGAAATTTTTATTTTTTATTCAGTAAGTTGGCGATAATTTTTAATAAAATATGTATATAAAAGGATTGTGTATCAAAATATGGTTTTTTTTTAAAGTAAAATTTTCTTTTGAATTTCGATGATTCTAGATCATCCTAAACAAGAATACTAAAATTTATGTAAACAATTTTTATTAGTTTTAATTTAGCCGTCCTTGCTTGATTTTAAAGGCTGAAAGTTATTTGAGTGAAACGTATTTGCATGGATTAGTATTTATTGATCCTTATGTTTCTTGAATAACTGATAACTATTTAAAATAAATTTGTTTTTAATATATTTATGTATATTTTAAAATAAATTTATTTTCAAGTAAATTTAATTTTCCTTTTAGTATCAATTCTTTCATATGATAGTTGTTGTTGCAATTTGTAAATTAAAGTTTTAGTTTTAAATTTTTGCCACTATTTAGCATTTTAACTTCTTCCTACTTGCTTCTGTGAAATGACAGGCTCTTTTTCTAGATGAATGTTGGTTTTCCCCAGATTTTTTTTTAGTCAAAAGCTAGAAACAAATGAAAAATTAAAAATATATTGCCTGTACACATATATAATATATTTTTGAGGATAAAAAAGACACTTTTATGACTGTTTCTCAAAAATTAGCCAATCGTTAACAAAATGTTTTTTTTTCTTAATTTCTCCGTCATTTGCAAATTTATTTCAAATACAAACAAGTAGATTTTAAATATTTCCCCCTAATTTATGATCTCTAACAATTATAGTTATATATAAATTGGTTTAATAATGTAACATGAAATTTTCTGTTGCAATACATCCGAAAAACTATTGGTAGTTTTATCAATCTTTCAACTGAGTGTTAGTGCTACAATTCTGAAGTTTTCACTATTACAAGTCTTAATTTTTAGTTTATAAATTTTTGCATCGAAGGAAGCATATTAAACAAATATATCACTTTTTGAAAAATTTATGTAATCGCAGGTAACATTCAATGCAAATATTGTTAAAGAAATTGCTTATGATTATATTATCTAACAATTAAGAGTTTATTTAGTTGGGTAAAAGAGGATACTATTTTGGCTACTATTTTTTAACATCTGAGGCTACTAAAGCAACTATTTTCAAAGCTTTCTGGCACTGGCAGCCCTGCTATTAGAAATTAAATACTTCTGTAAACATTCAAATCAGTAAATATTGTAATTTATTTTACATAATGGCTTACAAACACCCTTTCGTACAATAACATTAAGAAATTTCAAATATAAATACAATAAACTAAAAACTGGAGCGTTCATGTTATAAAATGAAAAAAAAAATGTAAGAAATAAATTTAAATTTGTCATTTTACTGTAGAAATTTTAGTAAGACAGCTTCAAAGACCCTTTACAAAGTACAATGTCATGCAACTCACGTTCACTCTTGTAACTATAAATTAGCTCGATGTACCATATACGCGTCCAGATCTGGTTTGCATTGAGGCTCGATCATTGATGAGACCCGGCTGGTTGGCCAGATTGCCCCCTCTCCGTATTCGAGTTGTTGTCGACCTCAACCGTGATGCCGGTTCTTCATGGATGGAGAGTCCGAAACCTTCTCTAATTATTATTCCATTTAAATTTTCACCAGCTCTTGTTCTATTCGAATCTCCGCCAACCCTTGTTTCATTCGAATCTTCAATAGCACGCATTTCATTCGAGTCTTCAACAGCACGTATTTCATTCGAATCTCCGCCAACCCTTGTTTCATTCGAATCTTCAACAGCACGCATTTCATTCGAATCTTCAACAGCACGCATTTCATTCGAATCTTCAACAGCACGCATTTCGTTCGAATCTTCGCCAACACCTGCTTCATTCGAATCTTCATCAACACCTTCTTCATTCGAATCTTCGCCAACACTGATTTCATTTGAATCTTCGTAATTTTCTTCTTCAGGATGACCGCGGTTGTTTTTCTTTGACAAAGTTGCATGTGTTGATTGAAAAAGCACGAATGACGTATACATCAAAATAACAATGGCCGCCGTTGTCCATGGGTACAGATTGCAAGTTAAGAAGTAGTTTATTTTAATCAGTACTGGCCACAACTTTAGAGCAGCGGAAAACGCCAAGGCCGACTAGAAAGAGATGAAACAATACTCAAATCAATGAGAGACAAGAAGTTTTATTGAAAAGGGTAAAATCCTAGGAGAACTTATACCTTTGGCAACAAACTGAAAAAAAGCACTAATCATAAACGAAAGGGCGCCAAACAAAAACGGCAATGGTAGCAAGTGAATATAGCGGTTCAATGTGGATGCGTGATGAAAGTATGTATGTAATACAATACAAAAACTACGCTACTTGCCAACCTAAGTTGGGTAAATAGAAATATGCTATGGAGAAGATCCTTCCGCGGATGTAAAGAATTCCATAAATTATTTGTGAATCAATTCAGAAAACATGTTTAAAACATTTATTTCGTTTAAGGTCTAACATATTTGAATATTATTTGTGAAAATTTGGCAATTTTATCAGAATGAAAAGTGTATTTTTGTTAAATTATTTTCAGATCATTTTGTTTGTAAGTATTACCTTACAAGAGTTTCTAACTAACGGACTAATCGCGCTTTTCACTCTTCCCTTTTACTCTTTTTTTTTTTTATTATCCCAAGTGTTAAAAAAAAAACTCTTTGTTTTTACCCAAGTTTGGTTGGCACGTAGTGTAATCGAATATATTTTAGATAAAAAAAAAATATATATATTTAAAAAACTGCACTAGCAAAAAAGGGTTACTAAGATGGCTTAATTATCGGAAACCAAAATAAATCGCTTCAAGAGTGTGGGCTCTGTTAGGATCCAACCTATTAGGTAAAATAACAAAATATGACTGTGAAAAAAACCACATAGTTTGCTTGAATTAAGTTCGTATCACACAGACGCTCATTTTTATTCAACCAATTCTCAACGAACTTCGATTTTTCAACTTTTATCTAAATTTCGGGTTGAATATAAGATTAAAATAATGTCCGGTCTGTTCATTGGCGATCCTGAGAATTTAACTTATTTTTGCTATACCTATCGAGCTGTGTGAAATATGATTGGACAGTTTACCACATTTTCGTTGATTGACTACCAGCTGTCAACCTAAAGAATCGAGGCCGGATTTGGATACTTTTAAAAAATCTCGCCAAGTCGAAATGACAACAAACAAAATGTCCGACCAAGAAAATAAACTTTTACGTACCATTAGGAATTCACACACACATGAAATTGCACACCAGATTTATAAGAAATGTAGAACGTTAAAATGCAGAAGATTTTAAAAAAGTAAATAATAATTTAAAATCGTTAAGCGTATAATTAATAAAAGATTGGTAGAACAACTTCAGAATTATATCCTAATTTCGCCAAAGCTTATCATAATACCAATTTGTAAGGGTTACCAGAGTTGGCGTAAAATTGCTGGCCATGATTCTTTAACCCTAATACGGCCATGATTCTGATAAGTTGACCCTAATCGTGAGCAGCCGTTATATCTTAACCTTAAAAAATATATCAAACTTCAAATGTCGCGATGAAGTATTTTAATATAATAATTTTAAAAACTTACCAAAAGCAAGCCAATATATTTACAGTCCAGTCTCTCTTCTGAGTGAACACGAAGTATTTTCAAAGTGACTATTAGAAACCAAGTAGTAAAAGCCATGTAAAATAGGAGATACGTCGTACTGTTCAGTAATACGCACAATTCTTTGTGGTTTTTGTAATTGCAAAACAACCATATGCCTGGCAGATCAGTTCCTAATATACGGTGTAGAATCGCTGTAAATTTAATTAGTATATCCATAGTGAATGTCTTTATGTTTAACAATTTTTATGATGCATTTCTGAGAAGACTATGGGCTTGTTTCAAATTTTTTTTTAATTAAACAAAACAACTAATGAAATCGCAGTTCGGTGCGCGTGACGTTATTAAATACCAATGAGCTTGATTCAACACTTTGTCAAAGGCTATGGGGAGAGTGACATCATAAGAAATATTCCCATAGATATTATTTTGAAGAATATTTTTATTACCATTGTGTTAAGAAATAAAAAATATTAATTATAAAAATAAGATACATTTAATGGCAATATTTCGGATGTAACTCTCTTGTTTTCATTTTCTTTGTCCTGAAATTTCATTGGCTGTTTCGGATTTAAAATGATTGTTATGGATGAAAAGATACTTTTCTTTCTATGCAAGCTGTTTTTAACAAATGACTTGAACAACCTGCATCACAACTAGAAATTGGCATTTAACAAATCTATCAAGTAATACCAAATCAAAAGCGATTTCCAGAACAAAAAATGAAAACAAAAACTGGAGCTGTTGCCATTCACGACGTAAAAACAATTCATTCCTACATTTAATAACCTTATTTAATGGCATTATAATATCTCATAACCATAGAGATCTTAATAAAAGTATTCGAGTGGAGGTCACGTGACCTACCTATGCTAACGACACGGGACGAGCATGGGGGCCGCCATCTTACAATTCGGGACCAACTTTTTTAAGTGGAAAGTGCTTAGAAAAAAAATTAATTTAATTCTTAAATATTAAAAAAAATAGCATAAAAATACTAGCTGCATTTTGGAATATTTTTAGTGACTATAAAAGAACTTGAAACGCTTTTCTAGTATTTTTATTATATTTATTTTGTAATTTTAGAGTTAAATTTTATTTTTCGCGTATTCTTCTGACGGCGATGGCTGCAAGTTGCCAGTGTCGCCATCACATAAAGAAAAAGAATGCTAGACAAAAAATAAAATTTAATTCTAAATTACAAAATGAATATTATAAAAATACTAGAAAAGCGTTTCAAGTTCTTTTAAAATCAAAAAAAAAAATCCAAAATGCAGCTTGTATTTTTATGGTATTTCTTTAACATTTTAGAATTAAATTTATTTTTTTCTAAGCACTTTCCACTTTAAAAAGTTGGTCCCGAACTCTAAGATGGCGGCCCCCATGTTCGTCCCGTCTTTAGCATAGATAGGTCGCGTGACCTCCACTCTAATACTTTTATTAAGATCTCTATGCTCATAACATATATCTTCTAAGAATTGCTATCTTCTATCTATTTTCACTTTCCCGTTGTTTAGAATCGCGAGGCCCGTCACCACATCTCATGCGTGGCTCTAGTGCGTGTTAATCCAGCTAACTATTTATCCAACACCTTATGTTGCCTTTAATAGTTAGGCTAAGAAGGTCCTTTTATGAAAATGAGTGTTAATTTTTCTTTTGTTTTAGTTAGGTTTTGCTTGTATTCCTTTTTTAAATAGTAATTTCGCGTGTCAAGTGGCCATATCTGTGATGTTTTTGAATGCACCAAACTTTTTAATCTCCATAGAAACCAGTGAAAGATAATATTTCTTGTTTTTGGGAGTATTGTCCTGGCAAGTTGAATTGTTATTAATCCAATTTCCATGTTTTCAATAAATTTTTATTAAAAAAAGCTATTTTCGTTTAACTAGATAGCTTGGTATTTTTTTTAAAAATCTTCTTGTATCATACTATTAGAAGCTTTAACCCTTATTTAACTTCTATTCGGACGGGTGTACGTCATAATAAGGAGCGTGGGTAGTTGCAAGTTTCGTTTGAATGTTGAAAATATGTTTAGTTGATCTGAGACGATACCTGTATAGATGGATTAAATTCCAGAATAAAGACATATATGTAAAAAAAAATACATTGATCAAAACAATTAGGGGAGCGCATGGCTTAAACCCTTTCACCCCCCAATGATTTCATTTGAAATCCTCGCTTGCGATTGTTTTTCTCACTAAGTTCATCTCGCGTCCATCCTTCCATCCCTTGAGTGGGTCGATAAAATGGGTACCAAGCACGCTTGGGAACTAAACACTGGGGGTTCCGCGTGAGGCGGATCACCTTACCGAGACATATGCCTAGCACCCCAGAGCCCTAGGTCACGAAAGCTGAAATGGGCACGGCAGGCCTTGGCCCAGTAATGACCTGTTGCGGCGGGGAGTTTAGTTTTTTTTTTTTTTAAAGTTCATCTCGCACTTATTCATTATTAAATGGAAGAATCATGTTTCTGGAAGAAATAAATAACGTTTGTTTTAATTATATGAAAATTTAAAAGATAGTTGTATATAAAATTTACTCTGAAACAATTTTATTGAATAAATTGACCCTATATTCTTCATGCCTGCATTTTTTAGATGTTTAAAAATTGGTTTTAACTAACAAATAATAATGTGAAAGAATTGTGTAAAATAAATGTATAAAAATTTAATTATGTGAAAAATTATGAAAAATTGTTATAATTTAAAGTTATGATTACAATATTCTCCTCATAAATTTTACTTGAATTAAGGTTCTCTCCCCCCCTCCCCCCCCCCTGTTTTTTAATATGTTAGTCTGCATGTATAATGAATATATTTCAGAAATTTTAGATTTTTAAAATAAAAAGTTGTGTGTGGTTGGGGGGGGGGGGGGGACAAAAGTACGCAAACTGCTCCCCTAATAGTTTTGAGCAGTGTATATATATGTAAATGTATGTTTATATAAAAACACGTGTATTTATTTATTGGGGTTTCCCTTGATTAATGAAAAGGTTAGATAAACGAGTGGTCAAATTAATACTCACTTAAAACGAATGTTACACTAGCGTTAGGAAGTTAACAAAACCAAATAGAGACACTGAGGAATTCTACACAGTGCTGTTTCCGATTGTTTAAATCTTCCATTAATAAGACATGATGAAGGGACAACGAACGTTTTTTAGGGGGATGCCACAAAGAATTTTGAATTCCGCCTTCTTGGCAAGTCTGCTAGCATCGTAAAAAGTGCTGTCGTGGCAAATATTTTCTTAATTGCTAATGGTTTAGTGTCTAGATTTATTTCTTTTTGATTTGTATCAAGTTTGGAAGTATTTTTTTTGCAAATTTCTCACAAGAGATAGATTTTTTACTTAATTTTTGTTTTTTAATTTCCACGTTTGTAAATGCGGGCATGTTTAAGCCGATGATCAGATTTCCGATTTTCTGAACAAGTTTTAATATAAAAAGTCCTACAAAATACGATTATTTTTCAAATATTTTTATATAGGGTAAGGTGGGGTAAGTGGGCCACCTTTTTGGCATAATTCGACTTTAGACCCTCATAGCACTGGATATAATCGGCCTAACAATTTATTTTTTTTGTGGTCCATTCTCTCATATGTTATTACTGCACCCATGACAATCTTAACACAAATTGGCAAAAAATAAATATAAAAAATATGTTTTTCGTTTTGGTCATCCGAGTGGCCCACTTGCCCCGCAAGGTGGGGTAAGTGGGCCACCCCCCTAATATATTTTTACACATAACTGGTAGAGTAGAGATATGGCTGGGCAAGTGGAATAATCTACATGATTTTTTGAGTGTTTGAAAAAAAAAGTAATGATGTATCTTTAATAGTTCCCCCATAGCAACTTTTTCTGGCTTGCAAGCTTACTACAAGAAAAAATACGTTAATTTTCATCTTGTCATTTTTGCATGTAGTGTAAAAAAAATGTTAGGGCTACAGATTTTAAACTGGCCTATGTCAATGAATAGGACTATGAATAGTGTATATGACTAACCCTATGAATCAGTAAATATGACTTTTTTAAAGTATATTAAAGAGTTGGGGCAAGTGGGCCAGGGGTGGCCCACTTACCCCGCCATTGTGGTGGCCCACTTACCCCAAACGCGGGGCAACTGGGCCACCCCAATTTTCTTTTAACCTTATCAACATCACAAATACATGACACTACAAAAAGATACTATGTTTTATACACTTTCAAAATATATAACATTTTGTTTTGTATCATGAACCGTTTGGAAATAAAATTAAAAAATAGTATGATGGCGTGAATTACGAAAAGATGCAATTTTAAAAAATTTCACAAAAAGGGTTGTGCCTTGTTACATACTTAAATGAAAATGATGCCATAATGTTTCCTGCATCTATTGGGGTAAATACGTAAAAATATTGCAACAGATTTTTTTTTAACGTCCATAATTCGGGAAATGCTAGGGGGGTGGCCCACTTGCCCCAATGGCCCACTTACCCCACCTTACCCTATTGCATTCAATTGGTATTGAAAATCATCTGTAATTAACTAAGATTGTGCCCAATTTTTCATTAAGTGGGTTTAATTACCAATTTTTTAAAAAACTTTTTTAACAATGGACAACCTGAACATCCACTTCTACAGTGACGTCACAGTTACGTTAATCGTTGTTTTAAGCCTCACAAACATCGAGCAGCTAATTCGTCTAAACTAATTAGGTCAGGCAGTGATACCACAGATAAGTCAAGCATTTTTTTCCCCCACAAACCATACTTTCATATTGTTCATTTAAATTTATTTCCGATGGCTCTTAGGAAATGTAAACTTTTTAGGAATTCCCTTTTCAAAAACCCATTGTAATTTCTTAAATCAAATTTTGGTTCTGGACTTAAAACTGACATAGATTTTAAGGTCGTTGATCTGCTCGCAGAATAAAGATGGTTGAATTCCTCGGCTGTTAGCGTCACTGAAAGTTTAGAACATGTTACCACAGTTCCTTCTGTTTCTTTTAGTTTTCCCCCTCGTTTCTCCCCCACTAATTTTGTGGGAGAATACGAAACATTCGTTCTCTTTTAATGGCAGTTGTTATCTGTTTGTGTACTTTTTCTGAATTGAGACTACTTGTTGAGCTAGGTGAAGAAATTTTTTTCTTGTTTGAATAAAAATTTTTTAGAGAAGATCATTCTTGATCTGGTGTTCGAATTTGGATACAGAAATTCGGGAGTAATCTGTGCTACTAACTTAAAACTCTAGGCGCAAATGCACATTACCTAGGAATTTTTTTAAAATTATTATTTAAGAAAAGACTTGTTAGGATTTTGGTAGACTAGTCGCGATAACTGCAGGCCTCCCAACTGGTCCCTTTTTTCCCTAAAAGTCCTTTTTTACACCCCAAGTCCCTAAAACTCCTTATTTCACAAATCTGGTCCCTATTTTCCCTTTTTCACTCAAATTTTGGAATATTACACTGTAGCCGGGAACTATATTCTTGAAAAGGATGTTCTTTTTATTTTCCCAGAGTTTTCAGGAGTTTCAATTCTTTAAAACCTGATAAGGTCAAGCTAAAAGTTGATGCAAAACGTTTTAAAATAATGGCATCTTTGCCTGTAATGTATGACGAAGAAAAACTGATGGGCCAATGGAGATAAGTGCAATTAGGAACAATGACATTTGGTGACAGAATTGATCGATATTGATCACAGTGTTTTAGTTTTAAAAATGCGGATGGCACTTTAAAATATCCGAATATAGCCATGATAATTAAAGCAGAATTGTCACTTTCCCATGGTAATGCTGAGGATCAGAGGTTTTTTTTCGAAATCTGGAAGAATCATGATTCGATTGAAGCTTTTTTTCCTACAAAACCTCAAAACGCTTAATTTTCAAGAGGTTTTTTTTTTGTTATGATAATTTTGTTGTTTAGCAAGTAGTATGTTAATTAATAAATTTTCAATTTAGTCTTTCTATCACTGTAAACAGCAGAAAAGCAGCTTTTTAAAAACAAACAAAAATCTATAGATTTTTTTTATGATTTTGAGTTATCTTAAGACATTAAGCAGAAGTCTAAACAATGTAAAATTGGTTGCTTATAGGTAAATGGAGGGTTCAGAATACAAGTGAACCATGTCCACTTTTTATCATTTTCGAGTTAGGAGCGACATTGCAGAGTACAGCTGTGGAAATAAAAAAAGTACCCACTAGTGATTATTTTGGCCGTTAGTCATCCCATAGAATCGGACCTTTTTGACATTGTGAACAATTAACATTCTGAGCTAATTGCATGACACAAAATTTGCATAAGGGGCCATCTTCATATTAAAAATGTTACTAACTTTAAAATTTCCAATAGCAACACCCCGTTTTGAATCCACATTTCAAATCTCTGACATATTTTAATACGAAATGCCAAATTTTGTTAGTTTTTAAGCATTGTTACAGGAGTTAGAGACGTGCAAAGTTTAGGTCCTATAATGTTAAATGAGTTGCACATATAAAAAACTATCCCGATCTATAATTAATTAAGATAATGAAAATAATTTTTTACTGAAAAGAAATTATAATAACCCAAACAAAATGCATTCAATATTGGGGTATTTAAAACAATTTTTATATTTTTGAATAATTATTATATTAATTTAAAAAAAATATATGAATAGAAACCCCTTAATATTTTTAAAGAAATAAATTTAAGACAGGAAGTTTAAGCAAAATCCCAATTTTTAAAAATTTTTATTCATAATTTGCTGAGTAAATCACAAAATACTTTTTAATTACCCTTTAGGGAACTGTGTATAAGATTAAGTGTGTAATTGATAAATAAAGACGGCCTTGAATGCATGCTTGCTTGTCATTTTAGAGATGGTCCCCAAAAGGTCCACAAGTGATTCGATTGAATATCTCGTCAAATATTCATCCAAATGTAACAAAAACTTAGATTTAAGGGTTTTCAAGAGTGCTTAACATTTCTAAGTTATTAAAATTGGGTGTTGCTTTTGGAAATTTCAAAGTTCGTAATATTTTTAATATGAAGACGGCCCCTAATGCAAATTTTGTATCATGCAATTAACTCAGAATGTTAATTTTTCACAATCTCAAAAAGGTCCGATTCTATGGGGTGACTAAAGGATGAAATAACCTCAAGTGGGTACTTTTTTTATTTCCACAGCTGTACTACAAATGTAGAATTTCTGTGCAATAATGAAAAAAATCCGGAGTCGGATAATATGCGCTAGGCTACAGCAATTAAAAAAATGTTTGCAATTGCTACTGCCTAGCGGCTTCATCTTTTAAGCAAGTTTTGTCTGTAGCCCGAAGAAGCATTTTATGTACTTGGTTTACTTGTATTCTGCGCCCTCCAATTGTCTTAGGTAAATCTCTGAAGAGGGTGATCATGTATTTTTTGTTTACTGGAAACCAATTTTCTTTAACCTACTTTTTAAATTTAAGATCAGTAACAGTTTTTTCCTCCTAAATTTAAAAACAGTACTTTAATTTGAATTAAAATAATGTGTATTTCTTCTGCAAATAGCTTTATAGTTTTTTTTGTGGGCAACTTTAAGCTTTGGATATTTATACATGAAAGTGTAACAGTGAAGTCCACGTTAAAGTTTCTATTTATTACAAACAAAATTTTCTGCACTTGGTCTTCAGGAGTCTGAAGACAAGCTAAAAATTTGACCCCTCTACCTGCTACGAAGAATACAAGATATCATTTAACTTGATATTTTAGGTCCCTTTTTTTAAGATGCTGGATCCCTTTTTTCCCTAGGGACAAGTTGAAAATGTGTTGGGAGCCCTGTAACTGCAACTAAATTTATTTTGTTGTCGCAAAATTGAAAGATCTGGCCGCACTTTGCGAATAGCAACCGTTAATTTCGAACCGTGTTCTAGACGGGATAATTTTTTTTCTTCCGGTTAATATGAGTAGAATTAAGTTATAATTAGTCAGAAATAAGTTTGATCTGACGTCACTTATATCCTAAATCACACTTTCAAAGCAAACGATCGATTCTTACTCAGCCTGAGGAAGTTTTGCACTCCTCCAGTGTCGAAAACGCACTTTCCCTATAGGAGTGGATCCTTTGTGTTTTAAACCTCCGACAGGATCACTCCAAACGAGTGATTTTAACTCAGTTTGAGTTAATATTCACTCCTTTTCAGTGTTGAAAATGCACTTCTCCTACAGGAGTGGATTTCACTCTTTTGTTTTAAGTGTGCAGTTTTTGTGATTTACTCGCATTAGCATTAGTTTAGTGCTTTTAGACTGAAATTGTCTCTTTTTTTTACTTTCATTTACCTAATATGAAATCTAAGGTTCTGAAAGTATTGCCATGGGGTCGAAATGGAGATCTTGCGTTTTCTGCACGTTTTGGAGAGTGTTAATTTTTTTTTAAAGCGATTTTTGAACATAGGTCTGTCTGTGCGATTCATTGTGTATCTGTTCTTCTGAAACCACTTTATAGCTTGGATTAAGAGACCTACGAATTTCAATTCGGTATGCAAGTGTCCGGTCGTCTTGGTAAGGTTTTTGAGAAAATCGCATCGCAAAGGGCAGCTGTTACAGAACTTTTAGGTTAAAAGTTATTATTATTATTATTTTTGTCGTGTCTATGACGTTGCCAAAAAGTGAATGATAATCTAAATGAAACCATGTGTTTTGATAACCGCGTCTGCAATTTTTTGGATATTACTGTCATAAAGATCTATCAATGATGGCAGAATTCCAATGTCTCTCAAATTGGCTCTAATTGCCGGGCATTCAAAAATGTGGTTTGGTGTAACCTGCGTATCTGGGCAGTTGTCACAGTTTCTATACACCTTCCTGCCCTCTTTGTCTATCTTCATGCCTCTGTGGTGATTGGTTCTTAGTCTGGCAATAGTTTTTGTGGTGGATCTATCTGCATTCAAATTACAAAGAAGGTGCTTCGTTTGAATAGAATTTTCCCTCAATTTATATTTAGCGATTGCATTTGCGTCTTGGAGGTAAACTTTATTATTATTAACGTTGAGATTTCTGGCGAGTTATTGAAATTACCTTATAATGATATTTAACAATTTTTACAATAACCTTTAAATTAAATGGTTTATTGACTGTTAATGGAAGGCCGTGTAGAGTTACACACGCCTAGTTTTAAAGTAGTATTTTTGTGTGTGTGCTGATTCATTCAAGTTTTTGTTGTAATTGACTTTATCTCTATACATTTCGATTCAGATTGTGTCACAAGTGTAAACTCAACAAAAAAATCTTTTAAAAAATTGACTCAGAATTACTTCCATGATATTTTTACGTAATGGAATTTTTACGAACATTGGCTGAAATAACCAAGAACTATTTGTGTAATCCAAAGAACCGACTCCACAACAAAGCGTATTCTTATCTTTGACGTGACATCCCCAAAATTCTGCCATCCCCTCTGTTTGTAGCGCATACTTCTCGGTCTCACCGCCTTGCCAACTGCATTTCTATTCTTATAATCGTTCGAACCAGAAGCTCTTTTGTTTCCGAAGAACATTCGTGTTCGGGAAGACTTTTTCACTTCACTTCTTTTGCTGTTGCTGGAATTGCTCGGATATATTTGTGTCGTTTAGTGCAATAATAAATGATATTTCGAAGGATGGAACATATAGGTAATATTTAATTTAATATTATGTTTTAACGTTGTTAATAGCTTGGTTTTGTGTTTAAAAAATTCTAAATTGTTTTAGATTTTAGAAAACTTTTTCATTCTGGAATTTTGTATTTATCCTATTTCATTATACTATTCCATTAACCAAATATTTTTCTACCCAAAGAATGTCCTATTTTTCCTCCAGTGCTTCTTTCAAATTGTAGAATCTAAGTAGTAATAGTTATCAATTTAAAACGTAATTTAATTATTTAACTACATTGTACAATTCGTTATGGTAACTATATCGATTCTTAACTATATCGTTTGGTGTATTAAGGTATGCGAATACCCAAAATTCTAAAATTTTTACTATGACTTTAATCTTTTCCAAATTTGTCATAGTGATTTCAAATATAATGAATAATACTATTTAGGCATTTCTTTTTAATTTAAATATAATTTATTTATTTTAAACGGTGTTTCTCTACTAAAAAAAAGAGGTTCACGCTAACAAGTCTACCACATTGAATTTTCATCCTATAAACATTAATTATGTGTTAAATTCTTCGTTTTGAACTGATGCATGCAATGACCCTCTAGAGTTAAGTACAAATTACAAGAAAAGAAGTTATTAAGGAAAATGTTATAAATTAACCACAAAAAAAAGATTTATTTCGATTAACTTACACTTGGACATTTAAAAAAAAATAATTGTATATTTACACCAGATGTTAGAGGTTCATGGCACAGATATATTTTGAAATAACATCTGTAAAAAATTTCAGGTCAATTAATGTCAAACTTTTTATACTAGAACTGTTGGCGTAAACCCCTTATTTTAGGTGAAAAACACCTTTTAAAATAAATCAATTAAATAAAAAAAATATTGCCTAAAAAGCATTGTTCATTATATTTGAAATCACTATGCCAAATTTGGAAAAGATTAAAATAGTAATTGTAAAAATTTTAGAATTTTGGGTATTCGCCTACCTTAATAAAAGGTATTACGAAGGATTGAAGATATAGTTAGTATTTAATTTGATATTTTTAATAGTTTCCTTTTGTGTTAAAAAGGGTTTATCTGCATCTTTGAAATCCTGCATTGCTTTTGGAAATACACTTTAGGAATCAGTAGATTTTTTTATTCGTCTGGAATTTTATATTTCTCTTATCTTCATTATCTCCATTGACCAAACAATTGGCTTCCTCCTTAATAATATCCCATTTCTCTTCTAGTGCTTCTTTTAACTTTTACATTCCGTGTACCAGTTATCAATTACAAACGTAATTTAATTACTATTTAACTACGTTGCGCAGTTGGTTGTAGTAACTATATCGCTTATGAAAAATGTGTTTTATAATAAGTGCTTATTTAAATTAATTTAGTTTAAGGAATTAAATTGGTTGCTAAAATTGATCACCATTTTTAAATTTATGTCCCAATACTTAATTCCTCCTAGGTTGTATCTCGAAACCTTGTGTTATATTATGCGCACCAGAATATAAAAAAATACAGAATATATTTGGTAGATAGTCGTTAGATTTTCTTTTGATGATTAAAAATAACACATTAAAATTTTAAATCATCGGCTGACTGTAGTTTTTGTTTACTGCTTTTTAAAACCAGCAATTTGAACGCTGGAATAGGTATTTTAAGCTTATAATTATTATAGACGAATAATAATTATTCTATTCATATCCGAAATGTAAATGCAAAAATTTAATAGGTATCCATAGTGTAAAGTAGTGTACTAAAAACTTGTATTTTACCAACTATGCTTATCGAAACTGAATCAAAAGTTAAAGCTTAAGGGATTTCTCGATATTGTAACTGCAGCATTATATTAAATTATTATTTTTTTTATATGGAATATCCCAAATCAAATGCTTCGCATTTTACCATGTTCGATGGAACTGTGTCTAGCTTCACGTGGCGTTCTTTTGGAATACCTCCAATCGCCAATTGAATTGTTGCCAGATTCTTTAAGTAAAGCTCAAAGAAAGAATCGTCATACCCTTAAAGTGATTCACTTTCTCAAATCAATGGATGTCTAGTTTAATT
This sequence comes from Hylyphantes graminicola, assembly GCA_023701765.1. Classification (NCBI taxonomy): domain Eukaryota; kingdom Metazoa; phylum Arthropoda; class Arachnida; order Araneae; family Linyphiidae; genus Hylyphantes; species Hylyphantes graminicola. The sequence goes on from CM043112.1 coordinate 36,132,015, forward strand.
GTCTCGTAAGAAATTGGGCATGCTTTATTGGTGGCATGCCTTGAGAACCCAAGCACAATGGGTACTCAGTGGATCTTTTACATGCCCAGTAACCATATGAGAAATGCATGCCCACGATTTTCCCATCCATAAAATCTGACCATCCATAATCATCCGCAAACTTTAACTTATGAGGCGTATGCGTAATACCTCTCAGCCAGTGAGTGTTTTATTAGTTGTTGTGTTTGATGTTTGACACTTTTTACACGATCAACTTTTTTTTAGCTAAAATCTGAGCGTTTCAAGTTTACTCTTTTAAGTCCGAGTCTTAAAAATGCTTATTTTTTTTTTGTCGGTGTTAAAAATCGGTTTTACCCTTGAGGAAAAAAATGTAATACTTAAAAGTTATATGAGTCAATCCATTACAAATTACCCAGGGGGCCTGTTGCTTAACAGTTTTGATTTTCCTAATTTTTTGAAAAAATGTAAAAAAAAATAATAATAATCCTCAAGCTCTATACTTCTATAACAAGTAGTTATATAACTTGTTTACACAGGAGAAAGATATTTAAGGCGAGTCTCTTTTCCATTTACCAAATTTTCAGCGCTAAAACTCCCGTTCTATTTTCATTTTTCGGTTGTAATTTTTTTTATCTCCCTCTTCCTGACTATTTGGTAATATTATACTCTGGCAAACTATTTACTGCATCATTCTGATCATTTTCTTTTGGTATTTCGTCTTGTTATCTATAAAAACAACAGAGTTATATGCATTTAAGTGAAAGTAGTTTTCAGCCGAAAATCGGCTAAGTGAAGTTAAAATGGCCGTAAAAAAATAATAATAAAATGATCTCCATTTTTTTTTCTTTTTACTTTGGCTTTGAACTCACCTAGCATTAGAAAATATATGGTCAAAAAAAATTAAGAAAATCAAAAGTGTTGAGCAAGGAGTTGTATAGGAAGATAAAAAAAAATACGTTAGTTACATTTTAAAATGTATTCACGAGTGATCGTATACCTGTTTATATAGACATTATTAAATGCACAAATGTAAAATATTAACCATCATCTTTTGGATTTGTAATAGTCTCTCAAAATTGATCCCTGAATTGTTTAAAAATTTGGACTTGGAAAGAGTTGTCCTTTTTCAAAAAAAAAAAAAATATTGAATTGAAGGGAAAATATCCGGTTATTAATTAATAATAAAGTTTTAAAAATAGCCTCACCATCTTTCAACTATTATATGTATTTATTCACAGAATAATAATTAAGTAACCAGATAATATTTTTCCTTTAAATTTGTACTTATTTTTCTGTTGAGACGATTCTTATACATGATTTAAAAAAAATATAGCAAATCATTACTTAAACAGAAGTTATGATTTCAATATTAATGTATTTTAGGTCTATGGTACTGACCACCCCCCTTGAGTCTTTATTTTAACGATATCCAAATGATAACTTATTATTATCGAACAATTCGTGTTGTGTGGCACACCACGCAATGTCGAGAGGCCTTTACAAAGTCTATTTGATAACACCCTCGTATACAAAGTATTTGGGGCGGTTCGATTGTGCTATCAGTATGTAACGATAGGTTATCGGTGACAATGCACTTTTATTCCCATTAGAACTGAAACGCCTTTCATTTTGGCTGCATTAACGTGGAATTAATACCAGGTGTGTATTGTACGAAAATGGGTATCTTTTTTTAAATTTTATTTGGAGCTTTTTCATAGTGGTAAAGTTTGACTTTTTAGTTCGATTTAATACCTGGCAATTTCTTTTCAAAAGAACATTTGAATCTCAAAAACGTATGTTTTTCTAGTTCATATGTTTTTTTATCAACTTTATTTCTAATATGTAAGTTTTTTTTTACCCTTTGATAACTCGAACGCTTTCTTTTAACTCTATTAACGTGGAATTAATCTAAGTGGGTATGGTACGGATATAGAGGTGTCTTTTTAACTTTGAATCTTTTTTTTTCTATTGAAATTGTATAGCCAATTCAGTTGATAAAGTTTCACATTTTTGTTTTTATTTTCCTATCTAGTAGTTTCTTTTCCTAAGAGCACTTGGGTTTCAAAAACGTATGTTTTTCTCGTTGATATGTTTTTCCTCCTCTTAATTTCTCACCATATACGTTTTACCCCTTTTGAAAACTCGAACACTTTTCTGTTGACTCTATTAACGTGGACTTAAGACTGGTGTTTATGGAACGAAAATACTGTATTTTAAGTACTTTTTTTTTTAATTTTAATCGTTTTTTTAGTGAAATTGTATAGCCAAGAAATTCAGTAAGTACGGTTTCATATTTTTTTTGTTTTGTTAAATGCTTTTTTTGAGCACTTTATTCTCTAAAACATATGTTTTTCTCTTTCGTATGTTTTTCGTTCTCTTAATTTCCCACAATGAACGTTGTTTTGCCCTCTGAAACGATTTTCTTTTGACTAGTAACGTGGTCTGGCTGTCTGAGAAGGTAAACTGCATTACCTAGACTATTGACAGAAAAGTTGCATATTCTAGTTCCCTCAAAACTTCTTGTTATCTTCTGAAAGACGTTTCATGACCTAATCATTCGACCCCGAACTTTTCGATCAACGTCTTTTTGTTCATATATGGAGGGTTCAGAATAAAAGCGAACAAGTCCACTTTTTATAATTTTCGAATTAGCAACGGAATTGCACGTATTATCATTGTAGAATTTCAGTGCAATAATGAAAAATTCCTAGTTCAGATAATATGCGCTAGGCAACAGCAATTAAAAAAATGTTTTTAATTGCTACTGCCTCTTAAACTTTAAAGAGTCTGCAGCACAAAGAAGCATTTTATGGACTTGGTTTACTTGTATTCTGAGCAGAAGCCCTCCATAATCCATATGAAGAGTACACGGGAAAAACCGATTGATTTTGCAGAGAAGTTTCCTTAGCAGGCCACTTTGGCGATGATAGCGAGTGATCGCCTAAACTTGTGTAAGGAAACCAGTTCCTACCATAGATATCATAGTTAAAGTAATAGAGTGGCAGATCACGTGACCTGCAATGCTAACGACGGGACGCGCAAGGAGCTCCCAGAAGAGCCCCAATGAAGTCATTGTTGTAGGTCACGTGATATGCCACTCTAATACTTTTAATATCTCTGTGGTTCCTAGCTACCAAGATTCAAGTGATTGGCGATCCCGACGCTTGGACCAAGCGAAGAAGAAAAAGAGAAACCGGTTTTCTGCCGCCAAGCAGACAATTGCGGGCGTCCGCCTAATAAATCAATCGGTTCTTCCCATATACTCTTCATATGTAGTTTATGTCAAACTGATCTGACTTGGATCACTGTTGTAAGCATTCTATAACTCTAATCTAAGAGAATGTATATTAAAAGACTGATTATTTTAAGGCCGAAATGGTACAAGTCATTGTTTTGGATACTGTCCACTTCAGTGTAAGTTAGGTGTATGGAACGAAAATAGTGCATTTTAAGTATATATTTGATTTTAATCGCTTTTCCTAGTTAAATTATATAGCTTATTGGTAAAATTTAAAAATTTTGTTTTATTTCCTACTAAGTAATTTCCTCCCATAAGAACACATGAACGATAAAACGTACGTTTTTCTGGATCATGTGTTCTTCGTCCTCTTAATTTCCCACAACGTACGTTTTTCGCATTTTGATAACTTTCGACTCTAGTAACATGGAAATAATCCAGGTATGGGTGGAACGAAAATAGTGTATTTTTTTTAAAAGTACCTTTTAATTTTATCGTTTTTTTGAGTAAAATTGCATTGCTTATTAAAGTTTCGGATTTGTGTTTCATTTTTTTTACTTAATTTTCCCCCCTAATAATACTTGAATCTCAAAAACGTATGTTTTTCTCGTTCATAATCATATGTTCTTCAGCCTCTTAATTTCTCACAGTGTACGTTTATTCTGCCCTTTGATAACAAGAACGGTTGACTTTAGTAACGTGGCCTCTGTGATACAGGTGTTCAACGGAATTTTTTTTGTGAAATTTGATAGATTATCTTTGGAAATTGTAAAGCAGATTAACGTAGGCCAAAATTTAACGTTTCTGTTTTCTTTCTCATTTCGTACACTTTTTCTCCCGAATCAATTCTATACAAAAACCGACCTTAAGTTTGCAGCAGAGAAATGTACTAGGCGGAGGAAACTGCGTAAACAACGCTGCTGGCGCCGAAATTTCGCCTGTTCCTATTGGTTGCTCCTTTGACCCTGATATTCGTACGCCCTGTTACGTCAAAATCGAAGGAAAAAATAATTAAAATTACATTCTAACTGAAGCTAAAGTAATAAAAATAATAAATTTATGTCTTGAAATAACAAATAAATGTGTTTATTGAATGGGAAATACCTTTTTTTTTGTATTCGATTCTCGCACTCGAAAATGAGAACTATTTACCCTTTTTCTCGTAGAACATTTGTAAACTCCAAACTTAAGGTCGGTTTTGGTTTAATAATAATTATCCGTTTTCACAACAACGCATTCCTTTTTTATCCATACATAATTTCTCGCATCCTGCGTTTTCCTATACTAGAAAACTCCTTTCAACTGACTGCCACAGCGTAGAAATCCAAGTTCGTGCAGCGGCAATGTGTACTTTATGTACCTTAAAAAAAAGTTTTTTTTTTTTAATTGTATCAGCTGTAGGTAATGTTTTGCAACCTGCTTTTGCGGTCATTCATTATTATAGTTCATGTCCCAATCGTTTTACAAACTAGAGGTGTACAATATTTCACAAGTGGTGAAGTATTGGTAATGTTTTTCATTTCTACACAGTGAAAAAATAAATTCCGTCTATTTTGCGGATATTTCTCGCTCTTTCGACGGTTTAAAACCTTCTTGCTTACATAACGTTTTTTTTTTTTTTTAGCCGTTTTCTTAAATTTACTTACAATTTAAATCCGTTTTCTCTGACACTCGTTCTAAATTACATGTTTCTTTTGGGGGACAAATTTAAATTAACGTCAACAATATTGCTTCTTTTATTTCCAATCCGTCAAGAGATTCGGTGGCCGATTTGGTATGCCGATTTATTTGTAATTCAACGAATGCTGGTTCGATTGGCGTCTGAGGCGTAACTTTTTTCTCTGTTATGTAAACGTATGAATATTGAATTGAAAAATGGTATTTTAATTGGAATTTACTATACTTCTTAATACAGAAAGTTGCAGTATTTTTACGGTTATTTTCTTGTAACTCAATTGCTAGTTTTAACCGTTGATTTAATTTATTTCTTTTGCGGTGTAGTATTAAGTTCTATATCATTCTTATTTTAGTGTTCCCACTATCATATGCCAATAACATTTTTTCTCTTCATTTTTAGCTTCCACACTACGTTTATAACGTAAAAAGTGGAAGGTTTTATAATCGTTCTGTCTGTCTGTCCGTCCGTCTGTCTGTCTGTCTGTCCGTCACCCACTTTCACAGAACGAACCGCAAGTCTCACAAACAAGTGGGATACGTCATTTTGAAGCAAAAAATCAGTTTAGGCTACATTCCAAATTTCATTAAAAAATTTAAATTAGAAGTTTATTTAAAATTTAAATAACTAAAATTTTAATCTACATTGAAATAACATGCGAATTCCATTTTTATTCAATATTTTCACTGTTGCCATGACATCAAACCTACGAGAAACTTTATTTAAAATAAAAATAAAATACTTGAAAAAAATATTTATTTTTGTGTAATAATTCAATTTGGATTGTTGCAATAGCACAATAAAGTTATTTTGATGATTCGTTATATTTTTGGGAAGAAAGATGCATAAAAAATTCGAAATTTGCACAAAAATATGCAAATTTTCGCTTTTATTTTTAAAGCAACAATGTTACCAATTTATTTTTCGAAATGTAAACTTGTGACTGCAAATATTTATTTAAAAAAATCATCACTATTCTTCTAAGTTCAAAAAAATTAGCAAACGATAAAGATTAATTATCAAATCTGCAAAAGAAGATTTAAGAAAGTTATTAGTTTTTGCTTATAAAAGTTTGAATTAGAACTAGCCAAAGGCCCTGTTTGGCGAATTTCTTTTTGAGGTGTTAGTGTGTTTCCTGTTGAGCGTAAAATGTTGTGTGGAAGCGGTGTAAGTGACAGATTCTGTAACAAACCAACTTGTTTATTTAAATGTCACATAATTTCCCAAATCGTTCATCCAGTATTCTTTCATCAGAAATTTTACTTTTGACTGTAGCAATTTGAAATAAATCCCTGTGTAAAATTAAAATTATAAATTTGGAAGTATCTTTGTTTATGCTGTAGTGGAATTAATCCAGTCGTATATAACGAAAGTTTCATATTTTTACAGTTTTTAGTAATACGTTTTTCCTTTTGGAGTTGCAAAAAAAATTATGTCGGTAAAGTTTTAAAATTATGTGGGAAAACTTTTGAATTGAAGTTGTAGTACTACGTTCGTATTTTGTACTTTTCAATTTTTATTGGTCTTATTTTCACTAATTTAATGCCCAAAATAGTGAACGTTAGGTTCATAATACATTTCCACTATCTTAAATGTCGCTTCCTACATTTTACCTATTACAGCACAAAGCTTTTTCTTGAGAACCAATCTAGCGGTGTGTAACATACATATTTTTGAGATACTTTTTTTATATATTTCATTGCTAAAAACTCAACAAAGTATCTCAACATCAAAGTGGTAATTTTTATCATTTCTGCTTTTACTCCGACATTTCCAAACTTTTCCTGTTTTATATGAGTCGCTTTCATTCATGCAAAAACGTATGTTTTCCTATGATCCAGAGGTGGCCAAATGTGGTCTACTTTTAACTTTGTTGGTCTGTGATTCACTATTTATCAATGAAGTTTGGTTATTTTTCAAAAATTGAATTGAAGATTCCACTTCATTTTAATACTCTGTCAAATATTTCTGAACCCACCCCTACCGGTTTATACGTCATTTGCCTTTTTTAATAGGTTTAGTGCAACAATAAATTTCCGTCTTAATTCCTATAAAAGTTACATTTTTTATCATTATTTATGATATTTTTTTTATATTCAGCAATGACAGTTTTTTGTATATTTTCAGTGGACGGGTAACTTCAGGATTTCATACTAGGCAGTATATCTGCTCATCATAAGCAAAGGATAATCGTACATATTGAAACTATTGTCTCTTAAATAAATCAATATACAATTTTGTAGACATGTTTTCATCGACAATCTCGAGACAGTCCTGCTATTTCATTGTTCTTTAACCCTTTCAGTCCCAAGAATTTACTACACTACAGAAACATATGATATTCACAAAATAAGCTTATTTTAGGTCAAATATACGAATTCCATAAGAAAAAAATCAATTTAAATTTTTTATATGGTTTTTGAAAAAATGCCAAAATTCTCTAACTGTGGAAAACAAAAAAATATATATTACCTAAAAACACTTCGAGTTATATATTTTAAGGTATCTGACCATATTATTAAAAAAAATTTAGTACATTATTTTAACCGAAATAGTTTAAATTGCGTTTTAAATATGTGGAACTGAAGTGAATTTATCAAAAATCAGGAAAAACGCTTGTTGACTATTTTCTAAATAAAAAAAAAATAGTAGTTCTGACTTCTATTGAGATTAAAGTAAAATTTTGTCCGATAGGACAAAGTGTGAAGAATCGAATGATTTGTGTTTGGATGTCATAGCGGGGCATAAACATTTTGAAAAAAAAATATTGAAAGTGGTGATGCCAAATGGCATCACTGGGACTGAAAGGGTTAAAAATTTTGCCAGCCATTTTCCAATAAAAGCCACAGTGAGCCTTTAAGTAAAATAATAATAATGTAACAAGGGTTTAAATAACTATTTTTTTTTCAACTAAAAAAAAGTTTGGACTCTATTTATTATATTTACCCTCTAATGCATACTGTTGCCGTTTGGCAACAAGTAACATAATCCACTTTATTCTATTAAATTAGAGCTCCCTCTCGACAATTTTTTTTCATCTATTACATTCCATTTTCAAGTTTTAGTTACCAATAATCCTCATAGATCAAGATGACAGTAGTAAAAGTGTATTCAGAATTGAAGAGTGAGGTTATTAACTGTTGTGAAATTACGTTTTTGGCAGTATTCAAAGTATAATATTAGTAATAAATACAAATAAGTTGTTTTGAAAAATTATAGTTAAAAAGGGTTATTTTGAAATGTATTTAGTAGTTTTCTAGTCATTATTATCAAAATTGGAATTTTTTAGTTGGTTTTTGTGATATGGAAAATTTTTTAAAAATTGAAATTATTTAGATTCTAATGCAGTTAATTTTTTTCAGTATTTTTCCTATAATGTATGAATGTTAAAGATACACATATTTTTTGGGGATGAAAATAAAAATTCATGCATCAGAGGGTTAATAATAAACCTGTGCAAATTAATTCACTATCTTCTAACCATCATTTTATATGTCATTCACTTTTAAAATGGGGTACTAGTTATTTTGGTACATCTTTAAGTTGTCCCTGTGATGTTTCAGGTGTTTTGTTACTTTGCTTCATTTGAAGTTTTGATGCAAAATTAATGCTTTTAGACGGAATTTTGAAATGTAAGATTTCTTTGTGTTTGCATGGACTCAGATTTTCCTAGATTTCATGCAATTTTTTAAATCAAAATCTTTCAATTTCACTTTTATAGAATGCTTCTTTTTATGTGTGTTGTAGTAATACTTTTAATGGACCTGAATGAATTGAATTTTCTAAGATAAAATATAATTTATTAAAATGTAACTTTCTGATTTTATACAGAGAAGGGGTAAAATATTGATTCTTTTATCTATCGGGTTTTAAGAGAACAATGTGGTTATTTTCTATTTGTAAGCTATTTTGTAAATGCCTACTATTTTCATTTTTTTTAAATATGCCTTCCCTATTTTCAAAATTTTTACTATGAATATGTACTACTTGTAATATCAAAGAAGTGTGTATAGGTTCGGACCGAAACATGCAAGATTCTCTGAAATCATTACACACATTTATGGTATTTCCTGTTAATGTTTATTTCTGTAACTATGTACTCAGATGAAAATATATATTAATTTTATATATATGACCATTTAGCTATAGTAATAATAACATGTGTGGCTTTCCTTTGCTTATGTAAAAAAAAAATAATTTCATTTATATGATGTTTAGAATTTGTATCGACGTCTATTAAAAGGGCGAGCAATACAATACAATCTAGTATTACATAATGTCTAATTCAAGTTGTTTTTCGAATCATTCTGACCTTTACGAATCTTATCAAAATGCAAAGATACTCGAGAGTAAAACAATGAATTGACACTTTTGACTTTTAGCCCGATTGTTCAATATGTTGGTATCGGGTTTTAAAAACTTTCATTTCTCTTTTGATATGCATACTCGGAGTTACCAAAATAAACCTTAAAATTCAACATTTGTTTTGCCGTACCTTGTTTATATCAAAACGAATATTAAATCCTATTTTAGTAGTATTGAAAGTTTTTTTAACAAATAAAATTTGCCTTTAATAAATTATTTTTCTCTATGATATAGTATTAGATATTGAATATTTTAGTTTTTAAAACTATTTATTACTGAGCAATTTAAAACTATCAGAAGCTCTACAAGATATACCGTAAATAAATGAAAATCGATGTTCTGTACGCACGTGACATCGATTCAACAATCGATGCTCGAGAAAGACTTATTTTTTTCATCAGCATTTCTGCTGCCACTCAAGACTGCAAGCATGCCCATTACTTTGAACCCTTTAAGATGCAGGAAGGCTTAATTTCATGCACGAAACATCACAATCAGCAGACCTCTCCTGATCACGTCTTGGACTTCTGGGGACTTTCTAGAGAGGATTTTTACTCTCCTTCTAGTACTGGATTTTTTAAAGGTCACTAGTCTGGTTAACTCCATCAGATGGACCGAGAAAACGTCAACAACGACAGCAACGAATGCATGTTAGCAAATTCAAAGTATTCCGGACATCTTAAGAAATTTACAACCAGCCTTTTTCCTGCATTTCTTTCGATCTGTGGTCTCTCCCGACTTCGCATTGATTCGACAATCGAGGCTGGAGAAAAAATTATTTTCCTTCTTTACTTTTGTTGTCACTCAAGACCTGAAACATCCCATTGCTTCTAACCCCTTCAGATGATAGCGACAACGCCTGAGCAACAGAAGAAGAGGCCCAGAGGAACCGCTCTATTGCCACTCAAACTTGAGACCTGCCCATTGCTTTTAACCCCTTCAGATGAAAACGATATCACCTGAGCAACAGAAGAAAAAGCCTAGAGGAACCGCCCTATTGCCACTCAGGACTTGAAACATGCCCATTGCTTTAAACAATTTCAGATGATAGCGACAACGCTGGAGCAACAGATGAAAAGGTCCAGAGAAACCGCCCTATTTCCACTCAGGACTTGAAACATGCCCATTACTTCTAACCCTTTCAGATGATAACGACAATGTCTGAGCCAACAGAAGAAGCAGCCCAGAGGAGCCGCCGTACCTCCGTTCCAGAAGTGCGTTTGCACCAGTGTCTCTGATATCTGTAAATGCATTTTCTGGAATGTACGGTGCGGACAGGCCTAGCCCTTTGCCCACGGAGTTGGTGTGTCGGCCCGTTGTTGATGGCAGTGTGGTTAGCTGGTTGTGGTGTACCACGACAACCACTATCTGCATGGCTGGAAACCGCGGGGCCACACCCGACGGACGCTACTGCGAAGGGGGATGATGCAGGAATGGGATCTCGTCACTTCACTGTGGTTCTAAATTACAATGCCAATTGCTTTCGTGTCGCTCTAGTGCGACGTTCATTCAACTCTGCCGGATAGCAGCATTGGCTTATTTCGATATTTATTGTGCAAAAATTGTCTCCATTCTAGATTCGGCCATCGGATGTCTCAAACGTTCTTTTTTGTTTGATTGATTGTGTTTTTACTTATCGATGATCTGTTTCAATATTGCGTAGTATATTTATGGAATGTGTAAGTATGGTATAATATACTGTTTCTTGTTGTGAATGAAACACTTCAACGCTTGTATCAAATAAAATTACATTTCTATCCGAATTTAATAGTTTTGATTTTTTTTTGTTATTTTATGCACCTGTATGAAGGGAATTGGGATTAAGGGGGTGTTACAAGTAGTGACATTGCTTGAAAAACAACAGAAAAACCTTATTTTTTTAATATCTTACATAAAAAATTACTATCAAATGAGAATGTTTGAAAAAATATAGTCATTCGTTCCGGCTAAACATGCATGCAAATTGTATTTTGTTCCAGGAAGCTTTGTAACTTACAAAAGAAAATGATTAAAACATGGTGGAAAGGTGCCACCTTTTTTCACAACCTATTCATCGCTCTGTCAGAGAAAGTGTAACACTTATGTTAGGGGTGGTTAGTCCTATAGACTATTATTTTTTGATATCCTAACCTTTGGGAAAGTATTGCTTTGCTATATTAACCATTTTTCACCAGCAGAAGAGTTATTACTACTTAATAAAGTACATGTGTAGGGTACAAAAAAACCTTAGGTTTCCAATAATAAAGCATTTAATCTATCACACCAGCCATCCCTCAACGTGAGATCAGCTATCTATAATATATATTCTGTATAGACTGTGCTCAATTTAAGAAAACGCGAACAAATACCTGGAGACAACTACTTTGCTCCTTCCCCAACTATGTCGATGGTGTTTGGCTCCTTTTATCACTCTTTTTTAGAATGCAATCGGCATGATTTGGTAATGAAGTTCAATAGTGTCGCTAAAGGGCGTAACTTTTTGCTATACTGCGTTTTTTTGCGGGTGATGTGGTTCAAAAATATAACACCCGTCACCAATAGCCCTCGTGTAGCTCTAGTGCGATGATAATTCAAACTAAACTTTTTTGCGGGTGACAATTGATCGCATTTTCTGAGATTCGTTAGCACTGGAGGCTGCTCATTCAGTATTATACTGTTAAAAATTTCGGCGCAAGATTGCACCGAAATCCTGGAACTTTCTAGCTGCCACCACTATTTGGGATGTGAATGTACCAATTTTGTGGTGAAACAATAGCTTTGATACACCAAAAAAGTGGTAAATCAAAGCTCCAAATAGTGGTGACAGCTAGAAAGTTCTAGGATTCCGATGCAATCTTGCGCCAAAGCTTTTAACAGTATAATACTGATTAAGCAGAGGACAAAACCCCGAATTTGCAATTTCTATTGATTGGTAGTTTTTGAAAACTATGGTATTAACAATATTCAGTTTTCAATCCTTGTGGTTTTGCAACTTCGTTGTTTTGTCATTTGACCGACGATATGTTATGGATAGTTGCAAAAAATGCGACGTACTTGCCTTGTGGTTTTTATTCCGAAAATTAAAATAATTCTCTACTTTTCAGTGCTGCCTATGTATCATTCGGAGGACTTCTCATGCGACTTCAGGGAGACCCTAACAACTTGCACGGGTTCGAGGTGGACAACCACGTGTACTTGCTGCTTAAAAAGTTAGCTTTTTAAATCGAGGAAAACATTTTCTGTGTATATAAGTATCATTCCCATTCTTTTTTTAAGAAATAAAACACTTCATTTCTTTTGAGTTTTGTCTTTCCTTATTGTGTTACAGTTTGTTGATTAATACACAATGATAATTGGTAAAGTTAGAAGCAACTGTTTGATGTGAGTGTATTAATGAGAATAAAATAAAAAGTATGCTGCCAATAACCTAACTTTAATTTTTAAAAAAGAATATTTCGTTCTGTAGCATAGTGACCTGCAGCTATTTTAGGACTGTGGGACATTTATGAGTATAGAAGTAGTACGTTTATTATATTTTGTATGGGAAGGGTAGTTTTGAATCTTCCCTCTCAGGGATTAGCTAATTGTTCAAAGTGTGTTTTTTCCCCTGCAAAAAAGTAAAATTTTGACTAGCTAATGAAATTTTAAAACTTATTTTATATTTTTTGCAGATTGTTTGAAATCTCAAAATTCTATTTCTATTATTAAGCTTGTAATGGTCCATTGTATATTTTTAAATACTTAAATAGTGCCATTGACTATAGAAGTATAGAGCAGGGTCAATTTGCAAAATTTGTTGAGGTTAACTTTATTCTACCTAGCCAATCCCAATTTTATAATAGAAATTTATTTTTATAAAACCTATCACTAAAAAAAGTTTTGCCAAACATAAGAATACGTTATAAGAAAACAACAACAACATGAGGTTTGGAGCAGAGCTTTGAATTGAGAGTTAAATGTTCAAATAGTTGTATTGTTTTGATAAAACGAAGCAAATATAGACTAGCAATATCTCTAAGTCATGCATTTATATTTATAAAGTCTTGATAAATCAATAAAAAAAATTTTAAAAAGTACTGCAACAAATTTAAACAAATATTTTAATTCAAACACATACAGCAATTTTTACATAAAACACCTCACATGGAAATGTATAAAAGAACTGAAAAAATAGGAAGAGCATCAACACACAAGTACACAATATAGGCAGATAGGGTAGACTGACCAGTGAGTAAACAGGCCCCAGTGAATGAACATTTAGTAAATATAATTAAAAAAATTAAGGATTGAAAATCATTCCACTATATGAATTGGCAACACTGAGTTCCTCCCATGTAGTAGGAAGCTATTTGACAAAGGTTGGTTGTCCTGGTCATTATATCCTGGTGTTCATTCACTGGCGAACGTGACGTCTTAAGCGTTCATTCACTGTAATGCTCTAGATTAGCGGTCGCCAGTCGCCAACTGGAGACTATAACATCGAAACTGGCTACCTAAAAATCGAACCCCAGTCGCCAAATGTGGCGATCATAATTTTTCATTTTTATTCAACATACAATTAATACTGAAGCTGCATTTCTAAAATAATAAAACGCTCCTATTCGATTCTGTCGGGAAGAAAGACTTGATGACAGTTGTTGCTCATCGGTGAAATTTTCCATCCTCCTCCGATTAAGATCTCAACAATTCATTTAAGCAATTTTGATATGAGAAAATTTCATGAGCAATCGTGGGTCGTGGGAGACGTCAATTCAATCGACGTCAAGAATTCTCCGAAACTAATAGTACACTGTTACAAATTTTAGTGTCAGATTGCACCGGAATCCTGGCACTTTCTAGCTGCCACCACTATTTAGAGAATGGGTTGACCACTTTTGTGGTAAAACCATAAACTTGATACACCGTATAAGTGGTGAATTTCAGCTACAAATAGTGGTGGCAGCTAAATTTCCAAGATTCAGGCGCAAATCTGCGTAAAATTTTTGACAGTGTAGTTGAACTGATTGTACATAAAATAATTTTCTAACAATAATGGCCAATCATATAATACTACATATTTTGTATGATACTTTTTTTATTGTCTATATCATATCAAAAATTTCATTAATAAAATTTTCTTTTGTGGAAAATCGCACTTTCTTTTTGTCGTATATACTGAAATTAAAAACTGGCTACTAAAAATCGAAATGTGGCTACCATTTTTTTTCACTCTGGTAGCCACTGGCTACTATTAAAAATTCCCAGTCTAGAGCATTAATTCACTGGTTAGTCTACCCTAACCAGTGGATGAACGCTTAAGCACAATTTGTTTTACGAAAATTCATACATTTAAAGAAAATATGGCTTGTGGGTTTATGACAATGTCAACGCATCTGTCATGTAAATTCTACAAAGAAAAGGAGGTGACTTTATATTGCATTGCTTTGGGTCTTTTGGGGTCCAAATAAAAAGTGGTACAAAAGCCAAGTGAATGAACACAAAACTGTCCAGTCAATAAACATGTTGAATTTGAATTAATGACCAGGACAACCACTCAGATGTCAGATAGCTTCCTACTAGATGAGAGGAAGTCAGTGTTGCCAATCCATCCAGTGGAATTATTTTTAATCCTTACTTTTTAAATGTATTTACCAACTGTTCCTTCACTGGTCAGTCTACCCTACATTTGAGAAAAAGATCTTTCTGATAAACTATACCAAGGCTTGCTCTAAGATCTTTCCTAGTCTGGTAGACAGTGAACCTGTTTTTGCTTAAAAAGTTATTTGCATTCCGAAATGCGAGCAGAATGAGTAACATAACGGATCACGTAAAGAATAGACATGGAAACGACTTGGAAGAGTCGATCAGTTTTTGCAAGCCAATAATAGTATATTAATAAATAAAGTAAAAAACGACCTGGAAGAGTCCATCAGTGTTTGCAAGCCAATAATAGATTATTAATAACTAAAGTAAAAAACGACTTGGAAGAGTCCATCAGTGTTTCCAAGCCAATAATAGAATAATAAATAAAGTTTTTAAAAAATCCCTAAAGAAAAAGATCTACTAGACAGGAAGCTAATTCCGTGTTATTGAAGATTTCTTTTTTTCTTTCCTTTCTCCAATGGGGCTGCAACATTGGCGGTCAAGCCTTTTCAGACTCGGCATATTTCCCAGAACCGAGAGCCATTTTTCGTGGCACCATCTAGGCGACTCTCGCTACCAATTTTGACGCCCAGGTTACAATGAATCTGAGCTCTCAGTGGATGTTAAAGTAGGTCGAGATTTAATTTTTCCGAGAGAACCCAAGCCAAATGGGCCCTCCATGGATCTTTTACATGCCACATAATCATATGACATGCGTGCCCAGGATTTTCCCATCCAGAAAATTCGACGACTCAGTCGGGGTTCGAACCCGCGATCCTGGGCTTACGAGGCGGACCAATACCCCCTAGATTAGAAGGCCGAAGAACTAAGCAACACAACGTCACACTAGTGGACCAATTTCGATTTGCTGACCAATAACGTCGTATCAAAAGATGACGTTGCATCTTGATTTATCATATCTTAAAATTGCATTCAAATACAAGATCTAGTCACGAATGATCATTGGTCAAAAACACAGAATTGGTCCACTAATATGACGTCAAGCATTTAGTTCACCGGCCTTCTAATCTAGGTGGTATTGGACGGACACGTTTAACCTCTCAGCCACTGACCCGCTATTGAAGATTTCAGGAGAGTAAGATGTATCTAGTTTTTATTTTAAAATCATTTTGAATACGTGTGATGTTAAATATTTAATAATTTCAATTAAAGTTTAATTAGCTCTGCATCTAATGATAGACACTGATAAATTCAAAGGAAAAATAAAATTGACAGTATTTGTATTCACTATTAGTTATATTGTTAATTAAATATTGTAATATTAAAATAATTCTATTCCATGCAGTTTTTAAACTTTTAATACCCTTGCAAAAGGTCCCAGGTTCGGGTCCGTGCATCGCCAAAATAACTGCCGACCTATAAATGGCCCGTGCAGTCAAAAATGTCCGACGAATAATACGACATGTAGGGGAGTGCACGTTAAATATCCTTCAAAGTCCTAATGCTGCGTACGATGTCGCCCTTAACGGTTACGTTGGGTGCCTATTCAGGTGTCGGCTCGTCACTTGACTGTGGTTCTAAAGTACGACGCCCGTTGCCAATAGCCCTCGTGTAACTCTAGTGCGACGATAATTCAAAACCTAACCTAACCCCCTTAACCTTCCAATGCATACTGTTGGCAACAAGTAACATAATCCACTTTATTCTATTAAATTAGAGCCTCCTCCCGACAAATTTGTGTTTTTTTTTTCATCCATTACATTCCATTTTGAAATTTTTGTTTTTAATAATCCTCATAGATGACAGTTGTAAAAGTGTATTCAAAATTAAAGAGTGGGGTTATTGACCGTTGTGAAATTACGTTTTTGGCAGTACTCAAAATATAATAATATTAGTACTAAATTACAAATAAATTGTTTTGAAAAATTAATTATAGTTAAAAATGGTTATTTTGACATATATTTAGTAGTTTTCTTGTCATTATTATCAAAATTGGAATTTTGTAGTTGGTTTTTGACTTATGGAAAAAATTTTAAAAATTGAAATTATTTAAATTCTAATGCAGTTATTTTTTTTTCAGTATTTTTCCCATAATGTATGAGTATTAAAGATACATAGATATATTTTTTTTTTTTGGGGGGGGGGGGGCTGAAAATAAAAATTCATGCATTAGAGGGTTAAACGAGTTCCCATAGTGAGCCATGGCTGCCAATCGCGATGTTGGACGTCACACTTCACCGGCGATCACTTTCCCCTCACGTGTGCCAGTTTCGAAACCGAAGGGAAACTCCCCGCAACAAAGATCTGGTGGAAGTAGACAAAGATTTAAAAAGTAGCAGATCGCTCCGGGAAAGATGAAGCCACTTTGAGGCAGTAACCCCCATAAGGCTGTTCGCAAGCCCTCGCACATGGCATACCGTACGCCACCAGATGGCACAATGAGATAATTCGACTAATAAAAAATATATATTAAATTAACTGCTTAAAACTTTTTACCAGTTTTGCTAGCATAAGTTTATAGCTTTATTAAGTATTAATAATTTATGGCAGACATGAGGTATACATTCATAAAAGAAGCATATTAGAAATGCAGTTTTTATTGCATGTTACTCTTCGGCAAAGGCATTTTTTTTTTACCAGTATCCCGCGATGCATTGCGAAAACGACGAAATGTGGCTGCGCTGTTTGTATTGCGTTGTACGGGATTGCGCAATCGATGGGCATATCTGCTACTTTTTATATCTATGTTTGAAACCGAAAAGAAGGGAAACTCCCCGCCAGATCTGGCGTAGAAGTAGATTATCCTATTGTAGAAGAGCCGGACCCACAGCAGAGGGCTATCAAATTCAACTTCAACAGGTATATTATTTATGTATTTTATATTTATTTATTATAAAATATTAATTCTTGCTGTTCTGTAAGTTTTGAGGCTTCTATTTTAGCTAATTAAACTTGAACGTGTAACTCAACTACGTACTCCGTCTCAAGGTTTTAGGTGTATGCTTATCTTCCGAGGGTTATCAAACAATAATAAGTACCCAACCCAAAGAAACGAAATACTATTTGGTTTCTTGTTATGAATTTTTTAAAAAAAAATCCTTCCTCGCCGTCTCAGATTTTGCTGAAATTTGAAACAACAGTAGTGTTTATATAGTTATTTGTGAAATAAAAATTTTTATTCGAAAATATTGAGCCGTTTTTAAAAAAAAATTGCACTTTAAAAGTTTAAAAAATTAGTCAAAAAACCACATCCGACCAATTTTTAAATTGATCTCGAAGCTTTCCTAATTAAGCTAGAGACCTGGGATAAGTGCCATCTGACAGAGATTTGTATGAACTTTTTAATGACATTAGCAAACTAACGATATAGAAGGTTTTATTAAAATTTAAATTTAATTAAGTTTTAAAATTAATTTTTTTAAAAGTACATTATTTTAAATTGTGAAATTACATGAATAGTTGAGACTCTTTCACATCATTTGACAAAATATCATGTTGGGATGACAATGGGTTCATTGATGAAAAAATTTTTAAACTGAAACTTGTTTTTCATAAAAAATTATTTTTATTTATAAACTTGATCAACAAATTTTAAAAATGACCTAGATGGTTTTTTATAAATTTAGAAACCTGTGTTAAGTGCCAATTTATTGAAATATATAAGACAATTTAATAAATATAACACTCTTATATTGATTTTATTTAAATTAAGAAATTGAAAAAAAAATGCATATTTAAAATTTTAAAATTATTTTCATCAATAGTTAGAATTTTTTTTAAATATTAGGGCAAAATATCTTTTTGGAATAAGAACTGGTTCATTGCTAAAAAAAATTCAATAAGACAATTTAATAAATATAACACTCTTACATTGATTTTATTAAAATTAAGAAATTAAAAAAAATTGCATATATAAAATTTTAAAATTATTTTCATCAATAGTTAGAATTTTTTTTAAATATTAGGGCAAAATATCATTTTGGAATAAAAACTGGTTCATTGCTAAAAAAATTCAAAACTGAAGATTGTTTTTCATTCATAAATTATTTCTTTATTAACCTTGATCAAGCAATTTTCAAAACAACCTATAGTCCATTGAATAAAGGTGTTTTACCATACAAACGGTCCGGTATCGCTGATTTTTTTTATACTAGGAAGTCATAAATGTGAGTTTTCGTCTTCCTCGTTCTATTGCTTTTGTGCCATCTTGAAGAAACTTTCGAAATTTCGCTCATTTTCCAGTTTTCGGCCTATAACTTTTCTCTGAAGCATTTTTAAATAAAACTTTCACACAAATTTGATACCGATTTTGAAGAAAATTCTTTAAAAATGAGTATCAAAAGTGTTTTTCTAAGACAAACAGTTAAAGAGCTAAGAAGCAGCAAAAAGTGCGTAAAATCGAACGTTTCGAAAAAATATTATACATTCCAACGACTTTCTATATCACCGTAACTCAGATAAGACTTCATTTTAGCAATTAAAGAGGATTTTACAAATCGTAGGGAATTTAATTTCTTTTAAATACACTTGTCAAAAATAAGTTTCGTATACATTGCATGAAAAAAAAGGGTATTATTTACAGAAACACAAAAAAAGGCTATTTTTAACCCGACGGTACAATGTTTTATTTTTTTAGCTATAAAATAGTTAATTATGCAACAAGTGTGAAAATTAACACTTTTTAAAACTAGTGGATTTTATTTCACGAGCGAGTGAAATAATGACACGTGTTTTAAAAAGTTTACTTTTCGCACGTGTTTCATACACTATTTTTTATAATTGTGTGAAAAAAATATCATTGGTCCAAAATTATTTAACGCGCATCTATATCTTTAAATAAAAGCAGATCGATAAATATCTGGATTTTATTAATATTATGAAATAGAAATTTTAACTTGAAATGTTGGCATCTTATAAAAAGAGTAAAAAAAGTCTTGTTTCCACTGCTTTTGGGTGAAAAAAAGTACTTTTTTTCACTGTTTCTAAAAGTCTAACTTTTCGCACGCGTCTGATCTTGAAATTGTAATGTAAAAGTCGTATTTTTTTCACGCAATTATAAAATGGTTATTTATGCAACAAGTGTGAAAAGTAACACTTTTTTAAACTAGTGGATTTTATTTCACGAGCGAGGTAAGAGCGAGTGAAATAATGACGTGTTTTTGAAAGTTTACTTTTCACACGTGTTTCATACACTATTTTTTATAACTACGTGAAAAAAAATCAAATCCTGTTGGTTAAAAATAATTCACGTGCTAATTAGACTGGAATGAATTTTGAGGTTCCAGAAGAGATGTCAAAGAAAATAACAACCAATGAACTGGCAGTTCAGAGCTCGTGACGCTATAAAAGTCCAATGAGCGTGTTTCAACATTTTGTCGAAGAAAACAACCAATGAACTCGCAGTTCGAAGAAAGTGACTTAAAAAATATTCCCATCTCGTGAAATAAATTTCATTGATTCAAAAATAATTCACGCGCTTAATATTTTTAAATAATGCATATCAATAAATCTTTTGATTTTTTTAGTATTATCATATCTGGTTGCACGGTAGTGCAACCGCCAACCCAAGTACTCGTGTGACGTCAAATATGACGTGAAAATAAGGTCATATTTTTATGAATGACGTCAACAAGTAAAAAATCACGAAAAAAATGACGTCCATTTTTTGTCAGTTCAGTTGACGTCCTTTTATGACGCCATTTTCGGCGTCATTTTTTTGTCAGCCAAATGACGTGATGCAAAAGACGCCAAGTAGTTGGTAGCAAAATGACCAAACTGACTAAAGTGACGCCATAATTCACGTCGATCGGTCGTCAACAAAAGTACGAATATCCGGTGACGTCACTTCCTTCTATTTAGCGCGGGATCATTCAAGGCGCAAGGCGTCGCCAACGCCATTTTGGCCGAAGTAAGTTTTCGGGAGGTGGTGAAGTAAGTACTAAGTTTGTATTTTCTAACTTTGTTTTCACAATATTTATATATTTTTCTAATTAGTTTTTATATATTTTATTGAGTTCTTCGTTTCAACAACGTATGCGTTTTGACAAGGCCAACCTGAATGCGTATTTATTAGGCCTATTATACTGTCAAAAATTTATGTGCTAAAAGTCTTAACTCGTGTTTTACAGTGTTAGTGGTAATCTAACTTTACCTTTAGAAGAATTCTCGTATAATAGATTTAAAGAAAAGAATGTTTTGTTTTGAAAAAAAATGCTACTGTATTGTTTACATAATGATTTAGTTAATCACTGAACATTTTATGTGTATAAAAAAAAGTCTAGTTATCTTGTTTTAAGTCTAGTAACTTGCTTTATTAAATGGTTAAATGCCACAGAAGTATCTATGTTTGTGTTCTGGACTAATTTTAACATGTGAAGTGAATGGTACCAGTGGACACTGGACAGTTACTGGTAGCAATTAGTACCACTTGCTGGAACTCTGTTAAAAGGGCTAGTTTTTACTAAATACAAAAGGGTTAGTAACTATTGCATGGTACAATTTTCTGACGCCATGTATAAGATGTCGTTTCAACGGCTATCCCTAGTGTTATCCTTGTCACTTGACTGTGCTTCAAGGTGACAGTTTTCTTTTGCCCATAGCTTGTGTAATCAGTGACGGGTGGAATTTTTCAAGTGAACCAATTCAGTACATTTCTCTGCTGCAAACGTAAGGTCAGTTTTAGTAAAGCAAAATTAACTAAACATAGGATACAATTTCATTTTTTTGTTTTGTTTACAGATTCTTAGTTTTTGAGAAACTGACCTTAAAATTGATTCTCGTGATAATATTAGTTGTAGATTTTGGCTAAATTTTCTTGCTAGGCTTGGAGTAACGTGTTACTCTTGTAAAGGTTGCTGTTTTTAAAGTTACACCGTTGCATTTTAAAAAAGCAGTAAAACTGAACTGAGCAGAGCATAGTTACTGGTGGTTGCAATGTGTTGTTGGTGGGTGTTGGTTGGTTGGTGGGTGGGGTTGCAAATGTTGTTTGGTGGGTTGCAATCCACTGGGGGGCAGCGAAGGGATCCTAGAGGGGTCGCAAAATGTTTTTTTTTAAAATAAAAAATTCATATTTAAGTAATGTTTTATACAATAATTTTACCAACTAGAATGGAAGAAAATAATCAGCACATATTTTACTTATTATTATTATCTTGGTTAATTTACATTTCAACTTTTTTATGATATTAATACATAACTTTAATTCTAGTATGGGTTTACGTTGCAACAAGCTACTGAGAAACTTGTGCTTGTTTTGGTTTTAACAACTTTTTGTATGTTTGGTTTGATTCTTGTCACATGCAAAATCAAGTCATTTTCCAAGTCTAAAGGATTGGTTGGTATACATATTTTCAGACTTGTGTGCTTGGTCAGAGACCCGTTATGAACCTTCGTCAAGTAAGACAGACACAACACTCACACATACGTGTCAGATGCTGTCATCTGTCCCGCTCCACCTCCGCAATTTAGACATGTCACTGAAGTAGAGGGAAATAGTCTCCATTAACCGGTACCCGTGGGAAACTGGGAAATGACCACCCACAGGACTTTCGGACCCAACAGATTTAACGAGCACATACTCCGCATATACTCGGTGGATCTTCAGTGACCAGGACTCGATCGCGGGACCTTTCAATCCGGAGATCGAGAAGCCAAGTTTGCAAAGATAGGACATGGCAAAGGGCATGATACTCCTTCAGATACCAAACCATGGTATTCACGCTTTCTCGACAACCAAAATTTATGAATTTCTTTACTTGCGAACTCCAGTTTTAAAATGCTGCCTGATGAAAGTTCCATCAATGTACCATGAAGTAGCAATGGATATGCCATTTAGTGGTGGTGTCATCTGTCATCATTAGTTATTTGTTGTTAATGGTATTGAAAATTGTACTATTGGTAATTTAATTGGTGGGGGGGGGGGGGGGGTAATGTCTTCAAATGAAAAAAAAAAGCAATTACCCAAATAATAGTTAATAAAGAGTACAATATGTATAGGACGGAGGGGAGGGTCGCGAATTTATTTTGTGGCGTTAGGGGTCGCCACCTCCAAAATGTTGAGAACCATTGAGTTAGGTGATTAAATTATTTAATTATTTTACCCCAAGTTTATTGTAAATTTTTTTAAAAAGGTAGTTATTTACTAAAAGTCAAGTCTAACTTACCCTTCTCCAGAAATTATTCGAAATCTCAACAAGTAGTTTGACTTGCTTTACAAGTAGCCTTGGTAAAAAAAAAAGTAAAGCTAGCTAATTTTAAACTTCTAATCTCTAATGTATGTCTTTTTTTTTCGGAATCATCGACAAGTTCATCGGTCAAGGACGAGAGGAACCAGGCTGGATGGCCAAGCTGGTCGGAAGCAAGTTCTGCTGCACAAGTTGTAATAAGCTGAAGGTCTTGTGTGTCACAGGGCACGAAGAGGACTAAGTAAGTTGAATCAATAATTTTGAGAGGGTTTTTGCGGCAATTAATTAACCTTTTATTCATTATAACTCTTTGATTGCGACTAAGTCCAAAACATTTTGTTTAAATAAATGTTTAAATATTTTAAATACAACTTTAGAATAATAAATCAATGTACAGCTGCGGAAATAAAAAAAGTGCCACTAGTGATTATTTCAGCCGTTAGTCACCCAAAAGAATCGGACCTTTTTGAGATTGTGAACAATTAACATTCTGAGTTAATTGCATGACACAGAATTTGCATAAGGGGCCATCTTCATATTAAAAATATTACTAACTTTAAAATTTCCAATAGAAACACCCCTTTTTGAGTCCATATTTCTAATCTATGACATATTTTAACTCGAAATGCCAAATTTTGTTATTTTTTGAGTATTATTAGGGGAGTTAAAGACGTGCAAAGTTTAGGTGAAATAATGTTAAATGAGTTGCACAGAAAAAACTACCCCAATCTATAAATAATTAGGATAATGAAACTAATTTTTTACTGAAAGTAAATTATAATAACCCAAACAAAATGCATACAATATTGGGGCATTTAAAACAATTTTTATAGTTTTAAATAATTATTATATTAATTTTTTTAAAAATTATGAATAGAAACCCCTTAATATTTTTGCAGAAATGCATTTAAGACATGTCGTTTAAGCGAAATCCCAAATTTAAAACTTTTTTCTTCATAATTTGCCGAGTAAATCACAAAATACTTTTCAATTACCCCTTAGGGGGTTGTATACGAGATTAAATCTGAATTTGATAAATCCTTCAATAAACGTACAGACTACGCTTGTCTCTTTAGAGTCGGTCCCCCAGAGGACATCAAGTGATTCGATTGAATATCTCGTTAAATATTCATCCAAATGTAACAAAAACTTAGATTTAAGGGTTTTCGAGAGTGCTTAGCACTTCTAAGTTATTAAAAATGGGTGTTGCTATTGGAAATTTCAAAGTTCGTAACATTTTTAATATGAAGACGGCCCCTTATGCAAATTTTGCGTCATGCAATCAACTCAGAATGTTAATTGTTCACAATTTCCAAAAGGTCCGATTCTATAGGGTGACTAACGGCCGAAATAATCACTAGTGGTACTTTTTTTATTTCCGCAGCTGTACATTGCATTAATAGAAGTTTTGGTGTTAATATTTTTGAATTTTATTTAGGTTTTTTTTGTGTTATTTGTATAAATGATGCATTATGATTAAAGTTCCACAAAAAGAAATTTGAGTCCTTAAAAATTTTTGATTTTTATTTTGAAATAATAGTGGGATTTATGTTATATTTAACATTTTTTTTAATTATCAATTACACTTTATAATTTGAAGTGTTTTTGTGTTATTATTCTTAAAAAATATACTTATTATTTTTTAACTATATTACTGTATTGTTAAATAAAAACTGAATGTCTGGTCATCCTAGAGATACTGAAATCAGAGTTTAGCAAAATTTTGGGAATAACGTAGATATGTGATATTAAGAACATTTTTTAAGGTATTGGTTAAACTATGCGGCATCTCAGAAGTGCATAATTCTTAGTAAGTTAGTAAAACTAGTACACTGCTTAAAACAATAAAAGGAGCAAATGGTTTAAGGTGTCATAATAGTCTTAAAAATGTGCAAAGAAGGTACTACATAGCATAGTTGCTACGTACGGCATAGTTTGATCTCTCATGTAATTTTTTAACTACTCAATATACAAGTATAATTTTTTATATGTAATTCTACAAGATTTATTTATTATAAGACAAATTTTAAAATTTATGAAACTTTAGCAAAACTAAAATAAATGATATTAAACATAAAGCTATTTGAACATATTGGGATTAGGCTTGCGTGGCAAATTTTGAGGTCAAAATTGAAAAAATGACCAAGAAAATGACTATATTGTACAAATATGTACAAACAAAGACTTATACCTAAATTCTCAGCTCAATTTTAATTAGAAATTATTTTTTTAAAAAATTTATATCAAAATTAAAAACAATTTATTAATTTTTTTAGAAAAAAGTTCTTAAAATAATTTCTAATTAAAATTGTGCTGAGAATTTAGGTATAAGTCTTTGTTTGTACATATTTGTACAATATAAAGCCATTTTCTTGGTCATTTTTTCAATTTTGACCTCAAAATTTGCCGCGCAAGCCTAATCCCATTGTGTTCAAATAGCTTTATGTTTAATATCATTTATTTTAGTGTTGGCTAAAGTTTCATAAATTTTAAAATTTGTTTTATATTAAATAAATCTTGTAGATTACATATAAAAAAATTGTACTTATATATTAAGTAGTTAAAAAATTACATGAAAGATCAAACTACACTTTGTAGTAGCTTCTTTGCACATTTTTAAGACTCCTATGACCCCTTAAACCTTTTCACCCGAGATGATTCCATTTGAAATCATCAGCTTGCTGTTTTTTCTTACTAACTTAAGCTTGCACTTATTTATCATAAGAAAGATGGCAGAATCGTGTCTTTGGAAGAGTTAAATGATGTTTGTTTTAATTAAATGAAAATATGGTAAAATAAAATTCACAATAAGCAATTTTATTAAATATATTGACCCTAAATTCTTCATGCTTGCATTTTAAGATGTTTGAAAATGTTTGAACTGAATTTACAAATAAAGTTTTGAAACATTATTGCTATAATTTGTTAAAAAATTATGATTTCAATTTCCCCTCCTTAAAAGTTGGTTTAAAAAAATTAAGATTTCTTTTTACTCCTGTTTTTTACCATATCTCATTCTGGATGCATAATGAATCTATTTCATAAATTTTAGATTTTTCGAATAAAAAATAAAGAGTTGGAACTGAAAGGTTTATTAAAAATACTCAAATAGGAATTGTGGTAAACCATGCATGAAATATCATAATATTTTATACTGCCAATGACATAAATTTAATTTATATTTTGGAGGAAAACTCTTCATCTGTTCTTTTCATTACATAGAATATCTATTTTTAAGTCTTTTGCAAGAAAACTTAGGTTTCGTAAAATTTATTTTAGTTATTTTTAAATAAAAATTTTTTTGATTTAACATTAATGTAACTTCCATCTTGTCAAATAAATTGTTATAATATCTCATGGTAAAATGAGTATTTTATTCACTTTTCTTTTTGTATTTTTAAGGCCATTCAAAATTTAAAAAAAAAAATAGTGAAATTCTAAGAGTTGTAATGTGTTAAATGGTTTTTTTCCCTAATACTTGATACGTATTGACTTTTTAACGTTGTTAAAAAGAAGTAAAAGTGTTTCATTTTTGTTGACAGTTTTTTTACAGAAGTTAAAAAAATGCTTCAAATGCAATGTTTTTTTAAATATTAAATAAAGGTATTCCAAGATGAATTAAAAGACTAATATATTTTTTTATAAAAAGTTATCCTTTTTTTGTAAAATAAACAACATAGTGAGATGTGAACAATGAAGTCAAATTTGCATTGTATTTTTACTCATTTAAGTTAGTATACATTTAATATCAACTTTAGTTCAGATCCTATCATAATCTAAAACAGGGGTTCCGGGTGGTACGTTGGGAAATTTCAGATAGTACACGTGAGTGATGTGGCTACATGATACTATTACTAGCTTCTATGGGCATGAGCAGTCAGCACGCAAACATAGTACAGGGTTCGTACGCCTCCTGCAATTCCTGAAAAACTCCTAAATTTTATTTTTTAAGGGCCCTTATATCTCTTAAAAAATGTGTATCATCTCCTGATATTTTGCCCTTTCCTGAATAAAATTAACAACATGAATCATTTTTCTCCTTTTTCACACGGTTTTCTCTCATACTTTATTCGGATGTCTGCCGGTCGAAAAAGTCATGAAATTAAAACAAGAGTCACGAAAATTTAAAACATTGCCAAAAAAAGGCGATTTCTTCCCCCAAAAGAAGGGAGGTTGACTTTTACACTGAAGCCTCAAATTTTCCACAACATTTACAACCCTTGTTTCCTTCATTCTCGGTCTAAGTCCCTAGAACAATACAATAATAAACACACACATATTCAAATTTATTTCGCGATATCTCCTGAAGTTACATCGCTGTACTCCTTAGAAACTCCTGAATTTCACTATCATAGATATAGTACGAATACTGTTAGTTTTAATTATTTTAAAGACATATCTTTAATTAAATTCTGGATCAGATGTAAAACAGAGTTCCCTTTGAACTCCCTCAAGCTCCGTTATTTTTTATGCCATTTGTTAGGATTACTTGTATGAAAGTGGATTTTCTAAACTCTTGTAAATAAACATAGAAGCATAATAAGTGTTGAAGATAAGTTCCACATTACTCCTAATGTTGATGTTTTAATCAAAGGCAAACAACAATTTTCGCACTAAAGACTATAAAAGTATATTTTGTATGATAATTAATTTTTTGCTGAGTTTGCACTACCTTTTTATTTGTATTTTTGTAGACCTATAGGTAATAAATAAAACTGTAAATTAATACAATTTTTTTACTTCTCTTTTATTAAAAGCATGTTATAAATAAACAAGTATCTAACCATTAAATATGAATTTTTCTTGGGAATTTGATTCAAAAAGAGTAAATATTATATGTTTATTAAAATATTAAGATCAGGTGGTACGCCAAAATTTCTCAAAGTCAAGTGGTACGCATGTGCAAAAAGATTGCGAACTCCAGATCTAAAACATAAAAATTGGACCATAAATCAAATACTCGACACATTTTCCCGGTTCAATTCCTTGAATATTCATTGAATTTTATGTCAGTCAAGCAGTTAAATAGTATTCTAATATTTTTTATTTATTTTGTGTAATCTATACTTTGCGGTTATAAAAATAAACTTTTCCATTTTTAAAATGTAAAGACAAAGTTATTGAATCTTTTTATGGAAATATAGAAAATATTTAAAAAAAAAAAAAAACTAAATTTATAATCCTTTAAATATTTGATTAGATATATTTTAGATGGGCAAGGTTATTATGTTAAAAAAAATTATGCTGGGAATATATATTTACAGTTTTTATAATATATTTACATATTTTTTCTTTTTCAGTTTCTCCTTGAAAGTCTGTTTATGAAAGCAGTTATGTCTTCAATTGTTTATTTTGTTGTTTTTTCAAATAAAAATGTTTTGCTTCTAAATGATTTTGTAATTATTTAAAATATCAAGATTTAAAATTGCAATCTGTAGTTCTAAATGTTCAGTAAAGTAAAAATAGTAAAGCAATTATAGATATAGCAAAATAGTAATAGCAAGTAAAAATGAATATCATTTTTAAATTCTTAATTATGTACTAAATAGTTTTTGAATTTCAGTTTTCTTTTCTCATCTTATTTATATGCAATCTCAATCATGGTGTAAAATACAAATTTGTTTAAAATATTATGGAATATTTTGAAGTTATGAGGAATATCTTTTTCAAAATAAGTAGTAAAAGATTTTTTTTAATTAATGACTTATGAATAGAATGTCAACAGTCATTAATTTAGAAATTTCTTTTTAAGGACAATATGTTTTGAAATTGATATATCTCTGTAATGCAAAATATTGTATTATATTTTAAACAAATTTTTGTGACCATGACTGAAATTACATAGAAATAAAAAAAATCACGTGAAAATCGCGTCATATAGTCACGTGAAGTTAATGTCATTTGATCACGTGAAAATAGTGTCATATGATCCCGTAAAATTAACGTCAATTGATCACGTGAAAAGCGCGACATATGGTCACGTAAAATTAACGTCAATTGATCACGTGAAATTCACGTCCACTTTTCTCGTGAAATTCACGTCCACTTTTCTCGTGAAATTCACGTCCACTTTTCTAGTGAAATTCACGTCCACTTTTCCCGTGAAATTCACGTCCACCTTTCACGTGAAATGCACGTTATTTGTTAACGAAAAGTTCACGTCATCGGGTCACAAAAGAGTCATTTATTCACGTCAGATTAACGTCATTATTTGACGTCGAATATCACGTCTTCAAAATGGACATTGTCACCAAAAAAATGACGTCAATTTAGGGGCATTTTGTGACCAAAAAATCACGTCATATTCGACGTCACACGAGTACTTGGGAAGTTCAGCGCACTACCCAACCTTTTCTGGAAGGGCTTCGGCGTGTTTTCGGACCCCTCCGTTCTCCGGTTCTATGCATCGCAGAAATGAGTTTAGAAACTTTTATTGGTCAATAGGGGCTTGATGAAGAGTATAAAAAAAATCAGCGTTCTATATCTTTTTATCTCCGAGAAAATTGAATTGGAAAATGACCACTTTTGGGGCTCACTCACTCACTCACCGATCATCAAAATGTTCTATGACACCCACTTGATCTAGAATCTCGAAAATTGGAACACTGGTAGATTTTGACATACAACCAACATAAAAAATCCGAAAATCGAATATTTACTACGGGTTTGGTCTTAAATAGCTTGGCGCCATTTTTCAAAAGCAGTTTGCAATCCTCTCATACGTCGATATGATAGTGGCGATTACTTGAATCGCCAACAATTCAAATAGCTATTTACCTTCGGATGATACGAGATAGGTTTTTCAAGTGTGAATTAAGCACACGATATTACTAATGGAAAGTTTCAATCATCATTTTGATTAAGTTTAATGGTTCTCAAGTGCAACACCTGAACTGACAACCTGCTCCATGTTTTATAATGAGTTATGGTTGTTTGGTTGTAGGAGGAGTTACATCGCTAAAGGTCTATATATACGCAATACGCATATGAGCAATGGCTGGAACCCATGATTTACAATAGGCAAGTGATTTGTTTGTTTTGTTTTAGTTGGAATAACATCGCACTAGAGCGACACAAGGGTTAATCAATTTTTCCCTATTATTTAAAATAAAAAAAATAGATACCAGAGTCCAAACACACAAATCATGAAGTTATATTGATAATTATATTACGGTTTGACAGTTTGCATAAAAGCAACTATTCTGGTTTCAAACTGTAATTGGGGTCAACAGCAATTGTTTTCGCCAAGGGTCATGTAAATCATTTTGATCGCAAAATGATAATTAGGCCGTATACAGCGCGTTTAAAAGTTTATGGACAACTATTTTTTTTTACTTCAGGAGCCAACTAAACGAGTAAGAAGTTCCAAGACGTTGTTTGTTCATTACTGACGAAGTACCCATGATTTTAAGTAGTGATAATTTATTTAAAATTGGTACAAAATGTACTTATGTCAACAAGGAGTACAGAACGAGCAGTAAAATGAAACAGTACAAGATTTTTTTAAAAAAATTATGGACATTCGTCAAATATAGGTTTTTTTATCTATCATGTTTACTTAAACATGTGGATTGTCCTCTAAAAAAGTTAATATTTATAAAGCAATTGAAAGTGTCATACTTAAAAATAAAATGTTTTTTATTTAAGAACTTATTTTATTTTGTATACCTACAAAAAGAAGTGAAATCCAAACAAAAACCTCTCAGTAAAAGAAGGCCAAGTTCTTTAAAAAAAAATATAGCCTGGCCTTAAAAAGAAGTGA
Source organism: Hylyphantes graminicola (assembly GCA_023701765.1). Taxonomy (NCBI): domain Eukaryota; kingdom Metazoa; phylum Arthropoda; class Arachnida; order Araneae; family Linyphiidae; genus Hylyphantes; species Hylyphantes graminicola. Next base: position 36,162,800 of record CM043112.1, read on the forward strand.
AATCTTGAAAAAGGTACCAAGTTCAATAAAATTTACTGATGTGGTATTGAACACTAAAACATTTTATTCTTTGATCATTCTTATGTTTACCACATTCACAAGCAAACTCGCACTTGTGTTTGTGTAACTTGGCCATTACGCATTGTGAAAATTTTGTTGAACCTTTTGCACTATGGGATTGATGCACTAGGGATGGGCGTAATCAATAAATTATTGAACATTAAAATGAAAGTATTCCTGTAGGTATACAGTTTTAAGTGTTTCAAGCCACAGAAAATAAAGAGGCCTAACAAAAAAAAGTTTTATTTTTATAAGCTTTATTTTCTGCCTAGTGGTCAAACAGAGTAATCTTGGCCTTCTCCTTTTTTCTTCGAAAAAAATTGTCAATGAATATTTGAACATTGATATAACTTCTTTTCAGTATCAGTATTTTATACGTTTTTTTTTATAAATGTCGTAAACGAATTTCTAAACTACCATTATATTGAACTCATGATAAAATAGTTACTGGCGGTCGCAATACCGTCGGACCGTTGGAATCGAGTTGTACAGTAATGAATAATCATGTATAAAAATACCATTAATGGCTTGTTTATTTTTATACAAAAATGCATAATGGCCAAGTTACACAAACACAAGTGCGAGTTTGCTTGTGAATGTGGTAAACATAAGAATGATCAAAGAATAAAATGTTTTAGTGTTCAATACCACATCAGTAAATTTTATTGAACTTGGTACCTTTTTCAAGATTTCACTTCTTTTTAAGGCCAGGCTATATTTTTTTTAAAGAACTTGGCCTTCTTTTACTGAGAGGTTTTTGTTTGGATCGAAATTTTACTTGAAATGTCGGCATCTTATGAAAATAGTGAAAAAAAGTACTTTTTGTCACTCTTTCAAAAAGTTTAACTTTTAGCACGCGTTTGATATTGAAATTATAATGTAAAAGTCGGATTTTTTTTCACGCAGTTATAAAATAGATATTTATGCAACTAGTGCGAAAAGTAATGCTTTTTAAAACAAGTGGATTTTATTTCACGAGCGAGGTACGAGCGAGTGAAATAAAGACACGTGTTTTAAAAAGTTTACTTTTCGCACGTGTTTCATACACTATTTTTTATAATTGCGTGAAAAAAATCAAATCTCATTGGTTCAAAAATAATTAACGTGCTAATTAGACTAAAATAGATTAAGAGATGTCAAGGAAAACAACCAATGAACTCGCAGTTCGGAGCGCGTGACGCTATAAAAAACCAATAAGCATGTTTCAACATTTCGTCAAAGAAAGCAACCAATGAACTCGCAGTTCGAAGGGCGTGACTTAAGAAATATTCCCATCGCGAGAAAAAAAATTCATTGATTCAAAAATAATTCACGCGCATAGTTTTTTTAAATACAGCAGATCGATAAATCTTTGGATTTTATGAGTATTATCAAATCGAAATTTTACTTGAAATGTTGGCATCTTATAAAAAGAGTGCGACAAAGTCTTTTTTTCACTGCTTTTGGGTGAAAAAAAGTACTTTTTTTCACTGTTTCAAAAAGTCTAGCTTTGTGCACGCGTCTGATATTGAAATTATAATGTAAAAGTCGGCTTTTTTTCACGCAATTATAAAATAGTTATTTATGCAACAAGTGTGAAAAGTAATGCTTTTTAAAACTAGTGGATTTTATTTCACGAGCGAGTGAAATAAAGACACGTGTTTTAAAAAGTTTACTTTTCGTTTCATACAATTTTTTTATAATTACGTGAAAAAAATCAAATCTTATTGGTTAAAAAAAATCCACGTGCTAATTGGACTAACATGAATTTTGAGCTTCCAGAAGAGGTGTCAAAGAAAACAACCAATGAACTCGCAGTTCGGAGCGCGTGACGCTATAAAAACCAATAAGTGTGTTTCAACATTTTTTCAAAGAAAACAACCAATGAACTCGCAGTTCGAAGAGCGTGACTTAGAAATATTCTCATCGCTTGAAACTAATTTCATTGATTCAAAAATAATCGAAATGTTACTTGAAATGTTGGCACCTTATGAAAAGATTGACACAAAGTACTTTTTTTCACTGCTTTTGGGCGAAAAAAAAGTACTTTGTGTCACTGTTTCAAAAAGTTTAACTTTTTGCACGCGTTTGATATTGAAATTATGATGTAGGGTAGGGTATTTTGCATATATATTCCGACTTGTGTGCTTGCTCAGTGAGCCGCTTATAAGTCTTCGTCAAGTAAGACAGACACAGAAAGATTTTTTACTGTCACAAAGAGAGGAAATACACCCAGGGCGAAGGCGGGAATCGAACCCGCGCCCGTTACAGCACGCAGACTGCTGGCCTGCGATGCTTACCACTCGGCCATCCGGGCCCCAATTATAATGTAAAAGTAGTTCTTTTTTCACGCAGTTATAAAATAGATATTTATGCAACTAGTGCGAAAAGTAATGCTTTTTAAAACACGTGTATTTTATTCCACGAGCGAGTGAAATAAAGACACGTGTTTTAAAAAGTTAACTTTTCGCACGTGTTTCATACACTATTTTTTATAATTGCGTGAAAAAAATAAAATCTCATTGGTTCCAAAATAATTCACGTGCTAATTAGACTAAAATAGACTAAGAGATGTCAAGGAAAACAACCAATGAACTCGGAAGCAGTTCGGAGCGCGTGACGCTATAAAAAACCAATGAGCGTGTTTCAACATTTTGTCAAAGAACGCAACCAATGAACTCGCAGTTCGAAGGGCGTGACTTGAGAAATATTCCCATCGCGAGAAAAAAAAATTCATTGATTCAAAAATAATTCACCCGCATAATATTTTTAAATACAGCAGATCGATAAATCTTTGGATTTTATGAGTATTATCAAATCGAAATTTTACTTGAAATGTTGGCATCTTATAAAAAGAGTGCGACAAAGTCTTTTTTTCACTGCGTTTGGGTGAAAAAAAGTACTTTTTTCACTGTTTCAAAAAGTCTAGCTTTGTGCACGCGTCTGATATTGAAATTATAATGTAAAAGTCGGCTTTTTTTCACGCAATTATAAAAATATAATTTTTTTAATAGTCTAATCGCTCGAATTACTTTTATTAAGGGCACTCATTACCCAAAATATTATTTCTAGAAATAATAACATAAACTTGTAAATTATATTGGTTTTGTATAAGGTTCACTCTAAATAAAAAATTTCTAGCAATAAAAATGAATATTTACAAGTAGTTTTTCATTTATTCAAAAAAAAAAGTCAAAATTTTTAACTTTTTTTAAACCCTACTCATCCTTTAATTTTAAGAATAACTTCACCAAACTTTTATGGTTTCTTTTTAGTATTATTTGTTCAAGAACTGTGCATGGATTTTAAAATGTGAGCGACAGTTAAAAAGTAATATGCATTTACAGTGAAAATCACAAAAAAATACATAAAAAATACAAATTATTGAATTCAACATTTAAAAAAAAATAACTATACATAGAAGATCTTATTCAATGCATAATTTTGTGCATAATATATGTAAGAACACAGGTAAAAAATTTCAAAATTCTAACTTAATTAGCAAAAAAGCCTTAGGGATTTATTAAACACAAGAATTGAAAAACGTGAAACAGAGAAAAAACGGTTGAAAGCAGACGAAATGAGTATTCAAACTTATAGGAATGACTCCAGAAAATATTTAATAACTTTTTTTCTACAAAAGATATAATTATGAAACTTTCAGTAAATGTTCAGAAAGATATTTTGTAAACAATATGAAGTAAAAACTGAAAAATTAACACTTTGACCAATTTTTGGGTACTGTGTCCCAGAAGACGAAATAAGCATTCAAACGTATAGGAATGACTCCAGAAAATATTTAATAACTTTTTTTCTACACAAGATATCATTATGAAACTTTCAGTAAATGTTTAGAAGAATATTGTAAATAATAAAAAGTAAAAACTGAAAAATCGACATTTTGACCAATTTTTGGGTAATGCGTCCTCTTAAACGGTAGCAGCTAAATCATTGTTTAAAAAAGATTGGATTTTTAATACAAAAGTAAAATGCAATTTTTCTGTTTTTAACATAGCAAAACAATAATTTAAATCTATAATTTTTAAAATGTAAAATACATTGCAAAGGGGTAGTGGGTACAGTGTCACATTACATTGGGTACAGTGTCATCTTTTTCTTCGCTTACAGGGGTCGTCACCAAGGGCTTTTTGGACACTCGAGAATATTGTGCAACTGAAGTATATAGAGCCATTGTGAAGCCTTTTATCAAAGCAAAGAAGGTATTTGGGGATGGCCTGGCCAACATATTGCCTCAGATGTCAGAAGCGCACCGATACAGTAGACGCATTCACCACCACCTCTGGAAATGGCAAGCAAATGCTGCAAGGATACTGCGCTGAATGTGGTTCCAGGAAAAGTGCTATTTTGCCCGGGGGTTGCTGAGAAGAGTTGCCCCCAAAAAGTTTATTACTACCCAGGGGATCTACCACGAGCTCCTCGGAAGCGGCATCTCTTCGGCAATTCTAATCGTTTCTCCTCCAATGACTTGTCTGTGTCGTCGCATCTAGTCTCGGAAAAGTAATTAGTAAAGGAAGAAACAGTTTTTATAAATGAGAAAATGTATTTATAATGAATAACTAAATGTAACTAATAGGGATGCACCGAATATCAAATTTGGCCAAATAACGATTATTCGGCCAAAGTCTTAGCCGGATACCGAATATTCGGCCTGCATAAACCAATTATTTTTTTGTCAGATCTAAGTAAGTTACATTTATTATTAATTTTCATTCAACATAAACGTATAAGTACACAAGCGCACAAAAATTTTAATGCAATATAGCTATAAAATTTTTAATTAAAGCAAAACGCAATAAAGTAGTACTCGTTTGTTATTAAAACAACCCTTTAAGAAAGTGTTTGAAACTTGATAAAATTACAACAAGAAAACGGAAGTATCAAAACTAAAAAAAGAAATAGGTAGATCCGATGTAGAATGAAAATTAGAAAAAAAAATAATAAAACGATGGCTTACAATATAGTTATACAATTACAAAACTAATTTTTTGCATCTTTTATTGAAAAAATTACAATTGTGATCCATAATATACTAATTTTTGTTTTTTGTTAATTGTATATTCGGTGCATCCCTAGTAACTACAAATAACAAATGCATTGAAGAAAATCTATTTTACATTATATGATCTTGTGCAACTAATCCAACTTATCAGCCTTTAGTTCCAAAGTTAATAATTATTATAAATTTAAAATATTGCTTTGCATTATTAGCAATTAATTATAAAAATGAAATCTCTAATAACAAATATCAATCACTTACTTTTTGGTTCAATCATCAATTTTAAATAGCAATTATTTAGTTTATAATTATATTTCTCTGTTCATTTTAACACTTTATTATGATAATCATTATTCTATGTTACTTAAAAATACTCTGTCACAGTAATTTTGACTTTTAAGTTTGTTTCAGTATTTAAAATAATAGCGATTTATTATGTGAGGAATATTGATTGGTTTGATGCCTAATTAATTGTCTTCCTAAAATATCTCATTAATTCAATATGTACTCTTTATGATATTTCATTTAAATGATTAATTTCAGTAATATTTTGAAGTTGTTTACATTTTAATGACATTTCATTCCATATTTGCAATTTATTATTAATTATATTATATATCTTAATTATTTGTTTTAATAATTCAATGTATACAATTTAAATCCAGGTGCGTCCCTTACGTTATAATTGTTAGCTTTCTTACTATTGATATTGATGTTCTTATGTCATATTTTATACCCAAACAATGCCTGTCCAAGCAGGTTGATGAGTAATGATTGTAAACATTTGATGTTTAATATTTTTTTATTCTATAAATATTCTTTTCTTTTGACAATCTTAGTGTTTTTTTTATTTATTTACACTTTTTTTGGGTCCTAATTGTGTTTATTTTTTTGTACTGAGCTTTCATATCCAGTCATTTAAAACAAAATTCAGTACAATATAAAAATAATCTTGAATAGTGCTTTTACTCTAATGTATTAAAAACATTTTAAATAAATATGGTAATCAGATTCATAAGGGTGATTTCATATCAAATCAACTTTCAGACTAAACCTTCGACATTAAAGGAGTAGTTAAATTTTTTGTTACACTGCTACATTTACTATTCAAATAAACATACACATTTTATAAATTAAAATGATTTTACAATAGATTTTATCCACAAAAAAAACTTCGTAAAAGTAAACAAACGCCAATCTCAAAAAAAAAAAAAAAAACATTTAAAAAAAAAAAGTCATTATGAGAATTGTGGCTAAAAAAGCCTTGATATAAAATGAATGCCAATCTCGTGTAAAACTTCCTGGTCATAATAAGTAGTATAATTTAAGTTTTGCTGCTATAAAAAAATTGCACTGTTTGAGGTTGGTGCCCATCTTAATCCCCGCAAAAAAATTAAATCACGCAAACGAACTTGAATTACTAAATCAGAATAACGAAGGATACTTTAAAAAACTGAATACTGAAAATACTGAAAAAAAAAAAGATTAACTGCATTAGAATTTAAATAATTTAATTTTTTTTTCAAATTTCCATCTTATAAAAATCAACTACAAAATTCCAATTTTGATAATAATGACTAGAAAACTACTAAATATATTCCAAAATAACCCATTTTTACTATAATTAATTTTTCAAAACAATTTATTTGTAATTTAGTAATAATATGTATTATTATACTTTGAATACTGCCAAAAACGTAATTTCACAACAGTTAATAACTTTTAATTAACTCTTTAATTTTAAATACACTTTTACTACTGTCATCTATGAGGATTATTAGTAACTAAAACTTCAAAATGGAATGTAATAGATGAAAAAAAACATCTTAGTCGTTAGGGAGCTCTACTTTATAATAGAATAAAGTGGATTATGTTACTTGTTGCCAAACGGCAGCAGTATGCATTAGAATATTAAAGTTACAAAGGTGGCTGAATGGTTAGTGCTCTAGCCTCTGGAGCTGCTGGGGTCGGGTTCGAATCCCGGTCAGGCATGGATGTTTGTAACCGTCTATAAATGTTATTTGTCTATGTGTTATTCATTTCTTTGTGACTGTAAAAATTCTTTCTGTGTCTGTCTCACTTGACGAAGGCTTATAAGCGGTTCTCTGAACAAGCACACAAGCTGGAATATATATGTACCATACCAAAGTTACAAACTTTGTCCCCTGCTATAGTAGTCTAAAAATGTGAATGTCTTAAATGTGTTTCCTACCTCTCAAAGGTTTTTTTTTTTTTTTTTTTTTTTAAATAACAAAAATTAAATGCAGACTATTTACAGAATTTTTATAGCTGGGATAGTTGAATAACAAATTCACCTGCACTGTGAAATACAGAATGTCTGGTCGCTTTAAGGGGGCTGGGGAGCCCAGCCGTATAGGCACTCGCCTAGCATGCGGAAGGTCCCAGGTTCGGATACGGGCATCGCCAAAATAACTGCCGACCTACAAATGGCCCGTGCAGTCAAAAATGTCCGACGAATAATACCCCACGTAAGGGAGTGCACGTTAAATATCCTTCTAAGTCCTAACGCTGCGTACGATGTCGCCCTTAAAGGGGTTCAGTACCCCAAAATCGGTGAAAAAATAAAAAATAAAATTATTGGCTTAAAATACTATTACAACCTTTATTAATAATGTCACAAAGTATCAAGACGATTGGGAAAATATTTTTTACATTAAAAGCCATTTTATTTAAAAGCCCTTTCCTTACTGAACGGTTAATAATAAAAACTTTAAACGCGTTTTTCTCATAACTTGATTTTTTGAACTTCGATGTACCTTTTTTCAAAAACTATGCTATGTTTTCTCGTAAACTTTTTTTTTTGTATGATGTAATACATAGTATAGATTAATCTGAGGTTATAAATTTTAATAAAACTAAAGTGAAAAAAATTTTATGGGGCAAAAAAGTGAAAAATTTCTTGAATTTTTGGGTACTTTAAAACTTATTTTATTTTTTAAAAAATCTAACAGTTATTTAAAAAAAATCTTTTAACCTCATATTAATATATAAGGTTGGTATAAGACACACTGAAAATTTTAAGATGATCTTATCAGTAGTTATTGTGAAAAGGTACATTGCAATTGGCCAATTTAGCATTACCGATATACAACATACCGAACCCCCTTAACGGTTGCTTTGGGTGCCTATTCAGGTGTCGGCTCGTCACTTGACTGTGGCTCTAAAATACGACGCCTGTCGCCAATAGCTCTAGTGCGACGATAATTCAAACCTAACCTAACCCCTTTAACCTTCTATTGCATACTGTTGGCAATAAGTAACATAATCCACTTTATTCTATTAAATTAGAGCTCTCTCTCGACAAATTTGTGTTTTTTTTTTCCAGCTATTGCATTCCATTTTGAAGTTTTAGTTTTTAATTTTCCTCATAGATGACAGTAGAATAAGTGTATTCAAAATTAAAGAGTGAGGTTATTGACCGTGGTGAAATTACGTTTTTGGCAGTACTCAAAATATAATAATATTAGTACTAAATTACATATAAATTGTTTTGAAAAATTAGTTAAAGAGGGTTATTTTGACATATATTTAGTAGTTTTCTTGTCATTATTATCAAAATTAGAATTTTATAGTTGGTTTTTTACGTATTTTACGTTTTTTACGCATGGAATATTTTTTTAAAAATTGAAATTATTTAAATTCTAATGCAGTTAATATTTTTCAGTATTTTTTCCATAATGTATGAGCATTAAAGATACCTATATATATTTTTTTGGGTGAAAATAAAAATTCATGCGTTAGGGTTAGATGGTTAAACGAGTTCCCATAGTGAGCCATGGCTGCTAATAGCAGCTCAGTACGAGTCGTCCCTCTACCCTACTATAGAACTCTTTGTGCGCAGTCAGTGGTGGGCAGTAGCGATGTTGGCACTGAACTCTAGGGTTAAAGGTTCCAAGTTCAGATCAGTGGATTTGGACGTCACACTTCACCGGCGATCACTTTCTGATCACGTGTGCCAGTTTCGAAACTGAATTGAAATTCCCCGCAACAAAGATCTGGTAGAAAGTAGATTGTAGAAGAGCTGGACTCACTGCAGAGTCCAGATAAACCTATCAAATTCAACTTCAGCAGGTATATTATTTGTGCATTTATTTTTACTTATTATAAAATATTAATTTATAATCCTTGCTATTGTGTAAGTTTTGAGGCTACTATTTTAGCTAATTAAACTTTAAAGTGTAACTCAAGTCAGTCTCAAGGTTTTAGGTCTCTGCTTATCTTCCGTGGGTTATCAAACCATGATAAGTACCCAAAGAAACGAAATATTTGGTTTCTAGTTTTGAATTTTTTATTCTGAGGATTTAAGCACAAATTTTGTTACTACTAACTACCTATATCTCAGTCATTCCGCGCCAATTCAACACACTTTTCGTCAAAATCCTACCTCGGTTCCTCTCAGATTTTGCTGAAATTTGAAACAACAGATATATAGTTATTTGTGATTTTTGTGAAATTAAAATTTTTATTTACAAATATTGATCCGTTTTAAAAATATTGCACTTGAAAAGTTAAAAAAATAGTCAAAAAACAGCATCCAAACAATTTTTAAATTGACCTCGAAGCTTCCTAATAAACTAAAGCTAGAGACCTGGGATAAGTACCATCTGACAGAGATTTGTATGAACTTTTTAATGATATGAACGAACTTAGGATATAGAAGATTTTATTTAAATTAAAATTTAATTAAATTTAAAAATATTTTTTTAAAAAAGTACATAATTTTAAATTTTGAAATTAATTACATGAATAGCTAGGACTCTTTCACATCATCTGACAAAATATCATGTTGGGATGAGAATGGGTTCATTGATGAAAAAAAAATTAAAACTAAAACTTGTTTCATATATTGATCCTTTAAAAATATTGATCCGTTTTAAAAATATTTCACTTTAAAAGTTAAAAAAAATAGTCAAAAAACAGCATACGACCAAATTTTAAATTGACCTCGAAGCTTCCTAATAAACTAAAGCTAGAGACCTGTGATAAGTGCCATCTGACAGAGATTTGTATGAACTTGCATAATTTTAAATTTTGGAATTAATTACATAAATAGCTAGGACTCTTTCACATCATCTGACAAAATATCATGTTGGGATTAGAATGGGTTCATTGATGAAAAAAATTGTTTTTGAACTTGCTTTTCATAAAAAAAATTTATTAATAAACTTGATCAACCAATTAAAAAAAAGACCTATATTGTTTCCTAATTAATTTAGAAACCTGCAATAAGTGCCATTTTACAGAAATTTATAAGACAATTTTTATAAAATCTAACACACTTAGATTGATTTTATTTAAATAAAAATTAAATTAAAAACATTGCAGATTTAAAATTTTAAAATTATTTCCATTGAAAGTTAGTATTTTTTTTTTTTTACAATATTAGGGGAAAATATCGTTTTGGAATAAGAATTGGCTCATTGCTAAAAAAAAAATTCAAAACTGAAGATTGTTTTTCATTAACAAATGACTTCTTTATTAAGCTTGATAAAGCAATTTTCAAAACTACCTATAGTCTAGTGAATAAATGAGTTTTACCGTACAAACGGTACGGTATAGCTATTTTTTTGCTGTGTGTGACCCCTAGGAAGTAATAAATGTGAGTTTTCGTTATCCTCGTTCTATTGCTTTTTCTACCATCGTGAAAAAACGTTCGAAATTCCGCCCATTTTCAGTTTTTAGCCTATAATTTTTCTCCTAAGCATTTTTAAATGAAACTTTTCACACAAATTTGATACTGATTTTGAAGAAAAACAAAACAAAATTTTCTTCAAAATCGGTATCAAATGTGTTTTTCTACGACAAACATTTGAAGAGCTAAGAATCAGCAAAAAGTGTGTAAAATCGACTGTTTCGAAAAAATATTTACGTTCCAACGACTTTCTATCACCGTAACTCAGATAAGAATTCATTTTAGCAATAAAATAGGATTTTACAAATCGTAGGAAATTTAATTTCCAATAAAAATACACTTGTCAAAAATAAGTTTCGTATAGATTGCATGAAAAAAGGTTTTATTTCCAGAAACGCAAAAACGGGCTTTTTCAACCCGACGCCGACGGTACAATGTTTTATTTTTTAACCTATAGCTCTTTCAAAGTGATTTTTCAGTATTTTTGTGAATACAAAACTTGTAGAAGATAATTTCTTCTATAAAATGGTTCTTTTGTGTGTTCCATGCGATGAAATGTAACGGAGCAACATAGTGCCCAAAAATGGTGCAAAATCTTGATTTTTGCCAAGAGTTTTTTACCACTAAAAATCCCAATAATGAAAAAAAAAAAACATTGTTGTAAAAAAACTCTTGGCGAAAATCAAGATTTTACGCCATTTTTGGCACTGTGTAGCTCCGATAAATTTCATCGTATCGTATGGAACACACAAAAGAATCATTTTATAGAAAAAAATATCTTTTACAAGTTTTGTATTCACAAAAATACAGTTTGAAAGAGCTATAGAGCCCACTTAGGTTAAAAAAAAACACTGTACCGAAATGTATTTTATAGGAAATTAAATTTCCTACGATTTGTAAAATCCTATTTTATTGCTAAAATGAAGTCTTATGCGAGTTACCGTGATAGAATGTCGTTGGTACATAATATTTTTTCGAAACACTCGATTTCACACACTTTTTGCTGCTTCTTTACTCTTAAACTGTTTGTCGTAGAAAAACACTTTTGATCCCGATTTTGAAGAAAATTTTGTTTTTTTTTCCTTCAAAATCGGTATCAAATTTGTGTGAAAAGTTTTATTTAAAAATGCTTAGGAGAAAAGTTATAGGCCAAAAACTGGAAAATGGGCGAAATTTCGAACGTTTTTTCAAGATGGAAGAAAAAGCAATAGAACGAGGGTGACGAAAACTCACCTTTATTACACACAATAACATATAAAAAAATCAGCGAAACCGGACAGTTTGTATGGTAAATCCACTTTTTGAGTCTCTATTCACTGGACTACTAGGAGGTTTCCTAATTCAGCAATAAACTGTGGTAGGTTTCATTTTACAGCAATTTGTAAAGCCTTTCTAATGGCATGTAACAAATTTAGAATATAAAAGATTTAAATTAAATTACAAATAAAAGACAGTTAAGATTGTTTATCATTATTATTAGTTAAATGGAATGGAATTTATTCGAACAAATAAAAAATTTCGATTTTGAAATTTTTAAATTTATAAGAATTTTTTTGTGAAGTTATCAATGATATGAATATATTTATGTTGCATCATATTAAATATCTTAAAAACAGCTTTAAAGTGACACATAAGAGAACTTTCAAACATGATTAGTTTGCTCATTATTGACAAATTTTGCATGGCAGTAGTCAAGGCAAGTTTGGCACAGTTATAATGTAGGACCATTTGATCAATTTGATGAGAAAGGTAAAACAATCGGTAATTTAGACGACCATAAGACGGAAATGAATGCCGTCAAAAAATGACTTTTTAAAAGGGAGGCTTTGGCTTTGAAAAGGGATGGATTTGACCCCAAAAATAAAGCCATAAAACAGGGGTCCCCAACCGGTGGTATGCGTACCACTGGTGTACGAAAGAATATTTCAGGTGGTATGCATGAGTAATGTGAGCAACATGAGGCAATCAATAGTTTCTGTACGCATGTGCAGTGAGCACGCATCAAACTTATTACTCATTATTTTAAACATTAAAGAGAAATCTTTAATCAACTTCTGGATCGGAATTTGCTGAGTTGTAACTATTTTTTATTTGTATGTTTTTAGACCTATGGGTAATAAAAAAAATCTTTTAATTAATAACATTTTAATCTTTCTATTTCTCCTTTATTATAAGCATGTTATAAATAAACAAATATCCAACCATGAAATACGAAGTTTTTTCATGAATTTTACCCCAAAAACTGTTGAACACTTTAAGAAGAGTAATTATTATACGCTTATTAAAATATTTAGGTCTGGTGGTACGACAAAATTTCGCAAAAAGCCAAGTGGTACGCAGGTGCAAAAAGGTTGGGAATCCCTGCTATAAAAATTTGAAAGACTCTGTTAATGATAATTACGCTTTAACTAAGGATTATTTACAGGACATTGCTTTCAGGGCCGTGTGGTGCTATGATGCAGAGAGGCGGCCGCATCAGGCGACACTAGGGTTACTGGAATAGGCGACACTTGACTAAAGGAGCGGCAAATTTCGGTGCTTATCCCCGAGTAAATTCTACATCGTTTTAATTTTTAAAAAAAATTCTGAAATGCTTTAAGGAAGAGACAACTTTACATGTACTAAAGGATTGGCAATTCTGATGAACGGCCCGAAATGTCGTATTCTATGTTCGAACTTACACCAATGACAAATTGAAATAAAAAATTAAAAAATAAGAAAAATTTTAATAAAAGATATGCTTTGGTCAATTTTTTTTTTTTTTTGCGTTTGGACACAGAAGGACTGAAATTTTTCCATTTTTTGGGGAAAACATAGATTTAGTATGAAAGCCATAAAAAAATCAATGGCGGCATTTTATAAACTTGCATCATATGAAAAAAAAATTACCACATGACCCTGTTTGCTTTAACTTTGAAAAATGGGGTATTTAATGCTGGGAATATGAAAATTATTAGATGCGGGTAAAATATCATCTTTTTCTTCGCCTACAGGGGTCGTCACCAAGGGATTTTTGGACAGTCGAGAATATTGTGCAATTGTTGTATATAGAGCTATTGTGAAGCCCATAGCGAATAACAGATTTAGAATGGCCTGGCCAATATATTGTCTCAGATGTCAGAAGCACACTGATACAGTGGGTTCACACACTGTCACCTATGAAAACGGTACGCAAATGCTGCAAGGAAGCTGCGCTGTATGCGGTGCCGCGAAAAGTACTATTTATCCCGGGAGTAACTGAGAAGAGTTGCCGCGAAAAAGCTTATTGCAAACCCAGGGGATCTACCACGAGCTCTTTAGCAAACCACGAGCAACTAAATTTCTGGAAATAAATACAATTTTTTTATAATTACGTGCAAAAAATCCGACTACTACATTATAATTTCAATATCAGACGCGTGCAAAAAATAAGACTTTTTGAAACAGTGAAAAAAAAGTACCTTTTTTCACCCAAATGCAGTGAAAACAAGTCTTTTTTTCACTCTTTTCAGAAGATGCCAACATTTCAAGTTAAAATTTCTATTTTATAATATTAACAAAATCCAGAAATTTATCGATCTGCTTTTATTTAAAGATATTAATGCGTGTGAAATATTTTTGGACCAATGGTATTTTTTTCACACAATTATAAAAAAAATAGTTTATGAAACATGTGCGAAAAGTAAACTTTTTTAAACACGTGTCCTTATTTCACTCGCTCGTGAAATAAAATCCACTAGTTTTAAAAAGTGTTACTTTTCACACTTCACTTGTTGCATAAATAACTATTTTCCTTTCTACTACTATCAAATGCATTATTTAAAAGACCAATTTTAATAAAGAAAGTTTGTATAAATGAGAAAATGTATTTATACTTAATAACTAAATGTAACTACTACTACTACTAGAGATGCACCAAATAATAAATTTGAATATTCGGCCTGAATAAACCAATTTTTCTTATCAGGTCTAAGTGTATTTATTATTCATTAATGTTAATTCAAAATAAACATATAAGTACACACAAGCGCACACTAATTTTAATACATAGCTATTACATTTTTAATAAAAGCAAAACGCAACAAAGTAGTACTAGTTTGTTATAAAATTAAGCCTTTTAGAAAGTGTTTAAAACTTGGTAAAATCACAACAGGAAAACGGAAGTATCTAAACTAATACAGGAAGTAGATAGATCCGATGTAGAATGAAAATTAGAAGGAAAAAAAATCCATGGCTTACAATATAGTTAGTTATACAATTACAAATCTATTTTTTTCTTTTGTTGAAAAAATTACAATTGTGATCCATAATATACTAAATTATTATTATTTTTAAAGATAAATGTTTATTTAATACAACTTAAGTAAAGATTGATTTATACCATCGTAAATATCAAAAACTTAAGAATTTGAGTATCAAAAAAGAAACATGCCCTGTTTGAGAATTTTTCAATGTTTTAGTAGATAATATGAAGCAATTTGAAAGCATTTAAATTTTACCATTCGGCCGGAAAGTAGAGCTATTAGGCCAAACCGAATATGTATTTGGCTAAAGTGGCCGAATACCGAACAGTAAACGAATATTCGGTGCATCCCTAGTAACTACAAATATATTGAAGAAAATATATATTTTACATTATATGATCTTGCGCAACTAATCCAACTTATCAGCCTTTAGTTCCAAAGTTAATATTTATTACAAATTTAAGATTTAACTTTGCATTATTAGCAATTAATTATAAAAATGAAATCTCTCATAACAAATATCAATCTATTACTTTTTGGTTCAATCATCAATTTCAAATAGCAATTATTTAGTTTATAATTATATTTCTCTGTTCATTTTAACACTTTATTATGATAATCATTATTCTATGTTACTTAAAAGTACTCTGTCACAGTAATTTTGACTTTTAAGTTTGTTTCAGTGTTAAGAATAATAACGATATATTATGTGAGGAATATTGATTGGTTTGATGCCTAATTAATTGTCGACCTAAAATATCTCATTAATTCAATATGTACTCTTTATATTTCATTTAAATGATTAATTTCAGTAATAATTTGAAATTGTTTACATTTTAAAGACATTTCATTCCATATTTGCAATTTATTATTAATAATATATATCTTAATTATTTGTGTCAATAATTCAATGTATACAATTTAAATCCAGGTGGGTCCCTTACGTTATAATTGTTAGCTTTCTTACTATTGATATTGATGTTCTTGTCATATATTAAACCCAAAAAATGCCTGTCCAAGCAGGTTGATGAGTAATGATTGTAAACATTTGATGTTTTATTATTTTTTTTAATCAATAAATATATTTTTCTTTTGGCAATCTTGGTGTGTTTTTTTTATTTATTTACACTTTTTTTTGGGTCCTAATTGTGTTTATTTTTTTGTACTGAGCCTTCATATCCGGTCATTTAAAACAAAATTCAGTACAATATAAAAATAATCTTGAATAGTGCTTTTACTCTAATGTATTAAAAACATTTTAAATAAATATGGTTATCAGATTCATAAGTCATTTCATATCAAATCAACTTTCAGACTAAACCTTTAACATTAAAAGAGTAGTTAAATTTTTTGTTACACTGCTACATTTACTATTCAAATAAACATAAAAATTTTATAAATTAAAATGATTTTACAATACCTTTTATTAAGTTATTGTCTTTTAACATTTTTTAAAACCTAACCAATTCTTTAAAAATTTTATGTAGTAAATTCATTCATTAGGAAAATTATGCAACAAAATTGAGATTTTCAAATCTGATATGCTTATATACAGTAGATGACATTAGTGAATCTACAAGCGAATAATGTTTTAGCTTTTATATAAAAATTACTTTTTGAAATAATGTCTATATTTTGATGTTTCAATAATAAAATGTATACATGAAGCATTACATAATTGTCATAATAACATAATTTATTAAAAAACAGATATCTAAAAGGTGGTTCTGGTTATTTTAAGTAATGATAAATAAAATTGCACATTAATTGCCTATACCAATATTTTTTGTTAATTTAGAGCAGTGGTTCCCAACCTTTTCTGGACCATCGCCCCTTTCGTTAGATTGACTACTACATATCGCCCCCTTTTAATTTTCATATTTCTCCAATTATAATTTGAGTTAAAATATAACTAATAAAGCAATTTTATCATTTTAAACACTAACTACATTATATAAAAACAACCAAAGCAGCTTTATACGGTCACTCTTAAATAAAATAAAAAAATTAAATGCTACTATTTAACGGATTTTTTTAAGAACAAAAGTTAAATAATTAACTAAGATCTTTAAACTGGATTCTGCAAAATTTAAGAGTGTTGGCAATAAAAATTAAAGAAAAAATTGAATGTTGACAAAAGATAAAATAATAAAAAAGTTTTCAAGTTCATGTGCAAGTTTTGAGGTAAATGTCCAACTGATTTCTTTGTTTAGTAAGGAGCTGGATGATAACAGAACCAAGTCCTTTTTCAACTAAATATGTATGTTGACGGGAACGGAACGAGATGAGAAGTGGTTTTTTTTTTTTTTTACCACAGTTGTGGATAATCGTGAAATAAGTTTAACGCAGGCTAACTCATAACCTATCTGCTTGAAAATGATTTTCGTCTCGCATCCGTATGGCGCCTCGCAGTCATACTTCAGATCTACTAACTCCGTCTGCAAAGAGTTATCAAGGTTATTCACAATCCACAGTATCAAACGAGAATTGATCTACAACAGAATCAGAAATGTCTAACTTGGTCAAATCTTGTAAGCATGCCATTTTAACTTGTCAAGGTGTTCAATAAAAATTAGAATGGTTTTATTGTACTACAGTTAAGTATATAATTCTAATTTGCCCCCTTTGACTAATCATCGCCCCCCTATCGCCCCCAAACTATTTATTGCCCCCTTGATAACACAAATCGCCCACTTGGGGGCAATCGCCCCCAGGTTGGGAACCACTGATTTAGAGGGACTAATACATGCATATTTAAGGCATTATTTTCTCAAACTGTCGATTATGAAAAATTTATATAAAAAAAATTATTTTAAAATATTATGTTGCTTATGACTAAATAAATTAATCCCTAATGATGAAAACCACATTTGTATGTTTGAGTTTTACTAATTGAAAAGTCAAAGGTTGAGTTTAGTATTATAGTCCGACCACGATAACTTGGCAACCAAAATATTTTGATTGTGGACCAGTCCACTTCGAAAAAAGGTAAGGAAGGTTTTGGGCAAGAGTTACTATGTTTGGCGATTCATTGCTTTTGGGCGCATATTTCTTTAAGGTTTAGAAACTGACTATCAATCGAAGGGTAGATTGAACTTGCATCGGGATTACTCTTATATTTCCCATTAATATTTAAGTTATAACGTCCCTCGGTGTAATTCCTAGTCACAATCATATTTTTAAGTTTTAAAACCCTTCATCAAAATGAAAAAAAAATCATAGAAGTATACTGGGAAATATACTCTGGAACTTATAACTTAACTACGAGTTTGTTTATTAATTTTGAACTTTTTTTAGCAATGGTTAATTACATTTCTGTAAAATAATCATAGATTTAGTTATTTCACGATTCAAAATATCAAAGAAATACAACACGTGTAATCTTTAACCGCTACCAGCAAACCCTATTCTCGCCAAATGCATTGAGTCGGTAACCCTTCCTCCTTCGGCTTAAAACCTCAATTCAAAGTGGAATCTTCCACAATCAAAATATTTTGATTGCCAAGTTATCCTGGTCGGACTGTACCTAGGGTAATTCAAAATGTTTTTATTACAAATTTGGGGAATTAAGTCTTATAATTCCCCATGTTTGTTATTTATGCATATGAAAAATAGTTCCAATAGAATCAAAGTTGTCTTATGATGCCTGCCTAACAGTTACAAACTTTCTCCCCGGCTATAGTTGTCTAAAAATGTGAATGTCTTCCTAGCTCTCAAAGGTTGTTTTTGTTTGAAAAAACTGTAACAAAAATTAAATGCAGACGGTGGTAATGATTCTGAGGTAATGCTAATACAAATTTTTATAGTTTCACTTTTTAGGTCTGATATAAACCAGAGTAGGTTTTGCTCATATATTATGTCATCAAATTAAGTCTCGCCAAATTAATGGAATAAAGAACCGCAACAAATTTAAACAAATATTTTAATCCAAACACATACGGCAATTACATAAAACACCTCACATGGAAATGTATAAAAGAACTGAAAAAATAGGAAGAGCATCAACACACAGGTATACAATATAGACAGGTACGTATTACAAACAGATTCCGAGCTTCTAACTCTTTCTTTATATACCCTGGCTCCACCAGGGCATGCTCTAAGATCTTTCCTAGTCTGGTAGACAGTGAATTGGTTTTTAGGTGAAAAGTTATTCATATTCCAAAATGCAAACAGATGAGTAACATAACATGTCGGCTCTGCTGTTGGTTCATAAAGAATAGAAGTGGGAAAAACTCTGAAGAGTCCATTAGTTTTTTGGAAGAAAATATTAGATGAGATGCTTATAAAGTAGAAAGGAATTCTAAAGAATAAGATGTAGATCTACAGGAAACTAATTCCATTTTTTAAATAAAACATGTTATACAATTTTGTCGCAGTAAGTGTAGATAAATTATTCTGCTTATTATTTTTATTTTATGTTAAAAGTTGTAGTATTTTTTTATAATACACATGACTTACATTACAGCAAAGGTAATTGTGAATGGAATTTGACAGGATATAATAAGGTTTTAAAAGAGCCTCACAATAATATCTGTAAAGGTTAGTACACAAATGAAAATATTTTAATGATTAGAAGGTAGGGACCTTTAAAATTAAGATTTTTTTTTTCCATATGAGGGTCTGAGGTATAGGTCTGATTTTTCAAAAATGCAATATATCAGCAGGATTTGATTAAAAAGACCGTCAAAACCCATCGCTTGATTGCTCTTTGCTAATCTAAAGTTCATCCCCACCAATTCTGTAAAAATTTCACACAGTTGAAGATCTTAGTAGAAGAACATGCTATATGACATTTTTGAAAAAATTAAGATTTTTGTGTCAATGAACAGATTATTCGTTTTTTTAAATAAAAAGTTTTTCCATTCCCCCATATTTTTTAGATTTCTTTTTTTTTATCGCCTCCAAGTACCCTTTTTAACGGATATAAAATGCAAATAAAAAACTTTATAGCTTGTTCTCACCTTTTTTGCCAAGCATCACGTTCTTCCAATAAGCCCTACAAATGTGATTACCAATTAATTATAACTTTAATTGTAATCTTGTTTTTTTTAAACCAGTTTATTTTAAAAATCTGCTAAACATAAGACCAGTCAGTCTATTGATGGGTTTCTCCATGCCAATCAACACACCAGCAGCCAAAACACATTACCTTTTCACATGAAAAATCAATTTACCATCTCCCAGACTATCATGAAAATCAGTCTTTCTTCCCTCAAACTCTTTCCTCTATGCCATGGCTTTCCGTAACCAAGGCCTGTTCCAAGATGACACGTCCCTCCTTGTAGCGCTGGTTTTCTTCTGTGGCAAACTCGTATATCCACCCGAGCTTGGTATC
This sequence comes from Hylyphantes graminicola, assembly GCA_023701765.1. Classification (NCBI taxonomy): domain Eukaryota; kingdom Metazoa; phylum Arthropoda; class Arachnida; order Araneae; family Linyphiidae; genus Hylyphantes; species Hylyphantes graminicola. Next base: position 36,183,070 of record CM043112.1, read on the forward strand.
ACAGCACTTGCATGAGACGTCTCGGACCATGTGGCGACCGGTTAGCATTACCCGGTCTTGAACTTCGCTGGAAGACAAGTGAAAAGAATGGAAGTGAGGTACTTAATGAAGGGTCTCAAAAACTTTTAAGAGAGATTGTCAGTCTCAGAGACCTAATGTATGATTTTTAGCATCACAGCTTCCATGTAAGTATTGCTTTGCCATGTTAACCCTTTTTCCCAGGTCTGGGAATCAACATAACATCGAAATGAAACAAATTTGAAACGAAAATGCCATCGGGTTATTCAATTATATATTTTTGAAGTTTTAAAATGCTCTAACATGTTCAGCCGATGGCAACACTATTTTAAAACTTTATCAATTAATAACTAAATTACAGGATGTTATTTTCGTTTTAAATTAATGTTATGATGATTTAAATACCTGGTAAAAAATGAGTTAACATGGGACAGTAACTTTTAAAAAAAATGTTACGATTCCAAAACTGATGCATTAGCTCTATGGGACTGACAGTCCCTCTTAATGAAATGGTCTCAAAAACATTTAATACAGTATAATAATAATTCAAGCTGGGCATACATGTAGGGACAGACATGTGAAGCTTTGCCATACATTACCACTCTTCTTACAACATGATGTTAATGAAAGCTTTTCACTGATCAGTGATTGGTTGGATATGCCACGTGGACACACAAAACCAATCACTCATAAGTGAAAATGTTTTTGGTAACATCTCGGCATTTATAAAGTTTCAGAAAAATTGCACTCTTAACAATAACACCTAGATATAGAAAGTAGTAGATATGCCAATCGATTGCGCGACCCCGTACAACACAATACAACCATGCGATTGTGTGATAAATGCCACATTTCACTGTTTTCGCAATGCATCACAGGATACTGGTTCACAAAAAATGTTTTTGCCGAATAGTTACATGCAATAAAAACTGCATTAATATGCTTCTTTCATGAATATATACCTCATGTTTGCCAGAAATTATTAATACATATCCAGCTATAACCCTATGATCCTATAACCCTGTGGTCACTGATCATATTTATCACAATTACTATATACTGGCCCATTTTGATGCAGTTAATCCAACAATCAATTAAAAAGATATGGAAAAATTCTCATAAAATGCAAGTAAAGTTGTAAAAAAAACACAAACCCATATTTTTAAACAGTTTAAATACTATTTTTATTTTACAATTTACCTTACATATCCCAGTAATTCCAGCAGTTTATCCATTAAAATTTTAGCTTCTGTCAGATACATGAGATTGTTAAAAATACTGTGAAAATGCCATAAAAATTCATTTATAACTTACATTTGTAAGACAATTCGTTAAGTGTCTTATTGAAATTGTTTAAGAATATGTGTTTCAAGTGTTTTTTCTACAACTATAATCTTAGTTAATGACACTATTTTGAGCCAGGAAACATAAGCGCTGACTTTTGGATTCAATAAAAAACTATTGAGGATGAAATAAGATCTGGTAGGAGCGATTGTGGTATGTAAAAAATAAGCAGTCAGGGGGACTTTGGTCCCTGTGTATTCAGCAGTTAAGAAATCTTTAAATAATTGAAGAGTACAGGATAAAAACATCTTAATTTTGTAGAAAGCTTTTCTCAGCATGCTTTTTTGACGATGACAGTGAGTAATCGCCTAAACTGGTGCAAGGAAACCAGTTTCTACCCACCAAGATTCACGAGATGGATGATTCCGAGGCTTGGACCAAGATAAGAAGAAAAAGATAAACTGTTTTTCTGTTGCCAACGTCCGCCAAGCAGACACAATTACGGGATGACTCCTAATAAATCAAGTAGTTCTTCCCCTGTACTTTTCACAGTTGTTAAATAACGTTAAAATAGCACTTGATAGGTCACAATTGAAGTTTAGTGGAAAAACATGCTATGCAACATAAAGATGAAAAATATTTTAAAGGTAGAATAATAAGTTCATTGCAGGGGTGCAGAAAATGTTTTAACTCCAAACATTTCCCCCAATCCGTTTGAAAATTTCCCTCATTTTACCATATATTATAGACTTACACAAATTCTGTATTAACTTGGGTATAGAAAATGTTACGATATACGGGGATGTTAGTGTTTGTTGAACAAAAAAAACTTAAATTTAAACCAAATGCTTGGTTTGAAAAGCCAAAAACGCTTAACTATAAGCGTGACCGAAAAATTTAAATTTTAACAATTATCTCAACAAGAGACAAGTTTTAATAATTATATAATACTATTCCGATAACTACTCAATGTAATGTACTTTTAATATATTTATAAACACTTTAAGTAAATTTTCTTTTATCAGGGATGTTAGTGCTTGTTGAACAGAAAATCTGTACCTCAAATTCATACATTTGTTAAGAAAACGAAATTCAAGCACTTTTCCAGAAAAATTCAAGGACTAGAAATTTATTAGCAGCATAAAATCTAAATTTATAAAACGCGCATAAGTCCGACATTCCATTTTTTAAAAAAAAAACTTAAACTTGTGTACAGCTGTGGAAATAAAAAAGTACCCACTTGAGGTTATTTCCTCCGTTATTCATCCTAAAGAATCGGACCTTTTTGACATTGTGAACAATTAACATTCTGAGTTGATTGCATAACACAAAATTTGCATAAGGGTCCATCTTCATATTAAAAATGTTACTAACTTTAAAATTTCCAAAAGCAACACCCCTTTTTGAATCCATATTTCAAATCTCTGACCTACGTTAATACGAAATGCCAAATTTTTTTAGTTTTTAAGCATTATTAGAGGAGTAAGAGACGTGCAAAGTTTAGGTCCCATAATGTTAAATGAGTTGCACATAAAAAACTATCCAATTTTATAAGTAATTAAGATAATGAAACAAAATTTTTACTGAAAAGAAATTATAATAACCCAAACAAAATGCATTCAATATTGGGGTATTTAAAACAATTTTTATATTTTTAAATAATTATTATATTAATTTTTTAAAAAAAATATGAATAGAAACCCCTAAATATTTTTACAGAAATAAATTTAAGACAGGAAGTTGAAGCGAAATCCCAATTTTTAAAAATGTTTATTCATAATTTGCTGAGTAAATCACAAAATACTTTATAATTACCCTTTAGGGGACTGTGTATAAGATTACGTGTGTAATTGATAAATAAGGACGGCTTTGCATGCATGCTTGCTTGTCATTTTAGAGATGGTCCCCAAAAGGTCCACAAGTGATTCGATTGAATAACTCGTCAAATATTCATCCAAATGTAACAAAAACTTAGATTTAAGGGTTTTCAAGAGTGCTTAACATTTCTAAGTTATTAAAATTGGGTGTTGCTATTGGAAATTTCAAAGATCGTAATATTTTTAATATGAAGACGGCCCCTTATGCAAATTTTGTATCGTGCAATTAACTCAGAATGTTAATTGATCACAATCTCAAAAAGGTCCGATTCAATAGGGTGACTAACGGATGAAATAACCTCAAGTGGGTACTTTTTTATTTCCACAGCTGTACAATCAGAAACCCAAGTATAGGCCGAAATAGAAGAAAATGCTCAAACGTAAACAAAAAGAATTTTAATTTTCAAGCTGTTCTTGTGTTCACGACTCACGGACACTTAATCAGAAAAAATAATGTGGTTGTCCGACTGGCCTGAACCGGAGCTACAAAAGATACTCTTCACGCAGAGCCACAGAACTTTCACTCATTTTGATGCAATGTGACGTCATCGGCAGGCCTAGACGTCATTGGCTAAAATTTCCCCCGATCTAGGATCGCCGGATCGGACATATTCTGCATCCCTGGTTCATTGACACAAAAATCTAAATTTTTCCACAAATTTCACATAGCATTTTCTTACACTAAGATCTTCAATCATCCCAGGGTGAAAAAATTTTTTTTCAAACTATGCTATATTGGGAAAAACATACTGATTCGAGTAATGTTAGGACAATAAATTAAATGGTTTGTAAATGTTTTTGTAATACCTGTACACCAGATTGACCACCTTGTTGAAGAGAAATGCTCTGCCAGTTGCGCCTGTGAACCGGGTACTGATGAGTTCATCTCGGTTGGTCAGAAAGGTATCACAGCTTTTGCAGAGGAAGAGCCTTGACCCTCCGATATGTCGAAGAAATAACTTCCCCATGGCTGATGTCGGAGACGAGAAATTTATTTGCCTGCAGATAAAAAGTCAATTCAAAGAACAATAATATAAACAGGGCCTAAAATTTCAGGTTCAAGCTTACTAGCCACAGGAAATAGTTACTCGCCACCAAAATTTCAAACTCTCTCGGTTAAATCCCAGTTTCGGCATACAGCGACTTTTTTGGAATGTTGGCGACAAAAAAAGGGCGATAAATAATTCCAATCTGGCAACCATGTACTGAAATTCCTCCTGCGATGTGTGTGGCAACCCTAAAACCTTACGGAGGAGAAGGGGGGTTCGCAATGTGATGAGTCACTTTTGATTTTTTAGCCTACTTTTCTTTTTTTTTAATTTAAAAATTAAAATTAATTAAGAAGTAGGTATTGACATGCGGTGGATGTCCGTCCGTCCGTACCCCCTTCCAAAATCAGTTCTATCAATCCGATCTTAAAAATTCTTTTTTTATTAGAAAGGTACAACCTCAGACACCCAACTTTCATACTTTTTGTCCGTCTGTCTGTACGATAGGACAGACATAAATCTACTATTTGACGACGAATTTCCCATTGAATTAGCATTGAAATTCAATTTCGAGTCATTTAAATCGCCGAATTTAACTACAAATGCTACGGACAAGTGAGATACGTCGAAAAATTCAGCGCATCGAAATTAGAATACATTGATAATTTCAGCAAAGAATTCGATTTCGAAGTACTTCAATTATTTAAAAAACTTCAAAATTTAATGCTCATTTAAAAAGCATTGAAAGCCATTTTTATTAGAATTAAATCACCATTGCCATCGCAACAATTGCTTGAGAAACTTTAATTCTTTTAGACAATAAATTAAAATAAATTTATTTTTGAGACATCGATCAATTTAAGATGACATCAAATATATATTTCACTCTGAGATCTTTGTATGTTGATATAAATTGTTTTCATTCTATTTAAAATTGAGGAATATTACATATTTATTCTTTGAAATACAAATTTTTGCAAACGATTTAAGTTATAATTATTTAATTTTCGAGATGAAATAAATGAAACAAGCCGAATTTAGCAAGTAAATTTTTTTTTTTGGTTTTTGTTCTACAAAAATTAAATATTTATTTATGACTGCAGCTGTGTTTAGTGAAAGATGCTGTGTTTAGTTAAATGCTGCGTTTAGTGAAATTTATTTTAAATTTAATGTGGAAAAACGGTTGTTGATGTCACTTACTGTTAAGAAACCTAGTTTCTTCAAGATAAGAATTTTAGTAAGTATTTAAGTAACAGGGAAGTAGGCTATTTTAGTTCTTTAAGAACTTCTTGTTTTCTTCGGATTCGTTCAGTTGTGAACGACCATTTCCGGTCCGGTCGGTGTTTTTCAGATGACGCTACTCGGATATTAGTTGTTTTAAATGCTCAAATCTGCATTTTAATTTCAATTTTCTCAATTATTGCTCTTAAATGTGAAATGTATAATAAATTTAATTTAAATAATTTATTAACAACAGAAAACGTGACAGATTCCATCCCATTGGATTTATTGCATTTATGCCGCGCGTTTGTTTGTACTGGAAAATTCGCTGCGTAATTATAGGTATTTATTCTTAAAATAATGTATTTGAATGTTTTAACAATCGGCGATAACTCAGTTTAAAAAAAAACGCATTTTGCATGATATTATTGAGGTAAAGTGGCTGAAGTTAACGTTACATTTGATAATTTTGTTGTCACATGTAGTGCAACGGATTTTGAAAAGTGCGGCCATTTTTTCCCTTTGCGACTCTTCCAGAACTACGTCACGTGATTTACAGTTGTCTGACTTCGCGTTTTCCGAGTAGCGTCGTCCAATCACGCGTGGCTATGCGACGTTTTCTCGCCAACAAGTTTGGAGAGAAATGAAAAGTCGTCCTATAACGTTTAGTTTAGTTTAATCAGCAATGAAAAAGTATATTTTAACAACAACAACAAAAAACTATGAAAAAATAAAACCCAATTTATTTTTTACTTTAGTCTCAAAGTCTTCTAATCATGCTAACACAAAACCCGCGAAAGTTTTTTCTATTTTTTTTTGTAGAAATTTATTTGTGTTCCTATTGATTTTGAAAATTTCCTTTTTTTACATTTTGTTCCTTTCCTTTCAAACTGAATATACCCACAATTCTGACTTAAAAATAATAAATAGGTTCACAAAATCAGTAATACAGCAATTGGACTCTAGGCGAATTAGTAATAATTTAATTAGCAGCAAAAGAATTACCGCACAATAAGATGAAATGTAGTTAAAAACGATTGATTAAAGCGTAAAACTCAAAATTAGTATTAAAAAAGAGAAATTTAAGAACACTTTTAAAGTAATTCAACCATTTTAATGAAAAGCGTCCATTGTCGCTATGATGAATATATCAACAGTTTAATTACATTATTCATGCAATAAATGTCACAACTTAAGTACGAAATTAGAATTTGTAGAAAAATTAATATCATTGCATGCTATAATTACCAAGAGATTAATTTTTTGAAATCATTCTTTTAGATAAAAGAGATATTTTATATCAGATGCAGCGTTATTCAATAACCAACACAACAACAACAAATCAACAAAACCGATACCAAAGGTGAATGCTCCTTCGCATCTTCGGAAAACCAATGACGTCAGAAAGACATAGGCGAATTGCAAAATATGTGGCGCCATCTATCTCATCGATACTTAAGTAGAGACCGATTTGAAAATGTTCGATTTAAATGAAATATATATCCCTTTATTTACACCTACTCTCCAGTATTGGTTAATTTAAGAAAAATTTAACTGTGCAAATATTTTTTAAGTAAAATATTTCTAAACTAATTATATAAAATACTGGAATTTGTTTTCAATCAATAATTATTGTATTACATATTTAGAAAATATATATATCAAAATATAATGTAATGAAGGATTTTACTTAAAAGTACATTAAAAGTAATTTGAAGCATTTTGCAAATTTCTCTTTGAAATCGATATTTTTTTTAAATTCTTCCATTTATTTGGAATAAAATGAATAAAACAGTTTGCATATACAAAAATAATTTATTTTAGTTATTTAATTTCTTTTTTAAAAATAAGAAAATGGAAATTGTACTAAAAAAATGAAGTTATAAAAGATTCATTAAATTTGAGTAGCATTGTGCCCACATAGTGTAATACATTTTATTTCCTACAGCTACAAAAGTTATTAAATGATTGAAAAGTCAGATAATTTTCAAGCAAAAAAGGTACACAAAACTTTAATTTAAAACAAATTATATATTTTTTTACAACGAAAATATTTTCATGATCTTTATGAAAAAATATTAACTGATCATGAAAAATACATATATTTCAGTAGATTCGTTAGTACAATAATAATATAAAATAATTATATGCACAATATGAAGATACAAAGAAAATTTCTTTAAAAAAAGGAAGGAATAACGTCAAATTGATGGCCTTGTAACAATTAAAATGAAACTTTATAATCTAAAAAATTTCAATGAGGCTAAAATTTAAGTTTATAATCTGGATATATATCAAGCTTGAAGTTGGTGAAAAAAAATATAAAATGTTACTATTTATGTATATTCATGATTAATTATATAAAATGGTATATATTTGTTTGCAAAACTAATTAAAACAAACATTATGAACAGTTAACGATCCTAGTGTTAAGCCGAAAAAGAGTCATTAAGACTTTAAACAATTAATTTTATAGTCAGGGTTTTCATAATAACGTTGCATAAACAAACTTTATAACTAACAAGATCTACACACAAGTCTAGAGTTCAATGTATTAGGTAAGGATATCCAGATACAGGTGTACTGTGTGTGCAGAAGACCCTATGAAAATGGTGAGGAAACAAATTTGAATATGCGAATGGCGCAGTGCAGTACTTGTATGTGCAAAGATCACAGAAGTTGCTTTTAGTAATGAGAACTACATTTACAATTGTATGAACTGTCGTTAATTCTAAGCTTTTTTTATGTCTAATTACATGACACATACCGCATTTTATATAATATATGTATTATATACCATTTTATATAATTAATCATGAATATACATAAATAGTAACATTTTATATTTTTTTAACCAACTTCAAGCTTGATATATATCCAGATTATAAACTTAAATTTTAGCCTCATTGAAATTTTTTAGATTATTAAGTTTCATTTTAATTGTTACAAGGCCATCAATTTGATGTTATTCCTTCCTTTTTTTAAAGAAATTTTCTTTGTATCTTCATATTGTGCATATAATTATTTTATATTATTATTGAACTAACGAATCTACTGAAATATATGTATTTTTCATGATCAGTTAATATTTTTTCATAAAGATCATGAAAATATTTTCGTTGTAAAAAAATATATAATTTGTTTTAAATTAAAGTTTTGTGTACCTTTTTTGCTTGAAAATTATCTGACTTTTCAATCATTTAATAACTTTTGTAGCTGTAGGAAATAAAATGTATTACACTATGTGGGCACAATGCTACTCAAATTTAATGAATCTTTTATAACTTCATTTTTTTAGTACAATTTCCATTTTCTTATTTTTAAAAAAGAAATTAAATAACTAAAATAAATTATTTTTGCATATGCAAACTGTTTTATTCATTTTATTCCAAATAAATGGAAGAATTTAAAAAAAATATCGATTTCAAAGAGAAATTTGTAAAATTCTTCAAATTACTTTTAATGTACTTTTAAGTAAAATCCTTCATTACATTATATTTTGATATATATATTTTCTAAATATGTAATACAATAATTATTGATTGAAAACAAATTCCAGTATTTTATATAATTAGTTTAGAAATATTTTACTTAAAAAATATTTGCACAGTTAAATTTTTCTTAAATTAACCAATACTGGAGAGTAGGTGTAAATAAAGGGATATATATTTCATTTAAATCGAACATTTTCAAATCGGTCTCTGCTTAAGTATCGATGAGATAGATGGCGCCACAATTTTTGCAATTCGCTATGTCTTTCTGACGTCATTGGTTTTCCGAAGATGCGAAGGAGCATTCACCGATACCAAATCCAAATAGATAACAAGGAACCGCTTCCAACTGCCATTTTGAAAGAAGTTTTAGCACAAATGTATCATAATAAAATGTTAACGAATTCAAACCTAAAACTCAAAGTTGAGATTTTATTCTTGCTTAGAAAAAATAAAATAATTTATAAAAGAGTTTTTTTTTTAAATATTTTTAAGGAAATATATCAGTAACTGTCAAATCAATAAATAACTGAAGTGAAGAAATTTACAAACAATTGAAGGAACAAAATGGCTGGCGAAGATTTATCATCAAATTTACAAGGCTATCAAATTCAGCTTCAACAGGTATATTATTTATGTATTTTATTATTACTTATTATAAAATATTAATTTATAATCCTTACTTTCTATTCTGTAAGTTTTGTGGCTACTATTGTAGTTAATTAAAGTGTAACTGAAGTACTGACTCAGCCTCAAGGTTTCAAGCCTCTGCTTGGCTTCCGTAGATTATCAAACCATAATAAATACCCTAAGGAAAGAAATATTAGATTTCTAGTTTTGAATTTTTTTAAGGATTTAAACACAAATTTAATAGCTTATATCCACCTAAATTTTAGTTGTATTAGTAAACTATCAAAATCGGCAACGATTGCGAAATATCTGGCTTACCCAATAACTCCCATAATCTAAAAAGATATAACCGACATTTATGTATTTGTTTTGGCGAAGCTGTTCTGAAAGAAATCTTATCTTTTTCTTAACCAATAAAATAGGGCAGTTGAATTTTATTTTGATGGTTATACTTACTATTTAAAAATTTACTGGAATTTGAAGAATTTTCAGGAAATTCTTAAAACAAGTTTTTTTGTTTTTTTACCATCATTTAGTTTTCTTACTTAAACCTTTCGAAAATTCGCCAAAGCACCTTTGTTGCTTGCCTTTTGTTAAAAATATTTACCTTTTTTTTACAGGTAGAAGCAGCCTTAACAACTGAACCTGATAATGAAGAATTACTGAAATTGAAGAAAGATTTGCAGGTTAGTAAATTCTTGAGTTGTTTTATTTAAATAGTAATATTTAAGTAAATATGTTTATGAAAGCAATACATTAAATTGAGAAAACCTCCATATCATCCATGCTAAGTTTCCGAATAATTAATATTTGCCGAAGCAATGGTAGATTTTGTTGTAACACCAGGTAAGTTTTTTTAAAAAAAGCTAAAAAAACGATTGAAATACTCTTCTAATTAAATGTGCATTCAAAAGTTAAGATTTTTGCCTTTGCAAATTTTGTTATGTTTTCTGAATAAATATGTTTTTATTTTAAGTGTTGAATTTGCTGTATAAATATTATAATTTGAAAATAAAAAAATCTTCACCAGATTATAATAAACAATGAATTTTTTAATATATTGTTTGTTTCATGATCTCTCATTTTGCAATTAGGAGTCTAATGCAATCATGGTCCATTTTGTTGCATTATTTATCATACTCGAACGACAAAACCACATTTAACTAATGTAACAAACCATCCATATTTGTGCATGCTGGTCTGGAATCTCTAATAGTCTTGGTTTTTATAAATAGTTAAAATGTATTATTTGGAAACTTAACATGGGTGTATGGGTTTCTCATATTTTGGCAGTTTAAAGTAATTAAAACAAGTATAAAGTTTTTGAGTGTCAATTTTTCAGTCTGCGGAAGTAGCAATCTGCGATGTGCCTTCGTATAGGTCGCAAAACTGGGTCACTTCAACCCAGTTGCAGCTACAGAGTAAAGAGAGAGTTGGCTGAACAGTAAGAAAACATTGCTTTGTTTTACATTTATTTCTAATATCAAAAGGTAGGTTGTCACAAAGTGGGTAAAACAAGATTGAATTGTACGAGATATATTCCCCCTTGTAGTTTGTAACAAAGCATTTGATGATTAACTTGTTAATATAGACAAACTAAACTCGGCTACACTACACACGACCTCGCTTATCTTGACTTGTTCATAAAGTTATAATAGATCGGTTCCTTGAATTGCACATAGACCTTAATGTTAAATATATTGGTAATAATGACCATTCTTAATTAATTTCTCAGATATAACATTAAAAATATGTTTTCCAAAAAGCCTTCTTAAAGAGAGATTAATTAAAAGAAAATGTGTTGTCACTGTTAAAATTTATTCACCAGATGCCATTTTATAGTTAATTTTTATAATATGAGTATATAATATGAATTTTACATGATTTACCACACATAATCTTCAACCTTGTTGAAACAATATTCGTTTCTACCTTGAATGACGCTATAATAACCAGGCTATACTGTATTATCTTATACTTACTACCTTTATATTCAAAGCAGTTACTTCATAAAAGTATAAGTACTCAAAGTAATGCTTCGTAACTGCTTGTTTAGGATTTGAACATCTTAATTTATTCTTATGCCTTGGATTTTTCACCACTGTTTATTTAATATTGAATCAATTTTAAAAGAAATAATTTTTTCCTGAATATTTTGACTAACAACCATACTTTAACTATTTTTTGTTATTGTCTTTTATTATTCATGTCCTAAAATGCCCTTTAACATTGCAGGAGGTGATACTACTGACCACCGACTTGATCAAAGCGAGTGCTGATAAACCTTCGACATCCGGTGGCAACGAGGGATCCAGCAGTAGCTATGGTATCCCATCGAGGGGTTGGAAAGGAGGGGATGCCTGTCTTGCACCTTGGTCTGAAGATGGACAGTAAGTGGACTTTAAAATGAGCCCAATTATTATTATTTTTTATTATGTCCATGGCCTTGTGTGTCTTTTAACCCTCTAATGCATGAATTTTTATTTTCATCCCAAAAAAATATATATGTATCTTTGATACTCACACATTATGGCAAAAATACTAAAAAAAATTTAACTGCATTAGAATTTAAATAATTTCAATTTTTAAAATTTTTTCCATATGACAAAAACCAACCGCAAAATTCCAATTTTGATAATAATGACTAGAAAACTACTACAAATATTTCAAAATAACCCTTTTTAACTATGATTAATTTTTCAAAACAATTTATTAGTATTTAGTACTAATATTATTATTCTTTGAATACTGCCAAAAACGTAATTTCACCAAAGTTAATAACCTCACTCTTTAATTTTGAATACACTTTTACTACTGTCATCTATGAGGATTATTAGTAACTAAAACTTTAAAATGAAATGTAATAGATGAAAAAACACAGTTTTGTCTAAGAGAAGCTGTAATTCAATAGAATGAAGTGGATTATGTTACTTGTTACCAAACGGTAACAGTATGCATTAGAGGGTTAACCCTTTCAGTCCCAAAAACTTACTACACTACAGAAACATCTGATGTTCACAAAATAAGCTTATTTTGGTCAAAAATACGAGTTCCATAAGAAAAAAATTCATTTTAATTTTTTGTATGGTTTCTGAATTAATGCCAAAAATTTTTAACTGTGGAAACAACAAAAATTTATATATTACCTAAAAAACTTTGAGTTAAATATTTTAGGTATCTGACCACATTATTAAAAAAAATTTAGACATTATTTTAACTGAAATAGTTTAAATTGTGTTTGAAATATGTGGAACTGAAGTGAACTTTTAAAAAATCAGGTGAAATGCTTGTTAGCTATTTTCTAAAAAAAAAAAATAGTATTTCTGGCTTCGATTGAGATTAATGTAAAATATTGTCTAATAAAACAAAGTGTGAAGAATCGAATGATGTGTGTTTGGATGTCATAACGGGACATAAACATTTGTGAAAAAAATATTGAAAGTGATGATTCCAAATGGCAACACTGGGACTGAAAGGGTTAAACTGCATCCCCTAGTTCTAATACATCCATGCTGTAGACCCAGCCTGTGAAACCATGCCTAGTTGTAAAATATGTGAGGCAAGGCCTGGACACTAGAGAATGTGTTCCGTGTGAAGTTAGACATCAGTATTGTTCTTGCAGGGAATATAAGTTCTTGTTTTGTCAAAAAGAATTTTCTTCTCTTTATAGCAGAGTTGGAAAAAAAACAAGATTTTTTTTCTGGTATTGAATTAGTTTGTATATTTGCATGGACTCTAATGATGTAAACATTATTTTAATCAATTTAAAAATGATGGTTTTTCCACACTGATCGTCAAGTTTAGATCTAGTGATTTTAGGCCATCTATAATAATAAAAATGAAGTTTTGTGTGTATGTGTGTGTGTGTGTATGTCTCTCCGAAACTCACAAACTAGACATTTGTTTGACTCGTAACTTGGCACAAATGTGTAGTTAATACTTGAGTTGCAAAATAAGAACTTTCAGAGCTCAAAATGCTCTATTTTTAGAGAAAATTCGAATTTTCTGGAAAAACTACACCACTTTGGCTCAAATCCGATCATTTTTTTTCTTTCCTGATGCCATCTGCTGAACAAATTAAATAAAACTTTCAACGAAAATAAATAAAATTGAAAATGTTTATTTTATTATGCTGCCATTACTTTCAGAAAATAAATTCATTATTTGAAAATAATTGATATGTTTCAAGTGACGTATTTCCGACCAGTTTTCATTCCAGGATTGTGGGTTTAGTTGATGATTTCTTCATTGATGGTTTTGTTGATTGCAAATATGCATAAAACTAGAGTTGCATATTAGGGTTTTATGTCTCTATATTCTCACCAAATACGTTGCCAATCTCGCCAAAGTATAAATTAAAACTCGCCAAATGAGCAAAATGTTTGTTAAGATATTACTGAACTACTATGATGGCTGATAAAGGCCATTGCACTAGAGCTGCATATCAGGGAGTAATTCTTTATTTTTTTCGCCAAATACGTTGCCAATCTCGCCAAATGGACAAAATGTTTGTTAAGCTATTACTGAAATGTGGTAAATTTAGGCCTAGAGCTGCATATAAGGGTTTTATGTCTTGATTTTTGAGCCAAATATGATGCCAATCTCGCCAAATTATTAGTTAAAACTCGCCAAATTGGCAAAATGTTTGTTACTGAGCTCTATGTGATGGTTAATAAAGAACATCGCAGTAGAGCTGCATATCAGGGTTTTATTCTTTATTTTTTCGCCAAATATGTTGCCAATCTCGCCAAATTATTTATTAATACTCGCCAAATGGGCAAATGTTTGTTAAAAATAAAAAATAAGTAGCTATATCTATTTCCTCGCCAAATTATTTCCCAAAACGTGCCAAAAGAGTTGTTTTTTGTATTTATGAGGGAATTGTGATGGCATTTATGAATACATTTTACATCGTATTTTTGATTTTTAAATTTTAAAGCAATTAAACAGGATTTCATACTTGAAAACGAGTGGGAAGAATAACTTAAGTTTATGATCTTATAACAGGTTACATGGTACACATACTTGGATCGATTTGATATTTTTTTAATCCGTGCGAAGTACGGGTATAAATTTGCTAGTCATAAATAAATGCAAAACTTTTCACCCATTTTGGTTGTACAGAGTTAATCATAATTTTGTATTCTAGCCATTATGGTTTTGCAGTTTCCTACAAATTCATGCTTTGATAATTTTTTTAAAATTAGTTGGTGTTTTTAGTTTGTTACAGTTATTCATTTAAATATTGAAGTAATTGTTTGTTTGATTTAGAAGTTTAGCTAGTGTCAATGTTTATTAAAGAAGTATTATTTTTCTACTTTGTTTATAACTATTTGGCACTCTTCAGTATTTTCTAATGCATACTACAATACAACCATGAAAATATCTCATGTTTTTGCTTGCTTGTGTTCTCCACTTAAAATGAATAATTTACTATTAATTAATTACTATTAATAAACTTCTACTTCGAATGTTGCTCCAGATACCTGTAAAAATAGTTATAGTTTTCTTGCTTGGATCCAGCTCTGCTCTAGCCATAAGTTTTACTTTTCTACTTATTAACGCTTATAATGTAATACTTCTTTTCTGTACTTTCTTAAATTGTGAAACTCCAATGGGGTTGTTTCACGGTGAGTCTGGCAATAGCTCTGTGGTTTGTTATCTTATTCTAGAATTACTTTTGTTTTGGTTAAGTTGGTTAGTAGACCTATATTCAGGTTATTGCGCTTGGTCAGCACACAAACCTGATTATCTCTACCAACCAACACAAAAATAATTCGAGTGTAAGGAAAACAAAACCACAGAGCTATTGCCAGAATCAATGTGAAACAACCCCATTGCCAATGCTTTCCCTATTATGTAATGCAATAAATTCAATTATAATAAGACAGCTTTTCTGCTATAGCTTACAAACTTTAAAATATTTATCTTGCTTTTTTTAAAAAATATTTATGTGCAGTATTTGATGGATTTTCCTTATGGATCTTAAAGTTTTGATCTAGTGATTTTAGGCCATCATACATTAATTGGATACTTTTCACCCATGTTGGTTTTACACGGTTATTTATAACCTTGTACCCTTGCCATCGATGGTTTTGCAGTTTCCTATAATTGTATTTCATTAAAAGCAACAATTTCAAAATTGTTTCTAATGTGCAAGAAGCCTATAAAATTGTTTGTAAATTTGTCGTGAAATATGTCTGCCATTTTAAGTATACACTCAGGTTTCTACGTGATAGTAGATTGTCACTATCAAAGTTTGTACTTTTTTTGATAATCTCCTGAATAATTTTTTTTAATAGCCCCTAAAAATAACATTGAAACTAGTGATGCAACAGATACCATTTTGGCCGGATACCGAACATCCGACTCTTTTAGACTTCAAAAGAATAAACTGTCACATTGAGTAAACACTTTTGCAATCCTAGCAGTTTTACTTTGGATGACGTAGTATAACC
Organism: Hylyphantes graminicola; assembly: GCA_023701765.1. NCBI lineage: Eukaryota > Metazoa > Arthropoda > Arachnida > Araneae > Linyphiidae > Hylyphantes > Hylyphantes graminicola. The sequence goes on from CM043112.1 coordinate 36,199,038, forward strand.
ACTAGACTCTTCTACTGTCTGAAACCAAAACCACTTATAATGAACGATTTATGGCCAGTGTCCTACGTATCTTGAAACAAATCTAATATGCTTTATTTGTTATTAACAAAATGTGAAATATATTTTTTTTTATTGCAAAAGCACTTGATTTTACATCATTGGCCCCCATGCCGAAGCATGGGATTGGAGCAAAAACATAAACTAAACAAAGAATAACTGATGAAAACATACAAAACCAATGCGACTAAATACAAAACAAATGCAACTAAATACAAAACTAATGCAACTAAATACAAAACTAATACGAAACTGAATGCAAACATACAAGACCACTGCAACTAAAAGCAAACATAAAAGAAAATCAGTCTTAGGATGTCAATTGCATCCTCTCCCTAGCCTGCCAATATCTATTGTACAAGTTTTTTCCATTCAATGAAGAACAATTTAGTAGATGCCCTTTGTCCATTTCACTGTTCTGATTGCACAGAGTACACAAAGGACTGTTATACACACCGATTCTGTATAGATGTTTAGCAAGGCAATCATGTCCAGTCTCTAAGCGAAAGGCCGCCACTGCAATTGATCTTGGAGAGTCTGGGATTTTATCGATTGTGTCCTTCCATTCCTTGTTCTTGATTTCTTCTAATAATTTCTTTCCATAGTTTTTCTTTACCGCACTTTTTATAAATCTTTTAATTGATGAAAATGGTACTTCGCTAATAATTTGTGACTGCAGAATATCTGTCCCTTTTTTGGCCAATGCATCAGCCCATTCATTGCCGTATATTCCCACGTGCGAAGGGATCCACTGCAGAACCACAGTCATACCTTTAGATGAAAGAACTTCAATATTTCTTCTGCAGGAGTCAATAATTTTTGATTCTGCTACATTATGTGCAGCAATAGCCTGGATGGCCGATAGAGAGTCTGAAAAAATAACTATGTTGTTAAGCTGAACTGATCTAACATTAATTTGTTCTGTTGCAATTCTAATTGCCTCCAGTTCGCCATCAAAGTTGGTCCGGAATGGACCAAGGGAAGAATAGAACGTAAAGTATTCCGAATATACACCAACGCCAACATTGTCAATCATTTTAGATCCGTCAGTATATATGTGTATCCAGTTGTCATTTGGATACCTGGTATAAATTGTCTCTAACGCAGCTGCTTTTAATTCACTTTCAAGTGACAATGATTTTGTCACAGCTTTCATCAAATTACATTCAAATATAACAGATCTTACATGGACAGGATTTATTGGTTTCATTAGTTCTTCAAAGGGAACATTCAGAAGAGAATATTCAATTAACAATTTAAAAACTTTCTGTAAAAATCCATCTTGGGTCTTCAATTTTCTGGGTTTAGTGATATCATAAGTCCTCCATATATCTGTTGATGGTAATCTAATTAACTTTTCATGAAGTATCAAAGCTTTCTCCTGAATAAATACTTCCACTGGTGTGTTTCCCGTTAGGGCCAACATTGCATTTATTGGAGTGGTCTTAACAGCTCCTGTGATTAGTCTTAAGGCTTCATTTTGAAAGACGTCAAGTTTAGAAATATAAGTTTTACTGCATGTAATTAGGGCCTCGCAACAATAGCCTATTAATGGCTTAACGTATAAATTATAAGTATTATTTAAAATTTCTCTTCCACAGCCCCATTTTACTCCTGTGAGTCTTTTAACCACAGTTAGCCTTTTTCGAGCTCTATCAATCACATCATCTATATGTCTCTGCCAAGAGAGTTTTTTATCAAATTTCACGCCTAAGTAAACGGCTTCTTCTGTTTCCCGAATACGATTACCATTATACTTCAAATCCATTTCGGTTGATTGGTGATTAAGAGTAAAAGTTTGGTACATAGTCTTCTCAATGTTTACCTCCATTTTGTTCTCAGTTGACCATTCGTACAAAGCCTCCAAAGCCTGATTGATCTTAAGTACCATTTTTTCCGTATGCCTTCTAGGCGCTGAAGTCCACAATACTAGGTCATCAGCATACAAAGCACATTCAATGTCTTTGGCTTTTTCTTTGATTTTATCAGGGAGATCATTAATATATACATTAAAAAGAGTTGTACTAGTCACACCTCCCTGCGGTAGGCCACAGTGAAATTGTTTGTACCCAGAGGTTTCTGTTCCGTACCGAGCTGCACAAAATCTTTGAGATATATTACTCTCAATCCATTGGAACATTTTATCGCCAATGCCTAGTGTTTTTAACTTATAAATAAAGTTCTCCAAATACGGTCGTATGCAGCTTTAAAGTCGACAAAAACTGCCACTAAGGTTTCACTTCTATCCAAACTATCCTTGATAGCCTGTGAAAGTCTTATGACCTGTTGGCTAGTAGACTGGTGTATTCTAAACCCGCTCTGGTTATTTGTAAAAAGGTTATAGTGTTCTAAGTAGAAAACTAGTCTCTCATTGACCATTCTCTCCATTATCTTGGCTATAATGGAATTTAGTGATATTGGTCTGTAACTTTCAGGACAATGAAGCGGCTTACCCTTCTTTGCTATTGGGATGATGATAGATTTTCGCCAAGCAGCTGGAACGTGAGAGTTCCAGGAGAAGTTGTATAGTGTCAAAAGTGTATTTAAGGCCTCTACACCCAAATGCTTAATAAATTCTGCATGAATGCCATCAGGGCCAGGGCTCTTTCGAATTTTTTGCTTCTCGATAGCATAATTCATTTCACTCATGGAAAAATCCACGCAAAAGATATCTTCACCAACCGAATAGCTGCGTCCAGTTAGTCTTTTTAAAATTCTTTCACCTCTCTTCATTTCAGTAGTTCTTTTTTGCTTATCTGCATAAAATTTAGTAAATGCTTCAGCTATCTTTTTATCAGTTGTCATTTGCCTATCACCAAATAAAATAGGCTCTTTTCTTTTCTCTTGGAACTTATTGGTTAGATTTGACATAAATTTATAAAGTTTTTGGCCATCTTTTCTATAGTCGATAGTGGAGATAAAATCACTCCATGCATTTCATTTGGATTCGTTTATCTTTGACTTCAAATCTCTTGCTAGAGTTCTCCAAGTGCCAATATCCTCCGATGTACCTGTTGCTTCAGCAAGGTTTCTAGCTTGATCACGTTTCTTTTTCAGAATTCCTAGCTGTTCATTCCAAAATGGTTTGTACTAGTTTGATTTTGTACGTGGAATTGTATTATGTGCCGTCTCTAGTATTAAATCACAAATTTTTTGATTTTCCATGTCCAATGAAATATTGTCTTTGAAGATACGATCTCTTCTAAGCTTGTCCTCTAATAAATTTCGGAATTCAAGCCAATTTGCCTTTTTAAAATTCCAAGAAGGTCTCGCCTTCTTTACTTTTTGACTGTGCCTGTTTTTATGCGTATGAAGAGCAGTCAAAATAACTCTATGCCCAAAACCTGGGTCCTCCAGCACATCTCTTTGAACCAATTGGGCAATATCAGATGATACCAAAACCACATCGGGATTTGATAGAGTCCCATTATCATGCATATATGAGGGACAATCAGAACCTTGATACACAAGTTCGATTTGATGAGCGTCTATAAAACTCTCTAATTCTCTACCAGCACAATTCTCGTCTTTATAACCCACTAAGCGAGTATGTGCGTTAAAATCACCCATAATAATAGTCCTTTTTGAAGTAGTTATAACATCAAAATTTGGTTTGTTAACTGGTGGGCTATATAGTGAATAAATTTTGTAATGATTTTCATTTTTCCAACAGTCTATTTTTACAATTTCTGTCTTATCTTGCGTGTTTCCCATTTGCTTTACGACTGTGAATTTAGATGTTAATGTGGACTTGATTCCAACCAGAATTCCACTGGCAACCTGTCTGCTCTTTTCCAGACAGAACAAAGAATATCCCTTAAATTTAAACTTTTATAACTTATCATTAGTGATATTAGCTTCAACTAGAGAGAAGATATCGACATTCCTTTCACGACAGATAATCTCAAGTTCGACCTTCTTAGCCTGGGACATCCCACCAGAATTCCAATGCAAAACACAAAAAGACTCCATAGCTGCAACAAGCAACAAAAAGAAAAAGCTCCAATCTTGCAACACCGTTACTCTTTTAGCACTACCCAGGGAGCACGTGTAGCTTAAAGTATGCTACGGACGCGAGTAACATAGCCCCCCAAATGTGAAATATCAATCCAATAAAATGTATTAAAATTTAAAAATAACCTGTTGACTAAGGAAAAATAGTCACTTTACCAATTACAAAAGTTTATTGAGAAAATGTCAGTTTTAGCAGGCCGGATAGTACTGCCGGATAGTTGTATTATCCGGCTACTGCCAACTATCTGGCCTAATAGCCGGATGCAGTATGTTGGCCAGATATCCGTTGCATCCCTAATTGAAACTCTCTAAGTTATGAAACTTAAAGTGTGTATGAGGGTTTATTTCATGAGTGCCTTTGTATTTTCTTTTTATTTACTTAGCATATCGTCGTTTAAATGACAAAGCCAAGCATGTTCAAATTCTAGGAATTGGTAATTTTTGAAAGCAGTGTGTTTAACCAATATCCAGTTTTCCACCCTGATGTGTTTCAGCACATTCATGGTTTTGTCATTGACTGGAGATATAATGGTCTTCTCTCAAACAGCAACCTAAATTTTGCTGTTAAAAATGGATTATCAATTCAGACTTTGAATGAATTTCTTTGGCTATTCAAAGTAACTGCAAGTATTGGAAAGTATTCCTTAAAAAAAAAATCCATTTTCAAGGTTTTGAAAGTGCTTGAAAAATATAAAACTTTAAAAGTCTAAAAATAATATTTTGGACCGACGAATTTATCTTGAAGTATTGCAAATGTTACTTTTGGCTTCATTAAAATCACTTTTTCAATATGAATCAGTTCGTATTTTATTTTTTGATGTGTTTATGTATAATTCAAGTAGGCAGAGCAAGTGATTTTAGATAGATTTTTAATAACAAATTGGTTATTTTATAACATATACAAGTTCATTTGAATGTTAGAGTGCTCTTCTTTGTTTTCTAAATGAATTATGAAAAACTATCGGGAAATGTAGGCGTTACATGTTTGAATATGCAGTCCTTGAAACTGGAGAAATATATCCTTGAAAAGTCCTTAAAAATAGTCCTTGATTTTTTGTTACCAAAAAGTGTGGAAACCCTGAAGCTGATTTTTGTTTTTCAGGTACTATGAAGCCCTTATTGAAGAGGTGACCCCTGACGGCCAGTGTACTGTCAACTTTGTAGCCTATGGCAATAAAGATGTTGCGGATATGGAGAGCTTAAGACCTCTTACCAATGAAGGGCAGCTTTCAGAAAGTGCTACAAAATCTAGGTTTGTTTCCTTCCAAGAAAATTAGATGTTTTTATGAACTATTTTAATTGCTTTTAAAGTAAAACTTTTAATAACTAAGTACATTGCTTGAAACAGTTAGGGAGGCACTTGGCGTACTTTTGTTACTCTTTCAGTCACAACTTTTTATTTTTTTATTCTAAAAATCTAAAATTTGTGAAATATATTTATTATGCATCCAGGGTAAAATGAAAAAAAAAAAAACAATTTAAAAATCTTAATTTTTTAAGCTAAAATTTAACAGAAAAACAATTAAAATCATAACATTTGAATTAATTATATATATATTCAAAACTCTATTTGTTTAAAATAGTTTAAGTCAATTTTTAAATCTGCAAGCATAAAGCATTTAGGGTCGATTTATTTAATAAAATTGTTTGACAGTGATATTTATTTTACCGTGTGTTTAATATTGTCATTCAATTAAAACATTCATTACTTAATTCTTCAAAAGACGCAATTCTTCCAGCTATTGAATTGATACAAAAAGAAAATATAACTTAATAGAAAAATGTACGGAGAATTTGATAAAACTTATTTGAAACAAGTGTAAGTTTTACTGAGGGAGTGAAAGGATTTAAACATAGGCCCCCCTAATTGTTTTCAGCATTGTATATTTGTGTGTTCAATGTTCGTGTTGAAGTTATCAGTATGATAATAGGTTTATGAAAATTTATTCTAAATTTGGTCTATGATTTCCAAGTTCAATTAACCCACTGAGGAATGCAAGCACATATACCTGTTACTGGAGTCAGGTTTTCAAGCAGCACTCATAATAAATTGTTCTTACCAGCACACATTGTTATTGTTCGTATGCTGTTATAAATTTATAATTTTAATAAAATTAAAGCATAGAGGAGCCATTTATAACCCTCTCGTACAGTACTTTAGTTTAACCTTCAGCTGATTTTCTAATTCTACAGAGGTTGAGATCTTAGATATTTTATTTTACTCTCTATAAGTGTTAGTTCATTAGTGAAAAGCAATGTAAATTTCATTAACTCCTATAAAAATATTTCAATCAATGTTATAGCAGGGTGTGTGCGCGGTTTGAAAAACCTTGAAAGTGCTTGCATTTTATCTTTGTTTTCAAGGCCTTCAAAAGTATGGAAAGCTAAGCCAATCATACAGAAAGTTTGGAAAGTCCTTGAATTTCCAATTATTTAAAAAATAACCTGTTTTGTGTGCGGCAAAATTTTACCACCTTGTCCTCCCCATAAATAATAAAATAAACCAATTCTAAAACATAGGGATGATAAACCAAAACCGGGTTTTTTGCTTAGGTTAAACACTTTTTCATTCAGTTAAACTTGTTCGGTTGAAACCGGTTAAACCACTTGGTTTAGCTGGCTTTTAGCATGGAAACCAAAGTTTTAAAAAAACGCTTAAGCCAGTCACAGCCCAGTTAAGAATTATCAAAAGAAAAAGGAATGGTGCTATGAGGTTTAAAATATTATTTAATATTTTAACCTTTGTTCCTTCACCGAAAAACAAATGCTGGTTTAGTTTTATTTTATTTCAAACAAAAACTTAATTAAAAATGCAGAATTTTTTCTTCTAAATTTCGTTTTTCTCCATTTAATATTCCTTCACGTAAGATAAACAGCTTAACAACCGATTTGTTGTTATATTAAAAACAGGGTTTATGTTTATCCCCGCAACAAAAAAGGTTATACCCTGCCTTTTTTTCTAGCGGTTATACCGTTTTCGATATTCCATCCTTAGTAAAATCAAAAATGTTGCTTACATTTTTTCGTTTAAATCCTTGAATTTGAATGTATTCTTGAAAGGTGCTAGGCTGCTTGAATTTCACTTTGAAAATAGTACCGCACCCTGTAATAGTGTTTAGAAAAAAAAAATTATTGTTCTCGTACTGTTTCTGTTTTTTTATATGAATTTATTTTAAATAACACAAGAATTGCTTATTGTATAATTTTATTTAATTATTATCAATTTTGCTTTTATTATTTTATGATTGATGGTTTTTCCACACTGATCTTCAAGCTTAGATCCAGTGATTTTAGGCCATCATACATTAATCAGAGATTTTTCACCCATGATGGTTACACATGTTTATTTATAGGCATGTGTATGTACCATCCATGGTTTTGCAGTTTCTGACATTTGTTTCGTGCTATTGTATTTAAGTTGTTCTGATTCAATAAAAATTCAAAGAAGTTATGGTTACAACTACAATTTATTGCTAAATATCTCATTATTTTCAGTCAATTAAGTTCAAAATGTTACTTTTAAAAAATTCAATTGTCTTGCTAATAATGTTATAAAAAATTATTAATGATAGATTTATCTGGAGACTATTGTAAAATTTTTCTCAGAGGTGTAGAATACCAAAAATCTTGAAACCCATATTATACTGTTATTAGCTGTTGTCAAAATGAAACATATTATGTAATTTTCTTTTATGGTTCAAAAACCTAATTTAAAAAATATGGAAAAGAACTAACTTGAACCTCATAAAACAACCACTATTTAAAAAGAGATACTTCGATAACCAAAGTAACATCAACACAGTTGCAGTTTAGTGTCTGTCGTACACTAATCAACTATAATTTCCCACAAGAATTTGTAAAGAAATGTATTGCTTTTCCACAGTGTTTGTTCTCTCTAAACTGTAACTGTGTCTGTTCTTGATTGCACTGAAGGGTTCAAGGTGTTACTTTTTGAATGCTGGTTGTTTTTCTGAATTTAAGGTTTGACATTTCTCTTGCTTTTTATGTTCTCAAATTTTGTTTTTTACTACAGCAGGGTGTCTACCGTTCAGGAGAGTCATGAAATTCGAGCAAAGGTCACAGCAATTTAAAAAAAAAATAGGCAAAAAAATAATAACTTTCTCAAGTTCTTAAAATTTGCACTGTATTACATTGAGCATTATTTTATGGTTTGTCTTTGTAATTTTTTCTTTAACAAATTGATTATTTAAACAGTTGTAACAGTTTCTGAAAAAGAAATTAGAATTGACAAATCTGGTAGACATTCTGTACAGTTTCGTCGTTTTTCGTACACTTGGTAAACTTCAGGGTATAATGTATTTTGGTTTTTTCTTTGACTTCTGACCACCCATGTAGAAAAATTATTGATTTTAGTAGCCTTTCTTATATCCTGATTTGATATTTTCCTCTATTTTGGTTTCTCTCAATTTTTATTTTGTTTGTGTTATTATTATATACTTATGTATTTTAAAACAGGAAGCAGATCCTACAAGCTCAGAAAGAATACAAGAAAAAGAAAGCGCAGAAAAAAGCCCAAAGAATGAAGCAGATGGAAGAGGAGAGAGAAAAAGAAAAGAACAAATGGCACAGCTTCAACACCAAAGTGAGTTTCACATTACATTCAGACATGGTTACAGTGATATTCGATCAGAAATCTGTTGTCCCTTGAAATTCACTAATTTTATGGCTTGTTTTCAACATTTTTTATTTACACTTTTACCTCGCTAAACATTAAAGTAAATGTTTTTTATGTTCAAATAGTTTTCTGTAAACAATCAAATCTTAATTAATAAAAAAAATCAAATTTTATTTTAATTTTATAATAATGGAAAATGCATGGTAATTATAGCTTTGCATTGAATGACTATTTAGGGATTTTATTGCATACAATTTTCTTAAGTAATGTTTCGAACTACAGTGGAATTTATTTTCTGATGGTAAGTAACAGATGATATATTGATATAGAAGTTTGAATTTGCATATTTAGTTTTTATAAATGTGTGCATTACACTGTGATTGTTGAAATGCATTTGTTTAACTTAGTCAATTTAAATAGGATACAATTATATTGCTGTATATTTTAAAAATAGCAAAGAAAACCTTGCATTTCGTTCATGGTTGTTTTTAGAAGCTGTACCATGTTTAGCAGACGTGTGGCTATTATCTTCATTAAAACTTAAAAAATATTATAAACTTTTGGAGCAGGGGATCCTTTGTCATGTTGGACTGGACACAGGGTAGAAGGAATGTTAGGCTAGTTAACTTTTACCTTTTTCTAAGTAACATATTATCTTTTAACTGATGAGATGATACAGAAATAACTGTCCTTAACATGATTGGTCGGTTCCATCCCAATAAAAAAAAGTTGTTCCCTTTTCCCACCATAAAACAGCATTTATTTTTCTTGCAAAAAAATGGTATTACCCTTTTAGCCCCATGATGCCGAAGTGACAAAATTTTTCAACACAAGCAGCATTTTTCATGGTCACTTATCTTGTAAAAAAAATACAAATGAAACACTTTCTTAACATGCAGTGATGCTCTTTTTTTTTTTGTGTGTGCCGAAAATGGTACTTTGCCGGAAATATAATACAAGTTGTCAGCGCTGTTAATGCATTTACAAGGCTTTACAGTTAAAAATTTATCACTAACACTAATTCTTGATATTCTACATCTAAAACTACCAAGGATGAAGTACAAGGAACTTATTGCTCTTTTTCACCTCTTGACGTGATAATAAGGATGGGGTATTAAGCTGCTAAAATGAGTGCAAAAACCTTGAAACTTATCATCTCCCCTCAACTTTATGTTGATAATATCAAATAAAACCTGTTTGAGCAAAAATTTCAGAGAGTTTCTGAAAGCAAAATTGACTAATATTTATTTTGCGTTCAGCGCTCATTCATTGCCTTATTCTATTTAATGAGAAAAAATCGAATGTAACTCAAAAACTGGAGCTAATTTTTTTGTTTTAAGGTCATAATCGTTTAAATAGAAATGTTTAGCACGTTGGAATAATTCAGTATTAGGTGCTTTATTCCCAGTCGCATTTTCACTGTTGTTCAGTGCAACCAGCCCGACTGTCGGATTACACCAAAACCAAGCTTAAGTTTGCAGCAGAGAAATGTACTAGGCGGAGGAATCTGTGTAAACAACTCTGCTGGTTTCGAAATTTCGCCTGCTCCTATTGGCTGCTCCTACGACCCTGATATTTGTGCGCCCTGTTACGTCAAAATCGAAGGAAAAAATAATTAAAATAACACTCTAACTGAAGCTATAAACTAATAAAAATAATAAATTTATGTCTTGAAATAACAAATAAATTTGTTTATTGATGTGAAATACCTTTTTGTAAACGATTTTGGCACTCAAAAATGAGAACTCTTTAGCCTTTTTCTCGTAGAACATTTATATACTGCAAACTTAAGGTTGGTTTTGGTGTAGTATTTAAGGGGTTAGCAAATAAAGCAATTCAACAATTTTATGCTCCAATTCTGACTTGATATTATGTTCTAACCTAGGCCCTCAACAAGAAAGGCCACATCAAGAAAAGCATCTTCGCCTCTCCCGACAACATCAACGGTCGAGTGGGCATCGGAACTTGCGGAATCGGGGGCAGACCCATGACAGAGTTCCAACAGCAGGAGAAATGGAGGAAAGGTGCCCAAAGCGGGGGCGCCCTGGGTAACATGAAAACAGCGACTGCCGTGAGGGGTCACCATTCATCGCGCTAGTCGGTTTTAAGCATTGTTAAGAAGAAGATTGGGATGCTACTGGCAGGGTTGCCACGGTCCTTGAAAAACCTCGAAAATTGCTTGAAAAATTTTATCCACCTTGAAAAGTCCTTAGTTTTTTGGGTTGAAGAATTTATCTTGAAGTGTTGCAAATGTTAATTTTGGCTTCATTTAAAAAACTTCTTCAATATGAATCATTTCCTATTTTATTTTTTGATTTATTGTTTGTATAATCCAATGAGGCGGAGCAAAAGTTCATTTGAAAGTTAGAGAGCTTACAGTTGTTATCTAAATGTCTGAGTTTTAAAAATCTATCGTAAAATTTAGGTGTTACATGTTCGAATATACAGTTCTTGAACATGGAGATATACATCCTTGAAAAGTCCTTAAGTAGTCCTTGATTTTTTTTACCAAAAATTGTTTCAACCCTGTACTGGGCAAAAATTGATATGAAAACTGGTGTGCCTAGTGAAGCCATCGATTGTTTTTTTGTAAGCCCAAAAAACGTTTTCAATGAAGTATTTAATATTATTGTAGAGTAGAGTTTGTATAGGTTTATTACATCAACTTGAGGATTTCTGACTCTGTAATATAAGATATAATTGCAATGCATTTGTTTTACCTGTGAGGAAAATTGCTGCAATCTTGTGTTAATTGAAGAGGTTAGTGGAATAACATGCTAAGTGACAAAAACGTGAAAACGAGAAAGTTAGCTTATAAGTTTTTAGTTTGCACTCAGATCTGTAAAAAAACGGTACTTTAAACCGTAAAAAAATGTACCAAACTCTAAATTTCTGGAAAACGGGAAACTTGTTATTGTTAAAGAAGTTAGTAATACGTTCAATGACACAAAATCTTGATTTATCAAAAGGATCACTTGGCACGTCAGCATGTAAAATAAGCGGTATTGCATCACGAAACGCGACACCAAAATGAAAACTTGCGATAGCGATCGCATTTAGTTGCGATACAAAGCTAAATTGTTTTAGAACTACGGCGATCCGGAAGTTGCCGTAGTTTCGCGACTTTCGGATCAACGTAGTTCCGCGACTTTCGGATCAACGTAGTTCCGCGATTTTCGGATCCCCGGAGTTTCGCGATTTTCGGATCCCCGGAGTTTCGCGATTTTCGGATCCCCGGAGTTTCGCGATTTTCGGATCCCCGAAATTTCGCAATTTTCGGATCCCCGGAGTTCCGTGACATTTGAACCCCCCGGAGTTTCACGACTTTCGGATCGCCGCTGTTCCGTGACTTTCGGATCCCCGAAGTTTCGCGATTTTTTGATCCCCGGAGTTCCGCGACTTTCGAATCCCCGAAGTTTCGCGATTTTTTGATCCCCGGAGTTCCGCGACTTTCGGATCCTTAAAGTTTTTCAAAAGTGCTATGCATTAATTAAAAATTGCTACACACAAATACTTTGGTGTTGCAAAACTGCTATACACACAAAAAAAAGTATTTTACACGCTGTAGCACGTTCTTCCACTAAGCTCTTCAATTCAGATCTTGTGCTACAGCTTACAACTTTGCTAATAGTCATTTTATGATTCTTAATTAATGCTTTTTAAGGAATAAAAAGATGAGTTTCATCATGAACTTACATTGATTCAGCGGTTTGTTTGGGCTTACTAGGGTCGCTTGACAGCTTCTCTTAGTTTCTCGCCAAGCGTCTCCATCTTTCTCTTAGCTCTGTTTTCGAGGTTATTTGTTCACAAGGACAAATTCGGGAAAGCTAGGCATACACAGAAACACGGGACATGTGAACCATTGCCCAATATCGCCAATCATCCTCTAACACATTAAAGAAAGCATTTACACTAGTCAGTGATTGGTTTTGTGTGACCATGTGACGTGCCAAACCAATTACTGCCAATTGAAAATGCTTTCTTTAATGTATTAGAGCAGGGGTTCCTAACCTTTTTGCACTTGTGTACCACTGGACTTTTTGAGAAATTTTGGCTTACCAGGTGACCTAATTATTTTAATAAACGTATAATATTTACTCTTTATAAAGGTGTTCAAAGTTTTTTTGGGTAAAACTCCTGAAAAAAGTTTGTATTTAATGGCTAGATATTAGTTAATTTATGACATGCTTATAATAAAGAAGAAATAAAAAGATTAAAATGGTTTTAATTTAGTTTTGTTTATTACCCATAGCGATAAAAACATGCAAATACAAAATAGTATACTCTCGGCAAAATCCGATCCTGAAGTTAATTAAAGATTTCCTCTTTAATATAATGTTAATGCTTAAAATAATGAGTAATATATTTGCATGCTCACTGCATATGCGTACAGAAGCTATTTATAGCATCATGTTGCTCACATCACTCACACGTACCACCTGAAATGTCCCCGCGTACCCCCGGTTTTTGAAACCCTGTTTTAGAGGATAATTGGCCATATTTGGTTTGAAGTTCAAGTTGTTTCTTTGCTCCTGCCCCTCTGTGTATGCCTAGCTTAAGAAGTACATGGAAAGTCCACATTTGATATCATTGTTTACAAAATGACTTGTAATGAAATGTATCAAACCCTATTGGCATTTAACCTAAAATAATATTTTAATGTTAATTTGATATTCTGAATTTTTTTATTTTATCATGACATTGAGAAGTCATTACTCAATATTGTGTACAACAAGTTAAATTAAAATTATTTTTTACAATTTCATAAGTAAATGATTTTTTGAAGAAAAAATATTTGCTAATATGCTCAGTAGGTATCTTTATTCTTGAATTCAACATATTATTAAATTGAATCCAATATTGGGGACTCAAATATGCCATTTTCAGTTTTACATAGAGGATTGCAAAAAGTAAGTAATCCTAAAAAAAAATTAAATGAGATTTCAGTAGAAAGGTTCTGCAAGATGTTAATATTGTACAGACTGTATTTGTCAGTTTTTATGTATTGTCCTATGTAAATAAAGTTTGTGTGTAAAGATTTGACTTTTTGTGTTTTATTTTCTTATTGCTTTGTTATTTACTTCTACTCTTAATAAAACTTTGTTCTAGTAAGTTACATCATGTTCTGTATAAGCTTACTAGAAAAGAACGAAAAGCATTCGTATTGAGTCGATAAGTTTTTTTCCATGTCAAAAATCAGCTGCTTTGGGTCATTTTATTTTTTTAAATTTCCATACATAAAATACTTACAATCCTTAGTTATGTTATAAGCACTGTGCATATTATAATATTATGTATTTTGTGCATAGGATATCCAAAGCATATAATGGAAATATATTCTTGAGTAATGATTACATGGCATGATAGTACTGAATGAACGCTGGAAGGCGGTGGGTTATGTCCATAGACTTTATTTTACTATATTGATAAAAGATACACTATTGTTTGTAGTGGTAATGGGGCTGGGGAGCCCGGTTAGGCACTCGCCTAGCGTGGGAAAGGTCCCAGGTTCGGGTCCGGGCATCTCCAAAAATACTGCCGACCTATAAACGGCCTGTGTAGCCAAAAATGTCCGGCGAATAATTCCCCGTGTAAGGGAGTGCATGTTAAATATCCTTCAAAGTCCTAACGCTGCGTACGATGTCGCCCTTAACGGTTGCGTTTTGTGCCGGCTCGTCACTTGACTGTGGTTCTAAAATACGACTCCCGTCGTCAATAGCCCTCGTGTAGCTCTTGTGCTACTATAATTCAAACCTAACCTTGTAGTGGTAAATTAAAATAAAAGATCATCCCATAATTAGCAAAAGCACACGAAACTATAAAGAAAAATTATTCAAGTTCTCATGTCAATGTTTATTATTAATTGTACATTGATGGTTTTATTATTTGTTTTGAATAGTACGAACTATGCTAGGAGTGTGGATATATTTCCTTCTGAGAACAGGGCTGGGGAGCCCAGTCGGTTAAGCACTCGCTTAGCGTGCGGAAGGTCCCAGGTTCGGGTCCGGGCATCGCCAAAATAGCTGCCGACCTATAAACGGCCAGTGCAGCCAAAAATGTCCGACGAATAATACCCCGTGTAAGGGAGTGCACGTTAAATATCCTTCAAAGTCCTAACGCTGCGTACGATGTCGCCCTTAACGGTTGCGTTGGGTGCCTATTCAGGTGTGGCTCGTCACCTGACTGTGGTTCTAAAATACGACGCCCGTCGCCAATAGCCCTCGTGTAGCTCTAGTGCGACGATAATTCAAACCAAACCAAACCAAAACCTTCTGAGAACATGAGTCGACAAGACAGGGACTTGGTGGCGATAAGCTAGTGTTTTGAACTTTTATTAGGTTGGCAGAATGAATCATCGTCCTAGTAGCGCTACAAGAACCCGAAGCAATTTGATACTTGACAAGGTTCCTTTCAGTAGTCGATTAAGGAGCTATCCTTGCATGAGAAAGGTCTCAGGTTCGGGTCCGGACATTGACCAAATAACTGCCAATTTATAAATTTCAGGGAAGAGTTTTTTCCGCTTTTAAATTTTATAGGGAAAAAAAGAAATCCGGTTTTTTTTAAGAGTTCCGCTGTTTCTAATTTTGCCTTCAAATTCTGTTTTTTGCTTGTAAAATTATCTTTTTTTCGCTTGTTCTAATCCCTCATAAAAAAAAAGAACTTTCCAAAGCTGTTTCGTCTTTTCGGATAGGATCTTACGTCGGCGAAGACTTCACAAGGTTTATTGAACTGTCTACCGGTCAAGGAAGTTAAGAAAAAGTCGCGAATTTGACAAAATGTTAATAAAGTCACATATTATTGAATAAAATTGCAAAAAAGCGACATTTCCCCCCGAATGACTAGGAAGAAAAAAAAATTAAATTAAAAGTGCTTGAAAAGGGATTTGTGTTGGGGGAGACTATACTTGCAAAATCGAGTCATAAACAAAAATTCCCTAACATGATTATGGCAGGATGATATTAAAACCTTATGTAGGCATGAGCAGTTTGTAGCATATATACAGGTATAGGGTATAGCATACCTTAAAGCTTTTTTTTTTTTTTTTAAATTTTTAATCGATAACAGGTTATATAATTTGATTTCATCTTAAGATCTGTAGCGTCTCATCATATCTGTTAATTTCGACTTTTCATTATATTATTTATATAGTCCAGAACAAAATTAAAATTTCTTCATTCTTAAGACAGCAGCGCTTTCTATCGATCGTTTCGTCAAAGCTACTTTAAAGAGTCAAAATAAGTCATTCATCATACTGACTATATTCGGATGGTTTCTTAAATATCTATGCTAAAATAAAAAGTTCTATAACTTTAATTGGGTTTTTGTGGGGTTAAAAAACCATAATACATATTTAAAAAAAAAATCATTCTAACGTATTTTTTTATGCTGTGAAATATATCCTCAGTTTTAATCAAAGAACCATATGTAAAGTACAGGGTGAGGCAAACAAAACCGGCCCCGAGCTAGAGATGGGAATACGTTAAAATGCTTGGCGAGAAAAACTCTTGAAGCCGCCTGAAACCTGTTTTTGCATTGGTGGGATCGGATTAGCTTCACATTAGAGCTACTCATAGACTAGTGGCGAATTCAGATCTTAGTTCGTATTGTATGAAGACGTCCCATAATGCAAATTTAGGGTCTTTCAATCAATTTAGAATGTTTTGTATTACCAAATACAAAAAGGTCCGATTCTCTAGGATAAATAACGATCGAAACAATCAAATAATCACTAAATCTTGATCAGCTCTACTACCTTGTTTATATTCCATTTCAACTAGCTTTTAAGGGGTCATAGGAGTCTTAAAAATGTGCAAAGAAGGTACTACAAAGTATAGTTTGATCTTTCATGTAATTTTTTAACTACTCAATATATAAGTACTATAATTTTTTATACGTAATTCTATAAGATTTATTTAATATAAGACAAATTTTAAAATTTATGAAACTTTAGCCAAAACTAAAATAAATCATATTAAACATAAAGCTATTTGAACACATTGTGATTAGGCTTGCGCGGCAAATTTTGAGGTCAAAATTGAAAGAATGACCAAGAAAATGACTTTATATTGTACAAATATGTATAAACAAAGACTTATACCTAAATTCTCAGCTCAATTTCAATAAAAAATTATTTAAAAAAAAATTTTAATCAAAATTTTAATTTTTTTAAAAAATTTTTTTTAGAAAAAGTTCTTAAAATAATTTCCAATTAAAATTGAGCTGAGAATTTAGGTATAAGTCTTTGTTTGTACATATTTGTACAATATAAAGTCCTTTTCTAGGTCATTTTTTCAATTTTGACCTCAAAATTTGCCACGCAAGCCTAATCACAATGTGTTTAAATAGCTTTATGTTTAATATCATTTATTTTAGTTTTGGCTAAAGTTTCATAAATTTTAAAATTTGCTTTATATTAAATAAACTTATAGAATTACATAAAAAAAAATATACTTAAAATTGAGTAGTTAAAAAATTACATGAAAGATCAAACTATGCTTTGTAGTACCCTCTTTGCACATTTTTAAGACTCCTATGACCCCTTAAAAGCGTAGCGTAGTTGCCGGCAAATAAGTCACCAAGCGTTTGCTTGGGCTTAATATTGAAGCGATCAATAGCTTCAGTGAGTAAGCCTGTTTTTGTATTGGTTTTAGACTTGGCAACATTTCTGTCGTATTCTAATCTTCATCTCGGGGCCGGTTTTGTTTGCCTCACCCTGTACAAACTACGTAGTATAAAAAAAATCATAATGACATCTCAAAAGTTCCTGAGAAAAAATTAAATATCGCCTTCGTGGATATATCTGAGTCTACATTTTAAGTATCATTATTCACATTTCCATGAAACGCAAATAATTGTAAAATGAAACGAGGATATTTTGATAAATTTCACAGAATATTTAATTATATATACAAGATTTTTTAAAAAAATTACTGGTGTTCTTTAAAGGATAATTCAAATTTGTAGGAAATACGCTAGTAAGGATCACTAAGTCAGCACAAGCACGTATTATAAACGGTGTGATTTGAGCCGACAATAATTCCAGTACAAAGTTATTGAAGTTTAAGGAACTATAGGAATATAGTCCATTCGATGAATGACTTATTTGGACTTTTTGAAATAGAGTAGACGAAACGTTCGATAGAAGGCGCTGCTGTCGTATGCGTGGCGAAATTCGTAATTGTGATTCCTTTTTTTAATCATCAGCGTGCGAGCTTTTCTCACTAAGTTGAGCTCACGCAACCAGACATAAGTTATTTTCTCACGAATGTAATGCGTCGGATTATGTTTGGTTTGCATTATTGCATATGTAACTTTTAGTGTATGCATACCCGCTAGGGGGAGTGGACCGACGGCCAATTTACAGGTACCGGGTGCAAAAGGTATGTAAATTTTAACTTGTGTCATTTTCTCAAGACTTATTTTCAAATATGCCTTAGAAAATATTGTTAAAAGTTAATAATCCATACCGCCAGACACTTTCCGCAAGGCGGAACCTTGACAGAGTTCAGACTTTGTCCCATGAATCTGGTGGCGCGGTATGGAGTTTACCTACCTTTTACACCCGGTACCTGTAAATTGGCTGTCGGTTCACTCCCCCTAGCAAGTATGCATACACTAAAATTATTTGAAAACCAAATTTAATCCGATGCATTTCATTCGTGAAAAAATAACTTACGACTGGAGACCGTGGGATCTTGGACTAATCCCAGAAAAAAAAAAGCCAAATGTAACTTTTATTACGTCGGTTCGGGCGTAACTTACCAAATATTCTCGAATTTTGAGTGTAAGAAAATTAATTTAAAAGCAAATGTCGAAGAATATGCAAAAAAAAATTAAATAAAATACTGATTATCGGGCAAAAAATGAATATCCGGGGGCTACTTGAAATTTATAAAATTGCTAGGCAAGGAAGCTTTGGCTATTTATTTAAATTTTTATCATCCAAGCATACCCAAAAGGTTTATTAATGGGGACATTCATGCCATATCCACGTGAGCTTCAATTCCAAATCGCTGTGAGAAAAAAAGCGGTTAGACAGGTTTGAGCAGTAGGAAAACATATTAGCATAACAAACCTCGTGACATAGCATGAATGTTCCCCATTAGGGGGAGCACTTGGCGTACTTTTGTAAACCCCTTTAGTTTCAACGATTTGTTTTTCATTCTAAAAATCTAAAATTTGTGAAAGAGATTCATTGTGCATCCAGAATGAAATGGTAAAAAACAGGCGGGAAAATATAGTTTTTTTTAAATTAAAATGGGGGGGGGGGGGTTGGAATAAAAAAATTAAGATTAAATTATAACAATAATTTTTTCAAATTTTTATTTGCAAAAAGGAGGTAAAATCAATTTTTAAGTATCTGAGAAAGCAAGAATGAAGAATTTATGGTCAAATTATTTCACAAGATTTTTTTAGGAGTTAATTTTATTTTACCATGTTTTCATATTTTCATTTGATATAAACAAACATTATTTACATCCTCAAAAGACTTCTTTTACTTCTAATTTACACCCCCCCCCTCAAAAGATTCTTCCATCTAACGATATATTAGTGCAGGCTCAACTTAGTAAAAAAAATCGCTAGCTCATAATTCCAAAGGAAACATTGGGGTTGAAAGAGTTTAAGCCATGCGCCCCCTAATTGTTGTGATCAGTGTATGTTTCCAGCGGCATGAACCTCACACATATCGCTTATTTGAATTAATAGAAGAAGAAGAATACACAGTAAAGCCATCTTGTATCAAGCATAGCATAAGTATCTGTGCCGCCCCGGAGGTCTCTACACATTCATCTAAGGTATGCCCTTGTGGGAGCGAAGAGATATGAGGAGGGCTGACTCCTAGCTGTCTGCGGTGGATCGCAATGAAGATGGTCCAAAGGGCCAGTTAAGGTGCGTTCTATAGATTTGTGAACGATTTTTTTTTATATTAGATTTGGAGCATTCCTCTTAATACAGAGAAACACTCTTCCACGAGACACTAGTGTTTAAGAAAGCATTAGCAGAATATTCAGTCGAAAAATAAATACTATATTTAAAATTTTCAAATTAAAAAAGTGTTATCTTTCTTATATTTTGATTGCATAAACATACAATTTTGATTAGAACAGCTTTGATCAAACATTTCCTCCATAAAAAAACCCCTCCTTTTCAAACCGATGTATTT
This sequence comes from Hylyphantes graminicola, assembly GCA_023701765.1. Lineage (NCBI taxonomy): Eukaryota > Metazoa > Arthropoda > Arachnida > Araneae > Linyphiidae > Hylyphantes > Hylyphantes graminicola. The sequence goes on from CM043112.1 coordinate 36,218,909, forward strand.
ACATGTTATTTTTTTTCAATTAGTGCGAATACCTGGATTTATTAGGTTTAAAATAATCAAGTAGAAGCAGTATTAGTAGTAGCATGTTACTGCTTTTGCCAAAAGTACAGCTTCAAAAATATTAATGGCATGGTTGTTCCTTCCCGCCACCCTTAATTATTACACTTTAGGGATGGAAAACCGAAAAAGGTTTTGCCTTCGGTTTTGACTGAAAAACCGGCTTTTTCATGAGAACGGTCTAAACTGGAAACCGGTTTTCGGCGGAGAAAACCGTCTAAAAACTGGAAATCGTTCTTTTTTCCTCAAAAACCATTATTGATTTTTTTAATTGTATAAGTTTCAAAAAGATGTTAGTTTTACACTACGTGAACGGCATAGATAGCAAATGGGAGGAATTGATTTAACAAAAAATAAAGGGAATAATTCAAAGCTTAATAAAATTACTCAAAACGATTAGAAAAACTGGAATTAAAAAAATGACATTATAATTTTAAATAATAAGAAAGTAAGAATTCGGAAGAAAACCTTGAACTTAGTTTCCAACAAAACACTTTAAACATTTAAAATTAACTGTGTAAACAGGTTTTTGTTCCAAATTCGAAAGTAAAGTTTAAAAATTGATTTTTTTTCAATTAATTAATAAGAAACTAAAAGCCTTTAAGAAAAACCCGGAAAACCATTTTTTTTTTGTTTTTTTTTGCAATTGAAAAACAGCATCGTTTAAAACCAGTTTTATAAAACCGGTTTTTAAAGTTCGGTAAAACTGGTCGGTTTTACCAGCGCTGTAAAAAAAAGTATTTTTTTTGTTGCCAAAAACTGCCATGCCTAACGTGTTCTAATTTGGTTGGCGGTGACAATTGTATTAATTATGTATTTATTTATTATTTAGAAAGTATTTCATAATAATTGTCTTAAACTTATAACCTATAGTAATTAGTGCTTAACACGTAAACCTCGTAATTTCAATTAAAGTTAAAAATTTACGGTAATTGGTAATTGCTAACAAAAATTCACTTTTTTGGGGGAAATCTAGGCTGCCTACTTAAATAGGTGTTAATTAACAAATAAGCTTAACATCAATTAGGCTACCACAAAAAAAAACATTACAAAATGATAACTATATAAACAAATCGAAAGCATTTACATATGGAGATAATGAATTATCATTTCATCTTAATTGGATTCATTGCAATTTGAGCGCCAACATTGATATAGCTAGAACCGCCTATAAGGTGCCTCAAAAAATGGCTCAAAGTTCTCGGGAATATGCCGTGTTTGCAAAAGGCTTAATCCCATAGATATAGAAAGTAGCAGATCTGTCCCTAGGAGGAAAGGTGGAGCGACTTGTAAACCAGTATCAATTAAGGCAGTTCGCAAGCCCTAGCACATGGCATGCCATACGCCACCAGATGGCATCATGAGATAATTCGACTAATAAAAAATACATATTTAATATTTACTAATTAAATTTTTTACCAGTTTTGCTTGCATAAGTTTATAGCTGGATATATATTGATAATTTCTGGCAGATATGAGGCATATATTCATAAAAGAAGCATAATAAAAATGCAGTTTTTATTGCATATCATGTAACGCTTCGGCAAAAGTATTTTTTGTGAACAAGTATCCCGTGATACATTGCAAAAACGGCGAAATGTGGATTCATCACACAATCGCGCGGTATTTATTGAGTTGTACGGGATTGCGTAATCAATGGGCATATCTGCTACTTTCCAAATCTATGCTTAATCCACCAAATTAGCAGCTCCGTTGGCGACATTGGTTGTACATTACAAGCTGCTATTGAATTCATTTTATTCAATTGCCTTTTTGATGCTGCTCAATAAACATCTGTGTTTCGTTAATCGGCTTTTGTTTTCCTCTTAAGACCCGAGCAAAATCCTAGACGTATATTCTTATTATTACACGTATATTATCTAAACATACTTTTGATGCATTATGATGATTTGCATTATTTCATCTCTATTTCCTCTTCCTTTTTTTTTAAATAATAATTCCTCCCATTTGCTATCTATGCCGTTCGCAAAGTGCAAACTAACATTTAAAAAAAAATTGCCGAAGTGGGTTTTTGAGACAAAAAACGATTTCAGGTTTTTAGACGGTATTACCAGCAGAAATCGGCTTCCGGCCTCATGAAAAAACTGCTTTATCAGGCAAAACCAAGGGCCAAAAAAAAAAAAAAAAAACAGTTTCGGTTTTTCATCCCTAAAATGTTTCAAATAAGGGTGGTGGGAACTATAGGGACAGCGTTTAAGCAGGCATAGTTCCCATAAATTACTGAAGAAAATTGGAGCGATATAAGTGGGGAAATGCTGTAACTATTTTTTTTTATTTGTTTTTACTCTAGGAATATGAGTTTGCATTGAAATCCACAACCCATTTGTGATATTCAGATAATTTTTATTTCAATATGTGTCAAAAATGCTGTCCAACTTCTTTAAATGTTAAATTGCCAATCCATTTCAGGGAAAATGAATTAGGTACGTTATTTTGAATTTTCGTTGCACTAGAGCTACACGAGGGATATTGGAGACCGGCAGTGGCGCCGGAACTTATTTTTAAGAGGTATGGCAAGAAATGCCTCGATGATCTACCCCTTCCCCCCCCCTCCTCTACATGTTTTAACTATAATATATTATTTAACGGATAATTAAATAATATGAACTAATTCATAAAATTTATGATGATGTAAAGATAAAAAATATACATAAAGTGTTATAATTTAAGTTATTAGTACGGTTAAGTTATTTAATATGTAATAAATGTATTTCATTGAATTATAAGTTTTGATTGACATTTTATAAAAATTTCCAAAGCAAGTACAACTATCATTTCGAAAGAATTTTTACAAAAATTGTTTTGCGGTGTTTTGTCGTTGGTGAGGAAACAATGTTACAATGGTTTTCGCTACTTTTTAAAATTATTATTTTGGATGCCTATGCAAATGTTATGCCCCAAAATCATCATTTTTAAAGGGGGTGGGGGACAGTTTTTCGTATTTTGTTTTCTTTGACATTCTATAATATCGGTCACTTTTGGATTTGATTCTATGAAATCAAGAAAAAAACCATAACATATAATATGTGCAAAAGTTGGTATGGCAGCTGCCATACCGGTTCCGGCGCCACTGGAGACCGGCGTCGTAATTTAGAGCCACAGTCAAGTGACGAACTGGCACAATGACGATGATAGTTATTTAACTCTGAACTTAAGGAGGAATGGGCGCACTGGACCGGGGGTCTAAAAATTCAAGTGCCTCAGTGCTAATCCCTTGAAAAAAATAATTTCTCAGTCCCTTTTCGACGGCTGTATTGAATATTTTTAAAAACGTTTTTTTTCTCTCATTATTAAAAAAAAAGTAAGCTCTTTTAAAGCGTCCGAAGCCATAACAGGATAAAATATTCATCTTAGAACTACATTCTTTTTCTGGAATGTGTATCTCCCGTATCTAAAAAAAAATGTTCAAGATCTTCAAAACTGTCGATACCTGAATTGTACCATTCGTTATTTGTACAAAAAAATAACTTTGTTTTTAATGAGCTGCTGGCATTGATGCTGTTTAAGGTATTTTTTCGATACATCTCTAAAATTTAGTCTCATAAACTTTAATGGCGTGTGATAATGGAGAATGGAAGTTGGCGAGCGACAGCGAGTTTTTAAAAAATTTCGCAGACAATTGCATTAGTGTCACCAACTGCTGTATATTTTAAAACTTCAAAAATATATACTTAAAAGAAAAGTTGTTAGAGTTCGGGAGTCAAGTGTTCGTTGAAGTATAAAGGCATTTTGGTTAATCTGGAATTTACTTGTGTTGCTGTTAGTTTGGAAATGTTGATTTTTTTCAATAGATCATCATGAACCGATTTTGAGGAGACTTGACAAAAATCGGCTTTTGCTTTCCTTTGTTGAAACTAAGTAAATGATGAAGAGCATTAATTTTATCAACAAAACTGACACCAGCAGCAGCTTGAAAGTTTTTCATGACTTGAATGACATCCTCTTTTTCGGAGTTCGGCAGATAAGAGATTTCCAAGTTGTCACGGCGCGAATATTGATTCAGTTCAACAATTTCTTGTTTGAATTCTTGTATTTGCTTATTGGTGTAAATGTTTTCATTTTCAAGTTGGGTTTGTTTGCTTTGTAAGGCAAGGTTACTGTTTTGAAGGTCGGCGATAGTTGACATTAGATCATGTATAATAGAACTGTTCTGTTTAATCGAAGAGGTCAACTCGTCGCACTTGGTGGTCATAAATACTTTTAATTCGATGTTTTGCGATTGGATATTGTTCAGAAAGGCGGCAAGGTCAACGTGCCCATCCAAAGTTTCAGGTACAACGGCTTCGTGAGTTGAAGCAAATAAATTAATTTAATACACAGCTATTAATAATTAATTAAGCAAAACCAAGTAAGCTATTAGAAGAAAATTTAAGATCAAACGAATAAGTTTAAGATAAAAAATTTAAAAAAAACGAATGTACATATTGGAGCAGTGAAAAAGTGCGTGCGAGACAGTCGATTAGCTGTTGCCAAAAAAGAAGACTTAACTGACAGATGGCGCTTCAATATCGTGTGTTGGCTGTATGAAAGAACTAAGCATGCGTATACTCCGAAAAAAAATGATTCGTGGTCAGAAATGTTTAGTTCTGACCACGTGTCCCTTTTGGTGTATACGCATGAGCAGTTCTTTCGTACAGCCAACACACGGTTTTAAAGCGCCATATTTCGGTTAAATTGGACAGAATAACGTAATAAACATAGCCAACATAATAAAGTAAGTAACATAATAATAAGTTTCATATCAAATTCCAGTCATGACACTCTCGTTTTCTGGAAGAATTGTGTTAATATCTCCATCCATTTCTTTTTTATTAAGTTTAAAAACAGGTACTACATTTTAGGACACCCTGTATGTAGATCATGGAATTTTTTAGCAGTGACCAGAATGTAAGTAACACGTATTATTTGAAAGTTGCTAAATCATTTTGAACTTGACGAAACTACTAAAACTGGTAAATTTCTCGGCTAAGAAATTAGCATAAATGAAAATAAGATTGGAATTTCTCAAAAGGAGTATAAAGTGTAACGGCTTCGATATCCAATTGTCTTCCAATAGGTTGATTGAATATTGAGGTTGCGCGTGGGAACGGCCACAGTAAAAAGTATACTTGAAACACTGTTGAAAAAGCGCATTATGAATTTTTTGGAAACTAATAATTTGCTTTCAGATTATCAATATGGATTCAGAAAAGATAGGTCTTGTACAACTAATCTGTTAAAATGTTATGATACTGTTACAGAGGATATTTATAAAGGCAATATGGTTGATGTTATTTACATTGATTTCCAAAAAGCTTTTGTTAAAGTTCCTCATGATGCTTTGCTATTTAAGATGAAAAGATTTGGGTTAGGGACAGCCATCATCCGTTCGATTCAAAATTGGTTGACCAATAGAAAACAAAAAGTTTACATTAATAGTTGGTATTCTGATTGGAATGAAGTAGTAAGTGGAGTGCCTCATGGCTCTGTACTTGGGCCAATTTTCTTCATTATGTTTATTGATGATATCAGCTGGGGGTTCAATAGCAAGTTAAGTATTTTTGCAGATGACTTAAAAGTGACGAGGACAGTAAATTCTGTTGAGCAAATTGAGCAATTGCAAAGTGATCTAACGAAAATTACTGAGTGTGCTGCAAGGTGGGGCATGTCGTCCAGTGTGAATAAATGCCAAACCTTGCATTTGGGTAAGAACAATGTTAATTATTCTTATGTTTTACAGGGAGAAAGTATTCAAGACAGTGAGTTTGTTAAAGATTTAGGAGTTTTTGTGAGCAATGATTTTAAAATGAGTAAACAATGTGTTGAAGCAAGTAAGAAGGCCAATCGCATGTTAGGATATATTAGAAAAAGTATCACTTCTAAATCTAAAGAGATTATTTTGCCATTGTATAGGGGATTGGTAAGGCCACATCTGGAGTATGCTGTTCAGTTTTGGTCACCCTTTCTCAGAAAAGATATTGAAATGCTTAAAAAGGTTCAACATAGGGCTACAAAAATGATTAAGGGTTTATCGGGAATTGATTATGGTAATAGATTAAGAACGTTAAACATGTATTCCCTGGAAAATAGGAGATCAAAGGGTGATTTAATTCAGTTGTTCAAGTTCATTCAACAGAAAGACATGGAGGGCTTAGGTTTTACCTTAAATAGCCGGACCAGAGGGCATGATCAGAAATTAAATAAATCATGCTTTAGAAGGGAGGTTAGAAAACATTTTTTTTTACAATAGAGTCGTCACTGAGTGGAATGCACCAGAATATGTTGTGTATTTGAAGAGAGTAGAAGATTTTAAGAAGAATCTCGATAACTATTGGAAACTGGTAAGGAATTAGATATATTTTGGACCAACCTTGGTGGGCCTCTGGCCTGTTGTTGGTCGACAATTTTTGTATTTGTATCTTGCAAAATCGTACTCGTCCCGATTTAAGCTTTGTTGTTAGTTTATTGTCTCAATATAACCAATAACCAGAAAAGCATGCAATTGAAGAGTGTTCTAAGATAATTGCAAGGTTATAAAGATCGTGTTTTATTTTATAAAAGTGTTGATCATATTAGTGTTAATACTAATTCAGTTGGGGAAATGCTGAAGGTGGAAAATCTTTTTCCGGGTCAGTTATATTTGGTAAATCTTTAATTCCTTGGAAGCAAATATAAACAAAAATCGGTAGGATAGTCTACTTGGGAAGTTGAACTTTTTGCAATTGCTGATGCTACTAAGAATCGGATTTGAATTTGTTATTTATTCGAAGAGTTTAATTGTTCAAAATATGTTATTTAACCCATTGGAATATTTTGTGATAATAAAGCCGCAAAAGATTGGTGCATGGCTGCTAAGCCTTCTGTTAAAACTAGACATGTTAGTTTAAAATTTCATTTCATTAGAGATCTCATTGTGAATAATAAAATAAAGTTAATTCACTATTCTTCTGATAGAATGTTAGCACATTTGTACTGAAGCGGTTCATGAAACCAAACTATTGTGTGGACTGTAGATCAAGTTAAACTGATTATAAGAATGCATAACTCCGTTCTGTTAAATTTGCATCTTCCCAAGGGTGAGTTTGTTAGCATCACCAAAGACTGGTAACATGCAAATTTATTGTAGTATTTTATCTGCGCCAGTTGTCGCTATAGGATTTACTTTTAATACATACATGTTGTTTTTACAATTAAGGTATTCGTTTTGCCTACATCAAAACGAGCGCCAGTTTATGTCTCCAATGCACCACGGCATTCACTATTAATATATCATTTCTTCATTTAAAATACCATTATTCACATTTCACAAGAAAAGAAATTAATTTTTTATAAGCTAATACTTAAAAAAATTAAAATATAAATATATATAATATTTTTTATAATTAAATATTGGAGTTCATTAAAAAGATAATTTAAATTCGATTGAAATACATTTAGCACGGGTCGCTTAAGTTAAAACATGCAAGTGCGATGAACGCCAATACACAGTGTGATACATTTAACACTAGTTCCGAGGAAATAGTTGTTGAAATAAGATGTTTAAGAAAACGTCTAATTCCGTTCGAAGGATTACTTATTTGGATAAGTGCAGACGAAACGGGGGATAGAAAGCGCTGCTGTCGTGCAAATGAAGAACGTTCTTCTTTATACGATTATTTGGACTTTAATATATAGTGTAGAACTATAGTTTGGATCTATGCTTTTGGATTATAACATAATTTATATACTTTTATTGACTATGCACTTATTTATTCAATTTAAAATTGCATAGTCGAATTTTTTGATAGATGGCTCTGCTATCGTGCAAGTAAAGCCATTTGTAGCTTTATTATGAAGGTTAATAATGTATTTCTTTAAAACGGGGCTGCAATTTTATTGGCTGTTAAGCCTTTGCAGACATAAGACCCTATAAGATAATTCTATATTTAGGCTAAAAAATAATAGTAAAGGCTACTCCAGCATTCTTTGAACCAATTCAGTTTATTCAAATTCAATAATCACTGTCAATGAAGCGCGGCTTATCCTTTGCCCCCCCCCCCCCTGCAGGCATATTCACCAGAACTGAGAGGTATTCTTTTGTGGAACATCTAGGAGACTCTCGCTATCATTTTCAGAGCTGCTTAGATAACAATAAATCTAACCTCTCTGTGGATGTTAAAGTATGACGAAATTTAAATTTGCAATGAGAACCAAATCCTAATTTGATCTTTTACACGCTACATAATGATGCGTGTCCAAGATTTTCTCATGCAGATAATGTGACGACTCAATCGGGCATCGAGCCCTCAGACTTGGGTTTATGAAGCGGACACGTAATATCACTTGGCCGATGAGCCGCGTTAGGATTCAATCTTTTTCTCTACAGGGTTATAAGACTAAAAATGATCTTAATATCAAAAATAGGTTGTGAAAAAGTTACAGCATTTTCCCCCCTAATACCACTCCTATTTTCATTAGTGACTTAAAGGAATGGGCCTGCTCAAACGCGCCCCCTGGTGACTTCAAAAGTGGGGCCTTGACACGCTTTCAGTTTATAAGTCTAACGTTTGTTCAATCACGAAAGCTTTATCACAAGAATGTGACAATAAACACAAACAAAAAAAAATCACTTGGTGTGAGTTTCAAAAATTACCTAAGTTATGATATATATCTCTCTATATGGCTTCAAACAATCCTCTGAATCAATCAGACTTACAACAAACTGGGAAAATTTTCATTCCATCTCAAATGACAATATCAAAATCAACCCTCCTCTTCAAACTATAGACGAAATCGACACTGCTATAAAGGATTTTGTATTTAAAATCAAAAATGACATTGACAATGGTTTGAGACCAATAGGTAAGCAATAGAGGGTTTAAAGGTAGCAAACAAACTCTGCTTTCCTCTGATTGGTTACCACCCAAACCTCCGAGGTTAACTTCCGGATAAAACAGCGGAAGCTCGTTTTCTCTTGCTTCAATGTTGAACTTGTCGTAGCGCGATGTGTTTGGGTGAAATATGTGTTTTGAAAAATACAGTTTTCCCTAAATATAATTGGAATCAATTTTTTTTTATAATATGTTACTATTTAACTAAAAAAATTACAATTTGAGAAAATCGTTTTTATTTTTAATCAGTTTTCTTTTATATTTAGAAACTTAAAAATAATTTACACGACCTTTCTTAACGTTTGTGCGGTTAAAAAAACAATTTAGTACTTCCCCAAATATAAAAATAATTTCCCAACTGTAGATAGTGTTTTATTATTTAGATAGAAGACTGTTGTTGTGAAAATCACTGCCATAATTGACATAATCACATGACCTTATTATTTATTTTCTGTCTATTATCAAAACTAAATCAATGCTAATAATATACATGTTTTTGACAATTTATTATTAAATATGTATATTTATTTATTAATATATAGTGCACGTAGATAACGTTTGTGTAAAAAATAATACAAACATGATAAGACAATTTATGAATAAAATTTTTCAATTTATGGATTGTCATTTTTATCAATTTGTAAGATTGTATAGCCCGTTTGACTCTTACATATATTAAATAAATTGAAGAATTGTGCTTTTATAGCAAATATTTGTAGTATTTTACCTCATAAAAACACTAAAGTCATCTTATTAATTAAAATTACGGATCGTAATTACGATTTTTAATGTTTTTAATTTGAGGGTAAAGCGGTTGTATTTGTGTTTTAAATTCTATTTGATGCTAAACAATGTTTAAAATAGTCAACAGCTTGGATCATTAAAATCAAGTGTTGAATATTACGAACTCAGAAGCTGCATAGAGAATTTTAAAATCTAGGCATCATATTCAATGCTTCCACGTTCATTAAAAGCTTTGCCAAAAATGTTGCCCATTGGTTATTACAACACAATAATTTCTGAATATATTGTATAGTACAGTTTATCATTTCCCTGAATATATATTGTATCGTTTATGTTTATTCATTTTTATACAATCCCGAACACATCGCATAGCGATAGCGCTTCAAAACATCAACAAACCCGTGAACCGGCATATTTCTAGGTAGGTTGGACAGACTTCCGAGTGGCAGCGCCACCTGCGAAAGTTTGTGACATAAAACCGTCTATAGAAACAACTATAAAATATCCCAGGAAATTAGGGATAAAATAAAAAACAAAAATAAACTTTTAAAAGCTTACAAAATAACCAGACAATCGGAGGATAAAATTAAATGGAACGAAGCGTGTAGGCGGGTCAGAGCAATTATTGCTGACTGCAAACAAACAACGTGGGAATGTACAATTATGAAATTATCCACAAAAAATAATACAGTCTGGAAATTGGCCAAAGCATTAAAATCTAATCCTCAAAATATTGGCCCATTCCAAACAAGTTGTTGCTATAGGTTTTGCTTTTAATATATATATGTTTCTTTTTACAATAAAGGTATACGTTTTGCCTACATCAAAATTTGCGTCAGTTTATTTCTCCATTTCACCACGACCTTCGCCATGAAAATGTATTTTAAATTTAATTCCTTCATTAGAAATACCATTACTCACATTTCCCAAGAAATGTAAATAATTTGTGTATGAAACATAATAACGTTATTTCTTTTCTCGCACCTATTTTGAAAATAAAAGTATATACAATATTTTTTTTACATTAAATATTGGTGTTCATTAAAATATATTTAGCATTGATTGCTTAAGTTAACATGCAAGTGTGAAGATGTTTAAGAAAACGTCCAAGCAAAGTCCCTTCGAAGAATTACTTATTTGGACAATTTAAAATTGTGTAGACGGAACGGGGGCTCGATAGAAAGCGCTGCAACTGCTGTCGTGTAAGTGAAGAACGTCCTTACGTTATATGCTTATTTGGGCTATATATATAGTATAGAGCTATAGTTTAGATCTATGCTATTTGGATTTTAATATAATTTATATACTTTTATTTACTATGTACTTATTTATTCAATTTAAAATAGTATAGACGAAACTACCGATAGAAGGCACTGCTATCGTGCAAGTTAAGACATTTGTAATTTTATTCTGAAGGTTAATAATGTATTTCTGTAAAACGGGGCTGCATTATTAATGGCTGTTAAGCCTTTGCAGACATGAGAATCTATATTATTATTCAATATTTAGGCTAAAAAAAATAGTAGAAGTTACTCCAGCATTCTTAGAACCAATTTAGTTTTTTCAAATTAAATAACCACTGTCAATGAAACTCGGCTAATCCTTTTGCAGGATCGGCATATTTACCAAAACTGAGAGGTATTCTTTCGTGGAACATCTAGGAGACTCTCGCTACCAATTTTACAGCTTAGATAACAATAAATCTAACCTCTCGGTGGGTGTTAAAGTATGACGAAATTTAAAATTGCATTGAGAACCAAAGCCAAATTTGATCTTATACACGCTACATAATCATACGTGTCCACGATTTTCTCTTCCAGAAAATGTGACGACTCAGTCGGGCGTCGAGCCCGCAAACCTGGGTTTATGAAGCGGACACGTATTATCACTCGGCCAATGAGCCCGGGGGAGGATTCACGTGTTTCTCTACTGGGTTGTAAGGCTAAAAATGATCTGAATATCAAAAATAGGTTGTGAAAAAGTTGCAGCATCCTCCCCCTCCAATACCACTCCTATTTTCATTGGTATCTTAGGGGAATGAGGCCTGCTCAAGCGCGCCCCTGATGACCTCAAAAGTGGAGCGATGACACGCTTTCAGTGTATAAGTCTAACATTTCTTCGATCACGAAAGCTTTATCACAACAATGTGACAATAAACACCAACGAAACAAATCACTTGGTGCGAGTTTCAAAAATTTCTTAGGTTATGAAATTAATTTTGATAATTATTTATTTCCATTTTAAAATGCTTAAGCGTTCCAAATATATCGCTAAATAAATAATACCTGTTTCAACTGAAATGCATTATGAAGAATTTTGGGCGAATTCTTCCACCAGAGAACGCCGTAAATACTGTGTTCCGGGTGTGTGTTTTTTTTAAAAGAAGTTTTCAGTTTTGAATTAATTAATTGAAGAAATCAATTTTTTGTCAAACTTTACTTTTGAATAAATAAACTATTTACACCGTCAATTTTAAATGTTTAAAGTGTTTTGTTAGAAACTAAGCTCTAGGTTTCTTCCAAAATGTTACCTTCTTATTATTTAAAATTATAATGTTACTTTTCTTATTCCGGTTTTTCCAACTGTCTTGAGTATTTTTATTAAGCTTTGCATTATTTCTCTCTATTTCCTCTTCTTTTTTTTAAAATAATAATTCCTCCCATTTGCTATCTATGCCGTTCGCAAAGTGCAAACTAACATTTAAAAAAAAATTGCCGAAGTCGGTTTTTGAGACAAAAAACGAATTCAGGTTTTTAGACGGTATTCCCAGCAGAAAATCGGCTTCCGGCCTCATGAAAAAACTGGTTTCTCGGGCAAAACCAAGGGCAAAAAAAAAACAAAAACCGTTTCGGTTTTCATCCCGAAAGTGTTTCAAATAAGGGTGGCGGGAGCTATAGGGACAGCGTTTAAGCAGGCATAGTTCCCATAAATTACTAAAGAAAATTGGAGCGATATAAGTGGGGTAATGCTGTAACTATTTTTTTTTATTTGTTTTTACTTCAGGAATATGAGTTTGCATTGAAATCCACAACCCATTTGTGATATTCAGATAATTTTTATTGCAATATGTGTCAAAAATGCTGTCCAACTTCTTTAAATGTTAAATTGCCAATCCATTTCAGGGAAAATGAATTAGGTACGTTATTTTGAATTTTCGTTGCACTAGAGCTACACGAGGGATATTGGCGACCGGCGTCGTAATTTAGAGCCACAGTCAAGTGACGAACCGGCACAATGACGATGATAGTTATTTAACTCTTAACTTAAGGAGGAATGGGCGCACTGGACCGCGGGTCTAAAAATTCAAGTGCCTCAGTGTTAATGAGGCACCCTTGAAAAAAAAAATTCTCAGTCCCTTTTCGACGGCTGTATTGAATATTTTTAAAAACGTTTTTCTTTCTCTCATTATTAAAAAAAAAGTAAGCTCTTTTAAAGCGTCCGAATCCATAACAAGATAAAATATTCATCTTAGAACTATACATTCTTTTTCTGGAAAGTGTGTCTCCCGTATCTAAAAAAGATTATGTTCAAGATCTTCAAAACTATCGATACCTGAATTGTACCATTCGTTATTTGTTCAAAAAAATAACTTTGTTTTTAATGAGCTGCTGGCATTGATGCTGTTTAAGGCATTTTTTCGATACATCTCTAAAATTTAGTCTCATAAACTTTAATGGCGTGTGATAATGGAGAATGGAAGTTGGCGAGCGACAGCGAGTTTTTAAACATTTTCGCAGACAATTGCATTAGTATCACCAACTACTGTATATTTTAAGCATTTTAAAACTTCAAAAATATATACTCAAAAGAAAAGTTGTTAGAGTTCGGGAGTCAAGTGTTCGTTGATGTATAGAGGCATTTCGGTTAATCTGGAATTTACTTGTGTTGCTGTTAGTTTGGAAATGTTGATTTTTTTCAATAGATCATCATGAACCGATTTTGAGGAGACTTGACAAAAATCGGCTTTTGCTTTCCTTTGTTGAAACTAAGTAAACGATGTAGAGCATTAATTTTATCAACAAAACTGACACCAGCAGCAGCTTGAAAGTTTTTCATGACTTGAATGACATCCTCTTTTTCGGAGTTCGGCAGATAAGAGATTTCCAAGTTGTCACGGCGCGAATATTGATTCAGTTCAACAATTTCTTGTTTGAATTCTTGTATTTGCTTATTGGTGTAAATGTTTTCATTTTCAAGTTGGGTTTGTTTGCTTTGTAAGGCAAGGTTACTGTTTTGAAGGTCGGCGATAGTTGACATTAGATCATGTATAATAGAACTGTTCTGTTTAATCGAAGAGGTCAACTCGTCGCACTTGGTGGTCATAAATACTTTTAATTCGATGTTTTGCGATTGGATATTGTTCAGAAAGGCGGCAAGGTCAACGTGCCCATCCGAAGTTTCAGGTACAACGGCTTCGTGAGTTGAAGCAAATAAATTAATTTAATACACAGCTATTAATAATTAATTAAGTAAAACCAAGTAAGCTATTAGAAGAAAATTTAAGGTCATTCGAATAAGTTTAAGATAAAAAATTTAAGAAAAACGAATGTACATATTGGAGCAGTGAAAAAGTGCGTGCGAGACAGTCGATTAGCTGTTGCCAAAAAAGAAGACTTAACTGACAGATGGCGCTTCAATATCGTGTGTTGGCTGTATGAAAGAACTAAGCATGCGTATACTCCGAAAAAAAAAAATGATTCGTGGTCAGAAATGTTTAGTTCTGGCCACGTGTCCCTTTTGGTGTATACGCATGAGCAGTTCTTTCGTACAGCCAACACACGGTTTTAAAGCGCCATATTTCGGTTAAATTGGACAGAATAACGTAATAAACATAGCCAACATAATAAAGTAAGTAATAAAGTAAGTAACATAATAATAAGTTTCATATCAAATTCCAGTCATGACACTCTCGTTTTCTGGAAGAATTGTGTAAATATCTCCATCCATTTCTTTTTTATTAAGTTTAAAAACAGGTACTACATTTTAGGACACCCTGTATGTAGATCATGGAATTTTTTAGCAGTGACCAGAATGTAAGTAACACGTATTATTTGAAAGTTGCTAAATCATTTTGAACTTGACGAAACTACTAAAACTGGTAAATTTCTCGGCTAAGAAATTAGCATAAATGAAAATAAGATTGGAATTTCTCAAAAGGAGTATAAAGTGTATCGGCTTCGATATCCAATTGTCTTCCAATAGGATTCTCGAGTTGGAGAAGAGTTATCTCGGGTTATATACTATAATTATCCTTGTAATCTGTAATAATGGTATGAACATGGCGGTAAATCAGCGCCACCTAGTTGTTGATTGAATATTGAGGTTGCGTGTGTGGGAACGGCCACAGTAAAAAGTATACTTGAAACACTGTTGAAATAGCGCATTATGAATTTTTTGGAAACTAATAATTTGCTTTCAGATTATCAATATGGATTCAGAAAAGTGAGCAATGATTTTAAAATGAGTAAACAATGTGTTGAAGCAAGTAAGAAGGCCAATCGCATGTTAGGATATATTAGAAAAAGTATCACTTCTAAATCTAAAGAGATTATTTTGCCATTGTATAGGGGATTGGTAAGGCCACATCTGGAGCATGCTTTAGAAGGGAGGTTAGAAAACATTTTTTTTACAATAGAGTCGTCAATGAGTGGAATGCTTTACCAGAATATGTTGTGTATTTGAAGAGAGTAGAAGATTTTAAGAAGAATCTCGATAACTATTGGAAACTGGTAAGGAATTAGATATATTTTGGACCAACCTTGGTGGGCCTCTGGCCTGTTGTTGGTCGACAATTTTTGTATTTGTATCTTGCAAAATCGTACTCGTCCCGATTTAAGCTTTGTTGTTAGTTTATTGTCTCAATATAACCAATAACCTGAAAAGCATGCAATTGAAGAGTGTTCTAAGATAATTGCATGTTATAAAGATCGTGTTTTATTTTATAAAAGTGTTGATCATATTAGTGTTAATACTAATTCAGTTGGGGAAATGCTGAAGGTGGAAAATCTTTTTCCGGGTCAGTTATATTTGGTAAATCTTTAATTCCTTGGAAGCAAATATAAACAAAAATCGGTAGGATAGTCTACTTGTGAAGTTGAACTTTTTGCAATTGCTGATGCTACTAAGAATCGGATTTGAATTTGTTATTTATTCGAAGAGTTTAATTGTTCAAAATATGTTATTTAACCCATTGGAATATTTTGTGATAATAAAGCCGCAAAAGATTGGTGCATGGCTGCTAAGCCTTCTGTTAAAACTAGACATGTTAGTTTAAAATTTCATTTCATTAGAGATCTCATTGTGAATAATAAAGTAAAGTTAATTCACTATTCTTCTGATAGAATGTTAGCACATTTGTACTGAAGCAGTTCATGAAACCAAACTATTGTGTGGACTGTAGATCAAGTTAAACTGATTATAAGAATGCATAACTCCGTTCTGTTAAATTTGCATCTTCCCAAGGGTGAGTTTGTTAGCATCACCAAAGACTGGTAACATGCAAATTTATTGTAGTATTTTATCTGCGCCAGTTGTCGCTATAGGATTTACTTTTAATACATACATGTTGTTTTTACAATTAAGGTATTCGTTTTGCCTACATCAAAACGAGCGCCAGTTTATGTCTACAATGCACCACGGCATTCACTATTAATATATCATTTCTTCATTTAAAATACCATTATTCACATTTCACAAGAAAAGAAAATAATTTTTTATTAGCTAAATTTAAAAATTAATAAATATATATATAATATTTTTTTTAATTAAATATTGAAGTTCATTAAAAAGATAATTTAAATTCGATTGAAATACATTTAGCAAGGGTCGCTTAAGTTAAAACATGCAAGTGCGATGAACGCCAATACACAGTGTGATACATTTAACACTAGTTCCGAGGAAATAGTTGTTGAAATAAGATGTTTAAGAAAACGTCTAATTCCGTTCGAAGAATTACTTATTTGGATAAGTGCAGACGAAACGGGGGATAGAAAGCGCTGCTGTCGTGCAAATGAAGAACGTTCTTACTTTATATGATTATTTGGACTTTAATATATAGTGTAGAACTATAGTTTGGATCTATGCTATTCGGATTATAACATAATTTATATACTTTTATTTACAATGTACTTATTTATTCAATTTAAAATTGCATAGTCGAAACTTTCGATAGATGGCTCTGCTATCGTGCAAGTAAAGACATTTGTAGCTTTATTATGAAGGTTAATAATGTATTTCTTTAAAACGGGGCTGCAATTTTATTGGCTGTTAAGCCTTTGCAGACATAAGACCCTATATTATAATTCTATATTTAGGCTAAAAAATAATAGTAAAGGCCACTCCAGCATTCTTTGAACCAATTCAGTTTATTCAAATTCAATAATCACTGTCAATGCAGCGCGGCTTATCCTTTCCCCCCCCCCCTTGCAGGCATATTCACCAGAACTGAGAGGTATTCTTTTGTGGAACATCTAGGAGACTCTCGCTATCATTTTCAGAGCTTAGATAACAATAAATCTAACCTCTCTGTGGATGTTAAAGTATGACGAAATTTAAATTTGCAATGAGAACCAAATCCTAATTTGATCTTTTGCACGCTACATAATGATGCGTGTCCAAGATTTTCTCATGCAGATAATGTGACGACTCAATCGGGCATCGAGCCCTCAAACTTGGGTTTATGAAGCGGACACGTAATATCACTTGGCCGATGAGCCGCGTTAGGATTCAATCTTTTTCTCTACAGGATTATAAGACTAAAAATGATCTTAATATCAAAAATAGGTTGTGAAAAAGTTACAGCATTTTCCCCCCTAATACCACTCCTATTTTCATTAGTGACTTAAGGGAATGGGCCTGCTCAAACGCGCCCCCTGGTGACTTCAAAAGTGGGGCCTTGACACGCTTTCAGTTTATAAGTCTAACGTTTGTTCAATCACGAAAGCTTTATCACAAGAATGTGACAATAAACACAAACAAAAAAAAAATCACTTGGTGTGAGTTTCAAAAATTACCTAAGTTATGATATATATCTCTCTATATGGCTTCAAACAATCCTCTGAATCAATCAGACTTACAACAAACTGGGAAAATTTTCATTCCATCTCAAATGACAATATCAAAATCAACCCTCCTCTTCAAACTATAGACGAAATCGACACTGCTATAAAGGATCTTGTATTTAAAATCAAAAATGACATTGACAATGGTTTGAGACCAATAGGTAAGCAATAGAGGGTTTAAAGTTAGCAAACAAACTCTGCTTTCCTCTGATTGGTTACCACCCAAACCTCCGAGGTTAACTTCCGGATAAAACAGCGGAAGCTCGTTTTCTCTTGCTTCAATGTTGAACTTGTCGTAGCGCGATGTGTTTGGGTGAAATATGTGTTTTGAAAAATACAGTTTTCCCTAAATATAATTGGAATCAATTTTTTTTTTATAATATGTTACTATTTAACTAAAAAAATTACAATTTGAGAAAATCGTTTTTATTTTTAATCAGTTTTCTTTTATATTTAGAAACTTAAAAATAATTTACACGACCTTTCTTAACGTTTGTGCGGTTAAAAAAACAATTTAGTACTTCCCCAAATATAAAAATAATTTCCCAACTGTAGATAGTGTTTTATTATTTAGATAGAAGACTGTTGTTGTGAAAATCACTGCCATAATTGACATAATCACATGACCTTATTATTTATTTTCTGTCTATTATCAAAACTAAATAAATGCTAATAATATACATGTTTTTGACAATTTATTATTAAATATGTATATTTATTTATTAATATATAGTGCACGTAGATAACGTTTGTGTAAAAAATAATACAAACATGATAAGACAATTTATGAATAAAAATTTTCAATTTATGGATTGTCATTTTTATCAATTTGTAAGATTGTATAGCCCGTTTGACTCTTACATATATTAAATAAATTGAAGAATTGTGCTTTTATAGCAAATATATGTAGTATTTTACCTCATAAAAACACTAAAGTCATCTTATTCATTAAAATTACGGATCGTAATTACGATTTTTAATGTTTTTAATTTGAGGGTAAAGCGGTTGTATTTGTGTTTTAAATTCTATTTGATGCTAAACAATGTTTAAAATAGTCAACAGCTTGGATCATTAAAATCAAGTGTTGAATATTACGAACTCAGAAGCTGCATAAAGAATTTTAAAATCTAGGCATCATATTCAATGCTTCCACGTTCATTAAAAGCTTTGCCAAAAATGTTGCCCATTGGTTGGTACAACACAATAATTTCTGAATATATTGTATAGTACAGTTTATCATTTCCCTGAATATATATTGTATCGTTTATGTTTATTCATTTTTATACAATCCCGAACACATCGCATAGCGATAGCGCTTCAAAACATCAACAAACCCGTGAACCGGCATATTTCTAGGTAGGTTGGACAGACTTCCGAGTGGCAGCGCCACCTGCGAAAGTTTGTGACATAAAACCGTCTATAGAAACAACTCTAAAGTATTCCAGGAAATTAGGGATAAAATAAAAAACAAAAATAAACCTTTAAAAGCTTACAAAATAACCAGACAATCGGAGGATAAAATTAAATGGAACGAAGCGTGTAGGCGGGTCAGAGCAATTATTGCTGACTGCAAACAAACAACGTGGGAATGTACAATTATGAAATTATCCACAAAAAATAATACAGTCTGGAAATTGGCCAAAGCATTAAAATCTAATCCTCAAAATATTGGCCCATTCCAAACAAGTTGTTGCTATAGGTTTTGCTTTTAATATATATATGTTTCTTTTTACAATAAAGGTATACGTTTTGCCTACATCAAAATTTGCGTCAGTTTATTTCTCCATTTCACCACGACCTTCGCCATGAAAATGTATTTTAAATTTAATTCCTTCATTAGAAATACCATTACTCACATTTCCCAAGAAATGTAAATAATTTTTGTATGAAAAATAGTTAAAGCTCGTTCCTTGTACCTATTTGAAAATAAAAGTATATACAATATTTTTTTTATATTAAGTATTGGTGTTCATTAAAATATATTTAGCATTGATTGCTTAAGTTAACATGCAAGTGTGAAGATGTTTAAGAAAACGTCCAAGCAAAGTCCCTTCGAAGAATTACTTATTTGGACAATTTAAAATTGTGTAGACGGAAAGGGGGATCGATAGAAAGCGCTGCAACTGCTGTCGTGTAAGTGGAGAACGTCCTTACGTTATATGCTTATTTGGGCTAGAATATATAGTATATAACTATAGTTTAGATCAATGCTATTTGGATTATAATATAATTTATATACTTTTATTTACTATGTAATTATTTATTTAATTTAAAATAGTGTAGACGAAACTACCGATAGAGAGCGCTGCTGTCGTGCAAGCAAGGACATTTGCGGTTTTATTATGAGGGTTAATAATGTATTTCCTTAAAACGGGGTTGCATTACTATTGGCTGTTAAGCCTTTACAGACATAAGACTCTACATTATAATTCTATATTTAAGCTAAAAAAAATAATAGTAAAGGTTACTCCAGCTTATATAACAATAAATCTAACCTCTCTGTGGATGCTAAAGTATGACGAGGTTTAATTGGCCCTGAGAACCAAAGCCAAATTTGATCTTTTACATGCTACATAATCATACGTGTCCAAGATTTTCTCATCCAGAAAATGTGACGACTCAGTCGGGCATCGAGCCCACAAGCTTGGGTTTATGAAGCGGACACGTAATATCACTTGGCCAATGAGCAGCGGGATGATTCAATCTTTTCTCTACGGGGTTATAAGGCTAAAAACGATCTTAATGTCAAAAATAGGTTGTGAAAAAGTTACAGCATTCCCCCCCCCCCCCCCCCAAATACCACTCCTATTTTCATTAGTGACTTAAAGGGAATGGGACCTGCTCAAGCGCTTCCTGGTGACCTCAAAAGTGGAGCGATGACACGCTTTCAGTGTATAAGTCTAGCGTTTGTTCAATCACGAATGATTTATCACAACAATGTGACAATAAACACAAACAAAAGAAATCACCTGGGACCTTTCGCTTGCAAGGCGTACGCCTAACCGACTGGGCTCCCCAGCTCCAGTGAAAAGTAAGAAATTAATAATTAATCGATTTTAGCCAACAGAACGATGACGCAAATGATATGACAAATTAAGATTTCATTTTCAGAGTGATCTAAGCACTATTGGCATTATTAATGGTGCCAAGCACTAACAAACTTTAATGTCTTTAGCTTTCATACTGTCCACATCGCTTTTATTTTTACAAAAATTGAACGCAAAACCAGTAAATTGTTAAGAGATATATGGTCAAAATCCTTGATGACGTCGCCAGTTTGCTAGTTAAGAAGCCAACAATGACAATGATAGTTAATTAACTCTTAACTTAAGGGGGAAGGTCTTAGTAATTTACCCTTTTAAAATATTATGTGATAATAAAGCCGCAATAGATTGGTGCAAGGCAGCTAAGCCTCCTGTTAAAACTAGACATGTTAGTTTTTGACATAGTTAGTTTGTTAGCATCACCAAAGCCAGGTAACAAGCAAATTTATTGTTAAATTTTACCTGCGCCAGTTGTCGCTATAGGTTTTACTTTTCATACAAACATGTTCTTTTTAAAATTAAGGTTTTCGCTTTGCTTTCATCAAAACGAGCGTCAGTTTATCCTCAAATGCACCACGGCATTCACTATGAATATATCTCAATTCATCATTTAAAATACCATTATTTACACTTAACAAGAAATGTAAATAATTTATTGTTTTCGTTATTGTTTTTTGCGCAGGAAAATAAAAGTATATACAATATTTTTTTTATATAAAACATTGGTGTTCATTAAAAAGATAATTTTAATTCGATTGAAATACATTTAGCACGGGTCGCTTAAGTTTACACATGCAAGTGTGATGAACGCCAATACACAGTGTGATACTTTTAACACTATTTGCGGGAAAATAGTTGTTCAAATAAGATGCCTAAGAAAACGTCCGTGCAAAGTCCGTTCGAATAATTACTTAATTGTTCAATATAAAATTTTGCAGACGAAACGGGGGACAGAAAGCGCTGCTGTCGTGTAAGTGAAAAACGTTCTTACGTTATATGATTATTTGGACTATTATATAGTGCAGAACTATAGTTTGGATCCATGCTATTTGGATTATAACATAATTTATATACTTTTATTTACTATGTACTTATTTATTCAATTTAAATAGTATAGACGAAAATACCGATAGAGGGTGCTGCTATCGTGCAAGTAAAGACATTTGTCAGTTTATTATGTAGGTTAATACAGTATTTCTTCAAAATGGGGTTGTATTATTATTGGCTGTTGGGCCTTTGCAGACAAAAGACACTACATTATAATTCTATATTGAGGCTAAAAAAATAATAGTAGGGGTTACTCCAGCATTCTTAGAACCCATTTAGTTTATTCAAGTCAAATTACCACTGTCAATGAAACAAGGCTAAGCATTTGCGGCCCCCTTTGCAGGCATATTTCCCAGAACTGAGAGGTATTCTTTTGTGGACTATCTAGGAGACTCTCGCTACCATTTTCCGGGCATAGATAATAAATCTAACCTCTGCGTGGATGCTAAAGCACGACCCCATTCGATCCGTTTCCTGCGTAACACTTAATACGGCTGCTGCAATTGCGCCGAAATCCGGAATCACTTTTTCCCCCTGCCACTAGAGGGCGTTGAAAGCCCACCTCACTTTCTCTGTCGTATCGTATATACGCAGTTTGTTTCTGTTTATTTTTTCAATCACAAAATTGCCAAAAACGTTGCACATTGGTTGGTTCAACACAATAATTTTTGAATATATTGTATTGTGCAGTCTATTCATTTTCCTGAATATATTGTATATTTTTTTCGCTTTTATGCAATCTTAAACTCACCGCAAAGCGATAGCGCATTCAAAACATCAACAAGCCCGTGAACCGGGATATTTCTAGGTGGGTTGGACGATTTCCGAGTGGCAGCGCCACCTGCGAAAGTTTGCGACATAAAACCGTCTATACGTATATCGTATATACGCAGTTTGTTTCTGTTTATCGTTTCAATCACAAAAAATAATTTAATACTACATTACCATGCCGTCCGAAAACGTGCAAATTGGCTATCGTGAGAAAGCTGTCAATAGATGGCGCCATTTAGCTTCTACTTCTTATCTGGACACGTGCTGTTGCTTCGCTATGTCCACACAGCAACAATATCAACTGACATGTACAGGCATGCGCGCGCACCTACCTAGAATGATAGAAATTGTATATGCATTTCAAAGCGCGCGCATCTCGTGTCAGTTTTTATTGTCACATTGTGGACATAGCCTTTAATTACACCAGTTCGCTGTGATTGCAAAAAGAAATTTTTGTTTCTTGTGTTCGAAATTTATTAATTATTTTGTAAACTATTGTAAATTCAGCGAATAATGGCTAGTTTTTTTTGCATCAGACCATCTAAAAAGTAAAAGGAAGAACACGGTGTTTCAATAATTCCATATAGGAATTCCTACGAAATGGAAGATATTTGGTAAGGAGTTTTTTAAATTATTCTTTTTTGGTGAAAATGTATCGTCTTTTCTAAATATTTTTATTCTTGAAACTTTTCGCAATGCATTCATTATTAATTATTATAATTTGTTTTTTCCCGCCTAATATATAGTTTAAACACATATTTACTTTTGTTCTATCTAGATTTGTTTTTAATTTGGTTCGGGCATTCTGTTTTCTAATATATGTGCTTTCGAAGTGTAATAGTTTTGAAAAAAACTTTTTAATATATTTCTCACGTAAATTCTAATAATTTATATGCAATTTATAGTTGAGAATTAAATGATCTATCTCAATTTAAAATTCTGTTTTTGCTCGAAATTATAATATTATTATTAAGGGACTGTTATTCTTAACAGAAGCATTTTTAATTAGTGTTATATAAGTATTTATTAATTTTTCTTTAAGAAGCCAAAACTATTTTTTTTAATGGAACGTCTTGCGTTTCAGTCTTATTAGATTCTTATCTTTCTTTTCCGGGGATTTTGTTCTGCTTGCAGAATCAAAATAAAAATATCTCATTTGTTTATTATTTACTCGGACTGAACGATATTCGAAATAGCCCGATGGATTCTTCATTCATTGCGAATGCATTCCTACCTAAATATAAATATGCGAAGACTACCAACAGATGGCGGGACCTGACTTTTTTGAGGATAGCCCGTGAATCTATGTTATTTCTCGATTGCTAGACGGCATGTAAATGTAGGAGGCTATGGTCAAATTTAATGGGAAATTTTTACGGTCGGATTGGCAACGGCACTGTCAGCACGGCAGCCAAGTTAGGCTTAATCAAAATTATCAGCATTCAAAATACGAATTTAACGGGTTGCTCACTTATATTTTTGCATATAACATCTGTTTTTATATTTAAAAAAATGATTTCTTAAAATATTTCCATGTGAAATATAGCTAGAAAAACAGAATTACGATTTCACTTTTTGGGGGAAATCTAGGATGCCTACTTAAATAGGTGTTAATTAACAAATAAGCTTAATATCAATTAAAATACTACAAAAAACATTACAAAATGATAATAGTCCAGTGAATAAAGACTCAAAAAGGGAGTTTACCATACAAACGGTCCGGTATCGCTGTTTTTTTTATATGTTGTGTTTTACCCCTAGGTAGTAATAACTGTGAGTTTTCGTCATCCTCATTCTATTGGTTTTTCCGTCATCTTGAAAAAAAACGTTCGAAATTTTGCCCATTTTCCAGTTTTTGGCCCATAACTCTTTTCCTAGGCATTTTTAAATAAAACTTTTCGACACAAAGTTGAAGAAAATAAAATTTTCTTCAAAACGGGTATCAAAAGTGTTTTTCTACGACTGTATAAACAAATCGAAAGCAACACATTTAAGATGATAAATGATAATTTCATCTTAATTGGATTCATTGCAATTTGAGCGCCAAAAATGGTAGCTAGAGCCGCCTATATGGGGCCACAAAAAATGGCTCCCAGTTCTCGGGAATATGACGAGTTTGAAAAAGGCTAAATGCACCAAAAAGCAGCTCCGTTGGCGCCACTGCTTGTAGTACATCCTAAGAGCTGCTTTTGTCTTCATTTTATTCAATTGCCCTTTTGATGCCGCTTAATAAACATCTGTGTTAAGTTCATCGGCTTGTCTTTAACCTCTGTTATAGTTACTTAGGGACACGCCTTAAACTCTAAAAATACACATTTTTTGTGCTATAAATGCAAAAAAAAAGGCCGTATCACTTATTTATAGTTAACAGATTATTTCAACATTGTTTTAATGCAAAATGAATTGAAAATCAACTATTAAAATAACTTTTTGAAAAACATTTAAACAATTTTTAATAACTCTAATATCGTATTGATCCTCGTTTAACTCAGTTTTTTTTTTATAGAAATAAATGACCGACACCTATAATCAAAGGCTGAAAACTGATATTTGGATCTTCTTCTATCGGGCCTGACAATTTCGGAACTAATTAACGTGTTAGTTATTTGTGGAGAGGTTTTAAAAAATTTCCCCAAATGGGAATGCCAGGGGTTAATCCTAACTACTCCCACCATCGTGCAGATGCAGCCTGCGTGAACCGCATCTTCTAACATGCATAGCTATTTAATGTCACTCGAAAAAACAAGTCCCACAAAACTAACATTTTATTACAATCTATTTTGCTACATATTTGGTTGGACAATGTTGCTATAGCATGTCAGTTCTCACGGCACATGCTTGAATCCATACACATCAACTTCAGCCAATTGCAGGACATTGGCATCATTCTCAGGGCAATCATCGCACAGCTTGATGATCTGCACACTGATGTATCTGCCGTGAAGGGGACACGGCAGGCAGACGAACTTCTTGACCACAGCGTCGCCAATTCCGCCGCCAACATTCTCGCCGCACAGGGAGTTCTCATCGAACAATTCGTCGTCCCATTTTTTGTTGAGTTTCACGTTGCCCACTCGAATTTGGATATCGTGGAGACGGAAAGCTGAAAATAAAGGAGTTTTTATTAGGTAGAACGGTGACTATTTAGTTAGGATTATTTGATAACAGCACTGTATAAAGTTAAGATGTTAAGTTCTGTTTAATTTAAAAAAAAAAAAAGAACACAGAAGTAATGATGAAATTGGAGATTTTAATGTAATGAGTTGACCCAAAGGCAGCCAAAGATATTACCGTTTTATGTATATTTTTACTCCCTAGAACTTACGGGCTGAGCTACACAATTTTGTGGGTATTAAAGAGATTGCTCAAGCTCTTCAAAAATAATGATACCGACCAGTGGTGGATTTAGGTTTGAGGACGTCCTAGGCCCGAGACGATATCGTCGGTAAAATGACAAAACCACGAATGTGCAAAAACAGAAAGTGCTTAGGGATGGAAAACCGTGCAATTTTAAACCGGTTTTTGGCTTCGGTTAAACGGGCAAAACCCGTTCTTTACGTGAACCGGTTAAAACTGAAGAACCGATTTGAACTAAAATCTTAATCGGTTAAACTGGAGGAAAATTTTAAAACTGTTAGATAAATCAATTGATTATGACGTCAAAAAATATATCACAATGGGTTTGAATGATATGGTTCGTAAATTTATTATTAACACTGTTGATACTGATAATGCCTCCAAGCATCAAAAACTAAGCTGCCGGTGAATGCTAGTGCTGTGACATTACACATGACAACAAAAAAAAAATTTCTATGCCATATTAATCAGCAACATATCAGAACGGGGTACAGGAAGTAACACTTTTTAAATTTAAAAGAAACAGAATCAACTTATGGTTTAATTTTCAGCGTTTATGAAAGTAAAATATTGTCTTAATATAAAATATTCCTTATGATAAGGTGTTTTTTGTGTTGCGATTTTTCTGTTTTTCAAGATATTCGAAAATCACGCCTCTGAGATATGTTTTATATACCGGGTGATTATTAAGAAACTTTGCCAACATCTGCGCTTCTAGAGCCGTGCCAGTTAGCCGATCGAGATAAAATTTTAAAAACGTTATTTGGAGGTATGTGCTCGAGTTTCTGTGAATTTCATGACAGTGGTGCTCATGGTTACGGTTATAGTTATATAAACTCGAAAATTTCAAATTTTCAACGCCTACTTTTTCCTGTCTCAAAATGTTCAACGCAGGCGAAAACCTTGATTAGCGTTGAAACGGCATCGATTTGTCCAAAAACCAAAGCGTTATAAATAACCCTTTAAGACTGGCCATCAGATGGCGCTGATTAAGTTTATGAACTAAGCGTTTTATCGAAAAAAAATGCCTTAAACAGCAAATTTATTGAGTGCCTACCATATGCAGCCATATGCAAATATACTGCGTGTGCACAAATCGTGTTTGGTTGTTGTTTAAGCCATTTTTTCGATAAAACTCTTAACATTTAGTCTCAGAAACTTAATCAGCTTCATCTGATGGCCGGTCTTAAAGGGTTAGTTATAACACGTCGGTTTTTGGATAAATCGCTGCCGTTTCAACGCTATTTAAGGTTTTCGCATGCACTGAACATTTTGAGATAGGAAAAAGTAGGCGTTGCTATATGAAATTTTCGAGTTTCTGTAACTAAAACCGTGAGCACCACTGTCATGAAATTCGTGGAATCTCGACCGCATACCTCCAAATAACTATATTTGAAATCTCTTCTCGATCGGCTAACTGGAACGGACTCTAGAAGCGCAGATGTTGGCAAAGTTTCTTTATAATCACCTACTGAGTTTAGAATTCTCACATTATAATAAACGAAATGTTATTTGATTTCATGTTCTTTTCAACCAGATATCTAGAATAGTTGTCCATTCAAAAAATGTAACCTCGACTTAACCCTTTAAGACCCTTTCAGATGGCGCCGCTGATTTAAGGTTATGAGACTAAAATGTTAAGAGTTTTATCGAAAAAGTTATCTTAAATAGTATCAATGCCAGCAACTCAAACTTCGTCATTTCTATATACAAATACTGGAAAAATTGCCTTGAACAGCATCAACGCCATACTCCTAAAAAAAAAAAAAAAAAAAAATTACAACGATTTTTTTGAATTCGCTTTTCGTGTTATTTAATTTTTCACATCTAAAATTATTCCGGGCTATAAACGAGATTGAATAATTTGTTCCACAAGTGGAACGTTGGCGTATAAAATATTAAAATAGGAGCTTTACTTTAGTCAATTACTAAGGAATATTTCAAGGCAAACGAAAATTTTAAGCGCTATCCGTAAAAACGCACAATACAATTTGAAAGACTGTAACCATTTTTTATAATAAAATAATATTAAAGTCCAAAACCGGAAATTACCAGTTGTAATGGGATGTGATAAAGTTTTTCAACAAAGAGGCCAAAAATAGATGGCTACAAATGTTTATCCTACCTACCCAAATTGGCCGTGTTAAAACTGCTCACAGATGAAATAGAAATAGACAGGCGGAATGGATCAAACTTCCAAAACCGGTTTTTAAAAGAAGCGGTTTTTAGTAAATCTTAACTGGTGCCGGTTAAAACCGGAGGAAAAAAAAGAACCGGTTGAACCGAGAGGCGGTTTTAGTTTTCAAAAACCGCCTATCGAATTGCACATTCGTGGTTTTGTCATTTGACCGACGATATGGCACCCCTTTTCTTTCGTACCAATTTATATATGTATGTATAGTATATATGTATGTTTAGTATGTATTTATAATATGTACGCATATATTTGTGTGTTTAAAATAATGAAAATCATAACAATAATAATAAGAAGAAGAAATCGAATTCAGGTATAAATTAAACATTTATTTTTTTTAACATTATTAATAATTTCGGTCAAAATTTTAGTCATTTTAAAAATTTTGGTGCCCCTCAAAATTTGCCGCCCTGGGCCTGGGCCTCACGGTCCTAAGCCTAAATCCGCCTCTGATACCGACGCAGGAGACTTGTATGAAAAATGAAATAGTTCTCAAGGAGTTATAGAGTGAGAGTCCAGGGCCCCCAGACCTAAGTCATTTTGGCAAGGATGAAATGTACGTAATTAGGTTCGGTTTTCATTTACTTTTAGTGTATGCATACCCGTTAGAGTGGACCGACGGCCAATTTACAGGTATCGGGTACAAAAAGTAGGTAAAATATAAATTAACCTAAGTTATTTTGGAAAGGCTGATTTTTACATATATTTTAGAAAATAATGTTAAAAGTTCATAATAATCTTCCCAGACACTTTCCGTGGGCCGATATTTCTCCCAGACGCTTTAAACGTCTTCATCAAGCTCAGACTTTGTCAATCACATCTAGCGGCGTGAGATGGCGCTACAACCGCTCTCGGACATCAAGGAACAGAAGTTAAGCAAAAAAGAACTATGTGTCTATTGCAGATATGGTTGGTTGATTGACATATATATTCCGGTTTGTGTGCTTGATTATTGGAGATGTTAATATGTAGTAAGCTAGACAGCTATGACAACTTGTTTATTAATCTATTTTCGAATTAATTTTTTTTCAATCAAATCGATACGATATTCTTTCACCGCAATACAAGTCAATCAGCCATCCATATATCCAATAGACAAATGGTTCTTTTTTGCTTAACTTCATTTACTTAATGTCCGAGAACGGCTGTAGCGCCATCTCACGCCGTTAGATGTGATTGACAAAGACTGAGCTTGATGAAGACGTTTAAAGCGTCTGGGAGAAATATCGGCCCACGGAAAGTGTCTGGGAAAATTATTATGAACTTTTAAGATTATTTTCTAAAACATATGTAAAAATCTGCCTTTCCAAAATGACTTAGGTTAACTTATATTTTACCTACTTTTAGCACCCGATACCTGTAAATTGGCCGTCGGTCCACTCTAACGGATATGCATACACTAAAAGTAAATGAAAACTGAACCTAATCACATACATTTCATCCTTGCCAAAATGACTTAGGTCTGGGGGCCCTGGGCTCTCGGTCTATTACTGGCTTTGATGCTGTTTAAGGCAACCTTTTCGATAAAACTCTTAATATTTAGTCTTATAGCCCTTAACCAGCGCCATCTGAAGGCATCGTGAAGGGCTAGTACTCACCCCAGTTCCTCCTGTTAAGTATGTATATGCCGGTGATGACGTACTCCTCTTCCAAGTCGACCTGCCACCAGGGGAACATTTCAGATTCTGGCCCGTCCTTGGTGTGGGCAAAGTAGGGCTGCAAGAAGCCTTCGACGTTGCGATTGCCGTCGTTGGCGCGGTCAGCTGTGTACTTGACATTCTTCAGTCGATAGGTGGAGCTCTGGTAAGAGGGCTTGGCCAGGGCCAGGCTGTCTGTGAAAACGATATATGCAACCTCAAGTGAAATCCTTAATGTTTAGTTCAAAAGCAAATCTTGATCTTCATTTTATCGACAAACTCAATGGAAAATGGGAGGAAAACCTCGGATTTTTGTCGTGGCTCGCGCTTTTACGAAGATTGATTGGTTTGGTGTTGTCAATCAACTAATCAGACATCTCATTGACGAGTACCGATTGGCTGATTGGCAGCATCAAACCAATAAGTCGTCGTGAAATTGCCAAATGAGTGGCCTAGCTAAAGCAACCGTGCGGATGTAGATTTTGACTTTTGCTCCGAAGAGGCCGCCACCTCTTAAATTTAGGCGCATTACCAGAGGAGAGGGTAATTTTTCTCCAGACAACCTCCCATGATAACTGCACTGTGACGGAACGCAGGATTTTTGGTCTCGCAGAGAATTTAAGGCTCACATTCGCCACATATATTAGGGACGGACATCATAAATATTCATTTATCTTCCGGGATTCTAACAACTGTTCTCTTGATTGACAAAGGAAGGTCGAAACCAATATACCGGCTTGGCGACAATCTTTATAGTAAACATATTTTTAAAATAAGCATGAAAGTTTATAACTTACGAGTCTCCAAAGTCTTTTTGTACATGGCCTAAAGAAAGAGGGAAACACACATAAATGATCTGTTGCATAAAATATAATATACAAATAATGATAATTTTCAATGTAATAATAGGTACCGCAGCGTAGTAGACAAAACCTGTTGTCTTCAGAACATTCGGGTTGCTTGTATTTGTAAAAGTTTCACATACACCATTTCCAGTTGTTGATATCCTGCCAAAAAAAGGGTATTAATTGTAACGATTCAATTCTAGGTACATTTAGTATGGTCAAAATAACGTCACAAAACCACACGAGGGATATTTTGTAGTCGCAATATACGGGTTCCTTTACATCCTTGTGACGAACATAAATTTTTTGGAATGTTTGTTCTGTGTTAAAAAAAGTGCTTGTTTAGATATATTTGAAACAGGCATCGTAATAATAAATAGTGATCAAAACCGATACTAGAAATTTTTTTTCTGCAATAATTTGCATTTTTTGGTAACCAATCGAGCACCAGGCTGTAGTTATAATATGGGCATGTTCAAGGCCGCATGTCCCACATCATGAGTTGCAACAGTTGCAGTTATATTATTTTCACATTTGATCTTTCTGGAATTACATTTGTTTTGTTTGGAAAATATTTTCTTACCTTACTAAAAAAAATGTTGCGTACAAACTTTTCTTTCAGTAGAACCAAAGCTCCTTCCACACCAAGTTGGGACATAACGCGGGATGTCTATGGGAGAGAGTTGCTCAACCGGTTCGGTGCATTTTCGGCCTTCAGCGTATCGTAGCGCCTCTAGCGGGAAAAAGTCAGCGAGCATTAAAAACTGTCCCATAGACTTAACAAGGGAAGTGAAAAGGGAAGAGAGGTGTTTGACTTCCCCTTAAAAAAAATCTCCATTTCGGTACTTTTCAGCAGACGATCCTTCCTAGGGATATTCTTGTGCCGAAATTTAAGATCCTCTTCATTATTAAGTGCTTTAAACAAGGAAAATCGACAGTTAATTTAAGTTTTATATCCAAATTTGCAGCCCGGAACATAACGCTTTTTCGTCATTTTCGGTCTTCAGCGTATAGCAGCGCCTCTAGCGGGAAAAACCTTGGCTCCGATCGAATGTATGGTGTGTCCTAACATGGTGTAGAAGGAGCTTTGGTAGAACTAATGATTTTCTCTGTTCGAAAATCACTTAAATTGCTGTCTTACAATTTCAATTTCTCCGCATAAAACCATATACCATTGAAACCGAAATTTTACAGCAACATTGGCGTAGTATTTACAGGGCGTCCTAAAATGGAGTACCTGTTTTTAAAAGTTAATAAAAAAGAAATGGATAGAGATATTTACACAATTCTTACAGAAAACGAAAGAGTAATGTCTGGCATTTGATATGGAACACTTTAACATGTTAGTTATGTTCATTACGATATCATGTTATTACACTTAATTGTGTTCTATTTAACCGAAAAATGGCGCTTCATTACCTTGTGTTGGCTGTATGAAAGAACTAGGCAGGCGTATACACTGAAAAGAGATACTCGTGTTCAGAAACGTTCAGTTCTGACTACGTTCCTTCTTTTTGGTGTATATGCATGCCTAGTATTTCAATACAGCCAACGCACGGTATTGACGCGCCATCTTTATGTTAGTTTGAACATAATAAAGTGTAATAACAGAACAACGTAATAAACATAACTAACATAATAAAGAGTTCAATATCAAATTCCAAACATGACTCTCGTTTTCTGCAAGAATTGTGTTAATATCTCTATCCATTTCTTTTTTATTACCTTTTAAAAACACGTACTCCATTTTGGGGCCTGTATAATGTATTGCCTACGTAAAATGTTATCGTATTCAAACCAATGAAGTTTAATAAATAGCAAGAATAAAACACAAGTAGCACATGAAGAACTCTTAAATGGACCACAGCATATGAGAAAAACGTTAATTTTTAAGCGAAACTGAAATAACCAACGAAATCGCAGAGAAACCTTAGTGACTACCTTAGGGGATGGTACTTCGCCATAGTAGTCACGGCTTTATCTTTCATTTATAGTTTATTTTCAACCCTTTAAGACCCCTTCAGATGGCGCTGATTTAAGTTTATGAGGCTAAATGTTAAAGATTTTATCGGAAAAGTAGCCTTTAACAGTATCAATGCCAGCAACTCCATTAAAACAAAAAAAAAAACTTCAATTTTTATACAAATAGCGACTGATACAAGTCAACTGCTTCGGTATCGATATTTATGAAAGTCTTGAATATTCTCTTTTATACCAGCAAGATTGTATAGTCAAGGCAATGAGCTAGTGGGAAAAGTCTAGTGAGGTGTGCGATCCACTTAACACGGAGGAAAACGAGCCGTTTCGAAAACGAAACGCGGAGGAAAATATCACTGCAGACGAAGCGAACCGGGCGGGCAGACCAATGAGCTAGAGGGTGTTGAATAAATAGCCCCTATTTTTTTTTGGTGAACTGGGCAAAGGGTGTGATTAGGTCGCTCAGGTTTCAGCTCGCTGCTACATAACTCCAGCTTTACCTCTAGCTCAATGAGTTAAGGTCGAAAAGGACTAGTGTTTAGTGATATCCTTACCTAGCGCAGACACAGGACGGTGTCTGTTGACATTTGGCGAGACAGCTGGCGACCTCCACCCGCTCAGGTATGCGATGGATGCCAAGACCTTTTTCCCGCTTGCCACTCGTCCTCAGATAGTTCATTGGGGTAGAGGCGAACTGAAACAAGATTGGACATAAACATCAGTGCTGCTCATTACAGCAACGAAAAGTATCTAAGTCTTCTCTTGTCCGGCCATCTTAGCGAGTCGTCAACAAATTAGTTAGGACAAATTTGTAGATTGCTACTAATTTGTAGACTGTTCCCTTGAGGGTATCCCAATTTTATTTAAAAAAATAATGCAATTATTTAATATTTTCACTCGTTTAGTATTTTTTCTAAAAATTTATTAAATTGAAAGATTCATTTACAACTAATGCCTAAAGATAAATCAAAGAAATATGTTTGAATAACAACCGTTTATATAAAATTTCAAAATTTGGTAAGAATGCCTGGAAGAAATCGGTAAGAATGCCGAATTCGGTTATGCCTAGAGCATATAAATGTCATTTTTTTGGAGGGTTTTAAAAGTTTCATTTCTGAATTCTTGCTAGGCGTGGCCCTCGGCAAACAGACATTTCATTAAACAAAAAACTGAATATCTCAATTTTTTTTTCGATTTTAGTCTGATACCATGTTTGCATGTGTAAAAAATAGTACATGTAAAAAAATTGAATATATTCTTTCTTTTTTAAGTAGTTAAAACAGCATCTGGAAACTATACCTTCTACACTTCTTCTATTTAGTACTTGTTTCTTGTTGAATCTTAAAAAGGCAAATATTTGTTTAAAATATTGTCTTTTTTTTAATTTAAAAACCATTGAAATTTTAAAAAAAAATGAACCTTAATTCTCAGGCGTCCCAATTTAAGGTTTTTCGACTTTTTGATTTTTTATTGGTTTACCTGGAAGATATTTATATATATTCTGAAAACGTCCAAATAAAATAATTTGACTTCTGATCACTGTAGTAGAAAACTAAAAATCCCGCCGATTGATGCCTTTTGCCGCGAGAGTCTCAGGAGATTAGTTACAAAGGAGGGCTTTTTGAAAAATCAAAACAAAAATTATCTGATTCTCGTATTTTAATATATAGGGTGATTATAAAGTAACTTTGCCAACATCTGCGCTTCTTGAGTCCATTCTAGTTAACCGATCGAAATGAGATAACTGGAACTGGAACGGACACTAAAAGCGCAGATGTTGTCAAAGTATCTTTATAATCACTCTGAATAATGAATAAATATAACGAATTTCCAAAGCGATTCATAAATTCCTTCCCTTTTAAATAAGCATCTGAAACACGGTCAATATTCAGGTGGTTACATGTATCGCCCCCTTAAACTGGTCCCTTGGTGTCCCCGACAGATATTGCATTTTAAATTAAAGGAAATAGCTCATTGCTGCTTTCATCCTTGCTGAACATAAAGTTCTTTTGACTTAGATAAAAAAAAATAGGGAGAGTTTATTAATAAGTATAATAAAAAATAAACTTATTCCTTTCAGTCCCAACTTTTTATTATAAAAATCTAAAATTTGCAAAACAGCCTCATTACGCACAAGAATGAAATGGTAAAAAAAAAAAATCTTGACTTTTTTTGCTAAAATTTAAAGAAAAAATATTAGAATAATAACCTTTGAATTATTTATTGCAAGTAGAATATATGGCTATTTATATAATCAAATTTTTTCAGAAAGAATTTTATTTTACCATGTTACAAATTTTTTTTGTAACGTTATCGAAAAATGTATGAGAAGAAGATAAATTTACTTGAAATATGTGCGAGTCTAACTTAGTGAGGGAAAATGCAAACTAATAATTCAAATTGAATTATTAGAAGTGAAAGGGTCACTATTGCATTGCCTATGAGTATATTTTAAAGTCCTTAATTTATATTACAATTATTTACATTTCCTAAAGAATGTAAATAATTTCTTGTACAAAAATGTATGATAAAGTCGATCTTCTTGTGTTCGAAAAAAAAATTTAACTCAATATTTTTTAATATTAAATATTGGTGTCCATTAAAGGGATATTTTAAATTCGATTAAAAATCATCTAGAATGGGTCGATTAGTTAACGCATTTAAGTGAGATGAACGTCAATACACAGTGTGATCCATAAAACACTAGTTCCGGGAAAATAGTTTTAGTAGTAAGATGCTTAAGAAAACGTTCGAAGAATTATTTACTTGGACTACACTCCGTGCCACCCTAACTTGGGTATAACAAAGAGTAAAAAGGCAGGGGAAAAGTGCGATTGGCCCGTTTGTTGGAAACTCTTGTAAGGTAATATTTACATACAAAATGATCTTAATACAATTTAACCAGAATACATTTTTCATTCTGCTAAAATTGCCAAATTTTCTCAAATAATATTCAAATTTGTTAGGCGTTAAACGAAATTAGTGTTTTAAACATGTTTACTGGATGGATTCACAAATAATTTATGGAACTCTTTACATGCGCGGAAGGATCTTCTCCATGGCATATTTCTATTTACCCAACTTAGGTTGACAAATAGTGTATTTAAAAAAGTGAGGCGAAACTTTTGATAGAAAACGCTGCTATCATGTAAGTGAAAAACGTTCGATTGTTAAATACTTATTTGGACTATAATATATAATATAGAACTATAATTAAGTTTTATGCTATTTAATATATATAATTTATTATATATATTAAATAGATTATAATATAAATTATATAGTATGTACTTATTTATTCAAGAGTTCTTAAGCGTTCCAAACATATTGCTAAATGTTTTTTTTTTCTCTAATGGGGCTGCAACATTGGCGGTCAAGCCTTTGCAGACTCGGCATATTCCCCAGAATTGAGAGTAATTTTTTTGTGGCACCATCTAGGCGACGCTCGTTACCAATTTTGAAGCCCAGATTACATACAATGAATCTGAGCTCTCTGTGGATGTTAAAGTATGTCGAGATTTAATTTTGCCGAGAAAACTCAAGCCAAATGTGCCCTCCAGGGATCTTTTACATGCCACATAAATAATGCTAAATGTAATTCCAAACTGTTTCAACTGAAATAAATCATGAAGAATTATGTGTTTATTCTTCCACCAGAGAGCACCGTAAAAACTCCGATAATAACATATACATCAATGGATCATATGCATCACTAAACAATAGTGTGAAAGAAAAAAAAATAATAATTCTAAAAGATAAATCCTACAAGTGCGATAAAATATTACTCAAATCAATCCTAAAATCCGACTTTTTATAAATTTTCGCCTACTGTAGAGATACCGTTTTAGTCATGACAGTCGGAAAAGAGAAATCTTCCCCTACTTTGGCAACCCCTTAACAAGTTTTTGGGGGCCGAAATTGGGGGGAGGAAGTTGGGATTTGCTTATTGGTGTTAATGTTTTTATTTTCTAGTAGGGATTATTTGCTTTGTAAGGCAAGGTTACCGTTTTGAAGGTCGGCGGTAGTAGACATTTGATCATGTATAGTAGAAATCTTCTGTTTAATCGAAGATATCAACCCATCGAACTTGGTGGTCATAAAAGCTTTTAATTCGATGTTTTCCGATTGAATATTGTTCAGCAAGGCGGCAAGGTCAGCGTGTCCATCCGAAGTTTCAAATACAACGGCCTCCGGAGTCGTACAGGTGGTGCAAATCACGTAGTTTTTTTCTGGTTTGAAAATTTCTTTAATTTTGCCGCAGTAAACCCAGCACATAGTGAGTGATAGTTTGATTTGCTAGCGCCGTTGCATAACAGAAGGTCTTGAACTAAGATTTCTTCACCACAAACTGTACAGTCAGGATTTGTCGACATTTTTCATGAGTTGAAGCAAAAAATTAATTTAATATACAGCTATTATTAATTAAGTAAATAAAACCAAGTGAGCAAATTAAATAAATTTTTAAGTATCAAATGAAATGGAAATATTTGAGCAGTGAAAAAGTGCGTACAAGACAGGCAAGCAGCAGTTTTAAAAAAAGGGACTTGACCGAAAGATGGCGCTTCAATACCGCGTGTTGGCTGTAAGAGCGAACTAAGCATGCGTATACACCGAAAAGAATGACACGTAGTCAGAAATGTTTAGTTCTGACCACGTAACGTAATAAACATAACTAACATAATAAAGTGTTCCATATCAAATTCCAGACATGACTCACTCGTTTTTTGCAAGAACTGCGTTAATATTCAATTATTTTTTTATTAACTTTTAAAAACAGGTACTCATTTTGGGACTATGTACATCTTGGATTTTTTAGCAGTGACCAGAATGTAAGTAACTTGTATTATTTGTAAGTTGTGAAATCATTTTGAACTTATAACGAAACTGCTGAAACCGGTAAATTACACGGTTTAGAAATTAGCATAAATGAAAAAATTAAGGAAGAATCTCAAAAGCAGTATATAGTTCAGCGGCTTCGATAACCCATTGTCTACCAAATATATCCAGGCGGTAAATCAGCGCTACCTAGTTGTTGATGGAATATTGAGGTTGCGTGTGTGGTAACGGCCACAATGAAAAGTATACTAAAAAAACATAGTATGACTGATTGTAAATCTGTTATAATTCCTATTTCTAAATCGCAAGAGAAAATTAATCGACCCGATCGACTCAGCCATTTTATCTGCCTCACACAAATACTTCGAGACTGTGGAGGCTACAGAGCACGACAACATAGCCCAAATTATAAAATACGACCAGTTTGCCATGCAAGATTTTAAACGCCCTCGTATGATCCATCACGATCCGACATGGTAGCGAATGGATCTAGGCATGGTCCTAGGACCCCCACTCTGTTCATACTGGTCTGATGACCACTTTTTTCCCCCTTGAACCGTTTCGCCCCTTCTGGGAATTTTTTCGATGCTTAGTAAGGACGCTCTGCGTCGATACTACAATAGTTAATTCGATCTCCGATCTCCGCAAGAGAAAATTGCATATGGAACGGAAGAACTAGCTGATAAAACTTGTATTTAGAATAGATCGGTAATTTATCGTATGTTGCAAATCGGTACTCGCCCCGATTTAAGTTTTGCTGTTAGTTTATTGTCTCAATATAACCAAAAACCTGAAAAGCGTCATTTCATGCAATTGAAGATAGTTATAAGATATTTGCAAGGTTCTAAAGATCGTGTTTTATTTTATAACAAAACTGTTGATCATAATAGTGCAAATACTGAATCAAGTTGGGGAAATGCTGAAGGTGGAAAATCTTTCTCCGGTTCAGTTATTATGTTTGGTAAATCTTTAATTCTTTGGAAGCAAATAAACTGAAATCGGTAGGAATGTCTACTTGTGAAGTTGAACTTTTTGCAATTGCTGATGCTACTAAGAATCTGGTTTGGATTTGTAATTTATTAGAAGAGTTAAATTGTTCCAAATATGTAATTTAACCTATTGAAATATTTTGCGATAATGAAGCCGCAATAGATGGTGCAAGGCTGCTAAGCCTTCTGTTAAAACTAGACATGTTAGTTTAAAATTTCATTTCATTAGAGATCTCATTGTGAATAATAAAATAAAGTTAATTCACTATACTACTGAAAAAATGTTAGCAGTTCCTGAAACCAAACTATTTTGGACTGTAGATCAAGTTGAACTGAATAAGGATGCATAACTTCTTTCCGTTAAGGTGGCCGATCACATTTGACAGCAGTTTTCTGAAAAATCTATTCCAACCATGAAATTGAGGGATTTTATTATAATATAGGGCATGAAATAAAATCAGTAAGACATCAGTTACCAAATTTTTTAATAGGCAAAAGTTTGTTCCAATTCATAATAGTTTTACACGATTCTAGCTCAAAACCTTTTTCATACTGTAACAAAATTACTGTAAAAATTTGGAAGCAATTGATAATAAAGAACTTCTGTTTTTATGTTTTGCGTAATCCATAATGCGTTTTGAAAAAAGAAATGTAAAAAAAAGCTTTAAAGTTCTATAACTTCGGCTCTATTAAAAACTAGAAACTAAAATGAAACAGATTTAAAAAGCTGAAGGTTTAATTTATATTAAGATGCAAAAAACAAATGTTTTATATGTTGTCAATTTTTGCTGAAAAAAGGTGATCGGATACCTTAAATTTGTATTTTCCCAAGGGTTAGTTTGTTAACCTTACCAAAGACTGGTAACATGCAAATTTATTGTTTTATTTTATCTACGCCAGTTGTTGCTATAGGTTTTACTTTTGATATATATATGTTTTTTTTTTACAATAAAGGTATTCATTTTGCCTCCATCAAACTTTGCGTCAGTTTATTTCTCCATTTCACCACGGTCTTCACTATGAATATATTTTAATCTTTAGCGTCTTTATCAAATCTTATAGATGCAAGGCATATTAACCACTTGTGCGGAATCTGTCACGAATACTAGGGAGCGAGTTTAACCCTTAAGACCGGGACGGTCAGATAGTGCTGATTTAAAATTATGGGACTATATTTGGAGTTTTATCGAAAAAAATGTGTTCAACAGCATCAAAATAATCCTTCAAAAGAAAGTCATTTTTTATAGAAATAAACGATCCATCCTGGCCTTGTCTTCCGACCACAGTCCGGTAACTTTCTCTCTATATGGCCTCAAACAATCCTCTGAATCAATCAGACTTACAACAAACTGGGAAAAATTTCATTCCATCTCAAATGACAATATCAAAATCAACCCTCCTCTTCAAACTATAGACGAAATCGACACTTCTATAAAGGATTTTGTATTTAAAATCAAAAATGACATTGACAATAGTTTGAGACCAATAGGTAAGCAATAGAAACAACTATAAACTGCCCCAAGAAATTAGGGATAAAATAAAAAACAAAAATAAACTTAGAAAAGTTTACAAAATAACCAGACAATCGGAGGATAAAATTAAATGGAACGAAGCGTGAAGGCGAGTCAGAGCAATTATTGCTGACTGCAAACAAACAACGTGGGAATGTACAATTATGAAATTATCCACAAAAAATAATACAGTCTGGAAATTGGCCAAAGCATTAAAATCTAATCCTCAAAATATTGGCCCACTCCAAAGTTCAAACAAGTTGTTGCTTATAGGTTTTACTTTTAATATATATGTTTCTTTTTACAATCCTACATCAAAACTTGCGTCAATTTATTTCTCCATTTCACCACGATCTTCGCTATGAAAATGTATTTTAGTTCCTTCATTAAAAATACCATTATTCACCTTTCCCAAGAAATGTAAATAATTTTTGTATTAAACATACTTAACGCCACTTTTTTCCTCGCACCGATTTTGAATATAAAAGTATATACAATATTTTTTTTTATCTTAAATATTGGTGTTCATTAAAGAGATAATTTAAATTCGATTGAAATATATTTAGCATGGGTCGCTTAAGTTAACATGCAAGTGTGAAGATGTTTAAGAAAACGTCCAAGCAAAGTCCGTTCGAAGAATCACTTATTTGGACAATTTTAAATTGTGTAGACGGAACGGGGGCTTGATAGATAGCGCTGCAGCTGCTATCGTGTAAGTGAAGAACGTCCTTACGTTATATGCTTATTTGGGCTAGAATATTTAGTATATAACTATAGTTTAGATCAATGCTATTTGGATTATAATATAATTTATATACTTTTATTTACTATGTACTTATTTATTCAATTTAAAATAGTGTAGACGAAACTAACGATAGAGAGCGCTGCTGTCGTGCAAGCAAGAACATTTGCAGTTTTATTATGAAGGTTACTAATGTATTTCTATAAAACGGGGTTGCATTACTATTGGCTGTTAAGACTTTACAGACATAAGTCTCTACATTATAATTCTATATTTAAGCTTAAAAAATAATAGTAAAGGTTACTCCAGCATTCTTAGAAACAATTTAGTTTATTCAAGTTAAATAACCACTGTCAATGAAAGGCGGCTAAGCCTTAGGTATTCCTTTCTCAAGAGAGGTATCCTTTTGTGGAACATCTAGGTGACTCTCGCTACCATTCTCAGAGCTTAGATAACAATAAATCTAACCTCTCTGTGGATGTTGAAGTATGACTAGATTTAAATTCGCCTTGAGAATCAAAGGCAAATTTGATCTCTTACACGCTACATAATCATACGTGTCCACGATTTTCTCATCCAGAAAATGTGACGACTCAGTCGGGCATCGAGCCCTCAAACTTGGGTTTATGAAGCGGACACGTAATATCACTCGGCCAATGAGCCGCGGTGGATTCAATCTTTTTTTCTACTGGGTTAAAAGGCTAAAAATGATCTTAATATCAAAAATAGATTGTGAAAAAGTTACAGCATCCTATAGTACCACTCCTATTTTCATTAGTGACTTAAGGGAAGGAGGCCTGCTCAAGCGCGCTCCCTGGTGACCTCAAAAGTGGGGCGATGACACGTTTTCAGTGTATAAGACTAGCGTTTGTTCAATCACGAATGCTTTATCACAAAAATTTGACAATAAACACAAACAAAAAAAAATCACCTGGGACCTTCCGCATGCAAGGCGTACGCCTAACCGACTGGGCTCCCCAGCCCCAGTGAAAAGTAAGAAATTAATAATTCATCGATTGTAGCCAACACAACGATGACACACATGATATGACAAATTAAGAAGTCATTTTCAGAGTGATCTAAACACTATTGGCATTATTAATGGTGCCAAGCACTAACAAAATTTAATGTCATTAGCTTTCATACTGTGTCCACATCGCTTTTTATTTGTACAAAATTTTAACGCAAAATTAGTAAATTGTTAAGAGTTATATAGTCTAAATCGTTAATGACGTCACTTGTTTGCTAGTTGAGAAGCAAACAACGACAATGATAATTAATTAACTCTTAACTTAAGGAGGAAGGTTTTACTTATTTAGGTAATTTAACCTATTGAAATATTTTGTGAAAATAAAGCCGCAATAGATTGGTGCAAGGCTGCTAAATCTTCTGTTAAAACCTGACATGTTAGTTTAAAATTTCATTTAATTAGAGATCTCATTGTGCATAATAAAATAAAGTTAATTCACTATGCTACTGATAGAATGTTAGCAGACTTTTGTACTAAAGCAGTTCCTGTAACCAAAATATTGTGGACTGTAGATCAAGTTGAACTGATAAAGGAACCATAACTTCGATCTGTTAGATTTGCATCTTCCCAAGGGTGAGTTTGTTAGCTTCACCAAGGACTGGTAACATACAAATTTATTGTTTTATTTTATCTGCACCAGTTGTCTCTATAGGTTTTACTTTTAATATATAAATGTTTTTTTTACAATAAGGTATTCGATTTGCCCACATCAAAATTACCGTCAGTTCATTTCACCACATCCTTCACTACGAATATATTTTAATAATTCTTTAAATATACCATAATTCACATTTCAAAAGGAATTTAAATACTCTTTGTTAACCTTACAATGTTAATTCAGCGTAACAATTTTCAAAACTAAAGTTTATATAATATTTTTTTTATTTTAAATATTGGTGTTCATTAAAGAGATAATTTAATTTGTTTGAAATGCATTTAGCATTTTTTAAGTTAACACATGCAAGTGTGATGACCGTCAATACACAGTGTGATCCACCACACTAGTTCCGGAGATATAGTTATTGAAATAAAATGTTTAAGAAAATGTAAATGAAAAACGTTCTTACGTTATATGCTTATTTGGACTATACTAAATAGTATAGAACTATAGTTTAGATCTATGCTAATTGGATAATAATATATTTTATATACTTTTATTTTCTATGTACTTATTTATTCAATTTAAAATAGTGCAGACGAAACCATCGATAAATGGATCTGCTATCGTGCAAGTTAAGTCATTTGTAGTTTTATTATGAAGGTTAATATTATAATTCTATATTTAGGCTAAAATAATAATAGTAAAGGCTACTCCAGCATTCTTTGAACCAATTTAGTTTATTCAAAATCAATACTGTCAATGAAACGCGGCTAGGCCTTTGCGGCCCCCCCCTTGCAGGCATATTCCCCAGAACTGAGAGGTATTCTTTTGTGGAACATCTAGGAGACTCTCGCTATCATTTTCAGAGCTTAGATAACAATAAATCTAACCTCTCTGTGGATGTTAAAGTATGACGAGATTTAAATTTGCCTTGAGAACCAAAGCCAAATTTGATCTTTTACGCGCTACATAATCATGCGTGTCCAAGATTTTCTCATGCAGATAATGTGACGACTCAGTCCGGCATCGAGCCCGCAAACTTGGGTTTATGAAGCGGACACGTAATATCACTCGGCCAATGAGCCGCGGGAGGATTCAATCTTTTTTTCTACAGGGTTATAAGGCTAAAAATGATCTTGATATCAAAAATAGGTTGTGAAAAAGTTACAGCATTCCCCCCCCCCCCCTCCCCTAATACCACTCCTATTTTCATTAGTGACTTAAGGGAAGGAGGCCTGCTCAAGCGCGCTCCCTGGTGACCTCAAAAGTGGAGCGATGACACGCTTTCAGTGTATAAGTCTAGCGTTTGTTCAATCACGAATGCTTTATCACAACAATGTGACAATAAACACAAACAAAAGAAATCACCTGGGACCTTTCGCTTGCATGGCGTACGCCTAACCGACTGGGCTCCCCAGCCCCAGTGAAAAGTAAGAAATTAATAACTAATCGATTTTAGCCAACAGAACGATGACGCAAATGATATGACAAAGTAAGATGTCATTTTCAGAGTGATCTAAGCACTATTGGCATTATTAATGGTGCCAAGCACTAACAAACTTGTTTTTAGCTTTCATAATGTCCACATCGCTTTTTATTTTTACAAAAATTGAACGCATGACGTCGCCAGTTTGCTAGTTAAGAAGCCAACAATGACAGTTAATTAACTCTTAACTTAAGGAGGAAGGTCTTAGTAATTCACCCTTTTGAAATATTTTGTGATAATAAAGCCGCAATAGATTGGTGCAAGGCTGCTAAGCCTCCTGTTAAAAATAGACATGTTAGTTTTTAACATAGTAAGTTTTTTAGCATCACCAAAGCCTCGTAACAAGCAAATTTATTGTTAAATTTTATCTGCGCCAGTTGTCGCTATAGGTTTTACTGTTAATACAATTATGTTCTTTTTATAATTAAGGTTTTCGCTTTGCCTACATCAAAACGAGCGTCAGTTTATCCTCAAATGCACCACGGCATTCACTATGAATATTTCTTAATTCTTCATTTAAAATACCATTATTTACATTTCACAAGAAATGTAAATTATTTATTGTATCCAATTCCTATGAAATATTAAA
This sequence comes from Hylyphantes graminicola, assembly GCA_023701765.1. NCBI lineage: Eukaryota > Metazoa > Arthropoda > Arachnida > Araneae > Linyphiidae > Hylyphantes > Hylyphantes graminicola. Next base: position 36,263,296 of record CM043112.1, read on the forward strand.
TTACTCAGGAAAATAAAAGAATATATATAATTTTTTTTATATAAAATATTGGTGTTCATTAAAGAGATAATTTTAATTCGATTGAAATACATTTAGCACGGGTCGCTTAAGTTTACACATGCAAGTGTGATGAACGCTAAAACACAGTGGGATGCATTTAACACTATTTCCGGGGAAATAGTTGTTCACATAAGATGCCTAAGAAAACGTCCAAGCAAAGTCCGCTCGAATAATTACTTAATTGTTCAATTTAAAATTTTGTAAATGAAACGGGGGATAGAAAACGCTGCTGTCGTGTAAGTGAAGAACGTTCTTATCTTACGTAAGATGATTATTTGGACTATAATAAGTAGTGTAGAACTATAGTTTGGATCTACGCTATTTGGATTATAACATAATTTATATACTTTTATTTACTATGTACTTATTAATTCAATTTAAATGGTGTAGACGAAAATACCGATAGAGGGTGGTGCTATCGTGCAAGTAAAGACATTTGTGGGTTTATTATGTAGGTTAATAAAGTATTTCTTTAAAACGGGGTTGTATTATTATTGGCTGTTAGGCCTTTGAAGACGTAAGACTCTATATTATAATTCTATATTGAGGCTAAAAAAATAATAGTAGGGGCTACTCCAGCATTCTTAGAAAAAATTTAGTTTATTCAAGTTAAATTACCACTGTCAATGAAACAAGGCTAAGCATTTGCGGCCCCCTTTGCAGGCATATTTCACAGAACTGAGAGGTATTCTTTTGTGGACAATCAAGGAGACTCTCGCTACCATTTTCAGGGTATAGATAATAAATCTAACCTCTGCGTGGATGCTAAAGCACGACCCCACTCGATCCGTTTCCTGCGTAACACTTAATACGGCTGCTGCAATTGCGCCGAAAATCGGAATCACTTCCCCCCCCCCTGCCACTAGAGGGCGTTGAAAGCCCACCTCACTTTCTCTGTCGTATCCTATATACGCAGTTTGTTTCTGTTTATTTTTTCAATCACAAAATTGCCAAAAACGTTGCACATTGGTTGGTTCAACACAATAATTTCTGAATATATTGTATTGTGCAGTCTATTCATTTTCCTGAATATATTGTATATTTTTTTCGCTTTTATACAATCTTAAACTCACCGCAAAGCGATAGCGCATTCAAAACATCAACAAACCCGTGAACCGGGATTCCCCCCCCCTGCCACTAGAGGGCGTTGAAAGCCCACCTCACTTTCTCTGTCGTATCGTATATACGCAATTTGTTTCTGTTTATTTTTTCAATCACAAAATTGCCAAAAACGTTGCACATTGGTTGGTTCAACACAATAATTTCTGAATATATTGTATTGTGCAGTCTATTCATTTTCCTGAATATATTGTATATTTTTTTAGCTTTTATACAATCTTAAACTCACCGCAAAGCGATAGCGCATTCAAAACATCAACAAACACGTGAACCGGGATTCCAATTTCTGTTTAATTAAAAAAAATAATAAACACTGAAATAACGATTTGGATTTGTACTTTATTAGAAGAATTAATTTGTTCCAAATATGTAATTGAATCTATTGAAATATTTTGCGATAATAAAGCCGCAATAGATTGGTGCAAGGCTGCTAAGCCTTCTATTAAAACTAGACGTGTTAGTTTAAAATTTCATTAGAGATCTCATTGTGAATAATAAAATAAAGTTAATTCACTATACTACTGAAAAAATGTTAGCAGTTTATGAAACCAAACTATTGTGGATTGTAGATCAAGTTGAACTGATAAAGGATGCATAACTTCGTTCTTTGCATCTTCCCAAAGGTGAGTCTGTTAGCATCACCAAAGACTGGTAACATATGCAAATTTATTGTTTTATTTTATCTGCGCCAGTTGTCTCTATAGGTTTTACTTTTAATATATACATGTTCATTTTGAAATAAAGTAAGGTATTCGTTTTGCCCACATCAAAACTACCGTCAGTTCATTTTTCCAATTCCACTCCATTTTAATTAGGGTAAGGTGGGGTAAGTGGGCCATTGGGGCAAGTGGGCCACCCCCCTGGCATTTCCCGAATTATGGACGTAAAAAAAAATCTGTTGCAATATTTTTGCGTATTTACCCCAATAGATGCAGGAAACATTATGGCATCATTTTCACATAAGTATGTAACAAGGTACAATCCTTTTTGTGAAAATTTTTAAAATTGCATCTTTTCGTAATTCACGCCATCATACTATTTTTAAATTTATTTCCAAACGGTTCATGATACAAAACAAAATGTTATATATTTTGAAAGTGTATAAAACATAGTATCTTTTTGTAGTGTCATGTACTTGTGATGTTGATAAAGTTAAAAGAAAATTGGGGTGGCCCAGTTGCCCCGCGTTTGGGGTAAGTGGGCCACCACAATGGCGGGGTAAGTGGGCCACCCCTGGCCCACTAGCCACAACTCTTTAATATACTTAAAAAAAGTCATATTTACTGATTCATAGGGTTAGTCATATACACTATTCATAGACCTATTTATTGACATAGGCCAGTTTAAAATCTGCAGCCCTAACATTTTTTTTACACTACATGCAAAAATGACAAGATGAAAATTAATGTATTTTTTCTTGTAGTAAGCTTGCAAGCCCATGGAGGAATGAGTAGTAGGGAGAGGACATTGCCTATTCCCCGCCATTGAGCGGGGTGAAGTAACTGTAAGGTATAGCAGGGAAGCTAAAAACAGGGAATGATTGGCAAACCGCGCGTTTGACGCCTTAGGTAGTAATAGGAATTTTCAGGAAAAGTGACTTTTGGAGGGTTTAAAAAAATATACTGCTGCTATAATTTTAATATACATTCATGCACTATCAAATACTTGGAAACACAAGCTAAATAATATTGTTTTATTTTCATTTTAGAGAAAATTAGTTTGTTTAAAACTATCTTTAAACTTCCGCGTCAAAAATATATAATCAAAGCCACTTGTATTTTTTTTCTTACCTGGAATGCGTTCAACTTCAATTAATAAAATAGGTTTTCCATTAAGAATCGTAAGCATGTATTATAAGCTGTACATTATGTTGAATAAAACTTTGGAATGTGTAGTAATAAATCTTACTAAATGTAGAGAAAATATCTTATTTTTATTTTATAGAGACAATTGCAACTTGTTATATGTAGGAAAAAATGTGTAGAATTTAATAAGAAGCATTAAACACACAAACGAAACAATCTTTTCTTAAAAAATAAATACATTTTGCTTCATGAAAATAAGTACAATTTGGTGAGTAAGAAAAGTACATTTTGGTGAGTTCATCCAAATCAAAGTTAAAATTTAGGATTTTATTGTCCTTCAAATAGAATGGCTTTTGTGTAAAGCTGTCTAATAGATTGCTTTGTGTTCAAATTTTTATAATAATGGGTTAACAGGACTTTCATATACGTTTGAACAATTGCCCGAATCAAATGAAGGAGATGGTTGTTCAAAGGATCAGAGTCAAATTGGTGTTGAGTTAAGTTCGGAAAAAAGTTTTAGGAACACACATGTTTGACACTAAATTTGATGGCTGCATTTCTTTCCTTTTTCAGCAATACCTTTAAAACCAAAAAAAGCGCTACAGCGGCCACCACTCGCCATTTTTTTTTTTCGAAAACTTTATTATGACGAGTAACAACTACTAGACATCTAATGGCAGTTAAATTATTGTGTTCATATTTTACACACAAGTTTCTTTTTAGCAATAAAATTGATAAAAAAATCATTAAAATTATTAATTAAATGTTTAATTAATGTTAATTATTATAATACAAATAATTTTTTAATAGCTAATGTAAACTTATTTATGCAATTAAAATATGGAAAGAATATTGAGAGTTATTTGGAAACAAATAGTAGTTCATATAGACTCGGTAGCAGTTTTATTTTTTGATTTACTAATAACTGAATTTTTATCATGTAAGACTCGTAAGAATAATAAAAATAAATAAGGATGTTAAAATTTTACATAAAACTCACATAAAAGTCGTCTGAAATAGTGAAATAAAATTTATTCAATTTGGAAAACAGAATTACATTTTAAAGTGATGCAAAATATTGAAATCTAACTTCGTGCAAATTTTAGTTAAAATAAAGGCAAATTAAAATATTATTCACCCAGAAGGAATTGAGAAAGATCAATTCCTTTGATACATTAAAATTGTTTCAGAATCTTTCTTAAAATATGTAATTAAAACGCTATTATATCGACACAAAAACGCATTCGACTACGCACTCCCTTCGTTTTTTTGCCAATCACAAGGTGGCGTCGCGGTTACAGTGACGGCTTCAGTCATGTCTACTCCCCTTTAGTCCTTCCTCCATGTGCAAGCCAGAAAAAGTTGCTATGGGGGAACTATTAAGGATACATCATTACTTTTTTTTTTTCAAACACTCAAAAAATCATGTAGATTATTCCACTTGCCCAGCCTTATCTCTACCAGTTATGTGTAAAAATATATTAGGGGGGTGGCCCACTTACCCCACCTTGTGGGGCAAGTGGGCCACTGGGATGACCAAAATGAAAAACATATTTTTTATATTTATTTTTTGCCAATTTGTGGTAAGGTTGTCATGGGTACAGTAATAACAAATGAAAGAATGGACCACAAAAAAAAATAAGTTGTTAGGCCGATTGTATCCAGTGGTATGAGGGTCTAAAGTTGAATTATGCCAAAAAGGTGGCCCACTTACCCCACCTTACCCTATTCATTTAAAATTTAAAATATCATTATTCACATTTCCCAAGGAATGTAAATAATTTCTTGTTATCTCAAATGTGCCTTCGACATATGGTTTTTTGAAAAATAAAGTATATACCTTATTTTTTTTATATTAAATATTGGTGTTCATTAAAGAGATAATTTAATTTCGAATGAAATACATTTAGCATTTTTCTTAAGTTAGCACACGCAAATGTGATGAACTTCAATACACAGTGTGATCCATTTAATACTAGTTCCGGGGAAATAGTTATTGAAATAAGATGTTCAAGAAAACGCCCAAGCAAAGTCCGTTCGAAGAATTAGTTATTTGGACAATTTAAAATTGTGTGGTCGAAACGGGGGCTCGATAGAAAGCGCTGCTGTTCTGTAAGTGAAGAACGTTCTTACATTATATGCTTATTTGGGCTATATATATAGTATAGAACTATAGTTTAGATCTATGCTATTTGGATTTTAATATAATTTATATACTTTTATTTACTATGTACTTATTTATTCAATTTAAAATAGTGCAGACGAAACCATCGATAAATGGCTCTGATATCGTGCAAGTTAAGACATTTGTAGTTTTATTATGAAGGTTAATAATGTATTTCTTTAAAACGGGGATGCAATTTTTTTTGGCTGTTAAGCCTTTGCAGACATAAGACTTAATATTATAGTTCTATATTTAGGCTAAAATAATAATAGTAAAGGCTACTCCAGCATATTTGAACCAATTTAGTTTATTCAAATTCAATAACCACTGTCAATGAAACGCGGCTAAGCCTTTGCGGGCCCCCCTTGCAGGCATATTCCCCAGAACTGAGAGGTATTATTTTGTGGAACATCTAGGAGACTCTCGCTACCAATTTCAGAGCTTAGATAACAATAAATATAACCTCTCTGTGGATGTTAAAGTATGACGAGATTTAAATTTGCCTTGAGAACCAAAGCCAAATTTGATCTTTTACACGCTACATAATCATACGTGTCCACGATTTTTTCATCCAGAAAATGTGACGACTCAATCGGGCATCGAGCCCTCAAACTTGGGTTTATGAAGCGGACACGTAATATCACTTGGCCGATGAGCCGCGTTAGGATTCAATCTTTTTCTCTACAGGGTTATAAGACTAAAAATGATCTTAATATCAAAAATAGGTTGTGAAAAAGTTACAGCATTTTCCCCCCTAATACCACTCCTATTTTCATTAGTGACTTAAGGGAATGGGCCTGCTCAAACGCGCCCCCTGGTGACTTCAAAAGTGGGGCCTTGACACGCTTTCAGTTTATAAGTCTAACGTTTGTTCAATCACGAAAGCTTTATCACAACAATGTGACAATAAACACAAACAAAAAAATCACTTGGTGTGAGTTTCAAAAATTACCTAAGTTATGATATATATCTCTCTATATGGCTTCAAACAATCCTCTGAATCAATCAGAGTTACAACAAACTGGGAAAATTTTCATTCCATCTCAAATGACAATATCAAAATCAACCCTCCTCTTCAAACTATAGACGAAATCGACACTGCTATAAAGGATTTTGTATTTAAAATCAAAAATGACATTGACAATGGTTTGAGACCAATAGGTAAGCAATAGAGGGTTTAAAGCACTGATCTGAACTTAGAAATGGATCAAGCTTAGCCACCCCACTCTGATGCTTCGCGGAGAGATGACCTTGTCTAAAGAAGTGCCAGATTGGCGCTGTTTATCGCTTCGTATTTCGATTCAAGTTACAAAGTGTAAAAAATATTTTCCCCCCCTTCTTCCGAGTGTGCGGAAGTCGTAAATCCTTATCGGCGAACACGAGGCCGAAGAATGTGTCAACCACTAGAGATCAGTGGGGGGTCGGTCAGATGTCAGGAGGCGGCAAAAGTATTTGTTGTGTGTATGTGGTTTACTTTAAAAGCACTTGTTTAGTATTGTATATGTGGATTAATTTGGTATTAGGTTTGTTTAGTATTATATGTGGATAATTTATATTAAGATGATTGTTATCTAAATATAGAATACTATACCGATATATATTGCAAAAAAAATAATTATAACATATACCCAGATCATATACCTATGATAAGGGTTTGAATTTTTGGTAGTTTTAATAAATATTCATTCATGTGATATATATTTTAATTAAATTTAGTTCATCCATTTCAAGTTTTATAATAATTTTTTATATAATTTAATAATTTATAAGTTTTAAGTTTTAGTTATAAATTATAAGTTTTTTATATAATTGCACCAATTTGTTCATGTTTATTTACTTAAATTTTGTTTAAGTAATCAAAATGGTATTAAATCTATTAGCGCCGATTTGCAAAAAAAAATTACCATGAGAAAATGATATTTAAGCTAAAGTTTATCTAAATAAATAAGATAAAAGATGACTCTAGAACTGAACAATTTATTTACATAAAATGAAAATACCCTAAAAAAATGAAAAATTTAAGTTAGAATTGAAATTTAGAAATGAAGGTTATAATGGTATTCACACAGTTAGTGGTGAAGTATTATTTGGGTTAAGTATTAATTAAAAACATATTTAATTAATTTATAAGTTATTATACATAATAAATTCAAAATAATTTGTTAATATTACAATTTATAACACAAAAGCAGACAAATCTTATAAAACAAAACAGTCAATTATGAAGTAACACTATGTACTATGTCATTATAGCAATACATTTAAATTTTCCCCAAAGCATTAAAACAAATCATTAATACTAATTTCAATGCATATCTTTTTTTAATTTTTATACTTTTAATAATAATAACTTTATGTTAAAAAATAATCATTGATTATAGCTTATTTCAAATTTTAAATACCACAGTTCGTCAGTTCTTTCAGATCGTAACACAAAAATCATCTTTACAATTAAACATATACTTAAAATATAAAGCTTTCAACCATATCATCAAAACAAAGATTTATCTCTGATTAATAAAATTTTTAAGAAAATAATAATCCCCTAACATGCACACAAGCACCATAGCGCAAAATCGAAAAAGCTATCTTCAAAAGTCTTATCTGAGGTCAACCCACCCATTTGCCACCAACCGAGCGACGGCGTCTTTGGGGGAAGACCGAAACGAGAAATTCGCCAAATTTGGCGAAAATTAGAACTGCACTGAGTGGTGAAAAACACGTATTTTAACATAGATAAGAACCCAGCCATATTTTTTCCTACAATCTGCAACATAAGTGTGATTGTTTGAACTTTACAGCAGATCTCTAAATCAAAAACTTAACGCGCAGTAATTTTTTAAAAATGAGAATTTTCCCATAGAGTCCCATTGTAAAACGAAAATTTGGGGTGCACCTGAGAGAAAAAGATGACTTCGAACTCTCCCGTAGCGGGGGAGTCCTTTCCGAGTTCCATTAACCCTAGAGTTCAGTGGTTTAAAGTTAGCAAACAAACTCTGCTTTCCTCTGATTGGTTACCACCCAAACCTCCGAGGTTAACTTCCAGTTAAAACAGCGGAAGCTCGTTTTCTCTTGCTTCAATGTTGATCTTGTCGTAGCGCGATGTGTTTGGGTGAAATATGTGTTTTGAAAAATACAGTTTTCCCTAAATATAATTGGAATCAATTTTCTTTTATAATATGTTACTATTTAACTAAAAAAATTACAATTTGGGAAAATCGTTTTTATTTTTAATCAGTTTTCTTTTATATTTAGAAACTTAAAAATAATTTACACGACCTTTCTTAACGTTTGTGCGGTTAAAAAAACAATTTAGTACTTCCCCAAATAAAATAATTTCCCAACTGTAGATAGTGTTTTATTATTTAGATAGAAGACTGTTGTTGTGAAAATCACTGCCATAATTGACATAATCACATGACCTTATTATTTATTTTCTGTCTATTATCAGAACTAAATAAATGCTAATAATATACAAGTTTTTGACAATTTATTATTATATATGTATATTTATTTATTAATATATAGTGCACGTAGATAACGTTTGTGTAAAAAATAATACAAACATGATAAGACAATTTATGAATAAAATTTTTCAATTTATGGATTGTCATTTTTATCAATTTGTAAGATTGTATAGCCCGTTTGACTCTTACATATATTAAATAAATTGAAGAATTGTGCGTTTATAGCAAATATTTGTAGTATTTTACCTCATAAAAACACTAAAGTCATCTTATTAATTAAAATTACGGATCGTAATTACGATTTTTAATGTTTTTAATTTGAGGGTAAAGCGGTTGTATTTGTGTTTTAATTTCTATTTGATGCTAAACAATGTTTAAAATAGTCAACAGCTTGGATCATTAAAATCAAGTGTTGAATATTACGAACTCAGAAGCTGCATAAAGAATTTTAAAATCTAGGCATCATATTCAATGCTTCCACGTTCATTAAAAGCTTTGCCAAAAATGTTGCCCATTGGTTGGTACAACACAATAATTTCTGAATATATTGTATAGTACAGTTTATCATTTCCCTGAATATATATTGTATCGTTTATGTTTATTCATTTTTATACAATCCCGAACACATCGCATAGCGATAGCGCTTCAAAACATCAACAAACCCGTGAACCGGCATATTTCTAGGTAGGTTGGACAGACTTCCGAGTGGCAGCGCCACCTGCGAAAGTTTGTGACATAAAACCGTCTATAGAAACAACTCTAAAATATTCCAGGAAATTAGGGATAAAATAAAAAACAAAAATAAACTTTTAAAAGCTTACAAAATAACCAGACAATCGGAGGATAAAATTAAATGGAACGAAGCGTGTAGGCGGGTCAGAGCAATTATTGCTGACTGCAAACAAACAACGTGGGAATGTACAATTATGAAATTATCCACAAAAAATAATACAGTCTGGAAATTGGCCAAAGCATTAAAATCTAATCCTCAAAATATTGGCCCATTCCAAACAAGTTGTTGCTATAGGTTTTGCTTTTAATATATATATGTTTCTTTTTACAATAAAGGTATACGTTTTGCCAACATCAAAATTTGCGTCAGTTTATTTCTCCATTTCACCACGACCTTCGCCATGAAAATGTATTTTAAATTTAATTCCTTCATCAGAAATACCATTACTCACATTTCCCAAGAAATGTAAATAATTTGTGTATGAAACTTAGTTAATGCTCGTTCCTTGTACCTATTTGAAAATAAAAGTATATACAATATTTTTTTTATATTAAGTATTGGTGTTCATTAAAATATATTTAGCATTGATTGCTTAAGTTAACATGCAAGTGTGAAGATGTTTAAGAAAACGTCCAAGCAAAGTCCCTTCGAAGAATTACTTATTTGGACAATTTAAAATTGTGTAGACGGAACGGGGGCTCGATAGAAAGCGCTGCAACTGCTGTCGTGTAAGTGGAGAACGTCCTTACGTTATATGCTTATTTGGACTAGAATATATAGTATATAACTATAGTTTAGATCAATGCTATTTGGATTATAATATAATTTATATACTTTTATTTACTATGTAATTATTTATTTAATTTAAAATAGTGTAGACGAAACTACCGATAGAGAGCGCTGCTGTCGTGCAAGCAAGGACATTTGCGGTTTTATTATGAGGGTTAATAATGTATTTCCTTAAAACGGGGTTGCATTACTATTGGCTGTTAAGCCTTTACAGACATAAGACTCTACATTATAATTCTATATTTAAGCTAAAAAAATAATAGTAAAGGTTACTCCAGCTTATATAACAATAAATCTAACCTCTCTGTGGATGCTAAAGTATGACGAGATTTAATTGGCCCTGAGAACCAAAGCCAAATTTGATCTTTTACATGCTACATAATCATACGTGTCCAAGATTTTCTCATCCAGAAAATGTGACGACTCAGTCGGGCATCGAGCCCTCAAACTTGGGCTTATGAAGCGGACACGTAATATCACTCGGCCAATGAGCCGTGGGAGGATTCAATCTTTTCTCTACGGGGTTATAAGGCTAAAAACGATCTTAATGTCAAAAATAGGTTGTGAAAAAGTTACAGCATTCCCCGCCCCCCCCCCCAAATACCACTCCTATTTTCATTAGTGACTTAAAGGGAATGGGACCTGCTCAAGCGCGCTTCCTGGTGACCTCAAAAGTGGAGCGATGACACGCTTTCAGTGTATAAGTCTAGCGTTTGTTCAATCACGAATGATTTATCACAACAATGTGACAATAAACACAAACAAAAGAAATCACCTGGGACCTTTCGCTTGCAAGGCGTACGCCTAACCGACTGGGCTCCCCAGCTCCAGTGAAAAGTAAGAAATTAATAATTAATCGATTTTAGCCAACAGAACGATGACGCAAATGATATGACAAATTAAGATGTCATTTTCAGAGTGAGCTAAGCACTAGTTGCTGGAAAATAAAAGCATATATAATATTTTTTTTATATAAAACATTGGTGTTCATTAAAAAGATAATTTTAATTCGATTGAAATACATTTAGCACGGGTCGCTTAAGTTTACACATGCAAGTGTGATGAACGCCAATACACAGTGTGATACTTTTAACACTATTTCCGGGAAAATAGTTGTTCAAATAAGATGCCTAAAAAAACGTCCGTGCAAAGTCCGTTCGAATAATTACTTAATTGTTCAATATAAAATTTTGCAGACGAAACGGGGGACAGAAAGCGCTGCTGTCGTGTAAGTGAAAAACGTTCTTACGTTATATGATTATTTGGACTATAATATATAGTGCAGAACTATAGTTTGGATCTATGCTATTTGGATTATAACATAATTTATATACTTTTATTTACTATGTACTTATTTATTCAATTTAAATAGTATAGACGAAAATACCGATAGAGGGTGCTGCTATCGTGCAAGTAAAGACATTTGTCAGTTTATTATGTAGGTTAATAAAGTATTTCTTTAAAATGGGGTTGTATTATTATTGGCTGTTGGGCCTTTGCAGACAAAAGACACTATATTATAATTCTATATTGAGGCTAAAAAATAATAGTAGGGGCTACTCCAGCATTCTTAGAACCCATTTAGTTTATTCAAGTTAAATTACCACTGTCAATGAAACAAGGCTAAGCATTTGCGGCCCCCTTTGCAGGCATATTTCCCAGAACTGAGAGGTATTCTTTTGTGGACTATCTAGGAGACTCTCGCTACCATTTTCCGGGCATAGATAATAAATCTAACCTCTGCGTGGATGCTAAAGCACGATCCCATTCGATCCGTTTCCTGCGTAACACTTAATACGGCTGCTGCAATTGCGCCGAAATCCGGAATCACTTTCCCCCCCTGCCACTAGAGGGCGTTGAAGGCCCACCTCACTTTCTCTGTCGTATCGTATATACGCAGTTTGTTTCTGTTTATTTTTTCAATCACAAAATTGCCAAAAACGTTGCACATTGGTTGGTTCAACACAATAATTTCTGAATATATTGTATTGTGCAGTCTATTCATTTTCCTGAATATATTGTATATTTTTTTCGCTTTTATACAATCATAAACTCACCGCAAAGCGATAGCGCATTCAAAACATCAACAAACCCGTGAACCGGGATTTTCCCCCCTGCCACTAGAGGGCGTTGAAAGCCCACCTCACTTTCTCTGTCGTATCGTATATACGCAGTTTGTTTCTGTTTATTTTTTCAATCACAAAATTGCCAAAAACGTTGCACATTGGTTGGTTCAACACAATAATTTCTGAATATATTGTATTGTGCAGTCTATTCATTTTCCTGAATATATTGTATATTTTTTTCGCTTTTATACAATCTTAAACTCACCGCAAAGCGATAGCGCATTCAAAACATCAACAAGCCCGTGAACCGGGATATTTCTAGGTGGGTTGGACGATTTCCGAGTGGCAAAGCCACCTGCGAAAGTTTGCGACATAAAACCGTCTATACGTATATCGTATATACGCAGTTTGTTTCTGTTTATCGTTTCAATCACAAAAAATAATTTAATACTATTACATTACCATGCCGTCCGAAAACGTGCAAATTGGCTATCGTGAGAAAGCTGTCAATAGATGGCGCCATTTAGCGTCTACTTCTTATCTGGACACGTGCTGTTGCTTCGCTATGTCCACACAGCAACAATATCAACTGACATGTACAGGCATGCGCGCGCACCTACCTAGAATGATAGAAATTGTATATGCATTTCAAAGCGCGCGCATTTCGTGTCAGTTTTTATTGTCACATTGTGGACATAGCCTTTAATTACACCAGTTCGCTGTGATTGCAATAAGAAATTTTTGTTTCTTGTGTTCGAAATTTATTAATTATTTTGTAAACTAGTGTAAATTCAGCGAATAATGGCTAGTTTTTTTGCATCAGACCATCTAAAAAGTAAAAGGAAGAATACGGTGTTTCAATAATTCCATATAGGAATTCCTACGAAATGGAAGATATTTGGTAAGGAGTTTTTTAAATTATTCTTTTTTGGTGAAAATGTATCGTCTATTCTAAATATTTTTATTCTTGAAACTTTTCGCAATGCATTCATTATTAATTATTATAATTTGTTTTTTCCCTCCTAATATATAGTTTAAACACATATTTACTTTTGTTCTATCTAGATTTGTTTTTAATTTGGTTCGGGCATTCTGTTTTCTAATATATGTGCTTTCGAAGTGTAATAGTTTTGAAAAAAACTTTTTAATATATTTCTCACGTAAATTCTAATAATTTATATGCAATTTATAGTTGAGAATTAAATGATCTATCTCAATTTAAAATTCTGTTTTTGCTCGAAATTTATTAAGGGACTGTTATTCTTAACAGAAGCATTTTTAATTAGTGTTATATAAGAATTTATTAATTTTTCTTTAAGAAGCCAAAACTATTTTTTTAATGGAACGTCTTGCGTTTTAGTCTTATTAGATTCTTATCTTTCTTTTCCGGGGATTTTGTTCTGCTTGCAGAATCAAAATAAAAATATCTCATTTGTTTATTATTTACTCGGACTGAACGATATTCGAAATAGCCCGATGGATTCTTCATTCATTGCGAATGCATTCCTAACTAAATATAAATATGCGAAGACTACCAACAGATGGCGGGACCTGACTTTTTTGAGGATAGCCCGTGAATCTATGTTATTTCTCGATTGCTAGACGGCATGTAAATGTAGGAGGCTATGGTCAAATTTAATGGGAAATTTTTACGGTCGGATTGGCAACGGCACTGTCAGCACGGCAGCCAAGTTAGGCTTAACCAAAATTATCAGCATTCAAAATACGAATTTAACGGGTTGCTCACTTATATTTTTGCATATAACATCTGTTTTTATATTTAAAAAAATAATTTCTTAAAATATTTCCATGTGAAATATAGCTAGAAAAGCAGAATTACGATTTCACTTTTTGGGGGAAATCTAGGATGCCTACTTTAATAGGTGTTAATTAACAAATAAGCTTAATATCAATTAATATACTACAAAAAACATTACAAAATGATAATAGTCCAGTGAATAAAGACTCAAAAATGGAGTTTACCATACAAACGGTCCGGTATCGCTGATTTTTTTATATGTTGTGTTTTACCCCTAGGTAGTAATAACTGTGAGTTTTCGTCATCCTCATTCTATTGGTTTTTCCGTCATCTTGAAAAAAACGTTCGAAATTTTGCCCATTTTCCAGTTTTTGGCCCATAACTCTTTTCCTAGGCATTTTTAAATAAAACTTTTCGACACAAAGTTGAAGAAAATAAAATTTTCTTCAAAACGGGTATCAAAAGTGTTTTTCTACGACTGTATAAACAAATCGAAAGCAACTCATTTCAATTTGAGCGCCAAAAATGGTAGCTAGAGCCGCCTATATGGGGCCACAAAAAATGGCTCCCAGTTCTCGGGAATATGACGAGTTTGAAAAAGGCTTAATGCACCAAAAAGCAGCTCCGTTGGCGCCACTGCTTGTAGTACATTCCTAAGAGCTGCTTTTGTCTTCATTTTATTCAATTGCCCTTTTGATGCCGCTTAATAAACATCTGTGTTAAGTTCATCGGCTTGTCTTTAACCTCTGTTATAGTTACCTAGGGACACGCCTTAAACTCTAAAAATACGCATTTTTTGTGCTATAAATGCAAAAAAAGGCCGTATCACTTATTTATAGTTAACAGATTATTTCAACATTGTTTTAATGAAAAATGAATTGAAAATCAACTATTAAAATAAACTTTTTGAAAAACATTTAAATAATTTTTAATAACTCTAATATCGTGGTTTCGATAACAACAATCTGTGTGATTGTTGGTGTTTGTTTTTAATTCTAGGGCGGTTCCTGCGTGCTTGCACGTGTGGTCGCCATATTTGATTTCTTTTTATTGTTGATTGTTCTGACTTCTACTTATCGTTCTAAAGGATTTCGGAATACCTTCCGTGGTCAACAAGAAGAACTTGGTTGGACTCTGACTTCGTGTCGGTAAGAGTTGCTTGTATTGTGCTATTGGGTTCTGTTGGAATATTGTAATCGTTTCGGTTCGGTTGACGTGCTAGGTTTTGGGAGAGAACGCATCGCGTACTCAATCATACCTTGGGTAACCCGAAAGGGCGGCCCTGGCATTTGATTCTGAATCGGGCGGTGGACCAGTCATTCCATCGGGACCTTGTAGCGGAGTAGCAGTCGGTCGATTATTGCTGACGGATTTAACTATTGCTAAGATCTGTGGGATTGTTGGTGTTTATTTCAATTCTAGGGCGGTACCTGCGTGCTTGCACGTGTGGTCGCCATATTTGATTTCTTTTTATTGTTGATTTTTGACTTCTACTTTTAGTAGATTTTATTCCGTGTTTTGAATTGATTCTTGTCTCTATTTACTTGGCTTTCCTTTAAACTTGTGCATTCATTTTATATTGAACTACGCCGTGCTTGCATGTGCGAATACTGTTTTTATTGACTCGAATATTTTTATTCTGGATAGTTAAACTTTTATTGATCAAGCCGTGTTCACACGTGCTTTTATTGACATAGCGATAAATCATTTTTGATTCTTCTGCTACGATTTTTTTTATTCACTCTATCATGGCCAATTCGCAAATTGCGTTGGACCTTTGTGATCAAATCCTTAAAGCTGAAGAAAGCTATAGGATCACTCAAAAGTCACTCGAAGACACGAGACTTGCTCTTCATAGCAGTCATGATCACTTACCCGACCAGTATCAGGTTTCAGCCTCAATAATTTCAATGTACCATGAAAATATGGTGAAAGAGGTTATGATGTTTCTTCAGAAATTGGGAAAATGTTCAATTCCCAACTGCGAAAAGCATAGTGTAATAGTTGACTATGAAAACCTGGTTCAACCAGATGAGGGAATTAACTCCCAAACAAGCATCGATAATGCTGGGTTCGTAAAGCCCAAGCAAACCTTCAAAAGGAGACGCTCCGCCACGGACCCAGATCCGATCTCCACAACAAATAAATTCACCGCCATTGATGATATTAGCCATGAAAACATGGACACGGACGCTACCTTAAAAGAGGTACAGACTAATAACCAGGTCTACACTACCGTGAGGAATAATAGCCCTAAACCTCCTCCAATTGTCATAACAAACGCCAACATTAAATGGCAAGATCTATCAGAAGAGCTTAAAAAGGCCGGAATCAATAACTTCACCGGCAAAGCAAACCCTGAATCACTTAACATAAGAGTTAGCTCAGATATAGATTACAGACATGTTACCTCAATCTTATCAGGAAAAGGCATTGAATTCCACTCCTACAAAATGAAGAGTGAGAGGACGCTAAAAGTCATTCTAAGAAACGTTCCAGCTGACATGGGAGCTCAAACCATTCAGTCTGAACTGACGAACCTTGGATATGATATTAAATCTGTATTCCAATTTTCCAAGATGGTAGATGGTGTTAAATGGCCCCTTCCAGTCTATTTCATAGAACTCCCCAATAATGAAAATTCTAAACGAATATTCAATATGACCGCCTTCATGCACCTCATTGTTTCAGTGGCCCCTTACAAACGTAAGAAACAGCCAACCCAATGCCATAAATGCCAGAGGTATGGGCACGCGAATCAGGCTGCTCCAACAAACCGCGCTGTGTCAAATGCGCTGGAGACCACTTTTCTGCCGACTGCCCCACTAAAGGCAAAATCCCCAACCCCAAATGTGTCCTATGCGGAGGACAGCACGTAGCTAACTACCGAGGTTGCCCAAAGGCCCCCAAGCCAAAAGAGGAGGAAATCGAACAAGATGTTCCCTCTAATGCCAATAATTTCAACACACACAGGCGGGCCACTCTCCTCCCAAGGCCAGTCTTACTCGCAAACAATCAGGCTAACACCCCCAGATCCTTCGTGAGTAATCTAGCACAAACAGGGAGAAGCTACTCCCAAACAACTTCAGGAACCACTTCCCCAGTGCAACAAACCATCCCCACCCCTAATGTAAATAACTCCTCAGACGTCTCAGAAGATCTCAGTTTATCTGATATCATAAGACAACTTCAAAGCTTCCTCAAATGTGTTGATCTAAAGAAGATCATACAAATAGCAAAAAACACCGCCGCTAAGATCAAGTCGGCTAGTAACTTATGGGAAAGAGTAGAAATAGGCATGAACGCCTTTAATGAGTTATCAACGGCCCTAAATTATGAATAATTTAGGCACTACTAATACACGTACCTTTCTGCCAACCATGTACACCAATTTCGGGTTTGCTAACCTAAATGGCCTTAGAAGGCAACTTGAGGAGGTCAAACTCTTCATTCAAGAAAATAACCTCGACATTCTTCTTATTAGTGAAACGCACCTAAGGCCCTGCGACAAAGTTAAAATCCCCAATTTCCACATTTATCGGAAAGACAGACTCAATAACAGAGGAGGAGGTGTCGCTATCTACTCCAAAAGAAGTAACAAAAGCACAGAATTCATACTGCCAAATCTTAACACCATAGAAGCCTCGGCAGTGATAATTGACAACAACCACTTTGGTCAACTCCTTGTTATCTCTGTCTACAATCCCCCAAACTCCAGACTCACGACAAAAGACCTGCACGCCCTCATGAACACAGGGCTACCCACCATCCTAGCCGGCGACTTAAACGCCAAGTCTACCACATGGGGCTGCAGAGCTGACAACATCAACGGTCATGTTCTCAAAAACTACATCGTCAACAGTGGCGTAACACTTTTGGCCCCCGACGAACCCACCCACTATCCAGATGCCCTCTGCTATAGACCAGACATTCTGGATATTATGCTGATAAAAGGAATACCCAGCTACCCATCGCTCAAGGTCCATCAAAGTCTCTCATCAGACCACTGCCCTATCACTTTTACACTATATGGGCTTACGCAATCCCCAGAGTCCCTCAAATTTACTACCAACTGGGAAAAATTTCATGACCTCTCCCATGACAACATCGATGCAAACCCTGACCTCACAACAACTGATAAAATAGACGAGGCAATCGATCATATTACTGAAAAAATCAGAAGAGACATCGATAGCAGTTCAAGACCGATTGAAGTCAATAAGCCTCAAAAACTTCCCTCCGAAATCAGAGAGGAAATTAGAACCAAAAATAGACTGAGAAAGATCTACCAAAGAACGAGATTTCCAGGGGACAAACGAATGTGGAACGAGGCCTGCCGCAAAGTCAGTGACCTCATAAAAAACCACAAGCAGACTACGTGGGAAGATACAGTTGTAAAACTCTCCACCGAAAATAACTCGGTATGGAGAATGGCAAAAGCCTTAAAATCGAAGGCCCAAAGCATAGGTCCATTAAAGGGACCAGACAAAATGGCCTACACAGAACACGACATGGCAAAAGTCCTAGCCAACAGCCTTAGTAACCAATTCACGCCTCATAATGCCCCCATCAACCACGACGTGGTGGAAGAAGTAGAAAGAGAAGTTGTCAGCTACCTTGCCATCAACCCCACCAACAACATCGATCACACTTCACCTAATGAGATCATTCAAATTATTAAGAAACTTGACCCCAAAAAAGCCTCGGGCCACGATCAAATTTCAAACAAAGCCCTAAAATATCTCGCCCCTAAAACAATTGTCCTAATCACTAACATTTTCAATGCCTGTATTAGGAGACACTATTTTCCCAATAAATGGAAAAAAGCTATTATTATTCTTTTCAAGAAGCAAGGCAAAAGTCCCCTTCAACCATCTAGTTACAGACCAATCAGTCTTCTCCCAACCCTGGCAAAAGTCTTCGAAAGAGTCATCCTTTCGAGACTAAATAACTTTACCCAAACCAATAGCACCATCAATCAGAATCAATATGGCTTTAAACAAGGGCACTCTACAGTCCATCAAGTCCATCGAATTGTAGAGTATATTGGTAATGCCTTTAACAATAAGGAGCACGTGGGAGCGGTCTTCCTAGACATAGAAAAGGCCTTCGATAGCTTATGGCACGAAGGCCTAATAAAGAAGCTCATCAACAGCAATTTACCGAAGCCCCTTATCCATATCATTCATGCGTTCCTTACCAACAGATGCTTTCAAGTAAGGATAAACAACACCCTATCCGAGATAAAAGCAATAAAAGCTGGAGTTCCCCAGGGCAGCTCACTTTCACCCAGCTTATTCAATCTCTATATCAACGATTTCCCGACCTCCGACAACACCATCACAGCCCAATTCGCAGACGACACTGCAATCTTGGCCAAATCCAAGAGAGGCAACATAGCCTTTGAGAAAGTGCAAAACGCCCTGTACTCGGTTGAACAGTGGTGCGAAGATTGGCGCATTAAGATCAACGCCCAAAAAAGCGTTTCAGTTCTCTTCCGAAATCATAAAGTCAGAACCCACTACGACACCTATCTTGAGATCTTTAACTCAGAAATCCTTAACCAGCCCCATACCAAATATCTCGGTGTTCATCTAGACTGTAGATTGAGCTTCAAAGAACACATAAAACAAACCATTGCCAAAGCGACAGGCGCAACCATCAGCCTGGGCCCTATTCTAGGCAGAAACTCCAAGATGTCTCTTCGGAACAAAGTGCTTCTCTACAAGTCAATGATCAAACCAGTCATTATGTACGCGTCCCCAGTCTGGGCAACCGCTAAGAAATGCCACCGCAAAAAATTGCAAACGTTCCAAAACAAGACCCTGAGGAATATTACAAACGCCCCGTGGTATGTCAGGAACACCATTATTCATAGGGATCTCGGAATTGACCCGATCGACTCAGCCATTTTATCTGCCTCACACAAATACTTCGAGACTGTGGAGGCTACAGAGCACGACAACATAGCCCAAATTATAAAATACGACCAGTTTGCCATGCAAGATTTTAAACGCCCTCGTATGATCCATCACGATCCGACATGGTAGCGAATGGATCTAGGCATGGTCCTAGGACCCCCACTCTGTTCATACCGGTCTGATGACCACTTTTTTCCCCCTTGAACCGTTTCGCCCCTTCTGGGATTTTTTTTCGATGCTTAGTAAGGACGCTCCGCGTCGACACTACAACAGTTAATTCGATCTCCGATCTCCGATCTCCTAATATCGTATTGCCCCTCGTTTAACTCAGTTTTTTTTACAGAAATAAATGACCGATACCTATAATCAAAGGCTGAAAACTTATATTTGGATCTTCTTCTATCGGGCCTGACAATTTCGGAACTAATTAACGTGTTAGTTATTTGTGGAGAGGTTTTAAAAAATTTCCCCAAATGGGAATGCCAGGGGTTAATCCTAACTACTCCCACCATCGTGCAGATGCAGCCTGCGTGAACCGAATCTTCTAACATGCATAGCTATTTAATGTCACTCGAAAAAACAAGTCCCACAAAACTAACATTTTATTATAATCTATTTTGCTACATATTTGGTTGGACAATGTTGTTATAGCATGTCAGTTCTCACGGCACATGCTTGAATCCATACACATCAACTTCAGCCAATTGCAGGACATTGGCATCATTCTCAGGGCAATCATCGCACAGCTTGATGATCTGCACACTGATGTATCTGCCGTGAAGGGGACACGGCAGGCAGACGAACTTCTTGACCACAGCGTCGCCAATTCCGCCGCCAACATTCTCGCCGCACAGGGAGTTCTCATCGAATAATTCGTCGTCCCATTTTTTGTTGAGTTTCACGTTGCCCACTCGAATTTGGATATCGTGGAGACGGAAAGCTGAAAATAAAGGAGTTTTTATTAGGTGGAAAGGCGACTATTTAGTTAGGATTATTTGATAACATCACTGTATAAAGTTAAGATTCCAATTTCTGTTTAATTTAAAAAAACATAATAAACACGGAAATAATTATGAAATTGGAGATTTTAATGTAATGAGCTGACCCAAAGGCAACCAAAGATATTATCGTTTTATGTATATTTTTACTCCCTAGAACTTTTCGAGCTGAGCTACACAATTTTGTGGCGATAAAAGAGACTGCTATGAAGGCATCATGAAGGGCTAGTACTCACCCCAGTTCCTCCTGTTAAGTATGTATATGCCGGTGATGACGTACTCCTCTTCCAAGTCGACCTGCCACCAGGGGAACATTTCAGATTCTGGCCCGTCCTTGGTGTGGGCAAAGTAGGGCTGCAAGAAGCCTTCGACGTTGCGATTGCCGTCGTTGGCGCGGTCAGCTGTGTACTTGACATTCTTCAATCGATAGGTGGAGCTCTGGTAAGAGGGCTTGGCCAGGGCCAGGCTGTCTGTGGAAACGATAGGAATAATATATATGCAACCTCAAGTGAAATCTTTAATGTTTAGTTCAAAAGCAAATCTTGATCTTCATTTTATAGACAAACTCAATGGAAAATGTGAGGAAAACCTCGGATTTTTGTCGTGGTTCGCGCTTTTACGAAGATTGATTGGTTTGGTGTTGTCAATCAACTAATCAGACATCTCATTGACGAGTACCGATTGGCTGATTGGCAACATCAAACCAATAAGTCGTCGTGAAATTGCCAAATAAGTGGCCTAGCTAAAGCAACCGAGAGGCTGGAAATTTTGATTGATGCTCCGAAAAGGCCGCCACCTTTTCAATTCAGGTCCATCGCCGGAGGCGAGGGTCACTTTCCTCCAGACAGCCTCCTATCATAGCAGGATTTGTGGCCTCGCAGAGGATTTAATTCGATATTATATGCAATCTCCTTACGAGATTCTAACAACTGTTCACTTGCTTGAAAAAGGAAGGTCGAAACCAACATACCGGCTTGGGGACAATCTTTATAGTAAACATATCTTTTAAAATAAGTATTAAAGTTTATAACTTACGAGTCTCCAAAGTCTTTTTGTACATGGCCTAGAGAGAGGGGGAAAAAAACCATTAATGATCTGTTGGATACAATATAATATACAAATAATGTTAATTTTCAATGTAATAATAGTTACCGCAGCGTAGTAAACAAAACCTGTTGTCTTCAGAACATTCGGGTTGCTCGTATTTGTAAAAGTTTCGCATACACCATTTCCAGTTGTTGATATCCTGCCAAAAAAAGTATTAATTGTAACTATTCAATTCTAGACGAACAGAAATTTTCTTTAATGTTTGTTCTGTGTTAAAAAAGTACTTCTTTAGATATATTTGAAATGGGCATCGTAATAATAAATATGGATCAAAACCGATACAAGAATTTTTTTTCTGCAATAATTTGCATTTTTGTGGGCATGTTCAAGGCCGTATGTTCCACATCATGAGTTGCAACTAGAGCCCTAGTTGCAACAGTTCCAGTTATATTATTTTCACATTTGATCTTTCTGGAATTACATTTGTTTTGTTTGAAAAATATTTTTTTTTCTTACCTTACTAAAAAAAATGTTGCGTACAAACTTTTCTTTCTGTAGAACTAAGGATTTTCTCTGTTCGAAAATCACTTAAATTGCTGTCTTACAATTTCAATATTTCTCCGCATAAAACTAAATACCCTTGAAACCGAAATTTTACAACAACATTGACGCAGTAATTACAGGGCCTCCCAAAATGGAGTACCTGTTTTTTTTTTTTTTTTTTTTTTTTTAAAGAAATGGTTAGAGATATTTACACAATTCTTACAGAAAACGAATGAGTCATGTGTGGCATTTGATATGGAACACTTTATTATGTTATGTTTATTACGCTATGCAGTAATGTTTATTACGTTATTATGTTATTACACTTAATGATGTTCAATTTAACCGAAAGATGGCGCTTCATTACCGTGTGGGCTGTATGAAAGAACTAGGCATGCGTATACACTGAAAAGAAAGACTCGTGTTCAGAAATGTTCAGTTCTGACTAAGTTCATTCTTGTATACGCATGCCTAATATTTTCATACAGCCAACGCACGGTATTGAAGCGCCATCCTTCTGTTAATTTGAACATAATAAAGTGTAAAAACAGAACAACGTAATATTCATAACTAACATGATAAAGTGTCCGATATAAAATTCCAGACATGACTCTCGTTTTCTGAAAGAATTGTGTGAATATCTCTATCCATTTCTTTTTCATTACCTTTTAAAAACAGGTACTCCATTTTGGGACACCCTGTATAATGTATTGCCTATGTAAAATGTAATCGTATTCAAACCAATGAAGTTTAATAAATAGTAAGAATAAAACAAAAGTAGCAAATGAGGAACTCTTAAATGAACCACATCATATGAAAAAAACGTCCATTCTTAAGCGAAACTGAAACAACCAATGAAATCGCAGAGAAAACCTCAGTGACTACAATAAGGGATGGTACTTCGCCATAGTAGTCACGGCTTTATCTTTCATTTATAGTTTATTTTCAACCCTTTAAGACCCCTTCAGATGGCGCTGATTTCAGTTTATGAGGCTAAATGTTAAAGATTTTATCGGAAGAGTAGCCTTTAACAGTATCAATGCCAGCAACTCCATTAAAACAAAAAAAAAAACTTCAATTTTTATACAAATAGCGACTGATACAAGTCAACTGCTTCGGTATCGATATTTTTGAAAGTCTTGAACATTCTCTTTTATAAAAGCACGATTGTATAGTTAGTTCAATGAGCTAGATGGAAAAGTGAAATGAGGTGTGCGATCCACTTAACAGGGAAGAAAACGAGCCGTTTCGAAAACGAAACGCGGAGGAAAATATCACTGCAGACGAAGCGAACCGGGCGGGCAGACCAATGAGCTAGAGGGTGTAGAATAAATAGCTCCTATTTTTTTTTGGTGAACTGGGCAAAGGGTGTGATTAGGTCGCTCAGGTTTCAGCTCGCTGCTACATAACTCCAGCTTTACCTCTAGCTCAATGAGTTAAGGTCGAAAAGGACTAGTGTTTAGTGCTATCCTTACCTAGCGCAGACACAGGACGGTGTCTGTTGACATTTGGCGAGACAGCTGGCGACCTCCACCCGCTCGGGTATGCGATGGATGCCAAGACCTTTTTCCCGCTTGCCACTCGTCCTCAGATAGTTCATTGGGGTAGGGGCGAACTGAAACAAGATTGGACATAAACATCAGTGCTGCTCATTACAGCAACGAAAAGTATTTAAGTCTTCTCTTGTCCGGCCCCCTTAGCGAGTCCTCAACAAATTAGTTAGGACAAATTTTTAAATTGCAACTAATTTGTAGACTGTTCCTTTGAGGGTATCCCAATTTTATTAAAAAAAATAATGCAATTATTTAATATTTTCACTTGTTTAGTATTTTTTCTAAAAATTTATTAAATTGAAAGATTCATTTACAACTAATGCCTAAAAATAAATCAAAGAAATATTATTGAATTACATCCGTTTATATAAAATTTCAAAATTTGGTAAGAATGCCTGGCAGAAATCGGTAAGAATGTCGAATTCGGTTATGCCTAGAGCATATAAATGTAATTTTTTTTGGAGGGTTTTAAAAGTTTCATTTCTGAATTCTTGCTAGGCGTGGCCCTCGGCAAACCGACATTTCATTCAACAAAAAACTGAACATCTCATTTTTTTTCCGATTTTAGTCTGATACCCTGTTTGCATGTGTAAAAAATAGTACATGTAAAAAAATGAATCTATTATTTTTTTCTTAAGTAGTTAGAACAGCATCTGAAAACTATACCTTCTACACTTCTTCTATTTAGTACTTGTTTCTTGTTGAATCTTAAAAAGGCCAAAATTTGTTTAAAATATTGTTTTTTTTTTAACTTAAAAACCATCGAAATTTTTTTTTAAAAAAATGAACCTTAAAACTCAGTCGTCCCAATTTACGATTTTTCGACTTTTGGATTTTTTTTATTGGTTTACCTGGAAGATATTCTAAAAACATTCAATTTAAATAATTTTATATCCGATCACTGTAGTAGAAAACTAAAAATCCGCCGATTGATGCCTTTTGCCGCGAGGGTCTCAGGAGATTAGTTACAACGGAGGCCATTTTGCAAAATCAAAACAAAAATTATCTGATTCTCGTATTTTAATATATAGGGTGATTATAAACAAACTTTGCCAACATCTGTGCTTCTTGAGTACATTCCAGTTAGCCGATCGAGATGAGATTTCAAATATAGTTATTTGAAGGTATGCGCTCCAGATTCTGGGAATTTAATTACAGAGGTGCTCACGGTTACGGTTAAAGTTACGGAAACTCAAAAATTTCGAAATGCAACGCCTACTTCTTCATGTCTAAAATGTTCAGCGCATGCGAAAACCTTAAATAGCTTTAGAACGGCACCGATATGTCTAAAAAACGACTTGTTATAAATAACCCTTTAAGACCTTCCATCAGATGACGCTGCTTAAGTTTATGGACTAACTGTTAATATCGAAAAAATAAAAATGCTATAAACAGCAAATTTACTGAGTGCGCACCTCAGTCATATAAGCAGATATACTGCGTACGCTCAGATCGTGTTTTGTTGGCTGTTTATGCCACTTTTTTTTTTCTGATAAAACTCTTAACAGTTAGTCACATAAACTTAATCAGCGCCATCTGATGACTGGTTTGAAATAGTTATTTATAACACGCCGTTTTTTGGACATTTCGGTGCCGTTCTAACGCTATTTATGGTTTTCGCTGAACATTTTGAGACAGGAAAAGGCAGGCGTTGAATTTCGAAATTTTCGAGTTTCTGTCGCTATAACCGTAACCGTGGCCAAGCACTACTGTAATGAAATGCACAGAATCTTGAGCGCATACCTCCAAATAACTATATTTGAAACCTCATCTCGATCGGTTGACTGGAAAGGACTGTAGAAGCGCAGATGTTTGCAAAGAATCCTTATAATCACTCTGTATAATGAATAAATATAACGAATATCCAAAGCGAGTCATTTATTCCTCGACAGATATTGCATTTTAAATTAAAGGAAATACCTCATTGCTGCTTTCTTCCTTGCTAAACATAAAGTTCTTTTGACTTAGATAAAAAAAAAATAGAGATTATTAGTAAGTATAATATAATAAAAAATAAACTTATTCCTTTCAGTCCCAACTTTTATTCTAAAAATCGAAAATTTGTGAAACAGCCTCATTGCGCATGAAGAATGAAATGGTATTAAAAAAAATCTTAGCTTTTTTGCTAAAATTTAAAGAAAAAATATTGGAATAATAACCTTTGAATAAATTGTATCAAGTAGAATATAGGCCTATTTATATAATCAAATTGTTTCAGAAAGAGTTTTATTTTACCATGTTACAAAAATTATAAGTAACGTTATAGAAAAATAAAATGAATGCCAATCTCTTGTATAAAACTTCCTATTCATAATATTAGTATAATTTAAGTTTTGTTGCCATAAAAATATTGCACTGTTTGAGGTTGGTGCCCCACATTTCGAGATTACATCGCAGCTGTTATTTTTAGTGTACCACATCCGTCTTTTGTGCCTAGTTTTTTTTTCACTTTTGTAGGCATATTTAATTTCAATTTACTTTTATTAAACTAAAAAATATCCTGCCTATTCAAGAAAAAACAATAACCAAATACAATTTTTAGATACGGTTATGTATTATAATACAAACATTTAGTAACAGCTCATGTTAAAAAATGTAACTTTAATAATTAAATATTACTTTGGCATAATAAAATATTCCTCAATAAATTTTAGAAACAAATATCATTTCTTTTCATAAAAAAATAAGCAAAGATTACTTTGACATAATTAATTATTCCTCAATAAATTTTAGGGATAAAATTTATTTCTTACTTTTTATGAAGAAAAAACCAACAAAACTATTTTTTAATGGTATTATTAACTGAATATGGCAACCAAATTGGCAAATATGACTGTTTACATTTCTGGAATGATTCATCCACTCGAGTTATTTATTAGTTTTTTTTTTTTAAATAAAAACGCCAAAAAGTTGAAATGAAGAGTTTCCGTTTATTAATTAGATATTTTTTTAAAATCTGTCGATTCAGATATTAGATTAATCTGTATTTTAGAAGCTGTAATAATAACTTAATAGTTAACAGCGCTGCCATATGCGGCTCTTCGATGAAAATACAGTAAACCTGAATCTTTTAGTAAAAACCGCTTCCAGATTAATGGTCTAGTAATGGCTGTAGGTCTGAGCAAAAATTAGGTCAAAATTTGACTAAAACTGCTCGAAAGATTTCATTTTCGAAAATTTCCATATTTTTTTTCTCCGCTGTTTTTGACTCTAGAATAACCAAAAAATTTTTTATTGAAAGTAATCTACGAAACCTCTTTACTGTATATTTTGTATTGTTCTACGAAGTTTAGTTTGCCTGGTAGAAAATAAAATCAATTTCGCTGTTAACATAGCAAAATGTTTTCTGTATATATACATAAGTGCCGTTTAGCCCTTGGCGTCATTTTGAGATTGGCGGGCGGAACGACCGTTCCGTCTGATGTATGAGTAGAAGATAAATTTACTTGAAATATGTGCGAGTCTAACTTAGTGAGGGAAAATGCAAGCTGATGATTCAAAATGGAATCATTGGAAGTGAAAGGGTCACCAAAACATTGCCTATGGCTGTATTTTAAAATTCTTCATTTAAATTACCATTATTTACATTTCCTAAAAAATGTAAATAACTTTTTGTAGCGTTGCTGTGTCAAGGCTTAGTCCTCATGTAATCGAAAAAAAATTTAACTCAATATTTTTTAATATTAAATATTGGTGTCCATTAAAGGATAATTTAAATTCGATAAAAAATCATCTAGCATTGTTTGATCAAGTTAAAGCATGCAAGTGTGATGAATGCCAATACACAGTGTGATCTATTTAACGCTTGTTCAGGGGATATTGTTATAGAAATAAGATGTCGTAAGAAAACGCCCGAACAAAATACGTTCGACGAATTAGTTATTTTAACTACACTCCGGGCCACCCTAACTTGGGTAAAAGCAAAGAGTAAATAGTCAGGGGAAAAGCGCGATTAATCCGTTAATTGGAAACTCTTGCAAGGTAAATTTGCATACAAAATGATCTTAATACAATTTAACCAAAATACACTTTTCATTCTGATAAAATTGCCAAATTTTCTCAAATAACATTCAGATCTGTTAAACATTAAACGAAATTAGTGTTTTAAACATGTTTTCTGGATGGATTCACAAATAATTTATGGAACTCTTTACATGTGTGGAAGGATCTTCTCCATAGCATATTTCTATTTACCCAACTTAGGTTGACAAAGAGTGTATTTAAAAAAGTGTAGGCGAAACGTTTGATAGAAAACGCTGCTATCATGTAAGTGAAGAACGTTCGGACGTTATATACTTATTTGGACTACAATATATAATATAGAACTAAAATTAAGTTCTATGCTGTTTGGATTATAATGTAATTAATATACTTTTATATAGTATGTACTTATTTATTCAAGAGTTCTTAAGAGTTCCAAACATATTGCTAAATGGGTTTTTTTCTAATGGGGCTGCAACATTGGTGGTCAAGTCTTTGCAGACGCGGCATATTCCCCAGAACTGAGAGCATTTTTTTTTGTGGCATCATGTGGCCGACGCTCTTACCAATTTTGACGTTCAGTTTACATACAATGAATCTGAGCTCTCTGTGGATGTTAAAGTATTTCGAGATTTAATTTTGCCGAGAGAACTCAAGCCAAATGTGCCCTCCAGGGATCTTTTACATGCCACATAAATAATGCTAAATGTAATTCCAAACTGTTTCAACTGAAATACATCATGAAGAATTATGTGTTTATTCTTCTACCAGACAGCGCCGCAAATACTCCACGGTGAAATAATGTGTCGAATTTACTTCTGTCATCTTCAATAACTTATAACAAAGCGTCTTTGCAAATATGGCAGGAGCATGGCACATTAACGACATTTGCGGAATCTGTCACGGGTACTAGAGAGAGCGTGTAACCCTCATATGCATGAATTTTTACTTTCATCCCAAAAGATATATATGTATCTTTAATACTCATACATTATGGGAAAAATACTGAAAAAAATTTAACTGCATTAGAATTTAAATAATTCCAGTTTTTAATTTTTTCCATATGACAAAAACCAACTACGAAATTCCAATTTTGATAATAATGACTAAAAAGCTACTAAATATATTTAAAAAAAAAACCACTTTTTAAATATAATTAATTTTTTAAAGCAATTTATTTGTATTAAGTACTAAAATTACGAACAAAGCATCGATAATGCTGGGTTCGTAAAGCCCAAGCAAACCTTCAAAAGGAGAAGCTCCGCCACTGACCCAGATCCGATCTCCACAACAAATAAATTCACCGCCATTGATGATATTAGCCATGGACACGGACGCTACCTTTAAAGAGGTACAGACTAATGACCAGGTCTACACTACCGTAAGGAATAATAGCCCTAAACCTCCTCCAATTGTCATAACAAACGCCAACATTAAATGGCAAGATCTATCAGAAGAGCTTTAAAAGGCCGGAATCACTTAACATAAGAGTTAGCTCAGATATAGATTACAGACATGTTACCTCAATCTTGTCAGGAAAAGGCATTGAATTCCACTCCCACAAAATGAAGAGTGAGAGGACGCTAAAAGTCATTCTAAGAAACGTTCCAGCTGACATGGGAGCTCAAACAGGGCCGTCTCCACGAGTTCACGCACTGCCCTGGCTCAAACCATTCAGTCTGAACTGACGAACATTGGATCTAGGAGGATGGAAAGAACAGGAGCAGTCACGCGGATTCAAACGGACGGGAACTGAGTGAAGCCAGAGGTGGAGGGGAATCGGGGGAAGGCTGCTATCCTTATCTACCCCTAGTTAACATGGGGTTCTATGGGAGAATTTACGATTTTTCGTTTTAAATGAAAAAAATGTGATCATATTATGAAAAACGAATACACATATGTATATTTCTAATATGCTCAGTAGATATATATGTATTATTTAAATGACAATAACAAATAAACACTCAAAACTAGGCGGTATTAATATTGGTTCCTCTGGAATTCTTAAAATTATTTAATTATAACTTGGGTTTTATTTAAAAAAATCTTTTATTAAATTTTAAAAATCTGCTGTTTACCATTAAAAGTTATTATTTTTGATCGAACAGATTGTTTAACGAATATATAACAGAACTTTTATAAGTTGCATATGAAATGCAAAATAAAGTAATCTGATTATTATATTTGAATCATATAACTTGCATATATATTCTTTTTATTAAACAATTTTAATTAATGATTACCAATAAATGCTTAAAACTTATTTGATTACTTTTTTTATGTCTACTTGTTAATTTTATTAAAGCTAATATATTAAGTATTTTTTTTTACTAATTTGCAATAATTACCGCGATATTTATGCTACTAAATCACTAATACTTGTAGCTATTTTTATGAATAAAGTAAAAAATCAACTAATAATTTTTTAATTAAAAATACATTAAATGGAATTTTTACAATTAAACTTACATAAATAGATTTAATTACCAGGTTTTTATATTATGTTTGTCACTATTTTTATGAATACAATAGAAAATCCACTAATAAAGATTTTTTCTTTTTTTAAAAATAATATTCTATGATACAATGTTTACAATTGAAGTTATATAAAAAAAAATAATTATTAGATTTTAAATCAATACTGGATCTATAATAGTTTAAATTATTTACTTAATTCCAAGAGGGGATTCTTATTAGGGACTTTTACAATATAAAAAATTTAACAGAATGTATATAATTGAAGTACTCAAAATCTATAAAAAATATAAAAATATAATACAATTAAACTTACATAAATAGATTTAATTACCAGGTTTTTATATTATGTTTGTCACTATTTTTATGAATACAATAGAAAATCCACTAATAAAGATTTTTTTCTATTTTTTTTAAATAATATTCTATGATACAATGTTTACAATTGAAGTTATATAAAAAAAATAATCATTAGATTTTAAATCAATACTGGATCTATAATAGTTTAAATTATTTACTTAATTCCAAGAGGGGATTGTTATTAGGGACTTTTACAATATAAAAAATTTAACAAAATGTATATAATTGAAGTACTCAAAATCTATTTAATAAATATATCTTACATGTATACACTAATTAACATTAACACAAATAAAATTATTGTTTTGTTTTTCCTTATATTTTTATTATTTCGCATTTCATATGCAACTTTAATAAAAGTTCTAATATATATTCGTTAAAAAATCTCTTCTACAAAAATATTAAACCGTTTAATGATAAACAATAGATTTTTAAAATTTAATAAAAGATTTAAAAAAAATCCAAGTTATAACAAAATAATTTTAAGATTTCCAGAAGAACCAATATTAATATCGCCTAGTTTTGAGTGTTTATTTGTTATTGTATTTTAAATAATACATGTATATCTACTGAACATATTAGAAATATGCATATGTGTATTCGTTTTCCATTATGTGATCACATTTTTTTCATTTAAAATGAAAAATTGTAAATTCTCCCATAGAACACCATGTAAAAGTGGGGTAGATAAAGGTCCCTTTCTCCCAAGAAGGAGGGTGTAGTAATTTGCATTGCAACTCTCTTTTAGACGAGAACCTTTTATTTCAAGACAACACAAAATACCAGACACTACACGTAGAATTTCAGGAGCTTTTTACCAAGATGTTTATAGCAATAGCAATTACATTTTTTCCGTTCTGTCAAAAGCGTCGCCAAAACGAACGCCCGAATTATTCAACACTCTTTTCAGTTCTGTTTTTGGCTAAACAAAATAAATCATAACAAAAAATAATTATGTACAAGAAATGTACACGTCACTACAAGGGGAAAGCTTTTTCGCTTCACGCCGAAGGCCCCATGACTACTCCTGTTCTTTCCATCCTCCTAGCCTTGGATACGATATTAAATCTGTATTCCAATTTTCCAAGACGGTAGATGGTGTTAAATGGCCACTTCCAGTCTATTTCATAGAACTCCCCAATAATGAAAATTCTAAACGAATATTCAACATGACAGACTTCATGCACCTCATTGTTTCAGTGGCCCCTTACAAACGTAACAAACAGCCAACCCAATGCCATAAATGCCAGAGGTATGAGCACGCAAATCAGGCTGCTCCAACAAACCGCGCTGTGTCAAATGCGCCGGAGACCACTTTTCTGCCGACTGCCCCACTAAAGGCAAAATCCCCAACCCCAAATGTGTCCTATGCGGAGGACAGCACGTAGCTAACTACCGAGGTTGCCCAAAAGCCCCCAAGCCAAAAGAGGAGGAAATCGAACAAGATGTTCCCTCTAATGCCAATAATTTCAACACACACAGGCAAGCCACTCTCCTCCCAAGGCCAGTCTTACTCGCAAACAATCAGGCTAACACCCCCAGAGCCTTCGTGAGTAATCTAGCACAAACAGGGAGAAGCTACTCCCAAACAACTTCAGGAACCACTTCCCCAGTGCAACAAACCATCCCCACCCCTAGTGTAAATAACTCCTCAGACGAGTCAGAAGATCTCAGTTTATCTGATATCATAAGACAACTTCAAAGCTTCCTAAAATGTGTTAATCTAAAGAAGATCATACAAATAGCAAAAAACACCGCCGCAAAGATCAAGTCGGCTAGTAACTTATGGGAAAAAGTAGAAATAGGCATGAACGCCTTTAATGAGTTATCAACGGCCCTAAATTATGAATAATTTAGGCATTACTAATACTCGTACCTTTCTGCCAACCATGTATACCAATTTCGGGTTTGCTAATCTAAATGGCCTTAGAAGACAACTTGAGGAGGTCAAGCTCTTCATTGAAGAAAACAACTTCGACATTCTTCTTATCAATGAAACGCATCTAAGACAAAGTTAAAATCCCCAATTTCCACCTATACCGAAAAGACCGACTTATTCATAGAGGTGGAGGAGTCGCCATCTACGCTACGAAAACAACCTCGACATTCTTCTTATCAATGAAGCGCACCTAAGACAAAGTTAAAATCCCCAATTTCCACCTATACCGAAAAGACAGACTTATTAATAGAGGTGGAGGAGTCGCCATCTACGCTAAAAGGAATATCAAAAGTACAGAATACATCCTGCCAAACCTCAATACCATCGAGGCTACTGCAGCTATCATTGAAAATAACCAATTCGGACAACTTCTCATTATTTCTGTCTACAATCCCCCCAACTCGAGAATCACTACAGAAGACATGCACGCTCTCATGAATACAGGGCTTCCCACCACACTAGCTGGCGACTTAAACGCCAAGTCGACCACATGGAGCTGCAGAGCAGATAATAACAATGGTCTGTTCCTCAAAAACTATATTACAAACAGTGGAATTACTCTCATAGCCCCCGACGAGCCTACACACTACCCGGGTACCTTGTCACATAGACCAGACATTCTGGACATTATGCTGCTCAAAGGTATCCCTAGCTACCCCTCACTTAAAGTTCACCATAGCCTTTCTTCTGACCATTGCCTGTCACCTTTACAATGTATGGGCTAACACAATCACCTGAATCCCTCAGATACACCACCAACTGGGATAAATTCCATGATCTCACCCACGACAATATTAATGCCAGTCCAGACCTCACTTCCAAAGACAAAATTGATAAATCAATTGAGTTACTCACTGAAAAAATCAGGAGAGATATCGACTGCAGTTCTAGACCAATCATTACTAACAGAGACCACAAGTTACCTCTCGATATCCGCAACGAAATAAGAGCTAAAAATAGGCTGAGAAATGCCTACAAAAACTCTAGACACCCCAGGGACAAACGCCTGTGGAATGAGGCCTGTCGTAAGGTCAGGGACCTTATCAGAGACTACAAACAGTCCAACTGGGGAGAAACGGTTATGAGACTATCTACTGAAAACAATACGGTTTGGCGAATGGCAAAGGCCTTGAAATCAAAGACGCAAACCATCGGTCCGCTCAAAGGGCCGGATAAGATGGCATACACCGAACATGACATGGCTCAAGTTCTGTCCAATAGCCTCAGAAGACAATTCACGCTTCACGAAAACCCGATAAATCACGACTTAGTTGAAGAAGTAGAAATAGAAGTCTCCCACTACCTATCCATTTTTGTCCACAGCGCTCAGAAGACAATTCACGCTTCACGAAAACCCGATAAATCACGACTTAGTTGAAGAAGTAGAAATAGAAGTCTCCCACTACCTATCCATTTTTGTCCACAGCGCTTTTTATTTTTACAAAAATGAACGCAAAACCAGTAAATTGTTAAGAGATATATAGTCAAAATCCTTGGTTAGTTTTTAACATACTGAGTTTGTTAGCATCACCAAAGCCTGGTAACAAGCAAATTTATTGTTAAATTTTATCTGCGCCTGTTGTCGCTATAGGTTTTACTTTTAATACAAACCATGTTCTTTTTATAATTAAGGTTTTCGCTTTGCCTACATCAAAACGAGCGTCAGTTTATCCTCAAATGCACCACGACATTCACTATGAATATATCTTAATTCTGCGTCAGTTGTCTCTATAGGTTTTACTTTTAAGGAGCTTTGCTTTTAATATATACATGTTCATTTTACAATAAGGTATTCTTAATTTGATTGAAATGCATTTAACATATTTTAAGTTAACACATGCAAGTGTGATGAACGTCAATACACAGTGTGATCCACACTAGTTCCAGAGAAATAGTTATTGAAATAAAATGTTTAAGAAAACGTTCAAGCAACGTCCGTTCGAAGAATTACTTATTTGGACAATTTAAAATTGTGTCGACGAAACGGGGGCTCGATGGAAAGCGCTGCTGTTGTGTAAATGAAGAACGTTCTTACATTATATGCTTATTTGGGCTATATATATATAGTATAGAACTATAGTTTAGATCTATGCTATTTAGATTTTAATATAATTTATATACTTTTATTTACTATTTACTTATTTATTCAAATTAAAATAGTATAGACGAAACTACCGATAGAAGGCACTGCTATCGTGCAAGTTAAGACATTTGTAATTTTATTCTGAAGGTTAATAGTGTATTTTTGTAAAACGGGGCTGCATTATTATTGGCTGTTAAGCTTTGCAGACATTATTATTTGCAGATATTATTATTCTATATTTAGGCTAAAAAAATAGTAAAAGTAACTCCAGCATTCTTAGAACCAATTTAGTTTTTTTCAAATTAAATAACCACTGTCAATGAAACGCGGCTAAGCCTTTGCAGGATCGGCATTTTCACCAAAACTTAGAGGTATTCTTTTGTGGAACATCTAGGAGATTCTCGCTACCAATTTTACAGCTTAGATAACAATAAATCTAACCTCTCCGTGGGTGTAAAAGTATGACGAAATTTAAATTTGCATTGAGAACCAACTCCAAATTTGATCTTTTACACCCTACATAATCATGCGTGTCCACGATTTTTTCATCCAAAAAAATGTGACGACTCAGTCGGGCATCGAGCCAGCAACTTGGGTTTATGAAGCGGACACGTAATATCACTTGGCCGATGAGCCGCGTTAGGATTCAATCTTTTTCTCTACAGGGTTATAAGACTAAAAATGATCTTAATGTCAACAGTAGGTTGTGAAAAAGTTACAGGATTTTTCTCCCCTAATACCACTCCTATTTTCATTAGTGACTCAAGGGAATGAGGCCTGCTCAAGCGCGCTCCCTGGTGACCTCAAAAGTGGGGCCTTGACACGCTTTCAGTGCATAAATCTAACATTTCTTCGATCACGAAAGCTTTATCACAACAATGTGACAATAAACACCAACAAAAGAAATCACTTGATGCGGATTTCAAAAATTTCTTAAGTTATGAAATTAATTTTGCGAATCCATTATTTCCATTTTTAAAAAGTAAACTCCCGATTATCCGCGGAATTGGGTGGCGCGGCTCCCGCGGATAAGCGAATTCGCGGATAATCCGCAAAATGAAGAAAATGTATGTAAACAAACTTTCTTCTGGGTTTTATTTAAATAAATTACAGTTATCGCATATAGCATGTACAAATTTACTTACTTCACAATTTCTATTACTGTCGTTTCTACTATGCCATACTGCAAGGGCATTTGATTTTTAGAGGATCCGTTTAAATTTTTTTAATGAGTTGTAAATCCTCTTGAATTGTGAAGACAATTTTTTTTAGTTTCTCACGCATTTCGCTAGCATCGCAATCACATAAATTAATTATTAAATTAAAATAGCGAGCAGTATCTTTTTTAAAGTGACCCTTTTTGACAAAAACCTGTTCGTGATGTGCACCTGGCTGAACACCTATAGTCATATTTCCTATAGTCAATCTTATTTTAATGCATTCGTTGTTCTTGTTATATGTATTTATCGTTCTTTGAATGTGTTCGTCTTTCTAGAAAGGAATTCGTTGTTCTTAGAAAGCATTCTTCCAAAAAGTTTTGAAACAAATAAAATTCATTTATCGCGTTTTTTTATTTTTGTATTTGAACTGAAAAATGGGAGAGGTGGATTGTGACCCGCGGATAAGCCGCAAAGCGGATAATCCACCCGCGGATAATCGGGAGTTTACTGTATTAGGAATTTCAATGCTTAAGCGTTCCAAATATAAGGCTAAATAAATAATTCCTGTTTCAACTGAAATGCATTATGAAGAATTTTGTGCTAATTCTTCCACCAGAGAACGCCGTTAATACTGTGTTCCGGGTGTGTTTTTTTTTAAAAGAAGTTTTTAGTTTTTAATTAATTAATTGAAGAAATCAATTATTTGTCAAACTTTACTTTCGAATAAATAAACTATTTACACTGTCAATTTTAAATGTTTAAAGTGTTTTGTTGGAAACTAAGCTCTAGGTTTCTTCCAAATTGTTACCTTCTTATTATTTAAAATTATAATGTTCCTTTTCTTATTCCGGTTTTTCCAACTGTTTTGAGTATTTTTTATTAAGCTTTGCATTATTTAATCTCTATTTCCTCTTCCTTTTTTTAAAAATAATAATAATTCCTCCCATTTGCTATCTACGCCGTTCGTAAAGTGCAAACTAACATTTAAAAAAAAAATTGCCGAAGTCGATTTGTGAGACAAAAAACGATTTCAGGTTTTAGACGGTATTCCCAGCCGAAAATCGGCTTCCGGCCTCATGAAAAAACTGGTTTCTCGGGCAAAACCAAAAAAAACAAAACAAAAACAGTTTCGGTTTTTCATCCCTAAAGTGTTTCAAATAAGGGTGGCGGGAACTATAGGGACAGCGTTTAAGCAGGCATAGTTCCCATAAATTACTAAAGAAAATTGGAGCGATATAAGTGGGGAAATGCTGTAACTATTTTTTTTATTTGTTTTTACTTCAGGAATATGAGTTTGCATTGAAATCCACAACCCATTTGTGATATTCAGATAATTTTTATTGCAATATGTGTCAAAAATGCTGTCCAACTTCTTTAAATGTTAAATTGCCAATCCATTTCAGGGAAAATTAATTAAGTACGTTATTTTGAATTTTCGTTGCACTAGAGCTACACGAGGGATATTGGCGACCGGCGTCGTAATTTAGAGCCACAGTCAAGTGACGAACCGGCACAATGACGATGATAGTTATTTAACTCTGAACTTAAGGAGGAATGGGCGCACTGGATCGGGGGTCTAAAAATTCAAGTGCCTCAGTGCTAATCAATTGAAAAAAATAATTTCTCAGTCCTTTTCGACGGCTGTATTGAATATTTTTAAAAACGTTTTTTTTTCAATCATTATTAAAAAAAATTAGCTCTTTTAAAGCGTCCGAAGCCATAACAGGATAAAATATTCATCTTAGAACTACATTCTTTTTCTGGAATGTGTATCTCCCGTATCTAAAAAAGAGAATGTTCAAGATCTTCAAAACTATCGATACCTGAATTGTACCATTCGTTATTTGTACAAAAAAATAACTTCGTTTTTAATGAGCTGCTGGCATTGATGCTGTTTAAGGCATTTTTTCGATACATCTCTAAAATTTAGTCGCATAAACTTTAATGGCGTGTGATAATGGAGAATGGAAGTTGGCGAGCGACAGCGAGTTTTTAAAAATTTTCGCAGACAATTGCATTAGTGTCACCAACTGCTGTATATTTTAAAACTTCAAAAATATATACTTAAAAGAAAAGTTGTTAGAGTTCGGGAGTCAAGTGTTCGTTGAAGTACAAAGGCATTTTGGTTAATCTGGAATTTACTTGTGTTGCTGTCAGTTTGGAATTGCGGAGTTTTTTTTTTCAATAGATCATCACGAACCGATTTTGAGGAGACTTGACAAAAATCGGCTTTTGCTTTCCTTTGTTGAAACTAAGTAAACGATGTAGAGCATTAATTTTATCAACAAAACTGACACCAGCAGCATCTTGAAAGTTTTTCATGACTTGAATGATATCCTCTTTTTCGGAGTTCGGTAGATAAGAGATTTCCAAGTTGTTACGGCGCGAATATTGATTCAGTTCAATAATTTCTTGTTTGAATTCTTGTATTTGCTTATTGGTGTAAATGTTTTCATTTTCAAGTTGGGTTTGTTTGCTTTGTAAGGCAAGGTTACTGTTTTGAAGGTCGGCGATAGTAGACATTAGATCATGCACAATAGAACTGTTCTGTTTAATCGAAGAGGTCAACAGTAGTTTACTGATGAAGGACTCTGGATCACAAGCACCTGTTTTAATGTTAAAAGGATAGGAAAAAGCACTCTGGATCACCCGCTGGATAGTGAAAAAAGCACTCTGGATCACCTGCCTGGTGAAAAAAGCACTCTGGATCACAAGCACCTGTTTTAATGTTAAAAGGATAGGAAAAAGCACTCTGGATCACCTGTCTGAACAGTAAAAAAGCACTCTGGATCACCTGCTGTTTTAATGTTAAAAGGATAGGAAAAAGCACTCTGGATCACCCGATGGATAGTGAAAAAAGCACTCTGGATCACCTGCCGTTTTAACATGGAAAGGATAGGAAAAAGCACCAGAAGGAGAGTGAAAAACAGCACTCTGGATCACCTGCTGTTTTAACATTGCAAGGATAGGAGAAAAGCACTCTGGATCACCTGTCTGAACAGTAAAAAAGCACTCTGGATCACCTGCTGTTTTAACATTGCACTAGCTGGTCGACCCCCCAAGACTCTGTGGACCAGTGTGATGCACCTCCAAACAAGAACAGAAGCAGGTTCTTTTCGCGGAACCCTTGTAGTTGATCTGAAAGAGTTATTCCCTAGCGTATTGAGGAAAAAAAGCGGGCTAACGTCTTTGGGAAAAGCAGTCTGCAAGCGAAGCACCTGTCTTAACATAGCAGGCGATGCATCTGAATGGCCCCCCCAAACAAGAAATATTTGTTTCATCAAGCACCTCCAAGACTGATCTC
Organism: Hylyphantes graminicola; assembly: GCA_023701765.1. NCBI lineage: Eukaryota > Metazoa > Arthropoda > Arachnida > Araneae > Linyphiidae > Hylyphantes > Hylyphantes graminicola. Next base: position 36,302,622 of record CM043112.1, read on the forward strand.
CGAAAAAGCAGTGGTTCGATTCCTTACCAACAAGACTCAGTTCAGGCGAAGCACCTGAATCCCCAAAAGAATTGCAAGCAACACCCGACTCGGTTCTTTTCGCGGAACAAGTAACCCTTATAGTTGATCTGAAAGAGTTATTCCCTAGCGCCTTCTCTCGTATTGAGGAAAACAAAGGCCATCAGTCAAGAGTTTCCGTAAACAATTTTCTTCCTTCAAGATTCCACAAGAATTGAAAAAAAAAGGTTGGCGCGTTCATAGGAATGAAAATATTTAATAATTTTAAGATATTATGAATAATAAAAACTAAAAAAATGATATTTAACCAATTTTTTGGGTATTGCCACAACAACCATCCAAACTGACTATTTTAGATAAAATAGCGTTCAGAATAAGGTACAACGATGAAACACATTTTTTTTAAATCAAGTTTCATTGAAAATACATTAGCGTACTATTGTATAAATAAACTTAATATCGCACTAACAAAGTTCGTCTACTAATGGTTATTCCAGACTGTTTAAAGCAAAAAGTTAATAAAATATTGCAAGTAAAAATATATAAAGGTGTATGTTCCAACTCTCATCAACATAATATTTCAGAAATTCAGCAGAAAACAAATTTACTCGTCTTTATTTCAGAATAGGATATATTTTGTAAAACAAATATGCTGAATTTTTTTAGTTTTTAGTAAATGTGTTACGGTATCAAATTTGCACACAAGTTATTGAAAATTTATGATAGCGAAACTTCGCTTAAAGCGAACTATATGGCAATAAAATTTAAAAAAAAACCCGCTTACCGCAAACCGTTGTCCAGCGAAAAATAAAACAGACAACTCAGAGGCGCTTTGTAACAAAAGTAACACTTGTTTGAAATCCAAATGTAACTAAATTATCGCATAACGGGCATTATTAAACGTCTTTTTTTCCTTGAAGCAAATCAACCGTATCGAATTACTGTCATTTCTATAGTCTTGAAAAAGACGATCGGATAAGAACAGCGCAATATTTGGAAGGAAAGAACTTCACAGTGAAGGCCGAGTATATTATTATTTTTCAGTCTCGAATCGAATTTTTACGCAATATGTCGAAATAACTTTATTTTTTAATCATTTGTACTACAACATGGTTAAGGTAAGAGCCAGCCCCGGTGGTGCAATCGTTAGGACGCTAGCCTTTGGAGCTGGTGGGGTCGGGTTCGAATCCCGGTTAGGCGTGGATGTTTGTGAACGTTGTTTGTCTAATTCCTTTCTGTTTCACACAATGCTTATAGAAATTATTTGTTAGACGGATTCATTACTGAAAAGAACTTATAACTTGATTTTATGTGGAATATTGTAAAGCTAGAAATAATAAGAAAGCCATAATTTTTGAGAATACATTTTTTTTATTGTCTTGATAAATACAGGATGTCGAAATAACTTTATTTTTTAATCATTAGTACTACAACATGGTTAAGGTAAGAGCCAGTCCCGGTGGTGCAATCGTTAGGACGCTGGAGCTGGTGGGGGTCGGGTTCGAATCCCGGTTAGGCATGGATGTTTGTGAACGTTGTTTGTCTAATTCCTTTCTGTTTCACACAATGCTTATAGAAATTATTTGTTAGACGGATTCATTACTGAAAAGAACTTATAACTTGATTTTATGTGGAATATTGTAAAGCTAGAAATAAGAAAGCCATAATTTTTGAGAATACATTTTTTTTATTGTCTTGATAAATACAGGTTACGCACAAAATCGGTGATGTCAAACAAATCATCAGAAATAAATCGTAAAAGAGTTTTGTTCTCTTGTACAAATTCGTACGATATTTGCTTCAAGTCCAGTTTTGATAACGCCAAATAGAGATCTTTAGTTTTGTCCAGGTGGTTTTTCAATAGTCCACAGAGAGATGCTTTCAATGCTTTTTCTGCACCACTTTTGTTGATGACTGTCTGGTAAGGATAAAGTTCGGCTTCTTTCAAAATCCAATATTTCAATTCATGTTTCAGCAAATATTCCATTAAAATATCGTTGATGAGTTTGCTGGTGTATTTCAGTCGAGCCCATTGGTGGTCTTCCATTGTTAGAATTCCAGGAATGAAGTATCTCTCGTAATTGTTTTGGATCCCACATCTTTGAAATGAAACATAACGTGTGTCGATTACGGCCAGAAAGAGTTCATTTTCCACCATTGAGAATGATTCGAAACTTGTAGGGAGGTCTACGAATGCAGGATTGTTCATAGAATTAGACAGCGAAACCCATAGATAAGGAGAAAGAACGATTGCGTTCTCGGAAGGGAGTAAATCTCCAGCAACGTTTCGTACAAACTGACATATATGAAGGTCGACTTTTCCATCATTCAAACTCACTACTAAAATCATGTCCTTTCCGAGATAAACACCATTTGCCGGTAGCTTTGTACAAGCTGCATTGTAAATATCTGCTTTTTTTAAAGCTCTTGCGGTATCAGCGAAGCTCAACGTCTTCTCCATCTTGCGTTGTGGCGAGAAATGACCCACTGCAAGCTGTATTCCAAGTTATAAATGATTGCGTGTTATGACATGTCCAATTAGTAATTTAAGCGTAGCTTGCTTCTTCCAACCGGCAAGTGGAATGTAAATTTTTTACAATAGCTCCGTTCGACAACACTTGAAAGTAGGCGATCTTGGTGGAGCTGGGTCTTTGGTTGAGAGACGCAGTAGCTTCGGTCATGCATTTCCACATATTTGTGAATAATTTACTGCAGACAGCAGTTACTGAATATTGTTCGGTGGAGCAGTCTCGGTCCAGGAACAGATAACCGTATTGTGGTTCACTCGACGACATGATGGCTGATGTCCGAGGGTGGCAGGAGTTTTTATAAGCAATATTGGACACTCCCATATTGCCCGGGATTGGCTAATAACTTGAAATTTTCCCGTGCAAATTGATGGAGAGTTCTCTCATTGGTGCACGGATCGCGTGTTTGTAGTTGCGTCACTGGTAATCCCCTACATTTATGCCATAAAAAATATAGGCAATAAAGCCCGCAACTCGTTGCTTGACGATGCTGCAACCGATATAAATTATATTCGAAACTATTTGAATTGTTTAAAATAAATTTTCGGACTACGGCACTTGGCCGAGTTCCGTAAGAGCAGAAAAAACTTGCTCGATTTCGAACGTCAAAAAACAAGGCCTGCCAATGTTCTCCTGGTTTGTGGGAGGGGTGTGTGTTTATGATAAAGCTGTTACGGCGTCCTCGATTGCGAGGTAGTTGGTTCTTAGCAAGTACTCCTCCAAAACCAATTTTCATTTTCCTATCTGCTAGCGCTATACGTGTAAGAGTGGAGGTGTCCATTATTAATAGTCTGTGAATACGCTTCGCGACTTGTCAATTTCAAGGGTTGCCTGGTGTTCCATATAACATAGCAAGGTAATTGTATCCGAAAGAGCGTCTTCAAACTTCAAATGTATTGATAGATCCCCAGTACGTGTGATATTGGTATGACCTTCATCGCTCGAATAATCTTGCGTTAGATTGAAGGCGTAAAAGCACAACCCCTTTTTATACTCATCGTGCGAAATATTAGTCTCCATTTGACCTAAGTCCTTAAACAATGAGAGATAATCACGTGCATACCAGTTATGCGTATACGATGGTGTGAATGCCGAGGATGGAATTTGATTTCCGTTTTCGGTTAAAGAAAGATGGGAGAGTTTAAAATGCTGGAAATTAAAAGGATTTTTTGTGACATCTCCATTATAAGCATCGTTTGAACATAGACCTATGATTATTCTTATAGGTAACGCACCATTAACAGCATTCGAAATGGTACAACTTTTTAGTGAAGGTGAAATGGTAAAGGTCTTTAGCTCGATTCTAGTAAACGGCATTTGAACCAGTTGCGATTCTAGTGCTTTTTCGTGGGCCACAAGTATAGATCCTGCTATTTCGCATCTCCTAATGAATAACGAGGCATTTTCTATAACTAATTTATAATCGTTGGCAGATGCAAGCAAAGCAAAAGCAGATTTTGCCTTCTCCAATTTTACGTGAATTGACACTCCGTTTAGTAACAGTTTTGGTTGCGTGCCTAAGTCAATGTGGAGCGATCCATACAACTCGAAGGTTTTACCTTCTTTTGTGGTTTCATACCTGTCTTTTAAACCATTATTTTTGCCACCCGCTTCTAGGCTTATATCGTCATACGCTCCTGCTGTATCTTTTTTAAATAAGGCAGCACTCAATATATTTTTTTGAGCATGGTCAGGATGGAAGAGCAACGCTTGAATTATACTTTTATAAGCATAATTATTTTCTGAAGAAATCTGTCTGTCGTTTAACGATACGTGACATTCGCTGAACATTGTGTTCAATAAATAATTGACCGAACCACACTTTTCTGCTGCTCCGAGCGCAGTTCCATCTGCTTTCACAATTTTTGCCTGAACTTTTAGAAACAAATGGGACAGATCATAATAACTCTCGCCTAACCCCGGAATAAGAAATTCGATTGTAGGGTTGTCTGAAATCGATGCCACAGGATGAATTTCAACAAATGAGGATCGATCAATGGCCATTTGAATCGGAGCCTGGTCAAACAGACTCAATTCAGATTTGGTACAAAAACACTTCTCCATTTTAAGAAAATACGTCTTGACGGTTGCGCTTGCGGGGCTTCATTGACGTTTTCTTTGGTCGCATCTTTCTTTTATTTACTCTACCGCCTCTCAGCTTGCGAACAACGTCATCCTTTATAGCATTCGCTGATTCCTGAAATCTCTCTCGGGCTGCTTGTTTGAAATTTTTTCCATCCGATACATCTTGTAAAACATCTTGTCCAGTGGCCAATAATCTTTTTCCTAGATACTGTCCTGTTCTTTTTAATAGTGGTATGGCAAAGCGACGGAGGGCGCTGAAGAACCCATATCCTCTCTGAATGGGATAGTCCGAAGCGAAATAGCCTCCCCTTTGATAGTGTTCAATACACCGTTTGGTGTCTAGACCCTTCATCTTTGCAACTGTTGCCGTTTTTAGAAGGTGTCTTATTTTATAGGTTTCTTTTACGGAAATTCAAGACCAAAGATGTTTTCCCGCTTATAAACTGTATAGGTGTACCACGACTTGTGCGAAGTTCGATTTTAATAGTATCAAAGTGTTGCTTTTTTACTTTGAAATAGAGAGGGACTGAAAAGTATTTCACAATTTGGTCCGCTTTCTCGTTTGCAATGGGCACGATTTTCAGGATAGGTGCCAAGGCATGTCCCAGCAGAGATGGTTCAATGATGTCACTGTACACATAAACTTCTGTTATACCCGCTGATAATTCGAGTATGTAATCTGAAATGTATTTTCCACTTGTAAATGCGGACTTTACAAAACCTAGCATTTCTGTTAATTTTTCACAAAACGTTATTGTAATTTTTTCTGGTACAATCAATTCTACCTTGGCATCCGGGAGTTCTTTTAATTTTACTTTTGTAATGTTCTTGAAAAAATCTCCAGAGCTTCTGTACATTCCTGGTAAAATCTTGCGCACAACCCGCTTTGTTGTAGTTCGGCTCTTCTGAAAAACCACATGCGTTATGACGTGAAATTTTTCACCAGCCAGATTACGCACCAGTGTGAGAGAGAAAGTCGTTTCTTTCTCAATCAAAATCGAATTAGTTTGGATGTTTAACGCTTCCATCAGTTTAGGGCATAATGCCTTATCCATCCTCACGTGAACGTTGTTTTGCAAGTGTATAGTGACGGATTTTTCTTCAAGATCTGCTTCAAAGGTGACAAGGTTTTCTCCAGCTGTCTCCTGTATTAATTTGTTGATGTTGTCGAGTACTTTGTTGTTTCCTGGATTTTTTAACACAATTTCATAGCGACTTTCTTCAATTGGCTTGGAAGCCCATAGCTTAATAACTTGATTTTCAAAGTTTTCTGATGGTATCTTGTAGTTGCTAGTAACGTACATAACTTTAGGCTTATCAGGAGGTTCCACGTAATACCTATCCGTACGATCCATAGCTTTTAATAGTTGCTTACTTTCGGTTGGTATCTCTAGCCCCCATGGTGGGAAAAGTTTAAAAATAAGTGTTTTTTTATCTTTGACCATTGACAGTAGGGGTGGCTTGGAGTTGTATACTTTTTTAAACGCAGTTGTTATTCCGCTGTCTAAATCTGTAATCCCGCTGATGTGTAAATATAGCTCTGGAAGAAGTGTGGATTCATGGATGGTATATTCTTCATCGATGAAGTATTCATCATTATAACCTGATTGAATGGTGAAATAGCGACCTGGCATTGATATTTCGGATAGCGCTACTTCGTACATTCCTTGCAAAGATATCGGCTGAGCCAGTTTTGTTCTGAAACTGTCTGGGGTATTTTGGGAGAACAAGTCCATACTTGCGTTGGATGGTAAGAAAACGTTAAAGGTGTCTACTGGATCCATCCTGGCCGTATCCAGCTATTGAAGGAATCATCAAACCCAACCCACTTCACTAACACCCTGCGTGATGGACCTGTTCCTACAGTTTTCAGAATTTTTTCAATGGCCCAAAATTCAGGCTCTGCTATTTTTTGTAATTCTTGTGCGTAAAACCTCCCGTCGATTTCTTTTCCATGTAAATCTGAAATAATATAGGTTTGCGGGGTTGTGGGATATCGAGTAGTTATTTTAAACACCTCCTCAGTCCATCCTGCAAGATATCCTTTTCTAAAAAGCCTGCGAGCTTTCGAAATGCGAACGAGATCTCCGACTTTAAATCGGAATTTGGAGGTTTGCGTTTGATTGTACATTCTTTTATAGAGCTCAGGTTCATCCTTTTCGGTGACGTTTTTTGGCTTCATACCATGAGCACTGTGTACTGTATTGTTGTAAGAATCTACCAAATCCCGCAGCACATTTGTGTAACGGTGAGTGTTCTTGCTTGTAAAATAACGATGCATGCGTGTTCTCAGGGTACGATGCGCTCTTTCTAAAATAGCGACTTTCTGTCCACTCTTTGTCGAATAATGATGAATGTTATGTTTTTTAAACAAACTTTTCATCTTTGCATTGAAAAATTCTGTTCCGTCATCTGTTTGTATCATTTTAGGTTTAGCTTGCCTCAACACTGTTTTTAAGGCGTTCACAATTGCTTCTGCTGTCTTATTTTTCACCGGGACTGCTCTCAGGAAGCGTGACATTACATCTATAATAGTTAATATATATCGAAATCCTCGGTTGTCCTTGGCATATTTCTGCATATCAACCAAGTCCATTTGCCACAGCTCATTCACGCCATAGGCCAACGTCTTACGCCGTTTATATTTATAACGCACAGGAAAGTGTAGTGTGTAGACATCTTGTTGCGAAAGCCATTTTTGCGCTGATGGTCTATCGACCTTAGCTTCCTTCGCTAGATTTTGAACTCCTCCGAAAGAACCAGAGCTTTTTGGATTAAAATAAATCTCCTTCATTCGAACGGCTGCCATTGTATCTTCTTGCGCACAAGAGTGGAATGATAGGGCGTTGAAACTTGAGATGGTGATGAAGGTGACAGTAGAGGATCTAGATTGGATAATTCCAGTTGTTCCCGTACATATTTATTCCCTATCCACTGTAGTGGTACATTCGCTTCAAACAGCCCCTTCAGGAACGTTGTAAAGCCTCGGGGAGGAGGTTCATGATTCCTCATGTCGCGCATTAAATAACCAAACAAATCGATGGCATTGCTTCGACGTTCTGGTTTTCCGTTAAATTCCAGTTCGCTTTGTTCATTGAATTGGTATCCACTATTTTTCAGTTTCTCCAAAATAGGCACAATGTGTTTCTTTTTGGTTTTTGGAACCGAATGGCCCACAAATTTTGCTATTATCGGAGCAAATACGTCTTGATTGTCAAATGAACTCTGTAGGACCTCATCCTGCGGGGTCTTGGGGTCGAATAAGTCGCTTGGGAATTCTATAGTTTTCGCGGGGATCGGCTGCATACTCTTCTGATACTTAGGAATAAGTTGAGAGAGTAATTTACCCCTCAAATCATCCGACATTTCGTTTTGATGCAACACTTGAATGATTTTGTCTTCTAATCGAATCTCTGGTTTGTTCAGCTGATAATATTCTGACACCAAGTCCGGTGACACGAGAGCCATTTTTCTAGACATCGCCTGTTAATAATTTTAAAACAGTAGGAATGATCATAGATAAAAACCCCCCTTTTTGTTGATTTAAAATTTTTTTCTTTGATGACAGACCTATTTTTTTATCAGCTAATTTGCGAATCACTTTCTTGTAGGGTGCAAGTTTTTGTATTTTTGCACCTGGAATATTGCCCTGCAATAAATTTTCACAAATTTCACATATAGATTTTAACTGGTCTTCACTTGCTGTCTTCAAGATTGCTCTTCGTTGTTGTGGTGAGGCATTTGAGAGTATATGCAACAGGTGTACATGTTTTTTTATCCTTTTCATTGTGGGACATATACCCAATTGATGCAATTTTCATCTGGAAAAATAGACGCTCTCAACCTGTGTTCCTCGCACGTTAATGGATGAACGTCTACGAATAAATAACTATACGGCTCGCGTGTCGCCTTTTTATATGCGTCCATGAAATATTTACCTTTTAGAGGAAAAGCTTGGCGCGCAAAACAGGACATTTGACTCGAATCTCGATTGTTGCGGAACAATATAATATAGTGAGTATTCAGACTAATTTCTCGAAAAACCTTCACCTTCGGAAAAAGATTTTGCGTTATTAGTATCACGCTGAAATTTTTATGATGTGACGTCACTCTAAACATTAGTTCCACTTCTTCGTTTAACTTTGCCTGTAAATCGTCAAACACCACCAAATCAAACCGTTCTTCTTCAGGCGGTAATCCACATACAAATTTTATTTGAGGTTCCGAAGCCATCCATTTTTGGTACACGGAAAAACACCAGCATACATTTTTAATGGGGCGTTCGTAGACATCGCTTTTCACTAGTTTTCTCACTAGTTCCGTTTTCCCGCTGGAAGACGGACCACTGCATATTGTTGATGAAGGAAATTTTAATTTAAGCATTGCTGGCAGAGTCTCATAAATTCATGCTTAAACAGCTGAACTCCTCGTAGTTCTGGCTTCAAATCCTTTGTACCGTTATGGTAAAACTTTCTTATATCGTACACCACCCTGTTTTCTTTCATACATTTATGAAAAAACACACGACGCCCAATATGTTCTGACAACGAACAAGTACTCTGCGTTAAGTCTACATATTCCTCGTTCGGTATCAGCAACACTATCAATTCCACAACGCACACGATTGCGAGAATCGCTATTACTATAACGGATTTCACCTCCATTTGATGTCTTCAGAATGTTCCATTTCTTTATATATACACCCCTCTAGTCCAGCTAAACCATTGCATCGTACCACAGACACATCCTAGTAAACAATTGATTTGCTTCCCAAACGCCAAAATGAACTAATAAAAAACATCAAATAAACATGGAGTAGCCTAATCATCCACCTTTAGAAAAAAATGATTATTTTTTATACAAATACTATCTCATGGCAGTGAATGCAGAAAAGAGAGTGTAGCCCAGCTCGCCAGAAGAGACAGTCACAAACATCCATGCCTTTACTGGGATTCGAACCCACTAACCATAGGCAGGGCTCTTCCCCCTCTTGTTAAAAAAATCCCAACTCTAGTAATCTCTAATAACGCTTACAAGGGTTAAATAAACCGGTAACGTATTCTGGGTTTGAGAGTAGCGTTGTCATTTAAATTGTCTTGCAGCCTGTAATGAAAGAACGACTTTTGGTAAGGTGCGATACACAACTTCACCACCTGCCTCTCAAGTCTGATAAGGAATCTTGAAGGAAGAAAATTGTTTCTGAACAATGCATAATTGTTTAGGGAAACTCTTGACTGATCGAAAGTGGCCCAGAGTCCTTTTTTCCTCAATATGACTTTATACGCCAGAAGGGTGAAATGCACTAGAGAATAACTCTTTCAGATCAACTACAAGGGTTACATGTTCCTCGAAAAGAACCGTGTCACTGGGCATGTTGGTAGCAGATTCACTTTTAGTAAGGAATCGAACCATTGTTTGGGAGTGTGCGTGATCGCTCGCCTGCTTTTTCGATCCTTACGAATTCAGGTGCTTCCCTAAGACAGAGTCTTCTTGTTTGGGGATTCAGGTGCTTCCCTAAGACAGAGTCTTCTTGTTTGGGGATGCTTCGCCTGAACCGAGTCTTGTTGGTAAGGAATCGAACCACTGCTTTTTCGGAGATCAGAGTCTTGGAGGTGCTATGCTTCTGATGAAACAAATATTTCTTGTTTGGGGGGCCATTCAGATGCATCGCCTGCTATGTTAAGACAGGTGCTTCGCTTGCAGACTGCTTTTCCCAAAGACGTTAGCCCGCTTTTTTCCTCAATACGCTAGGGAATAACTCTTTCAGATCAACTACAAGGGTTCCGCGAAAAGAACCTGCTTCTGTTCTTGTTTGGAGGTGCATCACACTGGTCCACAGAGTCTTGGGGGATCGATCAGCTAGTGCTTTCAACGCCCAGGTGATCCAGAGTGCTTTTTTACTGTTCAGACAGGTGATCCAGAGTGCTTTTCTCCTATCCTTGCAATGTTAAAACAGCAGGTGATCCAGAGTGCTGTTTTTCACTCTCCTTCTGGTGCTTTTTCCTATCCTTTCCATGTTAAAACGGCAGGTGATCCAGAGTGCTTTTTTCACTATCCATCGGGTGATCCAGAGTGCTTTTTCCTATCCTTTTAACATTAAAACAGCAGGTGATCCAGAGTGCTTTTTTACTGTTCAGACAGGTGATCCAGAGTGCTTTTTCCTATCCTTTTAACATTAAAACAGGTGCTTGTGATCCAGAGTGCTTTTTTCACCAGGCAGGTGATCCAGAGTGCTTTTTTCACTATCCAGCGGGTGATCCAGAGTGCTTTTTCCTATCCTTTTAACATTAAAACAGGTGCTTGTGATCCAGAGTCCTTCATCAGTAAACTACTGTCAACTCGTCGCACTTGGTGGTCATAAATACTTTTAATTCTATGTTTTGCGATAGAATATTGTTCAGAAAGGCGGCAATGTCAACGTGCCCATCCGAAGTTTCAGGTACAACGGCTTCGTGAGTTGAAGCACAAAAATTAATTTAATACACAGCTATTAATAATTAATTAAGTAAAACCAAGTAAGCTATTTAAAGAACATTTGAGATCAAACGAATAAGTTTAAGATAAAAAAAATTAAGAAAAACGAATGTGCATATTGGAGCACTTAAAAAGTGCGTGCGAGACAGTCGATTAGCTGTTGCCAAAAAAGACTTAACTGACAGATGGCGCTTCAATATCGTGTGTTGGCTGTATGAAAGAACTAAGCATGCGTATACTCCGAAAAAAAAAAAATGATTCGTTGTCAGAAATGTTTAGTTCTGGCCACGTGTCCTTTTTGGTGTATACGCAAGAGCAGTTCTTTCGTACAGCCAACACACGGTTTTAAAGCGCCATATTTCGGTTAAATTGGACAGAATAACGTAATAAACTTAGCTAACATAATAAAGTAAGTAATAAAGTAAGTAACATAATAATAAGTTTCATATCAAATTCCAGCCATGACACTCTCGTTTTCTGGAAGAATTGTGTTAATATCTCCATCCATTTCTTTTTAATTAAGTTTAGAAACAAGTTACATTTTACGACACCCTGTATGTAGATCATGGATTTTTAGCAGTGACCAGAATGTGAGTAACGCGTATTATTTGAAAGTTGCTAAATCATTTTGAACTTGACGAAACTACTAAAACTGGTAAATTTCTCGGTTTAGAAATTAGCATAAATGAAAATAAGATTGGAATTTCTCAAAAGGAGTATAAAGTGTATCGGCTTCAATATCCAATTGTTTTCCAATAGCAAAGCTCCTTCTACACCAAGTTAGGACACACCATACATTCAATCGGAGCCAAGGTTTTTCCCGCTAGAGGCGCTGCGATACGCTGAAGGCCGAAAATGACGAAAAAGCGTTATGTTCCGGGCTGAAAAACTGGATATAAAATTCAAATTAACTGTCGATTTTCCTTGTTTAAAGCACCTAATAATGAAGAGGATCTTAAATTACGGCACAAGACTATCCCCAGGAAGGATCGTCTGCTGAAAAGTACCGAAATGGTGATTTTTTTAAGGGGAAGTCTAACACCTCTCCTCCCTTTTCTCTTCCCTTGTTAAGTCTATGGGACAGTTTTTAATGCTCACGACTTTTTCCCGCTAGAGGCGCTGCGATACGCTGAAGGCCGAAAATGCACCGAACCAGTTGAGCCACTCTCTCCCATAGACATCCCGCGTTACGTCCCAACTTGGTGTAGAAGGAGCTTTGCCAATAGGATTCTCGAGTTGGAGAAGAGTTATCTTGGTTGATATACTATAATTATCCTTGTAATCTGTAATAGTGGTAGGAACATGGCGGTAAATCAGCGTCACCTAGTTGTTGATAGAATATTGAGGTTGCGTGTGGGAACGGCCACAGTAGAAAGTGTACTTGAAACACTGTTGAAAAAGCGCATTATGAATTTTTTGGAAACTAATAATTTGCTTTCAGATTATCAATATGCATTCAGAAAAGATAGGTCTTGTACAACTAATCTGTTAAAATTTTATGATACTGTTACAGAGGATATTGATAAAGGCAATATGGTTTATGTTATTTACATTGATTTCCTAAAAGCTTTTGATAAAGTTCCTCATGATGCTTTGCTATTTAAGATGAAAATATTTGGGTTAGGGACAGCCATGATCCGTTGGATTCAAAATTGGTTGACCAATAGAAAACAAAGAGTTCACATTAATGGTTGGTATTCTGATTGGAATGAAGTAGTAAGTGGAGTGCCTCAGGGCTCTGTACTTGGGCCAATTTCATTTATTATGTTTATTGATGATATCAGCTGGGGGTTGAATAGCAAGTTAAGTATTTTTGCAGATGACTTAAAAGTGACGAGTACAGTAAATTCTGTTGAGCAAATTGAGCAATTGCAAAGTGATCTAACGAAAATTACTGAGTGTGCTGCAAGGTGGGGCATGTCGTTCAGTGTGAATAAATGCCAAACCTTGTATTTGGGTAAGAACAATGTTAATTATACTTATGTTTTACAGGGAGAAAGTATTCAAGACAGTGAGTTTGTTAAAGATTTAGGAGTTTTTGTGAGCAATGATTTATAAATGAGTGAACAATGTGTTGAAGCAAGTAAGAAGGCCAATCGTATGTTAGGATATATTAGAAAAAGTATCACTTCTAAATCTAAAGAGATTATTTTGCCATTGTATAGGGGTGCGGCGGCCCGTCCACAGACTAGACACGCACGGAGGAACACTCTAAAATAAACTCCCCAGCAAGCACCAGGAGAGAAACAACTCTACCGGAGTTGTAACCGGACTGGACCGTGAAACGTGAGACGAACGAACTGACTCTCTCTCTCCCCGGCTTCCAGAAAACTCCTGTTCAAACTTGCTAAAAATAGCACTAGTGTTCTACGGAGGCCAAAAGGCCAAGCTGTAATATTAATGTAATCAAATGTAAATTTCTACCTGATATTTCTTCGTCTATTTAATAAAAGAGAATTCCCAGACCAAACGGATTACCTTTAATGGAGCAGATATAACGTGGCCTGAACAAGGCACCAGCAGGGGATTGGTAAGGCCACATCTGGAGTATGCTGTTCAGTTTTGGTCACCCTTTCTCAGAAAAGATATTGAAATGCTTGAAAAGGTTCAACATAGGGCTACAAAAATGATTAAGGGTTTATCGGGAATTGATTATGGTAATAGATTAAGAACGTTAAACATGTATTCCCTGGAAAATAGGAGAACTAGGGGTGATTTAATTCAGTTGTTCAAGTTCATTCAACAGATAGCCATGGAGGGCTTAGGTTTTACCTTAAATAGCCGGACCAGAGGGCATGATCAGAAATTGAATAAATCATGCTTTAGAAGGGAGGTTAGAAAACATTTTTTTACAATAGAGTCGTCAATGAGTGGAATGCTTTACCAGAATATGTTGTGTATTTGAAGAGAGTGGAAGATTTTAAGAAGAATCTCGATAACTATTGGAAACTGGTAAGGAATTAGATATATTTTGGACCAACCTTGTTGGGCCTCTGGCCTGTTGTTGGTCGACAATTTTTGTATTTGTATCTTGCAAAATCGTACTCGTCCCGATTTAAGTTTTGTTGTCAGTTTATTGTCTCAATATAACCAATAACCTGAAAAGCATGCAATTGAAGAGTGTTCTAAGATAATTGCAAGGTTATAAAGATCGTGTTTTATTTTACAAAAGTGTTGATCATATTAGTGTTAATACTAATTAAGTTGGGGAAATGCTGAAGGTGGAAAATCTTTTTCTGGGTCAGTTAAATTTGGTAAATCTTTAATTCTTTGGAAGCAAATATAAACAAAAATCGGTAGGATAGTTCATTAAAAAGATAATTTAAATTCGATTGAAATACATTTAGCACGGGTAGCTTAAGTTAAAACATGCAAGTGCGATGAACGCCAATACACAGTGTGATACATTTAACACTAGTTCCGAGGAAATAGTTGTTGAAATAAGATGTTTAAGAAAACGTCTAATTCCGTTCGAAGAATTACTTATTTGGATAATTTAAAATTGTGCAGACGAAACGGGGGATAGAAAGCGCTGCTGTCGTGTAAATGAAGAACGTTCTTACGTTATATGATTATTTGGACTTTAATATATAGTGTAGAACTATAGTTTGGATCATGCTATTTGGATTATAACATAATTTATATACTTTTATTGACTATGTACTTATTTATTCAATTTAAAATTGCGTAGTCGAAACTATCGATAGATGGCTCTGCTATAAAGTAAAGACATTTGTAGCTTTATTATGAAGGTTAATAATTAATTTCTTTAAAACGGGGCTGCAATTTTATTGGCTGTTAAGCCTTTGCAGACATAAGACCCTATATTATAATTCTATATTTAGGCTAAAAAATAATAGTAAAGGCTACTCCAATATTCTTTGATCCAATTTAGTTTACTCAAATTCAATAATCACTCTCAATGAAACGCGGCTTATCCTCCCCCCCCCCCCTTGCAGGCATATTCACCAGAACTGAGAGGTATTCTTTTGTGGAACATCTAGGAGACTCTCGCTATCATTTTCAGAGCTTAGATAACAATAAATCTAACCTCTCTGTGGATGTTAAAGCACTGTTAAAGTATGACGAAATTTAAATTTGCAATGAGAACCAAATCCTAATTTGATCTTTTACACGCTACACAATCATGCGTGTCCAAGATTTTCTCATGCAGATAATGTGACGACTCAGTCGGGCATCGAGCCCACAAGCTTGGGTTTATGAAGCGGACACGTAGTATCACTTGGCCAATGAGCCGCGGGAGGATTCAATCTTTTCTATACTGATTATAAGGCTAAAAATGATCTTAATGTCAAAAATAGGTTGTGAAAAAGTTACAGTATCCCCCCAATACCACTCCTATTTTCATTAGTGACTCAAAGGGAATGAGGCCTGCTCAAGCGCTTCCCTGGTGACCTCAAAAGTGGAGCGATGACACGCTTTCAGTGTATAAGTCTAGCGTTTGTTCAATCACGAATGCTTTATCACAAGAATGTGACAATAAACACAAACAAAAGAAATCACCTGGGACCTTTATTAATGGTGCCAAGCACTAACAAACTTTAATGTCTTTAGCTTTCATACTGTCCACATCGCTTTTTATTTTTACAAAAATTGAACGCAAAACATGTAAATTGTTAAGAGATATACAGTCAAAATCCTTGATGACGTCGCCAGTTTGCTAGTTAAGAAGCCAACAATGACAGTTAATTAACTCTTAACTTAAGGAGGAAGGTCTTAGTAAATTACCCTTTTGAAATATTTTGTGATAATAAACTCGCAATAGATTGGTGCAAGGCTACTAAGCCTCCTGTTAAAACTAGACATGTTAGTTTTTAACATAGTGAGTTTGTTAGCATCACCAAAGCCTGGTAACAAGCAAATTTATTGTTAAATTTTATCTGCGCCTGTTGTCGCTATAGGTTTTACTTTTAATACAAACCATGTTCTTTTTATAATTACGGTTTTCGCTTTGCCTACATCAAAACGAGCGTCAGATTATCCTCAAATGCACCACGGCATTCGCTATGAATATAGCTTAATTCTTCATTTATTTAAAATACCATTACTTACATTTCACAAGAAATGTAAGTAATTTATGGTAACCGTATCAGTGTATTTATTTTTAAAATACTCTGAAAAATAAAAGTTTATACAATATTTTTTGTATATAAAATATTGGTGTTCATTAAAGAGATTTTAATTCGATTGAAATATATTTAGCGCGGGTCGCTTAAGTTTACACATGCAAGTGGTGATGAACGCCAATACACAGTGTGATACATTCAACACTATTTCCAGGGAAATAGTTGTTCAAATAAGATGCCTAAGAAAACGTCCAAGCAAAGTCCGTTCGAATAATTACTTAATTGTTCAATTTAAAATTTTGTAGACGAAACGGGGGATAGAAAGCGCTGCTGTCGTGTAAGTGAAGAACGTTCTTACGTTATATGATTATTTGGACTATAATATATAGGGTAGAACTGTAATTTGGATCTATGCTATTTGGATTATAACATAATTTATATACTTTTATTTACTATGTACTTATTTATTCAATTTAAATAGTGTAGACGAAAATACCGATAGAGGGTGCTGCTATCGTGCAAGTAAAGACATTTGTAGGTTTATTATGTAGGTTAATAAAGTATTTCTCTAAAACGGGGTTGTATTATTATTGGCTGTTAGGCCTTTGCAGACATAAGACTCTATATTATAATTCTATATTGAGGCTAAAAAAATAATAGTAGGGGCTACTCCAGCATTCTTAGAACCAATTTAGTTTATTCAAGTTAAATGACCACTGTCAATGAAACAAGGCTGAGCCTTTGCGGCCCCCTTTGCAGGCTAAGCCTTTGCAGGCATATTCCCCAGAACTGAGAGGTATTCTTTTGTGGACTATCTAGGACACTCTCACTACCATTTTCAGAGCATAGATAATAAATCTAACCTCTGTGTGGATGCTAAAGCACGGCCCCACTCGATCCGTTTCCTGCGTAACACTTAATACGACTGCTGCAATTGCGCCGAAATCCGGAATCACTGCCCCCCCCCCCCCCCCTGCGTTGAAAGCCCACCTAACTTTCTCTGTCGTATCGTATATACGCAGTTTGTTTCTGTTTATCGTTTCAATCACAAAATTGCCAAAAATGTTGCACATTGGTTGGTTCAACACAATAATTTCTGGGATATTTCTAGGTAGGTTGGACGACTTCCGAGTGGCAGCGCCACCTGCGAAAGTTTGCTACATAAAACCGTCTATACGTATATCGTATATACGCAGTTTGTTTCTGTTTATCGTCTCAATCACAAAAAATAATATAAAACTATTACATTATCATGCCGTCCGAAAACGATCAAAATTGGCTATCGTGAGAGAGCTGTCAATAGATGGCGCCATTTAGCGTCATCTTGGTAACAGGACACGTGCTGTTGCTTCGCTATGTCCACACAGCAACAACATCAACTGACATGTACAGGCATGTGCGCGCAAAATTGTACATGAATTTCAAAGCGCGCGCATTTCGTGTCCGTTTTTATTATCGCATTGTGGACATAGCCTTTGTTTACACCAGTTCGCTGTGATTGCGATAAGAAGTTTTTGTTACTTGTGTTCGAAATTTATTAATTATTTTGTAAACTTTTCTAAATTCAGCGAATAAAGGCTAGCTTTTTGCATCAGACCATCTTAAAAGTAAAAGGAAGAACAAGGCGCTTCAATAATTCCATATTCCTACGGAATTCCTACGAAATGGAAGATATTTGGTAAGGAGTTTTTTAAAATATTCTTTTTTTGGTGAAAATGTATCGTCTATTCTAAATATTTTTATTCTTGAAAGTTTCGCAATGCATTCATTATTAATTATTATAATTTGTCTTTTCCCTCCTAATATATAGTTTAAACACATATTTACTTTTGTTCTATCTAGATTTGTTTTTAATTTAGTTCGGGCATTCTGTTTTCTAATATATGTATTTTCGCAGTGTAATAGTTTTGAAAAAAACTTTTTATTATATTTTTCGCGTAAATTCTAATAATTTATAGGCAATTTATAAATGAGAATTAAATGATCTATCTCATTTTAAAATTCTGTTTTTGCTCGAAATTATAATATTATTATTAAAGGGACTGTTATTCTTAACAGAAGCATTTTTAATTAGTGTTATATAAGTATTTATTAATTTTTCTTTAAGAAGCCAAAACTATTTTTTTAATGGAACGTCTTGCGTTTTAGCCTTATTAGATTCTTATCTCTCTTTTCCGGGGATTTTGTTCTGCTTGCAGAATCAAAATAAAAAAATATCTCATTTGTTTATTATTTACTCGGACTGAACGATATTCGAAATAGCCCGATGGATTCTTCATTCATTGCAAATATATTCCAACCAACATATAAATATGCGAAGACTACCAACAGATAGCGGGACCTGACTTTTTTTTTATTATAGCCTGTGAATCTGTTATTTCTCGATTGCTAGACGGCATGTAAATGTAGGAGGCTATGGTCAAATTGAATGGGAAATTTCCATGGTCGGATTGGCAACGGCACTGTTAGCAACAGCAGCCAAGTTAGGCTCAGGGAGGAGGGAGGGGTCTTCTCTTTCCTCCATGGTTAGACTTAACCAAAATTATACGATTGTCTCCATCCTCCAAAACTTTTCGGGACTGGCAATCAAAAACACTTCTGCGCATGCTCACGAAATCGACCACTTTCCAGCAACCAGGTATTTTTGGCGATTTTATTGTTGGCGATTATTTTGCTACGGTATTTCCTTAATTCGTTTCGATTACACATAAAGTACACACGTGGCTTAAAAATATTATTCATTTTTATGCTGATTTGATTTCAAAATTATTGTTTTCAGTTCATAAATAATCTCACTATTAATTTATATTATATATATTTTCTTTTTAACGTGTTCCTGTTAAAAATGATAGAACCAAGTCAGCACGTTAGTACTCGGTCCCCTGACTGGTTAAGTTTTGCCTGGTAAATGCAAAGCTAAAATATTAGTCTTTATTTTGTGAGCCTTTTACTTCCATAGAGCTGTATCAAATAGATTTAAACGCCCTATTTTTAGGATCCTAATGCGATTTTCATTTTTTGTTAGTGTAAAAAATTGTGAATAATTTATGACATCCTATACTAAATTACATTGGTTTTGTTAGTGTGTCATCAGATTTTCACTAATGTAGCTCCTTTCCTTATGTTTTAAATTCCTTCATCTGGTAATTAATAATGAGCAATGTTTTGTTTTCTCTGCATTTAGGTTAAACTAAATATACCTTGTGTCTGCATGCTTGTTAAATTTAATATGGCATGCATTTACAAGCGTTTTTTTTTCTGTTATTTATTTTTTGCCGCCTGCATCATTTGGACACTGGAATTAGATAGAAGGACCTCACCGACATCATTTGCCGACGTTTAGGTCAAGTCAGATTGATTAAACCGCAGAAATGGACATGCTTTCCTTTATAGATGTATCAAGCATATAAATAGCACAACAAAATAAATGCTTTTCGATGTCATTTCTTTACTTTTATTCTTTTTGGGTTTGGTAAGGCCTTTCTTGTATGTCTTGTATCCTGCAGTTATGTAAAAATAAAAGATTCTCGAGGAAGGTATTGATTATGTTTTGCTAGGAAAAGCTTTTCATAGTTCTTTAAAATTGATATTGGAGCTATAAAGTATAAACTGAAATATTCACTAATTAAAGGTAATTTATAATTTTAATCAACTGTTGAAAGTTTTTCTAGTTTATAAAGAATATTGTTACAGAAAAGAATTGACCTTAGAAAAGACGAAATCTCGAACTAAAAAATTATACCTGTTATTTTGTTTAATTCTTTTGAATTTTTAAGAACGATTGAAATATAACATCCGGCATATTCCTTTTAAAAGTTCTGAATAATATTAAGAGTACTACTGAATACATATCAAAGCTACAAATTAAAAGTTCAAAGAGAAGGATATTTTTGAATTCAAATTTTTTACATGTATTTCTTTATTCTATTCCTGTTTAGGAGTTGAGTATAAATTAAAGAAAAGTTTAGTTAAAAGGGCACTGTCTGATAATAAATTGAAATTAATTTTACCATTTTTTAAAATAATTCTTTTGGATTATTTGATGCATGTGCTAAAAAAAATCCTTCTTACTTACAGAATTCATTGCATTATTTTGAGTACCACAAAATATTTATTAAAGCTATCAGTACTAGGTCTGAGAAATATAAAAAAAAAATATTATTAGTCTTTTGGGGGATGCCACTGGTGATTGCTTCATAATTTAAGCTAGATTTTTTAGCATTTTGTGCCTAATAGACTACATTTATATACTTGTTTTTTTATGTATGACAATTTATGTATTAATCCTTAAATTTTTTCAAGACCTACTCGTACCATTGTTGTTTAATTCCTATCGTATTTCATATGTGTTTCTATTCCGTTGACAATGCAAGAATAAGTTTTATACATTTGTTTTAGTTGCTTTTCCTTAACTTATGTTTTTGTTTATTACATTTAAAAAGTAAGCTAGTTAACCTAATTTTGTTTTTTATAAGATTTGCTTAATTTTGTGAGCCATTAAGTTATCCTCACAAGAACTATATCAAATTGAATAGGTACCTATGGAGCCATATAACCAAATATTGGCTAAAAAGTGTAAAGTTTTGCATGCAAATTAGATTTAGAAATAAGATGTACGAAGTGCATCATTAATTGAAGTAAAATTTTTAGAAAGAAATTACTTTCAATCCTGACCAACTCTACCTCCTTCAGTTGTTCAATAAAAGTAACAAGTTATTTGTCAATCCATATACATTTGTATAATCATGTAACTTATTGTGAAATAAAAACGAAAATTGCTTATGAATTCCATCTTTTTTTCCTTCTTAATTACTGTAAGTTACACCAAATGCACAAAACTTATTTATGTGTAAAATTCCTGCTATTTATAAATAGTATTAAATTTTAAATTCTTTTAGTTTGTTCCTATTGTGGGTGAAGAAAAATTATGAAAATGGAATATATTTGAAAAGGCAATATAAAATAGTATATCGAATTTATAAATTTTTAAGAGTGATAGTTAAGACAAATATATCTGCACATATTTACTTTTAGAGAGCTAAGTGCAGTATTTTAAAGGACTGTTGAGTATTTATTAGATTTATAAATTAAAAGTTCAAAGATAGAAAATTATTAAGTGAACTGTGAGTTTTCATTAATTTGTCTAATTAAAAATTTGTTCTATAAATAAACCCTTTATCAACTGACAGTACTTATAACTTATAAGCATCGCATTATAAAGTCCTTGTTTCACTTTTCATTGCACCTTTGGAGAAAAGAGGGGCAAGGTGTATCTTTTCGATTGAATATTGTATTAGTTTTAGCACATGAAAAAGAGAAATAAATTCATCACGAAGTCGCCTTTTACGTATATAGATTACTTTTTAAACGTGCTATTATTATTAATTGCGCAGATAGCTTTAAAACATGCAATGACAAATAATTTGAATTAAATCTTAATTCAGTGCATGAATGATTGATATAAAAAATGTTAAGTGAGTATGTGATATATTTTTAATGTATATATTGAGACAGAATAGTTGAGAATGAGAATTATTAAGTATTCAAGTCAGAAATACGCTTAGTAATAAAATTTTAAAGTAAAATTCACGATATTTGTTTAAAGGATAGGATTGTAAGTTATAAACCTGTCTTGTTCTAGCATTATATAGTGAAACTGGAAATATGGGGTCTTATTTTTGGTTATAAAGGCTAATTAGTATACCTTATCTCTTTTTTTAGACTTATGTTCGGTGCCTACGCGAATTTTACGAATCCAGAACTGTGTGTGTGTGCAAAAATCTAAATTATATTCATAAAAATTTCTAATACTTTTATACTACAATGTCCTGCCGCCGCGTACGATGGTACCCTTAAAATATGAGTTGGGTGCCTACTCAGGTGTCGTCTCGTTACTTTGACTTTGGTTTTAAAATATGTTCTTCGTCACTAAACATTTATGAAGATCTTTGATGCCTTTGAGTAGGTACCGTACTTAAAATAAATATTTTATCGGAATAGATCATTTTATATTTTGTTTGAAAAAGTTTAAATGTATAATCTAATATATAAGAGAATAAAATTTATACATAATGTGACAGCTGTAAAAGACAGAGATTGTTCAGCTACAAATAAATGCACACAGTTTGAACTTTAATTTGCGATTATTAAATCATTTAATTTTAAAAGAGGAATGCAATTCCCCACCTGCGTAATTTCCTCTACTTAATTTCAATTTAAAAAAAACTATAAGTAAACATTTTATTTGTGGCCTGTGCATGCTTGACTCAATGTACCAAGTGCTGTAACACATTGTGACAAATCACTTACATCAAAAAATAAACTAATATATAAATAAATCCTAAAAATAATATTTGAAAAAATGTCCCAATGTACCCCTTTCCCTCAAGAATTAAAATTATTACTTTTACTTTCATAGAGGTTTTTAATCATATTTTTGGCAACAATTTGTAATGTAAACAAAAATAAATAAAAACTTTGAAAACCGCCAAGAAAAGATACAAGGCCAAATACGACAAACTGAGCTCTTTTGCTCTTTCCCTTCAGTCATGCACTACTGAGCAGAGGAGCATACGCAGATGCGTTTTTTGATTGCCAGTCCCTAAAGGTTTTGGAGGATGGAGATAGTCGTAAAATTATCAGCATTCAAAATAAGAATTTAACGGGTTGCTCACTTATATTTTTGCATATAACATCTGTTTTTTTTGTTGTTTTTTTTAAATGATTTCTTAAAATATTTCCATGTGAAATATAGCTAGAAAAGCAGAATTACGATTTCACTTTTTGGGGGAAATCTAGGATGCCTACTTATATAGGTGTTAATTAACAAATAAGCTTAATATTAATTAGGCTACTACAAAAAACATTACAAAATGATAATAGTCCAGTGAATAGAGACTCAAAAAGGGAGTTTACCATACAAACGGTCCGGTATCGCTGATTTTTTTTATATGTTGTGTGTGACCCCTAGGTAGTAATAACTGTGAGTTTTCGTCATCCTCATTCTATTGGTTTTTCCATCATCTCGAAAAAACGTTCGAAATTTTGCCCATTTTCCAGTTTTTGGCCCATAACTCTTTTCCTAGGCATTTTTAAATAAAACTTGTAGTACATCCTAAGAGCTGCTTTTGTCTTCATTTTATTCAATTGCTCTTTTGATGCTGCTCAATAAACATCTGTGTTAAGTTCATCGGCTTGTCTTTAACCTCTCTTATAGATACTTAGGGACACGCCTTAAACTCTAAAAATACACATTTTTTGTGCTATAAATGCAAAAAAGGCCGTATCACTTATTTGTAGTTAACAGATTATTTCAACATTGTTTCAATGAAAAATGAATTGAAATCAACTATTAAAATAACTTTTTCAAAAACATTTAAATAATTTTTAATAACTCTAATATCGTATTGACCCTCGTTTACCTCAGTTTTTTTTTTAGAAATAAATGACCGATACCTATAATCAAAGGCTGAAAACTGATATTTGGATCTTCTTCTATCGGGCCTGACAATTTCGGAAATAATTAACGTATTAGTTATTTGTGGAGAGGTTTTAAAAAATTTCCCCAAATGGGAATGCCAGGGGTTAATCCTAACTACTCCCACCATCGTGCTGATGCAGCCTGCGTGAACCGAATCTTCTAACATGCATAGCTATTTAATGTCACTCCAAAAAACAAGTCCCACAAAACTAACATTCTATTTTGCTACATATTTGTTTGGACAATGTTGCTATAGCATGTCAGTTCTCACGGCACATGCTTGAATCCATACACATCAACTTCAGCCAATTGCAGGACATTGGCATCATTCTCAGGGCAATCATCGCACAGCTTGATGATCTGCACACTGATGTATCTGCCGTGAAGGGGACACGGCAGGCAGACGAACTTCTTGACCTCAGCGTCGCCGATTCCGCCGCCAACATTCTCGCCGCACAGGGAGTTCTCATCGAACAATTCGTCGTCCCATTTTTTGTTGAGTTTCACGTTGCCCACTCGAATTTGGATATCGTGGAGACGGAAAGCTGAAAATAAAGGAGTTTTTATTAGGTGGGGAAAGGGGACTATTTAGTTAGGATTATTTGATAACAGCACTGTATAAAGTTAAGATTCCAATTTCTGTTTAATTTAAAAAAAAAAAAACGCTGAAATAATTATGAAATTGGAGATTTTAATGTAATGAGCTGACCCAAAGGCAACCAAAGATATTATCGTTTTATGTATATTTTTACTCCCTAGAACTTTACGAGCTGAGCTACACAATTTTGTGGGTATAAAAGAGAATGCTCAAGCTCTTCAAAAATAATGATACCGACCAGTAGTGGATTTAGGTCTGAGGACGCCCTAGGCCCGAGACGATATGGCACCCCTTTCCTTTTCTTTCGTAAAAATTTATATATGTATATAGTACAGGGTGAGGCAAACAAAACCGGCCCCGATCTAGAGATGGGAATACGTAGAAATGCTTGGCGAGAAAAAATCTTGAAGCCACCTGAAACCTGTTTTTGCATTGGTTGGATCGGATTGGCTTCACGTTAGAGCTACTCATAGACTAGTGGTGAGTTCAGATCTTGGTTCGTATTGTATAAAGATGTCCCATAATGCAAATGTTGTGTCTTGCAATCAATTTAGAATGTTTTGTAAACCAAAAACAAAAAGATCCGATTCTCTAGGATAAATAACAACCGAAATAATCACAAGTGGGAACTTTTTTGATCAGCCCTACAAACCTTGTTTATATTTCATTTCAACTAGCTTTTCTAAATGTAGCGTAATTGCCGGTATATAAGTCGCCAAGCGTTTGTTTGGGCTTAATATTGAAGCGATCATAAGCTTCAGTTAGCAAACCTGTTTTTGTATTGGTTTTTGACTTGGCAACATTTCTGTCGTATTCTTATCTCCACCTCGGGGCCGGTTTTGTTTGCCTCACCCTGTATATATGTATGTATAGTATGTATGTAATATGTACGCATATATATGTGTGTGTATAAAATAATGAAAATAATAACAATAATAATAAGAAGAAGAAATCTAATTAAGGTATAAATTAAACATTTATTTTTTTTAACATAATTAATAATTTCTGTCATAGTTTTAGTCATTTTAAAAATTTTGGCGCCCCTCAAAATTTGTCGCCCTAGGCCCGGGCCTCACGGGCCTAAGCCAAAATCCGCCTCTGATACCGACGCAGGAGACTTGTATGAAAAACGACGTAGTTCTCAAGGAGTTACTGGCTTTGATGCTGTTTAAGGCAACCTTTTCGATAAAACTCTTAATATTTAGTCTTATAGCCCTTAACCAGCGCCATCTGAAGGCATCGTGAAGGGCTAGTACTCACCCCAGTTCCTCCTGTTAAGTATGTATATGCCGGTGATGACGTACTCCTCTTCCAAGTCGACCTGCCACCAGGGGAACATTTCAGATTCTGGCCCGTCCTTGGTGTGGGCAAAGTAGGGCTGCAAGAAGCCTTCGACGTTGCGATTGCCGTCGTTGGCGCGGTCAGCTGTGTACTTGACATTCTTCAGTCGATAGGTGGATCTCTGGTAAGAGGGCTTGGCCAGGGCCAGGCTGTCTGTGGAAACGATAGGAATGATATATGCAACCTCAAGTGAAATCCTTAATGTTTAGTTCAAAAGCAAATCTTGATCTTCATTTTATCGACAAACTCAATGGAAAATGTGAGGAAAACCTCGGATTTTTGTCGTGGTTCGCGCTTTTACGAAGATTGATTGGTTTGGTGTTGTCAATCAAATAATCAGACATCTCATTGACGAGTACCGATTGGCTGATTGGCTACATCAAACCAATAAGTCTTCGTGAAATTGCCAAATAAGTGGCCTAGCTAAAGCAACCGTGCGGATGTAGATTTTGACTTTTGCTCCGAAAAGGCCGCCACCTCTTAAATTTAGGCGCATTACCGGAGGAGAGGGTAATTTTTCTCCAGACAACCTCCCATGATAACTGCACTGTGACGGACCGCGGGACTTTTGGTCTCGCAGAGGATATAAGGCTCACATTCGCCACATATATTAGGGACGGACATCATAAATATTCATTCATCTTCCGAGATTCTAACAACTGTTCTCTTGATTGACAAAGGTCGAAACCAACATACCGGCCTTTGGACAATCTTTATAGAAAACATATTTTTAAAATAAGTATTAAAGTTTATAACTTACGAGTCTCCAAAGTCTTTTTGTACTGGCCTAGAGAGAGGGGGGAAAAGCCCATAAATGATCTGTTGGATACAATATAATATACAAATAATGTTAATTTTCAATGTAATAATAGTTACCGCAGCGTAGTAAACAAAGCCTGTTGTCTTCAGAACATTCGGGTTGCTCGTATTTGTAAAAGTTTCACATACACCATTTCCAGTTGTTGATATCCTGCTAAAAAAAAGCATTAATTGTAACTATTCAATTCTAGACGAACAGAAATGTTCTTTAATGTTTGTTCTGTGTTATAAAAGTACTTGTTTAGATATATTTGAAATGGGCATCGTAATAATAAATAGTGATCAAAACCGATACAAGATTTTTTTTTCTGCAATAATTTGCATTTTTTGCTAACCAATCGAGCACCAGGCTGTAGATATATGGTGGGCATGTTCAAGGCCGCATGTTCCACATCATGAGTTGCAACAGTTCCAGTTATATTATTTTCACATTCGATCTTTCTGGAATTACATTTGTTTTGTTTGAAAAATCTTTTTTTTCTTACCTTACTAAAAAAAATGTTGCGTACAAACTTTTCTTTCAGTAGAACTAAGGATTTTCTCTGTTCGAAAATCACTTAAATTGCTGTCTTACAATTTCAATATTTCTCCGCATAAAACTAAATACCATTGAAACCGAAATTTTATAACAACATTGACGTAGTAATTAAATGGCTTCCCAAAACGGAGTACCTGTTTTTAAAAATTTATAAAAAAGAAACGGATGGAGATATTTACACAATTCTTACAGAAAACGAATGAGTCATGTCTGGCATTTGATATGGAACAATTTATTATGTTATGTTTATTACGTTATGTAGTAATGTTGTTACGTTATTACACTTTATTATGTTCAATTTAACCGAAAGATGGCGCTTCATTACCGTGTGTTGGCTGTATGAAAGAACGTGGCATGCGTATACACTGAAAAGAAATACTCGTGTTCAGAAATGTTCAGTTCTGACTACGTTCCTTCTTTTTGGTGTATACGCATGCCTAATATTTTCATACAGCCAACGCACGGTATTGAAGCGCCATCTTTCTGTTAATTTGAACATAATAAAGTGTAAAAACAGAACAACGTAATAAACATAACTAACATAATAAAGTGTCCGATATAAAATTCCAGGCACTACTCTCGTTTTCTGCAAGAATTGTGTTAATATCTCTATCCATTTCTTTTTCATTGACTTTTAAAAACATGTACTTCATTTTGGAACCTGTATAATGTATTGCCTAAGTAAAATGTTATTGTAATCAAACCAATGAAGTTTAATAAATAGCAAGAATAAAACACAAGTAGCACATGAAGAACTCTTAAATGGACCACAGCATATGAGAAAAACGTTAATTTTTAAGCGAAACTGAAATAACTAATGAAATCGCAGAGAAACCTTAGTGACTACCTTAGGGGATGGTACTTCGCCATAGTAGTCACGGCTTTATCTTTCATTTATAGTTTATTTTCAACCCTTTAAGACCCCTTCAGATTTCGCTGATTTCAGTTTATGAGGCTAAATGTTAAAGATTTTATCGGAAGAGTAGCCTTAACAGTATCAATGCCAGCAACTCCATTAAAACAAAACAAAAAAACTTCAATTTTTATACAAATAGCGACTGATACAAGTCAACTGCTTCGGTATCAATATTTTTGAAAGTCTTGAATATTCTCTTTTATACCAGCACGATTGTGTAGTTAATTCAATGAGCTAGAGGGAAAAGTCTAGTGAGGTGTGCGATCCACTTAACACGGAGGGAAACGAGCCGTTTCGAAAACGAAACGCGGAGGAAAATATCACTGCAGACAAAGCGAACCGGGCGGGAGGACCCATGAGCTACAGGGTGTTGTATAAATAGCCCCTATTTTTTTTGGTGAACCGGGCAAAGGGTGTGAGTAGGTCGCTCAGATTTCAGCTCGCTGATACATCACTCCAGTTTTACCTCTTGCTCAATGAGTTAATTTCGTAAAGGACTAGAGTTTAGTGATATCCTTACCTAGCGCAGACACAGGACGGTGTCTGTTGACATTTGGCGAGACAGCTGGCGACCTCCACCCGCTCGGGTATGCGATGGATGCCAAGACCTTTTTCCCGCTTGCCACTCGTCCTCAGATAGTTCATTGGGGTAGGGGCGAACTGAAACAAGATTGGACATAAACATCAGTGCTGCTCATTACAGCAACGAAAAGTATCTAAGTCTTCTCTTGTCCGGCCATCTTAGCGAGTCCTCAACAAATTAGTCAGGACAAATTTGTAAATTGCAACTAATTTGTAGACTGTTCCTTTGAGGGTATCCCAATTTTATTAAAAAAAAATAATGCATTATTTAATATTTTCACTCGTTTAGTATTTTTTCTAAAAATTTATTAAATTGAAAGATTCATTTACAACTAATGCCTAAAGATAAATCAAAGAAATATGTTTGAATAACATCCGTTTATATAAAATTTCAAAATTTGGTAAGAATGCCTGGAAGAAATCGGTAAGAATGCCGAATTCGGTTATGCCTAGAGCATATAAATGTCATTTTTTTGGAGGGTTTTAAAAGTTTCATTTCTGAATTCTTGCTAGGCGTGGCCCTCGGCAAACAGACATTTCATTAAACAAAAAACTGAATATCTCAATTTTTTTTTCGATTTTAGTCTGATACCATGCTTGCATGTGTAAAAAATAGTAAATGTAAAAAAATTGAATATATTCTTTCTTTTTTAAGTAGTTAAAACAGCATCTGAAAACTATACCTTCTACACTTCTTCTCTTTAGTACTTGTTTCTTGTTGAATCTTAAAAAGGCAAATATTTGTTTAAAATATTGTCTTTTTTTTAACTTAAAAACCATTGAAATTTTTAAAAAAAATGAACCTTAATTCTCAGGCGTCCCAATTTAAGATTTTTCGACTTTTTGATTTTTTATTGGTTTACCTGGAAGATATTTATATATATTCTGAAAACGTCCAAATAAAATAATTTGACTTCTGATCACTGTAGTAGAAAACTAAAAATCCCGCCGATTGATGCCTTTTGCCGCGAGGGTCTCAGGAGATTAGTTACAATGGAGGGCCTTTTGAAAAATCAAAACAAAAATTATCTGATTCTCGTATTTTAATATATAGGGTGATTATAAAGTAACTTTGCCAACATCTGCGCTTCTTGAGTCCATTCCAGTAAACCGATCGAGATGAGATTTCAAATATAGTTATTTGAAGGTATGCGCTCCAGATTCTGGGAATTTAATTACAGTGGTGCTCTCGGTTACGGTTAAAGTTACGGAAACGCAAAAATTTCGAAAGGCAACGCCTACTTCTTCCTGTCTCAAAATGTTCAGCTCATGCGAAAATCTTAAATAGCTTTCGAACGGCACCGATATGTCTAAAAAACGACTTGTTATAAATAACCCTTTAAGACCTTCCATCAGATGACGCTGATTAAGTTTATGGACTAACTGTTAAGAGTTTTATCGAAAAAATAAAAATGCTATAAACAGCTAATTTACTGGGTGCGCACCTCAGTCATATAAGCAGATATACTGCATACGCACAGATCGTGTTTTGTTGGCTGTTTAAGCCATTTTTTTCCGATAAAACTTATAATAGTAAGTCTCGTCAACTTAATCAGCGCCATCTGATGGCTGGTTTTAAATGGTTATTTATAACAAGTCGGTTTTTGGACATTTCGGGGCCGTTCTAACGCTATTTATGGTTTTCGCTGTACATTTTGAGACTGGAAATGGTAGGCGTTGTCTTTCGAGTTTTTGTCCTTAAAACCGTAACCCTGGGCGAGCCCCACTGTAATGAAATTCACAAAATCTCGAGCGCATACCTCCAAATAACTATATTTGAAATCTCATCTCGATCGGGTAACTGGAACGGACACTAAAAGCGCAGATGTTGTCAAAGTATCTTTATAATCACTCTGAATAATGAATAAATATAACGAATTTCCAAAGCGATTCATAAATTCCTTCCTTTTAAATAAGCATCTGAAACACGGTCAATATTCAGGTGGTTACATGTATCGCCCC
This sequence comes from Hylyphantes graminicola, assembly GCA_023701765.1. Lineage (NCBI taxonomy): Eukaryota > Metazoa > Arthropoda > Arachnida > Araneae > Linyphiidae > Hylyphantes > Hylyphantes graminicola. The sequence continues at coordinate 36,333,050 of CM043112.1, forward strand.
CTTAAACTGGTCCCTTGGTATTCCCGACAGATATTGCATTTTAAATTAAAGGAAATAGCTCATTGCTGCTTTCATCCTTGCTGAACATAAAGTTCTTTTGACTTAGATAAAAAAAAATAGAGAGAGTTTATTAATAAGTATAATAAAAAATAAACTTATTCCTTTCAGTCCCAATTTTTTATTATAAAAATCTAAAATTTGCAAAACAGCCTCATTACGCACAAGAATGAAATGGTAAAAAAAAATCTTGACTTTTTTTGCTAAAATTTAAAGAAAAAATATTAGAATAATAACCTTTGAATTATTTATTGCAAGTAGAATATATGGCTATTTATATAATCAAATTTTTTCAGAAAGAATTTTATTTTACCATGTTACAAATTTTTTTTGTAACGTTATAGAAAAATGTATGAGAAGAAGATAAATTTACTTGAAATATGTGCGAGTCTAACTTAGTGAGGGAAAATGCAAACTGATAATTCAAATTGAATTATTAGAAGTGAAAGGGTCACTATTGCATTGCCTATGAGTATATTTTAAAGTCCTTAATTTATATTACAATTATTTACATTTCCTAAAGAATGTAAATAATTTTTTTTGTACTAAAAAAATTTATCACATCACAAGTTGTCGTTTGAGTTTGAAAAAAAATTTAAGTCAATATTTTTTAATATTAAATATTGGTGTCCATTAAAGGGATAATTTAAATTCGATTAAAAATCATCTAGAATGGGTCGATTAGTTAACGCATTTAAGTGAGATGAACGTCAATACACAGTGTGATCCATAAAACACTAGTTCCGGGAAAATAGTTTTAGTAGTAAGATGTTTAAGAAAACGTTCGAAGAATTAGTTATTTGGACTACACTCCGTGCCACCCTAACTTGGGTAAAACAAAGAGTAAAAAGTCAGGGGAAAAGTGCGATTGGTCCGTTTGTTGGAAACTCTTGTAAGGTAATATTTACATACAAAATGATCTTAATACAATTTAACCAGAATACATTTTTCATTCTGCTAAAATTGCCAAATTTTCTCAAATAATATTCAAATTTGTTAGGCGTTAAACGAAATTAGTGTTTTAAACATGTTTACTGGATGGATTCACAAATAATTTAGGGAACTCTTTACATGCGCGGAAGGATCTTCTCCATGGCATATTTCTATTTACCCAACTTAGGTTGACAAATAGTGTATTTAAAAAAGTGAGGCGAAACTTTTGATAGAAAACGCTGCTATCATGTAAGTGAAAAACGTTCGATTGTTAAATACTTATTTGGACTATAATATATAATATAGAACTATAATTAAGTTTTATGCTATTTAATATATATAATTTATTATATATATTAAATAGATTATAATATAAATTATATAGTATGTACTTATTTATTCAAGAGTTCTTAAGCGTTCCAAACATATTGCTAAATGTTTTTTTTTCTCTAATGGGGCTGCAACATTGGCGGTCAAGCCTTTGCAGACTCGGCATATTCCCCAGAATTGAGAGTAATTTTTTTTGTGGCACCATCTAGGCGACGCTCGTTACCAATTTTGACGCCCAGATTACATACAATGAATCTGAGCTCTCTGTGGATGTTAAAGTATGTCGAGATTTAATTTTGCCGAGAAAACTCAAGCCAAATGTGCCCTCCAGGGATCTTTTACATGCCACATAAATAATGCTAAATGTAATTCCAAACTGTTTCAACTGAAATAAATCATGAAGAATTATGTGTTTATTCTTCCACCAGAGAGCACCGTAAAAACTCCGATAATAACATATACATCAATGGATCATATGCATCACTAAACAATAGTGTGAAAGAAAAAAAAATAATAATTCTAAAAGATAAATCCTACAAGTGCGATAAAATATTACTCAAATCAATCCTAAAATCCGATTTTTTATAAATTTTCGCCTACTGTAGAGATACCGTTTTAGTCATGACAGTCGGAAAAGAGAAATCTTCCCCTACTTTGGCAACCCCTTAACAAGTTTTTGGGGGCCGAAATTGGGTGGCAGCGCACTTGCCCAAAACGAAAGGACCGACTAAATGCTTTCCCCCCTCAGCAGGGGGCCGGGGTGACCGTTGGCTACTTTTAGGACAGCAATTTTTCGCCATGTAGCCAAGACCAAATCTCATGGCATTGAATTGTTTGAAATTTGCGCTTAGCCCCTTTCTCACAGATGGTTGTGCCGTAGGAATTTTTGGGAAGGTTTGTCCTCGCGGGGGGTTAGGAATTGAGATTGACATCCCTGACAACTGCAAAATAATTAGGACGTGGCTGAAGGATTTTTTGGTGCCTATTTTGTCATCGTTGTAGGATGACTTAGATTTTTTTAAACATATTCATGTAGTTACTAATGCTAATTTCGAAAAAAGAATATTGTATACAATATTATTAATAACTGAACTGTGTACCAAATTGTTTATTGTCTCTTTAATAGGAAAGCAGTATACAAGAATCCATTTTTTTAATTGTATAAAAAGATGGGTAGTTTTAATTTGCATCCCTTAGTTTATTAATGTATAATTTTATAAGAGCGTACCTACGTACACCTACGTAAAATGGATAACCAACAAAGAATTTTAAATCAATAAAAACTAAATTCAGTATTTCCAAACCATAATTCAAATGGAAGTCAAATATTTTTTTACAGAATTTTTTGGTACAGTAAACAGCACCTGCCATTCATGCGTTTTATAAAATGAATCAACGTAAACACTGATTGGGAGTTCTTGCAATAACAATTTAAAAAAAAAAAAAGTTTTTTTAATAGTTCTATAACTTTTAGTTTTTAAAATTTGTTTAAGTTTTGGTTACCTGAATATGACAGGAAAATTAAGCAACATTAAATTTTAGAATATGGCAGTTAAATAGCCGTATAAATCATAAATAATAGAAGAATTAACCACCCAAAACTTTGGAAATTTTCTTTTTACGATTTTGTAGTCGTAAATGTAGGTGAAAATGAACAACGTAACGAAGTAGTTTAGTTTATTTTTTTTACACAAAAAACAAATTTGTAAAAAAACTTTCTAAACGAAACTAAAAAACATCTCAATTTCAAAACATACTAAATCTACATCTACAAACAAAGTTTTTACTGACTGGATCGCACATCATCAAACATTCGAAATTACTTTAGTTGCAGACTCGGGACTACTCAAATTAAGGAGCTTATTCCTATGTACCGAAGGCGTCATATAAGAAGAGATTCTTCTAATTTCTAGCCTAAACGCTAAATGAATGCAAAAAGTGAACTGATTTCTCCATAGGTATAGCATTGTTCATTGTTGTAAGCATGAGATTTATACTTTTCATTCCCAATTTGAATACAAATTTCAGCGCGAGTGAAAATTAATTATGAACAAGAAAAGTAACCAAATCAAGGGGCCCGGATGGCCGAGTGGTGAGCATCGCAGGCCAGCAGTCGGCATGCTGTAACGGGTGCGGGTTCGATTCCCGCCTTCACCCTGGGTGTACTTCCTTTCTTTGTGACAGTAAAACGCTTTCTGTGTCTGTCTTATTTGACGAGGGCTTATAAGCGGGTCTCTGATTGAGCACATAAGCCGAAATATAGATGTTAACTACCCTACCCTAACCAAATCAACTGTCACAAGCGAAACTATTTAAAAAATTATTATTTAAAGAAAAATTTTATCAGTTTTAAATGAAGTCATAATATGCAGAACATTCAAAGAATGTGATTCTTTGAATGTTCATGTTCTGTATACTAAGAAAGCGGTGTACAGTGTTCATTTTTTGCATAAAAAGCTGGTTAGTTTAGGTCTATTTGTCTTTCTTATCAATGTGCAATTTATAAAGTCGTCAACTGTGACATGTACTTTAGCTATTTTTGTTTTTACGAAAGCATTTGAAAATAAGAGACTATTTGAAGGATAGATTGTTTGCATGTTGTAGCCAACGATCGATAATGTAGGTAGGGTAGGTACATATATAGTCCAGCCTGTGTGCATGATCAAAGACCCGCTTATAAGCCTTCGTCAAGTAAGACAGACACAGAAAGAGTTTTTACTGTCACAGAGAAAGGAAGTACACCCAAGGCGAAGGCAGGAATCGAACCCGCACCCGTTACAGCGCACAGACTGCTGGCCTGCGATCCGGGTCCCCTCGATAATGTATACTGGAGAGTTTGTGCAATGTTAAGAATACACTATGTCAGATATCTGGAGACAATTATTTGGGCTCTTTCTTCAACTTCGCCACTGATGTTTTTGTCTCCTCTTAACTTTACCTATAAGCATAAATGCCTCTTACAAGTCATTAGTTGTAAAACAATGGACAATAAATATAAATTAATTAAAAAAATATACATATTTGGGATTAAGTTTAAAAGGACATGCAAATAACGTTATATTTTATATACTGCATTCGTTAAGCCGTTTTCCTGGAGTCAGATCATGAGAAAATATTTAGAATAAGGTATTTCACATAATTATTTTTTTAAATGCAAATAAATTTAACAAGGTATAAAAAATGTTATTTGAATTTGTGGAAGAAAATTCATGAAAATGGGAAATTTCGCCCTTTAAAAGTTTAAATTAAAACTAAATGCTGTCATCTTGCTGCTTCCCCCCCCCCCCCCCCCCCCCCCTCAAATCATTTGTGGTAGCGGATCTAGGGAACAATTACTGTTACAAAACTAATTGTTTTTATGTTAGAATTTCAGTGAGTATTAGAGTTATATTTTAGGTCTTTTAAAACTTCTTGTCGAATTTATTATTCGCAAGCCGCATATTTTAATGCCCATTGTTCAAAACCATTTTAAGCTGGGGAGCCCAGTCGGTTATGCACTCGCCTAGCATGGGAGGGGTCCCTGGTTCGGGTGTTGTCCGGCATACCTAATAATTTATATTTAATTTTATTTATATAATGTTGAACAAAACTGGAATTGAATGAATAATCACGATTTCTTTTTTAAATAAACTTTTTACATTAAAAACTTTATTATCTTGATTATCTTTTTCATTTTGCTTAAAAAAACGATTAGTGGTACGCAGGTAACAAAATGCGCTGGAAGAGGAGTGAGAATTAAAAAAGGTTAAAAATTTGACGATTTTTTTAAATTTTGACCAATTATACAAAAGTTGTTTTTAGTTATTTTGGCTGCAAAGTGATTATTATTTTTACTGCTTATGTAAAAATAGGTGAATAGACTAATATGTAAAATAAACCTACCACGCGCCACCTACACAATTTAGACATGTCCCTGAAGGGGAGGGAAATAGTCTCCAGAAAACACTGTTAGAACATTTACAATCGAACAATAAACTTGTTTTAAAATTAAAGATTGAAAGACAAACTTTTTTTAATGACATCATAATGTATTTTATCGCAATATGATTCTTTGATGGTTCATTATTCAAGTTAGTTTTTTTTTTTAGTTTATATTTGTTTTGTTTTTTATAAAGATATTTGAAAACCTTACCATCGATAGTTTGCTACAAAATTTTAAATAACAGAGCTCGAAAAAATCTAAATTAAAATAATGATACATTTCGTTTACATTTTAGAGATAGCAATTTTGCATGAATTTGCTTCGAACGTAAATAAATTTAACAAAATATGAAGAAAATTCATTGAATTTGTGAAAGAAAATTAATGAAAATTAAAAGCTAAATGGCCGCTTCTAAAATTTTAACAATAATAATTTCTATGAGTGTTAAAGTAATTGGAAAGTAGGTTGTTGTGTCAGTTCTTTTAGAAGTTCTTGCTTTCATTGTTATTTAAACTTAACTTAAAATAAGCTCAAAAACAATTTTATTCGAATAAAACACGTTTACTTTTGGAAATTACCCAATAATCATTGATTATACCCTGCAAATATGTTTACTTATCGAAAAACTCGTGCAAGAACAACCAAATTAAGTATTCTTATAAATTGCAGATTTTATATTGAAGCATATTCTTTTAAATAACTTTTTCTTAAAAACGTATTTGTGCTAATCCAGCAAATTTCAATTGCAATTTGAAAAAACTAAATCAAAACGTTCGAAAAATGGGAAGCTATAGTCACAATGGCCTTCTAAGCCATATTGAAAGTAACTAACACAATAGCGTTGATAAGAATGTCTGGTAGAGAAGAATACTGAATAACCCCCCGCTGAAACGGGTGACAAACAAGTTTCAGCTTACTGGCAAGATCTTGGAATACGCGCACTTCATTATTAACTCGACTCCCCCTCGATCTGCTTGTAGAGTAGGGGGGCGTATAAGGACAATTGCTTTTATTACGCTATCAACCCTCAAAGTCTCAACTGGTGAGAGAAACATGCCAAAACTACAACCCCTGAAAATGGTCAAAGAGGGGAGGAAATAGTATGGCAGCCATATTTTGGGCAAGTGTCGTGTAATCCGAAATTGGGGGGGAGGAAGTTGGGATTTGCTTATTGGTGTTAATGTTTTTATTTTCTAGTAGGGATTATTTGCTTTGTAAGGCAAGGTTACCGTTTTGAAGGTCGGCGGTAGTAGACATTTGATCATGTATAGTAGAAATCTTCTGTTTAATCGAAGATATCAACCCATCGAACTTGGTGGTCATAAAAGCTTTTAATTCGATGTTTTCCGATTGAATATTGTTCAACAAGGCGGCAAGGTCAGCGTGTCCATCCGAAGTTTCAAATACAACGGCCTCCGGAGTCGTACAGGTGGTGCAAATCACGTAGTTTTTTTCTGGTTTGAAAATTTCTTTAATTTTGCCGCAGTAAACCCAGCACATAGTGAGTGATAGTTTGATTTGCTAGCTCCGTTGCATAACAGAAGGTCTTGAACTAAGATTTCTTCACCACAAACTGTACAGTCAGGATTTGTCGACATTTTTCATGAGTTGAAGCAAAAAATTAATTTAATATACAGCTATTATTAATTAAGTAAATAAAACCAAGTGAGCAAATTAAATAAATTTTTAAGTATCAAATGAAATGGAAATATTTGAGCAGTGAAAAAGTGCGTACAAGACAGGCAAGCAGCAGTTTTAAAAAAAGGGACTTATTCGAAAGATGGCGCTTCAATACCGCGTGTTGGCTGTAAGAGCGAACTAAGCATGCGTATACACCGAAAAGAATGACACGTAGTCAGAAATGTTTAGTTCTGACCACGTAACGTAATAAACATAACTAACATAATAAAGTGTTCCATATCAAATTCCAGACATGACTCACTCGTTTTTTGCAAGAACTGCGTTAATATTCAATTATTTTTTTATTTACTTTTAAAAACAGGTACTCATTTTGGGACTATGTACATCTTGGATTTTTTAGCAGTGCCCAGAATGTAAGTAACTTGTATTATTTGTAAGTTGTGAAATCATTTTGAACTTATAACGAAACTGCTGAAACCGGTAAATTACACGGTTTAGAAATTAGCGTAAATGAAAAAATTAAGGAAACATTTCAAAAGCAGTATATAGTGCAGCGCCTTCGATAACCCATTGTCTACCAAATATATCCTCGCGGTAAATCAGCGCTACCTAGTTGTTGATGGAATATTGAGGTTGCGTGTGTGGTAACGGCCGCAATGAAAAGTATACTAAAAAAACATAGTATGACTGATTGTAAATCTGTTATAATTCCTATTTCTAAATCGCAAGAGAAAATTGCATATGGAACGGAAGAACTAGCTGATAAAACTTGTTATTTAGAATTGATCGGTAAATTATCGTATGTTGCAAATCGGTACTCGTCCCGATTTAAGTTTTGTTATTAGTTTATTGTCTCAATATAACCAAAAACCAGAAAAGCGTCATTTCACGCAATTGAAGATAGTTATAAGATATTTGCAAGGTTCTAAAGATCGTGTTTTATTTTATAACAAAAGTGCTGATCATAATAGTGCAAATACTGAATCAAGTTGGGGAAATGCTGAAGGTGGAAAATCTTTCTCCGGTTCAGTTATTATGTTTGGTAAATCTTTAATTCTTTGGAAGCAAATAAACTGAAATCGGTAGGAATGTCTACTTGTGAAGTTGAACTTTTTGCAATTGCTGATGCTACTAAGAATCTGGTTTGGATTAGTAATTTATTAGAAGAGTTAAATTGTTCCAAATATGTAATTTAACCTATTGAAATATTTTGCGATAATAAAGCCGCAATAGATGGTGCAAGGCTGCTAAGCCTTCTGTTAAAACTAGACATGTTAGTTTAAAATTTCATTTCATTAGAGATCTCATTGTGAATAATAAAATAAAGTTAATTCACTATACTACTGAAAAAATGTTAGCAGTTCCTGAAACCAAACTATTTTGGACTGTAGATCAAGTTGAACTGAATAAGGATGCATAACTTCTTTCCGTTAAGGTGGCCGATCACATTTGACAGCAGTTTTCTGAAAAATCTATTCCAACCATGAAATTGAGGGATTTTATTATAATATAGGGCATGAAATAAAATCAGTAAGACAACAGTTACCAAATTTTTTAATAGGTAAAAGTTTGTTCCAATTCATAATAGTTTTACACGATTCTAGCTCAAAACCTTTTTCATACTGTAACAAAACTACTGTAAAAATTTGGAAGCAATTGATAATAAAGAACTTCTGTTTTTATGTTTTGCGTAATCCATAATGCGTTTTGAAAAAAGAAATGAAAAAAAAAGCTTTAAAGTTCTATAACTTCGGCTCTATTAAAAACTAGAAACTAAAATGAAACAGATTTAAAAAAGCTGAAGGTTTATTTTATATTAACACTTTACCTCCGGGCGTCGACTGACCCGTAGACTAAAGATCTTCTAGACCAGCAACTTAATCTAATGCCTAGCTCTTCTAACGTGTCGAAAGCAACTAAAACACTATTAAAGGTTGATTTGTTGATTGGCATAATTGTACTTTCAATTGTAGGGCTACTGTTTCTTCGGAATGTTCTCTGTTAAAAAAAAGTTACCCACTAGTGATTATTTCAACCGTTAGTCATCCTTTTACATCGGACCTTTTTGACTACGTGAACAAATAACATTTTGAGTTAATTGCATGACACAAAATTTGCATAAAGGTCCGTCTTAATATTACAAATGTTACGAACTTTAAAATTTTCAATAGCAACACCCAATTTTAATTACTTAGAAATGTGAAAAACCCTCGAAAACCCCTAAATCTAAGTTTTTGTTACATTTGGATGAATATTTGACGAGTTATTCAATCGAATCACTTGTGGATCTTTGGGGGACCATGTCTAAAATGACAAGCGTAGTCAGTCTGTAGGTTTATTAATGGAGAAAAAGAGGCACAAGGTCAAATATCTTGAGGATGGGCCTACGAGGGATATAAAAGTCAATGAGTAGCTGTATATATTCAAAAATAAAGTCGAAAATAGTTGTAGTAAAAAATAGATCCCTATCGTCCCTTGATAAGGGTTCCAAATTACGAGATGTCATTGACTCTGTTAAATCTCCTAAAGGTGACTGCAAATAGGCAGCCAGAAACCATTACATTAGTTCCCTTAGACACAAAGGGGGCGCGCTAGTTTCTATGTCAATTTCAATGTAGAAATTCTCCAATGAGAGTTTGAAACTTAGAGTGTTCTTAGTCTATGGGTCAGTCGACGCCCGGAGGTAAAGTGTTAAGATGCAAAAAACAAATGTTTTATATGTTGTCAATTTTTGCTGAAAAAAGGTGATCGGATACCTTAAATTTGTATTTTCCCAAGGGTAAGTTTGTTAACCTTACCAAAGACTGGTAACATGCAAATTTATTGTTTTATTTTATCTACGCCAGTTGTTGCTATAGGTTTTACTTTTGATATATATATGTTTTTTTTACAATAAAGGTATTCATTTTGCCTTCATCAAACTTTGCGTCAGTTTATTTCTCCATTTCACCACGGTCTTCACTATGAATATATTTTAATCTTTAGCGTCTTTATCAAATCTTATAGATGCAAGGCATATTAACCACTTGTGCGGAATCTGTCACGAATACTAGGAAGCGAGTTTAACCCTTAAGACCGGGACGGTCAGATAGTGCTGATTTAAAATTATGGGACTATATTTGGAGTTTTATCGAAAAAAATGTGTTCAACAGCATCAAAATAATCCTTCAAAAGAAAGTCATTTTTTATAGAAATAAACGATCCATCCTGGCCTTGTCTTCCGACCACAGTCCGGTAACTTTCTCTCTATATGGCCTCAAACAATCCTCTGAATCAATCAGACTTACAACAAACTGGGAAAAATTTCATTCCATCTCAAATGACAATATTAAAATCAACCCTCCTCTTCAAACTATAGACGAAATCGACACTTCTATAAAGGATTTTGTATTTAAAATCAAAAATGACATTGACAATAGTTTGAGACCAATAGGTAAGCAATAGAAACAACTATAAACTGCCCCAGGAAATTAGGGATAAAATAAAAAACAAAAATAAACTTAGAAAAGTTTACAAAATAACCAGACAATCGGAGGATAAAATTAAATGGAACGAAGCGTGAAGGCGAGTCAGAGCAATTATTGCTGACTGCAAACAAACAACGTGGGAATGTACAATTATGAAATTATCCACAAAAAATAATACAGTCTGGAAATTGGCCAAAGCATTAAAATCTAATCCTCAAAATATTGGCCCACTCCAAAGTTCAAACAAGTTGTTGCTATAGGTTTTACTTTTAATATATATGTTTCTTTTTACAATAAAGTTATTCGTTTTGCCAAGTTTTGCCTACATCAAAAATTGCGTCAGTTTATTTCTCCATTTCACCGTGATCTTCGCTATGAAAATGTATTTTAGTTCCATCATTAAAAATACCATTATTCATCTTTCCCAAGAAATGTAAATAATTTTTGTATTAAGCATATTCAAAGCTACTTCTTTCCTCGCACCAATTTTGAAAATAAAAGTATATACAATATTTTTTTTATATTAAATATTGGTGTTCATTAAAGAGATAATTTAAATTCGATTGAAATATATTTAGCATGGGTCGCTTAAGTTAACATGCAAGTGTGAAGATGTTTAAGAAAACGTCCAAGCAAAGTCCGTTCGAAGAATCACTTATTTGGACAATTTTAAATTGTGTAGACGGAACGGGGGCTTGATAGATAGCGCTGCAGCTGCTGTCGTGTAAGTGAAGAACGTCCTTACGTTATATGCTTATTTGGGCTAGAATATATAGTATATAACTATAGTTTAGATCAATGCTATTTGGATTATAATATAATTTATATACTTTTATTTACTATGTACTTATTTATTGAATTTAAAATAGTGTAGACGAAACTAACGATAGAGAGCGCTGCTGTCGTGCAAGCAAGAACATTTGCAGTTTTATTATGAAGGTTACTAATGTATTTCTATAAAACGGGGTTGCATTACTATTGGCTGTTAAGACTTTACAGACATAAGTCTCTACATTATAATTCTATATTTAAGCTAAAAAAATAATAGTAAAGGTTACTCCAGCATTCTTAGAAACAATTTAGTTTATTCAAGTTAAATAACCACTGTCAATGAAAGGCGGCTAAGCCTTAGGTATTCTTTTCTTAAGAGAGGTATTCTTTTGTGGAACATCTAGGTGACTCTCGCTACCATTCTCAGAGCTTAGATAACAATAAATCTAACCTCTCTGTGGATGTTGAAGTATGACTAGATATAAATTTGCCTTGAGAATCAAAGGCAAATTTGATCTCTTACACGCTGCATAATCATACGTGTCCACGATTTTCTCATGCAGATAATGTGACGACTCAGTCGGGCATCGAGCCCTCAAACTTGGGTTTATGAAGCGGACACGTAGGATCACTTGGCCAATGAGCCGCGGGAGGATTCAATCATTTCTATACTGGATTATAAGGCTAAAAATGATCTTAATGTCAAAAATAGGTTGTGAAAAAGTTACAGCGTCCCCCCCCCCCAATACCACTCCTATTTTCATTGGTATCTTAGGGGAATGAGGCCTGCTCAAGCGCGCTCCCTGGTGACCTCAAAAGTGGAGCGATGACTTGCTTTCAGTGTATAAGTCTTGCAATTGTTCAATCACGAAAGCTTTATCACAACATTGTGCTTAATTATTTATTTACATTTTAAATAAATTACAACCGTAAGCGTTCCAAATCTATCACTTAATAAATAATTCCTAACTGTTTCAACTGAAATACATCATGAAGAATTATATGTTTATTCTTCCACCAGAGAGCGCCGTAAATACTCCACTGTGAAATAATTTGTCGAATTTCACTTCTGTTATCTTCACTAACTTATCGCAAAGCGTCTTTGGTAAATATGGAAGAAGCAGGGCACATTAACCACGTTTGCGGAACCTGTCACGTAGGGAGTGTGTTTAACCCTTTAGACCGGCGGTCAGATGGCGCTGATTTAAAATTATGAGACTAGATTTAGAGTTTTACTAGCTGTTATACCCGACTTTGCACGGGTAGAGGTGAAATTAATCTAATAGTCAGTTTAACCATTTTTTCTTTCATTTGAGTTTCATAAGATGTGAAGATTACCCAGTAATTTTCCCTTTAATTACCCATCCAGGATATAATAAGGATTGATATTAATTTTAAAATAATACCTTTTATAAGAAGCTCAAATTAAAAAGAATACATATTTAAGTAAATAATAATCAGTAATAATTAAAAATAAGCTACTCCAGCAAACAACAAACGATTTGCATTTTTATGTAGGTCACTTCAATTCATCCATCATTTAATCCGTTAAAGAACAATGAGCTTATGTTGCTGTTACCGTTCGTTATAAAGTACAGAATCCCTTTACTTATATTACCTTAAAAATTCAAAATTTAAAAAATGCTATAAAATTAACACATAATGTCATAGTAATTTCCCGAATAAAAACATTTTAGCTCATTTGGCGTGTTTGAAAAATTTGGCTAGGAAAATGTATAGCTACCATTACATCCATTCAGCTCTGGCGCAAGACCATTGCACAAGCAACCAGATATTTAAAAAAAAAATGTTTTTTTGAGCTTTTTTTGTAATAACTTGGCGAGTTTGGCAAAGTATTTGGCGAAAAAATTAAGACATAAAACTCTAATATGCATCTGTAGTGCCACGGAATTTAGAAAACAATCTAGTTCAGTAAAAGCTTAACTATGTTTTTAAAAAATTCATAATTAAAATCATATAGACACAATAAAATAATAGAATGGGGACTGGTAGAATTACATCACTTGAAACATATAAATTATTTTTTCAAATTATTAATTTAGTTTCTGAAGGTAATGAACAAATATTAAATAAATTAAACATTTTCAATTTCAAATGTTTTCTAAAAAGTTTTATTTAATCTTTTCTGCCTGATGGCATCGCGAAAGAGAAAAAATGATCGGATTTGAGCGAAAGTGGTGTATTTCGACCCCTTAAAACGTTCTAAAACGATAGAAGGAATGGTCCGATTATAAAAATTCTTAGCCTATGTTTTTTCTGGAGATGAGATGAATTTTTGTGCCAAGTTTCGTGACGATCTGATGCGTGGTTCTTAAGTTTTTGCGTCCTATACAAACAGACAAACAGAAGTCGCCATTTACGTATATAGATGGGAAAAAATGCGTTGAACAACATCATTGCCAGCAGTTCTTTAAAAAGAAAGTCATTTTTAAATAAGCCATCCGCACGATCGTGATAGCTCGGTCGGAAAGGACTACTAGAATAAACTGGATTGTGTTATTTGTTTCCATATGGCAACATTATGCACTAGAGGGTAAGCAGGCATTATTCCCATAAATTACTGTTCAATCATGAATGCTTTATCACAACAATGTTACAGTAAACACAAACAAGAGAAATCACCTGGGACCTTTCGCTTGCAAGGCGTCCGCCTAACCGACTGGGCTCCCCAGCTCCAGTGAAAAGTAAGAAATTAATAATTAATCGATTTTAGCCAACAGAACGATGACGCAAATGATATGACAAATTAAGATGTCATTTTCAGAGTGATCTAAGCACCATTGGCATTATTAATGGTGCCAAGCACTAACAAACTTGTCTTTAACTTTCATACTGTCCACATCGCTTTTTATTTTTACAAAAATTGAACGCAAAACCAGTAAATTGTTAAGAGATATACAGTCAAAATCCTTGATGACGTCGCCAGTTTGCTAGTTAAGAAGCCAACAATGACAGTTAATTAACTCTTAACTTAAGGAGGAAGGTCTTATTAATTTACCCTTTTGAAATATTATGTGATAATAAAGCCGCAATAGATTGGTGCAAGGCTGCTAAGCCTCCTGATAAAACTAGACATGTTAGTTTTTAACATAGTGAGTTTGTTAGCATCACCAAAGCCTGGTAACAAGCAAATTTATTGTTAAATTTTACCTGGGCCAGTTGTCGCTATAGGTTTTACTTTTAATACAAACATGTTCTTTTTATAATTAAGGTTTTCGCTTTGCCTACATCAAAACGAGCGTCAGTTTATCCTCAAATGCAGCACGACATTCACTATGAATATACCTCAATTCTTCATTTAAAATACCATTATTTACATTTAGCAAGAAATGTAAATAATTTATTGTTTTCATGTATTTTAAGAAATCGTATATTTATTCAGGAAAATAAAAGTATATACAATATTTTTTTAAAATTAAATATTGGTGTTCATTAAAGAGATAATTTTAATTCGATTGAAATACATTTAGCACGGGTCGCTTAAGTTTACACATGCAAGTGTGATGAACGCCAATACACAGTGTGATACATTTAACACTATTTCCGGGGAAATAGTTGTTCAAATAAGATGCCTAAGAAAACGTCCGTGCAAAGTCCGTTCGAATAATTACTTAATTGTTCAATTTAAAATTTTGTAGACGAAACGGGGGGTAGAAAGCGCTGCTGTCGTGCAAGTGAAGAACGTTCTTACGTTATATGATTATTTGGACTATAATATATAGTGCAGAACTATAGTTTGGATCTATGCTATTTGGATTATAACATAATTTATATACTTTTATTTACTATGTACTTATTTATTCAATTAAATAGTGAAGATGAAAATACCGATAGAGGGTGCTGCTATCGTGCAAGTAAAGACATTTGTGGGTTTATTATGTAGGTTAATAAAGTTTTCTTTAAAACGGGGTTGTATTATTATTGGCTGTTAGGCCTTTGCAGACATAAGACACTATATTATAATTCTATATTGAGGCTAAAAAATAATAGTAGGGGCTACTCCAGCATTCTTAGAACCCATTTAGTTTATTCAAGTTAAATGACCACTGTCAATGAAACAAGGCTAAGCCTTTGCAGGCATATTCCCCAGAACTGAGTGGTATTCTTTTGTGGACTATCTAGGAGACTCTCGCTACCATTTTCAGAGCATAGATAATAAATCTAACCTTTGCGTGGATTCTAAAATACGGCCCCACTCGATCCGTTTCCTGCGTAACACTTAATACGGCTGCTGCAATTGCTCCGAAATCCGGAATCACTTTTCCGCCCTGCCACTAGAGGGCGTTAAAAGCCCACCTAACTTTCTCTGTCGTATCGTATATACGCAGTTTGTTTCTGTTTATCGTTTCAATCACAAAATTGCCAAAAATGTTGCACATTGGTTGGTTCAACACAATAATATCTGAATATATTGTATTGTGCAGTCTATTCATTTTCCTGTATATATTGTATATTTTATTCGCTTTTATACAATCTTGAACTCACCGCAAAGCGATAGCGCATTCAAAACATCAACAAACCCGTGAACCGGGATATTTCTAGGTAGATTGGATGACTTCCGAGTGGCAGCGCCACCTGCGAAAGTTTGCGACATAAAACCGTCTATACGTATATCTTATATACGCTGTTTGTTTCTGTTTATCGTTTCAATCACAAAAAATAATTTAAAACTATTACATTATCATGCCGTCCGAAAACGATCAAAATTGGCTATCGTGAGAAAGCTGTTAATAGATGGCGCCATTTAGCGTCTACTTGGTATCAGGACACGTGCTGTTGCTTCGCTATGTCCACACAGCAACAATATCAACTGACATGTACAGGCATGCGCGCGCACCTACCTAGAATGATAGAAATTGTATATGAATTTCAAAGCGCGCGCATTTCTTGTCAGTTTTTATTGTCACATTGTGGACATAGCCTTTAATTACACCAGTTCGCTGTCATTGCAATAAGAAATTTTTGTTTCTTGTGTTCGAAATTTATTAATTATTTTGTAAACTTTTGTAAATTCAGCGAATAATGGCTAGTTTTTTTGCATCAGACCATCTTAAAAGTAAAAGGAAGAACACGGTGTTTCAATAATTCCATATAGGTATTCCTACGAAATGGAAGATATTTATTAAGGAGTTTTTTAAATTATTCTTTTTTGGTGAAAATGTATCGTCTATTCTAAATATTTTTATTCTTGAAACTTTTCGCAATGCATTCATTATTAATTATGATAATTTGTTTTTTCCCTCCTAATATATAGTTTAAACACATATTTACTTTTGTTCTATCTAGATTTGTTTTTAATTTGGTTCAGGCATTTTGTTTTCTGATATATGTGTTTTCGAAGTGTAATAGTTTTGAAAAAAACTTTTTAATATATTTTTCACGTAAAATCTAATAATTTATATGCAATTTATAGTTAAGAATTAAATGATCTATCTCATTTTAAAATTGTGTTTTTGCTCGAAATTATAATATTATTATTAAGGGACTGTTAATCTTAACAGAAGCATTTTTAATTAGTGTTATATAAGTATTTAT
Organism: Hylyphantes graminicola; assembly: GCA_023701765.1. Taxonomy (NCBI): domain Eukaryota; kingdom Metazoa; phylum Arthropoda; class Arachnida; order Araneae; family Linyphiidae; genus Hylyphantes; species Hylyphantes graminicola. The sequence continues at coordinate 36,349,727 of CM043112.1, forward strand.
TAATTTTTCTTTAAGAAGCCAAAACTATTTTTTTAATGGAACGTTTTGCGTTTTAGTCTTATTAGATTCTTATCTTTCTTTTCCGAGGATTTTGTTCTGCTTGCAGAATCAAAATAAAAAATATCTCATTTGTTTATTATTTACTCGGACTGAACGATATTCGAAATAGCCCGATGGATTCTTCATTCATTGCGAATACATTCCTACCAAAATATAAATATGCGAAGACTACCAACAGAAGCGGGACCTGACTTTTTTTTTTTAGGATAGCCTGTGAAGAATCTATGTTATTTCTCGATTGCTAGACGGCATGTAAATGTAGGAGGCTATGGTCAAATTTAATGGGAAATTTCTATGGTCGGATTGGCAACGGCACTGTCAGCACGGCAGCCAAGTTAGGCTTAACCAAAATTATCAGCATTCAAAATACGAATTTAACGGGTTGCTCACTTATATTTTTGCATATAACATCTGTTTTTATATAGAAAAAATGATTTCTTAAAATATTTCCCTGTGAAATATAGCTAGAAAAGCAGAATTACGATTTCACTTTTGGGGGAAATCTAGGATGCCTACTTAAATAGGTGTTAATTAACAAATAAGCTTTATATCAATTAGGCTACTACAAAAAACATTACAAAATGATAATAGTCCAGTGAATAGAGACTCAAAAAGTTAGTTTACCATACAAACGGTCCGGTATCGCTGATTTTTTTTATATGTTGTGTGTGATCCCTAGTAGTAATAACTGTGAGTTTTCGTCATCCTCATTCTATTGGTTTTTCCGTCATCTTGAAAAAACGTTCGAAATTTTGCCCATTTTCCAGTTTTTGGCCCATAACTCTTTTCCTAGGCATTTTTAAATAAAACTTTTCGACACAAAGTTGAAGAAAATAAAATTTTCTTCAAAACGGGTATCAAAAGTGCTTTTCTACGACTGTATAAACAAATCGAAATCATTACATTTAAGATGATAAATGATAATTTCATCTTAATTGGATTCATTGCAGTTTGAGTGCCAAAAATGGTAGCTAGAGTCGCCTATATGGGGTCACAAAAAATGGCTCCCAGTTCTCGGGAATAAGACGAGTTTGAAAAAGGCTTAATGCACCAAAAAGCAGCTCCGTTGGCGACACTGCTCGTAGTACATCCTAAGAGCTGCTTTTGTCTTCATTTTATTCAATTGCCCTTTTGATGCTGCTTAATAAACATCTGTGTTAAGTTCATCGGCTTGTCTTTAACCTCTGTTATAGTTACCTAGGGACACGCCTTAAACTCTAAAAATACACATTTTTTGTGCTATACATGCAAGAAAAAGACCGTATCACTTATTTGTAGTTAACAGATTCAACCATTAAAATAACTTTTTGAAAAACATTTAAATAAGTTTTAATAACTCTAATATCGTATTGACCCTCGTTTAACTCAGTTTTTTTTATAGAAATAAATGACCGATACCTATAATCAGAGGCTGAAAACTGATATTTGGATCTTCTTCTATCGGGCCTGACAATTTCGGAACTAATTAACGTGTTAGTTATTTGTGGAGAGGTTTTAAAAAATTTCCCCAAATGGGAATGCCAGGGGTTAATCCTAACTACTCCCACCATCGTGCAGATGCAGCCTGCGTGAACCGAATCTTCTAACACGCATAGCTATTTAATGTCACTCGAAAAAACAAGTCCCACAAAACTAACATTTTATTATAATCTATTTTGCTACATATTTGGTTGGACAATGTTGCTATAGCATGTCAGTTCTCACGGCACATGCTTGAATCCATACACATCAACTTCAGCCAATTGCAGGACATTGGCATCATTCTCAGGGCAATCATCGCACAGCTTGATGATCTGCACACTGATGTATCTGCCGTGAAGGGGACACGGCAGGCAGACGAACTTCTTGACCACAGCGTCGCCGATTCCGCCGCCAACATTCTCGCCGCACAGGGAGTTCTCATCGAACAATTCGTCGTCCCATTTTTTGTTGAGTTTCACGTTGCCCACTCGAATTTGGATATCGTGGAGACGGAAAGCTGAAAATAAAGGAGTTTTTATTAGGTGGAAAGGCGACTATTTAGTTAGGATTATTTGATAACAGCACTGTATAAAGTTAAGATTCCAATTTCTGTTTAATTTTTTTAAAGAAAATAAACACTGAAATAATTATGAATATGGAGATTTTAATGTAATGAGCTGACCCAAAGGCAACCAAAGATATTATCGTTTTATGTATATTTTTACTCCCTAGAACTTTACGAGCTTCAAAAATAATGACACCGACCCCAGTGGTGGATTTAGGTCTGAGGACGCCCTAGGCCCGAGACGATATGGCACCCCTTTCCTTTTCTTTCGTAAAAATTTATATATGTTTATAGTATATATGTATGTATAGTATATATGTAATATGTACGCATATATATGTGTGTGTGTATAAAATTATGAAAATGATAACAATAATAAGAAGAAGAAGAAATCTAATTCAGGTATAAATCCAACATTTATTTTTTTAACATAATTAATAAGTTCTGTCATAGTTTTAGTCATTTTAAAAATTTTGGCGCCCCTCAAAATTTGTCGCCCTAGGCCCGGGCCTCACGGGCCTAAGTCTAAATCCGCCTCTGATACCGACGCAGGAGACTTGTATGAAAAATGACGTAGTTCTTAAGCAGTTACTGGCGTTGATGCTGTTTAAGGCAACCTTTTCGATAGAACTTTTAATATTTAGTCTTATAGCCCTTAACCAGTGCCATCTGAAGGCATCATGAAGGGCTAGTACTCACCCCAGTTCCTCCTGTTAAGTATATATATGCCGGTGATGACGTACTCCTCTTCCAAGTCGACCTGCCACCAGGGGAACATTTCAGATTCTGGCCCGTCCTTGGTGTGGGCAAAGTAGGGCTGCAAGAAGCCTTCGACGTTGCGATTGCCGTCGTTGGCGCGGTCAGCTGTGTACTTGACATTCTTCAATCGATAGGTGGAGCTCTGGTAAGAGGGCTTGGCCAGGGCCAGGCTGTCTGTGGAAACGATAGGAATGATATATGCAACCTTAAGTGAAATCCTTAATGTTTAGTTCAAAAGCAAATCTTGATCTTCATTTTATCGACAAACTCAATGGAAAATGTGAGGAAAAACTCGGATTTTTGTCGTGGTTCGCGCTTTTACGAAGATTGATTGGTTTGGTGTTGTCAATCAACTAATCAGACATCTCATTGACGAGTACCGATTGGCAACATCAAACCAATAAGTCGTCGTGAAATTTCCAAATAAGTGGCCTAGCTAAAGCAACCGTGCGGATGTAGATTTTGACTTTTGCTCCGAAAAGGCCGCCACCTCTTAAATTTAGGCGCATTACCGGAGGAGAGGCCAATTTTTCTCCAGACAACCTCCCATGATAACTGCACTGTGACGGACCGCAGGACTTTTGGTCTCGCAGAGGATTTAATGCGCACATTCGCCACATATATTAGGGACGGACATCATAAATATGCATTCATCTTCCGGGATTCTAACAACTGTTGTCTTGATTGACAAAGGAAGGTCGAAACCAACATACCGGCTTGGCGACAATCTTTTTGTAAACATATTTTAAAATAAGTATGTGAAAGTTTATAACTTACGAGTCTCCAAAGTCTTTTTGTACATGGCCTAGAGAGAGGGGGAAAAACCCATAAATGATCTGTTGGATAAAATATAATATGCAAATAATGATAATTTTCAATGTAATAATAGTTACCGCAGCGTAGTAGACAAAACCCGTTGTCTTCAGAACATTCGGGTTGCTTGTATTTGTAAAAGTTTCACATACACCATTTCCAGTTGTTGAAATCCTGCCAAATAAAAGGTATTATTTATAACGATTCAATTCTAGGTACATTTAGTATGGTCGAAATAACGTCACAAAAGCACACGAGGGATATTTTGTATCGCGTTTTTTTTTACCCCCCTTGTGACGAACAAAAATTTTCTGTAATGTTTGTTCTGTGTTAAAAAAAAGTGCTTGTTTAGATATATTTGAAACGGGCATCGTAATAATAAATAGTGATCAAAGCCGATGATACCATAATTTTTTTTCTGCAATAATTTGCATTTTTTGCTAACCAATCGAGCACCAGGCTGTAGATATAAGAAGGGCATGTTCCACATCATGAGTTGCAACAGTTCAGTTATATTGTTTTCACTTTTGAACCTTCTGGAATTATATTTGTTTTGTTTGAAAAATATATTTTTATCTTGCCTTGCTAAAAAAAATGTTGTGTGCAAACTTTTCTTTCAGTAGAACTGAAGCTTTTCTCGGTTTGAAAATCACTTAAATTGCAGTGCTACAATTTCAATATTTCTCCGCAAAAAACTAAATACCATTGAAACCGAAATTTTATAACAACATAGACGTAGTATTTACAGGACATCTCAAAATGGTGTACCTGTTTTTAAAAGTTAATAAAAGGAAATGGATAGAGATATTCACAATTCGTGTAGAAAACGAATGAGTCATGTCTAAAATTCGATATGGCACACTTTATTATGTTAGTAATGTTTACTACGCAATTATGTTATTACACTATATTATGTTCAATTTAACCAAAAGATGACGCTTCAATATCATGTGTCGGCCCACGAAAGAACTAGGCATGCGTATACACTGAAAAGAAGGACTCGTGTTCAGAAATGTTCAGTTCTTAGCCACGTTCCTTCTTTTTGGTGTATACGCAGGCTTAGTTCTTTCATACGGCCAACGCACGGTATTTAAGCGCCATCTTTCTGTTAATTTGAACATAATAAAGTGTTCCATATCAAATTCCAGACATGACTCTCGTTTTCTGCAAGAGTTGTGTTAATTTCTCTATCCATTTCTTTTTCATTACCTTTTAAAAACAAGTACTTCAGTTTGGGACTCCCTGTATAATGTACACTGCCTACGTAAAATGTTATCGTATTCAAACTAATGAAGTTTAATAAATAGCACGAATAAAACACAAGTAGTACATGAAGAAATCTTAAATGGACCACAGCATATGAAAAAAAAACACGTCAATTTTTAAGCGAAACTGAAATGACCAATGAAATCGCAGATAAACCGAAAATGAAAGCAGGATGCTTACATCAACTAAAAAAATTGAATTGTCATCTTTATAAGGAATGATGGGAAGTAGAAAAAGCTTTATAATGGACCGCGTTAGTTAGCTAATGGACTTAGGGGATGGTACTTCGCCAAGGTAGTAACGGCTCCGTCTTTCATTTCTAGCCTATTTTTAACCCTTTAACTTCTTCAGATAGCGCTGATTTAAGTTCATTAGGCTAAATGCTAAAGATTTATCGAAAAGGTAGTCATTAACAGTATCAATGCCAGCAACTCCATTAAAAAAAAACGGCAATTTTTATACAAATAGCGACTGATACAAGTCAACTGCTTCGGTATCGATATTTTTGAAAGTCATGAACATTCTCTTTTATACCAGCACGATTGTGTAGTTAAGGCAATGAGCTAGAGGGAAAAGTGGAGTGAGGTGTGCGATCCACTTAACAGGGAGGAAAACGAGCCGTTTCGAAAACGAAACGCGGAGGAAAATATCACTGCAGACGAAGCGAACCGGGCGGGCAGACCAATGAGCTAGACAATGCCTGTGTAGGATAAATAAATAGCCCTATATTTTTAGTGAACCGGACAAAGGGTGTGAGTAGGTCTCTCAGATTTGAGCTCGCTGATACTTCACTCCAGTTTTACCTCTAGCTCTAGCTCAATAAGTTAATGTCGTAAAGGACTAGTTTAGTGATATCCTTACCTAGCGCAGACACAGGACGGTGTCTGTTGACATTTGGCGAGACAGCTGGCGACCTCCACCCGCTCGGGTATGCGATGGATGCCAAGACCTTTTTCCCGCTTGCCACTCGTCCTCAGATAGTTCATTGGGGTAGGGGCGAACTGAAACAAGATTGGACATAAACATCAGTGCTGTCATTACAGCAGCGAAAAGTATTTGCGTCTTCTCTTGTCCGGCCATCTTAGCGAGTCCTCAACAAATTAGTTAGGACAAATTTGTAAATTGCAACTAATTTGCAGACTCTTCCTACGAGGGTATCTCTTTTTACAAATGACAATTTTATTAAAAAAAATAATGCAATTATTTAATATTTTCACACGTTTAGTTTTTTTTATAAAAAAGTATTAAATTAAAAGATTCATTTACAACTAATGCCTAAAGAAAAATCAAATAAATATATTTGAATAACATCCGTTTATATAAAATTTCAACATTAGGTAAGAATGCCGAATTCGGTAATGCCTAGAGCATGTAAATGTCAGTTTTTTATTGGAAGGTTTTAAAAGTTCCATTTCTGAATTCTTGCTAGGCGTGGCCCTCGGAAAACAGACATTTCATTAAACAAGAAACTGAATATCTCAAATTATACTTTTTTCGTCGATTTTAGTCTCACACCCTGTTTGCATGTAAAACAATTGTACATGTAAAAAAGAGAACCGAATGTATTTTTTCTTTCATAAATAGTTAAAACAGCATCTCAAAACATGCCTGCTACACTTCTTCTATTTAGTACTAGTTTCTTGTTAAACCTTAAAAAGCCAAAATTTGTTTAAAATATTGTTTTTTTTTAACTTAAAAACCATTGAAATTTTTTTTAAAAAAAATGAACCTTAATTCTCAGGCGTACCAATTTAAGATTTTTCGACTTTTTGATTTTTTATTGGTTTACCTGGAAGATATTTATATATATTCTGAAAACGTCCAAATAAAATAATTTGACTTCTGATCACTGTAGTTGAAAACTAAAAATCCCACCGATTGATGCCTTTTGCCGCTAGGGTCTCAGGAGATTAGTTACTATGGAGGGCCTTTTGAAAAATCAAAACAAAAATTATCTGATTCTCGAATTTTAATATATAGGGTGATTATAAACAAACTTTGCCAACATCTGTGCTTCTTGAGTCCATTCCAGTTAGCCGATCGAGATGAGATTTCAAATATAGTTATTCGAAGGTATGCGCTCCAGATTCTGGGAATTTAATTACAGAGGTGCTTACGGTTACGGTTAAAGTTACGGAAACTCAAAAATTTCGAAAGGCAACGCCTACTTCTTCATGTCTAAAATGTTCAGTGCATGCGAACACCTTAAATAGCTTTAGAACGGTACCGATATGTCTAAAAACCGAATTGTTATAAATAACCCCTTAAAACCTTCCATCAGATGACGCTGATTAAGTTTATGGACTAACTGTTAAGAGTTTCATCGAAAAAATAAAAATGCTTAAAACAGCAAATTTACTGAGTGCGCACAGATCGTGTTTTGTTGGCTGTTTAAGCCATTTTTTCCCCGATAAAACTTATAATAGTAAGTCTCATCAACTTAATCAGCGCCATCTGATAACTGGTTTTAAATGGTTATTTATAACAAGTCGGTTTTTGGACATTTCGGGGCCGTTCTAACTCTATTTATGGTTTTCGCTGTACATTTTGCGACTGGAAATGGCAGGCGTTGCCTTTCGAAAGTTTCGAGTTTCTGTCGCTATAACCGTAACCGTGGCCAAGCACTACTGTAATGAAATGCACAGAATCTTGAGCGCATACCTCCAAATAACTATATTTGAAACCTCATCTCGATCGGTTGACTGGAAAGGACTGTAGAAGCGCAGATGTTGGCTAAGAATCCTTATAATCACTCTGTATAATGAATAAATATAACGAATATCCAAAGCGAGTCATTTATTCCTCGACAGATATTGCATTTTAAATTAAAGGAAATACCTCATTGCTG